>OX328099.1:36589298-37789298 GCA_946811185.2 Hippopus hippopus | reverse complement strand
TGAAATAATGCTGAAAACGACGTTAAACACCATGCAAACAAACAAACTAAAATAAAAACCAAAACAAACAAAGAATGAATATTGATCCTTTTAATTACAGGAGCTTTTTCAGACGGCATAGATCAAGATAAATCTGCAACTCTGTGCAGCGTTATCTTGAATCTATACCGTCTCCTTGTTTAGTTTATGCAATCTGATATGATCTTTTCCGTGTGCAAGCACCTGAGCATTTGAAAGGGTTAGTTTCCCAATGAAATACCGCTAATGAGCTACCGACATGAGAACCTTTACCTAACAACTCCGTGTTCTAACGACACTAGGGAAGAAGACCTTTGAAAGCATTGATGAAAAAGTAGAGAATGCTGGTAACCAGCGATAACCACAATGTATTTTACCCTTTCACTTAATCCTTAGGTTGCTAAGCGCGACTCGCTGACCTTTAGCGGACAGTATAGATCAAGATCAGACTGCACAGAACGTGCAGTCTGATCTTGGATCTACACTGTCCGATACGGAGATATTATTCCCCAAAATATAACTTTGAAATAGCAATATTTGGGGTTTTACTATCGAATTGAAAATTTCATTTTAGTTTTTTAGCGGGATAAGGGTTAATTTATCATCCACGAATGCTTTTGAAATGAAACAAGAAATCTCAGAGTTAAAAAAGTCATGTACAGTGTAAAGAGAGTAAAACGGGTATAAAATCAGATTTTGACCCTCATATTTTGGGAGATTGATATTTTGTAGGTAAAAATCTTGTGACAGTTAAAGCTAAGCTGGCGGGGGAGGGGGACATGGGGCTGAAAATTCTCTCTGTTGAGACTCAAATCCATGACCTTCAAAAACCGTTGTCGGCGAACCTACCAACTGAGCTATGAAACCAACCATAAGTTTACAGCGTTTAAGTGTATTTGGCCTTTGTTGTGCAGTGACAGCTGTACAGTTACTGATGGAATAAGGAATTTAAGAGAAAAAAAAAACACACACACACACAAAAAAAAACCTCGAAAATTCCTCGTGATTTCGACATGTATTTCTATCTGTTTTAACTTTAAAGCGATCTTTGAACGCGAATGAAAATTAGCAGTTCTTGTGAAGATTTTCTGGGAAAAAGAGTCACATGTTTAATGATTGATTCTATGGTGTTTAACGTCGTTTTGAACATTATTTCAGTTATATCGCGGCGGCCAGTGCACCTATCCATGCTTTTCTGAAGTTTCTTTTACCAGTACTCCGCACAATATTCTTTCCAAGTCACTAGCTGCATTTCTACACATAACCATCGTCGAAACAATGATCACCGGTGAGAGAAGAATGAATGCTGTCGCAACGACTATCATCAATCCTCGGAAAGAAATTGGCGAGCGAGCCCCTGTTCTCAAGTCCCGTACGCTACCGTTTTAGCTACCAGGGCTCGGCAATCTGGTTAATGCCCCTCCTAGTGTAAAAGATCAGGAAGTTAAGGCCCATATGTACCTGTAATACACTGAATTGCGAAATCTGCATGTACAATGTATTGGATTTTTGTCGCGGACACTGTTATTCAATACGTAAGATAGTAATACAAAACAAGCACAAACGTTTTATCAAACGATATCGTTTTACAACACTGAGGAAGGGAGCCTTCAAAAACAATCTACTGGAAAAGCAGGAAATGCTGTAAAGAAGCAGGGAATCAGTATTTCAAAGTATGGAGTTACCAATAATTATGATGATTCATTCATACTACTGCTGTTGAAACGACAATATAAGTCGTACTATTAATTATAGGCATGATGAATGATGTTTATAATTTTTTCACTGGTCACGATTCCACATTTTTGTACCTAGATCTAACCTCGTCTGTATCAAGGGGGTTTTCCATTTTGAAATATTGCCAGTCACGTGATCTTAACTCTTTACCAAACGACAAATGTTTAGACCGGTTCAAATTGAAAACAGTTGCAGACGAAAAATTAAATGTGGCCAAAATGATGAAATTTGTCTTAGAGAAGGTGGAAAACATCGTTGGGAACCATGCAATATGGAACTGGGAATGTATTTCGCGGACAGTGTCACGCTTAGCTTTGGTTTACGTCTGATCTTGGTCTTGTATCAGCTACTGTCTTATAATCCGATAGCGCAGACCAAGATCAGACGTACACCGAAGCAAAGCGTGACACCGTCCACGAAATACATTTGCAGTTCCATATTGCAGGGTATGAGCAGAAAAACACTGTTGGATAAACAGCATTTGTAAATATTTTCCTTGCTTGACATTACAGTCCTTAACAGCAGGAGATAAAAATTACAAAAATGATGTAGAATAAAAAGAGGGTTTAAAAAAAGTAAAACCGCAGCAACAGTATTTCAGTTGGAAATTTTTGTGTTTTCCCAATTGAAAAACGCATAACGATTTGGTACTGTCACATTCTTTCCCTCGCTGAAAAGCACATTACGAGTGGGCAGTGTCATATTTTTTTTCCCGTATTCAAAAGCACTTTGCGATTTGGCACTTGCCCCTGTCACACCTTAACGATTCGCAGAACGTACGCAGACGTACAAGAAATGTATCCGAATTCTCTAAAACTTTGGCATACACTGACCTATAAATGTTTTTTTTTTTTCAAGTTCGAGCGAACCGAGAAAGATCGAAAAGTGGCTCATTCATACCAGGTCTTCCCTACATTGGTTGACGCCAGTAGTCTTCGAAATTATCAGCAATCCTTTCAAGACGAAATTTTCGTTGATTAACCTTTAGCCCAGACAAAGACGTAGGCCTTTTCGAAAACAATACTGCACTGCATTGTCATTTTTTTTTTTGAAAAAAAATCTCGATGTTGTACAAGCCTGTCAAAGAAGCGAGTAGGCATCAAATAATTTTCATTACACATGTACATGTAGGCCCTGAGCAGCCCCAATAGCTCATGTGGTAGAGCACGAGACTTGAAAGCGTCAAATCTCGGGCCAGTTTAGGGTGTGTTTTTGATCCCCATGCTTTGCAAACGGAGGTCCCGTGTGACATTGCTATACACCAAGCGCGTTAAAGAGCCAGGCGTAACGTGCGATGGGTTTCGTACTGTATCATGCACTATCACTTAACAAACTAACAGACTTCTAGGGGCATCGTCGATATGGGCACCCGATAAATAAACGAAATTCAACCCATCAATCATGTAGGCCTATCTTTTAAGAGATCATGAACTATAATGCTTGCGGTAACATTTTTCTATACTCACCTAGGGGTCTTGCGTGGCTCAGTGGTAAAGTGTAGCACTCGCTCGAGTCTCACTGTAAGGCTGGAAGCAATGGGCTTTTTCCCTGGGAGTGGTCTTGGGCATGACATTTCAGAGCCCTAGCCAAGTACTGGTGAAACCCATAAAATACATGAATATTTGGGCTGTCGCCGTGATATGACTGATACAATGTTGAAAGCAGTGTAAAACACTATTCAATCACTCTAGACTTGTTTGATAAAATTTTCTCTCAAATGCCAAATCATGTCAGATCCTACATATCTATCATTACAGGGGCCTAATCTGGTTTCTGTTGCCTCACCAAACCTAAAATTTATCACCGAGTTACTTGAGACGGTGACTGGCAAATAATTAGTAAATAAAGAAGACCACAATAAAAAGAATTCAGTTGTATTTCCTTAGTGGGCTTTGCAGCCTCTTAAGGTATTTCCAGAGGTTCGCAAAGACCCATGGGAATGCCTCAGGATCAATAACACGTGTCGATTACGAGGACTCGTTTTGAAATCAGAACTATAACGTCATATTTAATGAAATAATAATAGACAAAATTACCAATTTCAAAACGATCATCCACTTACTTAAATACGCCATTTTACTTAATAAAACTATACGTTTTCTTTACGTTTGCAAAATATATTCATCATAAACCTATCAGCATTTCACACAAAGTTTGGGTTTACGGAATAAACACTAAACAGGCCCTTTGAAACAACGACCTTGGCAATAAATTGTGTCTTGCGGCAGTTTGATCTTGATCCACGCAGTCCGCCAAAGCTATGAAGTTGCCAATAGCAGTAAAAGTCATAAGGAATTGAATACTTTAGTTCATGAAAGGGCTAATTTGGGAAATGAGTCAATTCGGAGCAGCCATATCTGGTGGTGAGAGAACCTCACAACATATCGAGAATACAGACCCAAGTCGTTGAAGATCAGGATTTACTTTTTGTGCGGTCTGATCTTGATCAATGCTTTCCTTCTCCCCCCCCCCCCAAAAAAAAATTACCAAGTTGTTCAAAACATTCAAAAAGTAAATACAATGTCTAAAATCAAAATTTTATGTTTGTTGATTTCTCGTGTTCTATCAAAATAATCGTTGTTCTGAAATGACATGTTGAAATAGAATTGAGCGGCGCTTTGACAAAAGGGGGCTTAATGCATCTTCGCAAACCATTATACCAAGAGGGTCATCACATAATTATAGATCCATAAAATTCATTTTGTCTAACAAACAACTGAATCATGAGGTAAAATGGTCCTTTGACATAGAGAAAATTGGCCAATAGCGAAAAGTTTCGGCCCAGGTCAGCCTGCGCGGACTGCGCAGGCTGACCTGGGTCGATACTTTTCGCAGATGCATTAAGCCCCTTTTTCACAGAGAATGGCTCAATTGTATTATGAGGATTGCAAAAAGCAATAACAAAATAGATCGATATCTTTATCAGAATTCTAATAATGATGACGATAATAGTTTTACCATATGAAATCAAGTAGTTTTCAAGTGACAGTATGCACGCAACTATAGAATGAAAACGCATGTTGGCAATACTGGTGGAATATTAATTTATCATAACATGTATGTAATTTAATTAGATGCTAGAATGACTCATATGGACAGATTTCTGACTTAAACCTTAACCAGACAATCTAGTGTTCTAACGACCCTGACGAATAAATCTGTTGAAGACACTGTGGAGAAGGGAGCAAATACTGGTTACCAGCCTTTTCACCTTTTTTGCATAACGTTTTCTATCCTATCACTGACAAATTCCGCCATCTGAGATATACTTGCTGACTTTTGTAGACAACTTGTACCGAGATCTGCGCATGCGTGTTACTTTCAAAGTTAGTAATTTATTGAGAATTAGACTAAGAATGTGGTTATGAATGTTGCGTGAACACGGGCCTTATTATGCAAGTGAACCATGATCTGTGAAAAGGGGTTTTAATGCATCTGCAAAAAGTATCGTGCAGGTCAGCCTGCGCAGTCGACCCAGTCAATTCAGTCGGTTGCTTGACAAAATGGATTTTATGGATTCAGTACAATATGATGACTTGCTTGTTGCAAAGCATCACGTAGATGCATTAAACGCACTCTTGCTAGAGCATGGCTCAAGTAGCCTGTATAACTTTAGCACTGTAACGGTTTAACCCTCAGGCTGCTAAGCGCGAGTCAAGGACCTCTTTGCGGACAGTCTAGATCAAGATCAGACTGCAGAGAACGTGCAGTCTGATCTTTGATCTACACTGTCCGACAATGCGATATCGTTTCCCAAAAATACCTATGATAAAGCACAATTTGTGTTTTTATTATCTGTTTGAAAGTTTCATTTCACTTATTTGGCAGGATAAGGGTTAAGATTGTTTACTTATCACCTGTCACAACTCGGGCGATTCCGTACCTAAATCTAACCTCGTCCGTATCAAGGGAGTTTACATTTTGAAATACTACTAGTCACATGATCTTAAACATGGCGGCGTCCTGTACCGGCTACAACAGCCACGGTGATAAGCAACCTATCGCTGAAAAATGCCAACGCAGTTGATAGACCCAGTTAGAAAATAAATGTACAAAATGTTTGTCGTGTGAAATGTAGCTAGAGAGATTCCCACGGAAAATTGTGAGCAGTGTTTACTTTCTAAGTGAAATGTTACGATTTTAAGAACGGTGAAGCGGTGTACTTCCGGCGAAGAAATGCACCATGTAGGTGTATATCAAGCTACGTGATACAGATCACTGGATCACCCGAGGTTTGCCGACTGTTTACTTATAATACACCAATCATGCTAAATCCGGTAACATTCGGTAACATTCAAGGCTTGTTATACTGGGTCTGCGAGTTCGAATCCCGGCAATACGAAATTGATGAAAGGATTTGAGATTAATTCCTATCTCTACGTTTAAGGTTCATGTAAAGTGTTTCTTGGCCTATATTTCATACATCAGTAATTCTGTAATTATTGAAATTTGTCCAGAAAAACCATTTATCAAATTAAAGCACTGGATGAGTAGAAGCTGTTTTGCACAATTTTACCCACTGGCCTTACCTAATATAACTTAAACATTGTGGAAAAAGTTGGCTATGTCCAAAACCTAGAAAATGACAGTGACATGACGAAATTGGTTAATTTTTGGAGAAAACACAGACTATGGCACATACCAGGTACTGCTAGTACTAAAAATCATTTACTTACTTTAAAAAGGCAGATATTTAAGTCAATAAGATGGACATTTTACCCTTATTGAAATGTCATCCATGTTGGAACTACTTTTTTACATTCAAAAGTATGGTGTATTCACAAGATCAAACACACAAGACTTAGTGGTCATAGTAATTTCATACAGTCATTAACTTTCATTGATAACTTCAGCATATAAAACAAATAACAATACCCTCAACTCATTATTGAAATTTCCATGTCCATTACAAACCCTTTTCCCAACAACCTACAAAATTTAGTTCAAATACTGGCGCTAATCCTTGTGTCCTTTTTTATCATATGCAATACTGATGCAATTGTGTCCCTTCCGTGCCACTTCTGTACATTTATCACTTGAAATGTAAAGTTTTATAAAGACATTCATTTCATTTTTCAAACACTGAATGTTTATTATTCGATATCCCTTCACACTTACCATATTCCCTTTTTTCAGGCGTAACTTTAGCGAACCTACAGCTAAAATACATCTGTACTGATTTCGCAGATCCCTTAAAACAACTGGGGACGATGGGGACATTAATATTTTCTTTTATTACATTTATATTGTCGCAATGATGCCCTCTTCTGAAGTTTTATTTTCATGGGAGAATTCAAAACACAGGAATAATTAGGACTTTCCTGAAATTATTCAACCTTGCGTGGCGTCCTGCAGCCTTTCCAAATCTTCTTTTGCATTTCTAGTGGGTCTTAGCCATGTTGGTAGGTTCATAACAGGCTAATTGTTGTATCTTAGATTTCAAGAATCAATGTACAGTTATCAAACCACGACACCATACCCAAGTAAAATATTGCCCCGCTGGGACACTATACTCTTCCCAAATGTACATATTATTTGGTTTTTATTTAATACTTATTTAAGATACGCGAATACTGGTTAAATACATACCTACCTTAATTTATGTATGCACCACAATATTTACTTTAAAAAAAAATCATTTCAATATAATTCTCCAAATGTAAACAACATTGACTTCCGATAGGGACACGTTCGTACTAAGGAAGGTTTGTTTCAGTTTTTGTGGACGATGGAAGCTTACCAGTCATATTTTACCTTTCAACCGACAAATATTTCTCTTTTAGCGCAGAAACAATCTTTTAATTTGTATTTGCAGAGCAGATCTTTCCAAATGCATCTTTCCACATGTATTTTTCGGGGAACTGGTTCCCTGCTGGACTAATTTTCGCTAAATATAGTTCCGAATATAATCAGTCGTTTTATCAAATTGTACGATCGTTTTTTCTTAAGCACTAGTCAAATGAATGAGTATGATCTTTTCTATACAAAAATGCATATGCATTTAAACAAAAACCGTTTTGACATAAATTCGAAAATGCGGATCAACACCAAAACTTCCAAGATGGAGGAAAAAGAAATCGGAAAAGAAAGAAACCGTTTTCAATCGGCTCGTTTGAAGAACAAAATCTACAATCGATGTAACATTCACTTCTGATACACTAATTCTATATCAGGTTATGTATTAATCATACATTTACTTTAAAGGTGGGTATTTAGATTTTTCACATCTCACCAAATTAAAAAATATATATATATCACTGAAATTTATATGAAAAAACAATACAAATCATCAATAATTAAGAATCATAAAATTACAAAAAAAAAAAAAATTTTTTTTTGATGGCGTTCCCTTAAAAGGCTACGTAGCCTCTTAAGGTTATTTTTAGATTTCGCGCCAGAAATAAAAAAAAAAAAATTGTGGGAATGTCAAGTGACTGGCACGTGACTAATAACGCTTAAATTCCATAACATAACAAACATGTAATTATTTTCCATAATGTCTTCTTCGGACGCTATGTTTGAAGCTTTATCTGTGTATTTCCGGTATGTAAATGAGCGAGTTGCTCATGTAAAAATAGAACGGGATTCCCGTCGGTGTCGACCTGGTCCGTAGTAAATCTCTAATTTCTCTTGTTGTCGGATGGGTTTCGGCTACTGGGGTTTTATGAATGAAAATTAAAAGGCTTTGGGAGTATAAGGATGATTTTTTTGGATTTTTGTAAAATTTTCGTCCCAAAATCTGAAGGGCCACCTTTAAAAGTCATCGTCAATATATGTCAATTTTAGCGTGGAAAATGAGTCGACCAATTTTGCAAATGGCAGCCTCTGTGAAAGAAAGCTCGGTGACTGTTTTTTATGAATACCGCCCAAACTTTGGAATTAAGGAAATGTTTGAAGGTAGCAATACCTCAAGAGGATAATGTGCTTTCTTTTGAAACCATTAAATGGGGGATATTATCTTCCTGAACAAAGTTGCCAGTTTCAAGGTGAAGTGCACATTTTTAACTATGAATGTGGTTTTTAGTTGGCTATGTTACTCTTTCAGTCACAAACTTTGTAACTGTAAGATTTATTATCATGAACTATAAGCATGTAAGAGTAATTTTGGAACAGACACTTGTTTTACTTTAAACAGAAGATGTGTATAGGGCAACAGTCAAACACTTTACATGAACCTTAATATCATTCAGACACTCGTGAGGAGAAAATCGCTCGCGGTTAGAAATGGTTGCTGTGTTTATGATGGGAGAACGTTGGTTATCTCTTTAACATACGACAAGATTTTAGACTGGTCAAAATTTAAAGCATTTGTAAAAGAAAAATCCAGTGTGGTCTTTGAAAGGCTAGAAAACGTGGTGGGAAAAAGAGAGAATCCTGGTTACTAGTATTTTCTCCTGTTACTACAATGTTTTCAAAGGCTGTCTTCCGCAGGATCGTTAAGACTCAGGATTGTGTAGCAAAAGGATATTATACAAGTACAGTTTATGCATGGTGGATGTATACTTACTTTCAAAAGAAACTGTACATGGATATGAAAGAAGAAAAACTTTGTGTAAATGTATAATAGAACCACATATCCTTAAAATGTAACGGCCTTAATTACATTTCATTCGCATTAGGCCTATATTAAATTTAATCAGCATCGACCCCATCCAGTTATCTCAAATGCTAATAATCGGCGTTGATTTTGCCGGATCATTGTTTCGAAGGTGTTTATTTGGGAAAGCGGCCAGTTGCTTGGGAAGAATCGTGCAAAGTAATGGAAAAAGAAACTCCAGAAAAGCATGGATAGGTACACTGGCCTCTGCGATATAATGAAATAATTGGCACTTAATACCATGCAAATACCATGATTTAGCGGCGGTATCCCCTCTTTAGATTTTTTTTAAAAAAAATTGTGTTTTTCTTTAGAGTCGGTTTGAGCCGTTATAACGCACTAGGCGTTTATATACACATGTTGTTAGTTGTTGAAAAAAAAAAACAGCTTGCGTTTTCAAGCGAAAGAAATTGACGTTAATGAAAAAAAACAAAACGTTTCGTCCGACATGATTCAACTTCTTTCCTAGGCGATAAACCCTCAAGACCTGTGTACTCAAACGAACAAGAAACGCAGGGCAAAACCCTAAGGGTGATTAAAGATTATAATATTATGTTTGAATGTTTTTGGATTTCTTTTTTTTTTCATTTTTGTAAAACCATCAAAAAAATCTTTAATCAATTACTTCAGAAAATTTAAATGGGTTTTCACCGTAATATCTTCAGTAATTTGACAGTACCACCAAAATCGTAAATTCAAATCGATCAGGGCATGTAGTGCTGAGTGTCAGGTATGTCCTTCTGTGCATCAAATTCGTGACGGCGTTTATCATCCTCATAGGGATATTGTTTAACTCTTTACCACACGAGAAAATTTTAGACTGGTCCAGATTGAAAGCATTTGCAGACGACAAAATAAAGGTGACTTAAAAATAGAAATTTGTTCTGGGAAGGGTGGAAAACACTGTGGGAAAAGGAGAAAATGCTGGTTACCAGCATTTTCTCCTTTTCCCATAGTGTTTTCAAAAGGCTTCTTTCTCAGGGGCGTCAAAAGTAGGGATTGTGTGGTAATGGGTTAACTTATCCAGCAAGGCCGTTCTCAATTAGTCGAGCATAGTGGGGATGTTCTGACGGCGCTTTACCCCTCAAACCAGTTCGTCCCATAGATGTATTGGAGACAAATCTGGACTGTATGGTGGTCAGTTAAGTGATTGAATGTTATCGCTGCATGGTATTGGGCATTGTCATATTGAAAATTAGGCTACGTTACTGTACTAAAGGAACAACAAATGGACGGATGATTTCATTTCCTGTATCTCACGGCGATTAAATCACCACGACGTACAACCAAAGGCAACTTAATCCCGTGAGATATCCCACCCTAGACCATAACCTACCACCACGAAACCTACCTCAGTAACACATGCATCGGCGAGACATTCCCTACGAAATCGGATAAACGACATCGATGTCGACCATCCGGACGCAAAAGAGTGAACTGGGACTCATCTGAGAAAAAAGATCCGTCTCCATCACCTCATCGGAAATCTTCAAGGGGCATGTGCCATTAACCATGCTATACGACGTGCGGGACGTGGACGAGTGAAAGGCAGGCCAACGTAGGGACGTCTACATCGCACAACCACCTCACGCAATCGGTTCCCTACAGTTTGAGGTGAATGCTATGATTGTGATTGCCAACCTAAATTGTTAGTAGTTTCTGTGCCAGAAGGGTACCGATGACGCAGGTGGGGAAGACGTATAATCCTGCCCTGACGCTGCCGTTACGTATGGACGCTTCGATCGCGGTCGATCTGCAAGCCATCAAGTCTCTCTGAGATGACGGACAAAGCGCTCTATGATACAAACGTTCACACCAAACTGCTTAACAGCCTGCTGTTGCCTTTGATCTTGCAATAGCCTGACCCTTCTGAACTTCCTTCAGCCGTACTATGATCGTAGGAGATGTAAAAAAAAAAGTTTTAACAGCGGAAAGCACTGTATAGACCTCCAGAGTATCAAGTGATTCGACAAGATGTGTTGACAAATTTATCAACGTTACACTGCACGGCTTCTTTTCGCTTTCTACTGTTTGCACTACAAGACTCAGTGCGTTGCATGCTTCGGTAATTTTGAGGATAGGGCACCCTAATGCGGATACCTGTAACATCACCTTTCATCGCCGAAAAACGTACAGATTCGGCTAAGACTCGGGTAATCCGTAATGGATCGGCCGATAGATGCTGGTTCCCCGCATCGATTATGGATTACGCGAGTCTTAGCCGAATCCATATGACGAAAGGCGATGTTACACGAATCCCATAGTTTAAACATATTTTATTTCATAGAAGTTGAAATGGGGTTGGACCACAAGTTCTACCAACTTAGAATCGGCCCTTCCCCTACAAGACAATTACAATAATTCTATTAACAACAATGGCAAGTACAATAAATTTAATTCTAATGTATGTACAAAAAAGTAAGAAAACGAAAGGAAAGGAAAAGAAGGGTAGGCCTATTTATAGAAAAGGAGGAAAGAGATGAGAGGAAATCGGATGGTGCTCTCAGTTAGACGTCTCATAAAATTTATCACTGTTACAGTAGGTATCGATTACTTAAAACGTTTTGTCTCTTTTATATACAAGTGAACTGCTTCGAAAAGTAAACAGTTTTGGTCTAGGGTTAGGTCCGCACTGCCAAATAATAATTTATCAATATTTAAATCCCATTAGGGTGCCCTATCCTTAAATACCGCATTGAGTACACAGTGACCTAAGTGATCATCTGACAAATTTTCGTAATTTTGAACAAAGCAGTTCAGACTATTCCACAATATGTTACCCTGTGTTTCTTTTTCGTTTGAGTATATTTACATCAAAAAACATTACTACCACCATTCCTTCAGGTAGTTCTAAGGATTCGCGGGGTTCACAATGTATCTACTAATGTCTGAATAAGAATACAGATGAACTTGTTTGTGTAACAACTTCAACACAAATTTTAAACAAGACTGACAAAAAATGGAACCATTTTTTTTTTTCCTTTGCTATTTTTAGCGACAACGTGCAAATACATACAGTGTTTTCAGTTTCAGATAAATCATCGTATTCATAGAACAAATTACTAGCATTTCCTGAACAAAAAAAGAATATATGAGAATCCGCATATTGTACACTATGTTCCATTGATCAAGAATTAATTTAACTGTTATTTTGGAGCTATCCCAAAGTTCTACAATTATTTGAAACACAATAATAACATTTACGCGGACCTTGACGTCACCGAAATGCTATTTGGCCACACACAAATCCGAAAGAGCGCTAAAAACATTCTCCTCATTCTTTTCAAAATGTATATTTATAAAATTTTAATGTCGAACTTCAAAAAAACACACCCACTCTTACCGGTGTCACAAATCGTATACCTTTTAATTCGTTACCAAACAACAAAATTTTAGCCATGTCTAAAGTGAAAGCATTTTCAGACGACAAAATAAACATGACTCAAAAATTGAAACTTGACTTTGGAAGAATTAAAAACATTGTGGGAAAAGGAGAAAATGCTAGTTAGCAGCATTTTCTCCTTTTCCCACAGTGTTTTCAGAAGGCTTCTTCCTTAGGGGTGTTAAAACCAGGGATTGTTTGGTAAAGGGTTAAATAACAATTGAATACATGTACAAAGTTCTACAGAAAGTTACTGTTTAACTACAAGAAACCTAGTAGAATTCGATAAAATCTGGGAAAATCTAGGTTTTTTTTATATTTTGAATGTATAACACGATACATATCATTTTCAGTGCTATTCTATATTGTTTTCAAACACAGGAAAAATTCGAACCCTTTTTATTGTTTTTGTTCTACACCATCTAATTTCTTTTTTTCTTTTTTTCCCCGTTACAATTAACACTCATTTTTACGTTTTGTAACATGTACATGACTGTACATGTATATCAATGATTATTAGATGTGGAGAGGGATAGAACCCCCACCCCCAACCCCCACCCTCACACATCAGTACACAGGGACAGTAAAAATAAAGGCTAAAATAGACGACCTATACCACAATATTTGATCCGATATGAATCTTTAATTAGCCATTTACCAAACGCCAAAAAGTTAGTACTTATAAGTCCAAATTGAAGCTTTCGCAGACGACAAATTAAATGTGGCTCAAGTGATGGGATTTTTCAGTGACAGGGTAGAAAACATGGTGGGAAAAAAGAAAAATGCTGGTTATCAGAATTTCCTCCTTTTCGCACGATGTTTTTAAAAGCCGTTTTCTCAGGGTCGTTAAAACTCGGGAGTGTGTGGTCAAAATTGGACGATTTCAAAGTGTATATTTTTCTTTTATTTTTGGAAATAAGTACGAACCTGACCGCAATATTTTGTAAATATTGATGAAAAACCCAAGTAAACAAACAAAATAAACCCATGAAAAATAATGATGTCTATTGCTGTACTTTCAGATGCAAAGCATATAATGCGATCAGATATCCTTCGTATTTTGGCGATCTATGAGTACGGTGGAGTTTACTTCGATTTAGACACAGTCAGCGCGAGACCTCTTGATCACTTTGTGGACACACATAAATGTTCACTTGCGCTAGAACCAGGCGAACACTATTTTCAGGTCAAAGGCAGGGACTTTCTGCTGTCTAATGCAGCATTGCTTTGCGTTAGAAAGCATCAGTTTTTCACAAATATTATCTTACATCTAAGCGCCGTGATGAAGAAATCATGTTTTCAACCATTCATCTGTACGGGACCACATATGCTTTCAACACTTTATCGCGAATTGAATAAAACAGACAAATATTCCGGAGAGCTTCCCGATGTTCAGCGATCCGAGGTTTTTCAAGATGTCTACGATCACAAAGTGCAGTGGAAATTTTTACTTCCTAACTGTGAAAACACAACAAAATTATTGCCTTACCAGAAACAAATATGCACAAACTGGGCATTAAGGGGTAAAGAAAAGAGAAACCTTAGTGAACTGTCACTAACGTATCATACGTGGTTTCATGTTACTAAATTGGAGGATTTACACATAAAAGAATCAAACCATATCAAGAAAGTAGTTCCACACGCAAAGATATACGGCAAAGATTTCTGATATTCATCATTGAGTATTCAGATATAGTTCTTCAAGAAGTAAAAGGAAAAGAAAACTGTTTTAGCCTCAATCGACATATCACACATGATTTTTATGTGAAGAAAATTTAATTGGACTTGCATGGGCAAGAATCCATCCATCTTTTGCTGATGCAAAGTACTGATGATGATGATGATGATGATGATTATAATGATGATGATGATGATAGCTTTATGTTTCAGACAGTCATAATGATGAGTATTTTGTTAATAATTTGTTTGTTTTTTATGGTGTGTAACTCCGTTTACAACATTATTCAGTTATATCGCGGGGGGCAAGTGCATGAATCCATGCTTCTGGTGAGTTTGTTTTATCAGTACTTCGCACAATGTTCTTCCAAAGCCACGCTGAAACAATGATCAATCCTGTCGAAATGACTATCATCAGTCCAGACAAAGAAATTGGCCGGGTTGGGAATTCGAGCTTGAGACCCCCTGGTTTAAAGTCCTGTGGGCCACTGACCAGGCTCGGCTTTGTTAGTGATATTGTGCTTCATGTTTACATATTTAAATGTTTTTGGTTCAGATGATTAAGTCATAAGTTCGTCGCTAGCAAATAGCTTAAGTGTTTCTCACAAATACATTTTTTGTAAGATGATGTTGATTAAAAAAATTGCGTATTCTTGTACTTAATAGACTGGGAAAAGTGAACGTAAAGGGACAATATATTTGAGCCATGCTCTGTGAAAAGGAGGCTTAATGCATCTGCGAAAAGTATCAACCCAGGTCAGCCTGCGCAGTCCGCGCAGGCTGACCTGGGCCGAGACTTTTCGCTTTAGGTCAATTTTGTGTATATCCAAGGACCAGTCTACCTCATGATAAGTCGGCTGATAAAAAAGAGTGGCTTTCGTGGAACTATAAGTATGTGATGGCTTGCTTGGTATGATGGATTACGGAGATGCATTAAGCCCCCTTTTGCCAGAGCATGGCTCATTTGTATTTAATTGAGCCATGCTCTGTGAAAAGGGTTTTACTGAATCTGCAAAAAGTATCGACCAAGGTCAGCCTACGAAGCATTCCGAGCAAGCTGACCTGGTTCGAAACTTTTTGCTATTGGTCAATATTCTGCATGTCAAAGGATCAGTCTACTTCATAATTCAGTGGGTTGTTAGACAAAACGGATTTTATGGAACCTTAATTATGTGATGTCTTACTTGGTATATTGCATCACAGAGATGCACTGATCCTTTGCCACACAATCCCAAGTTTTAAAGACCCTTAAAAAGAAGAATTTGGAAACATAATGGAAAATGAAGAAAATGCTGATAACCAGTATTTTTTTTTTTTACCTTCTTTTTCCCCACAATGCTTTCTACACTATCAGAGAACCAAAGTCCTTGGTACCCGTTTCGACTCTGTCTTCTGCAGTTACGGTTAATTTCAAAGAGTCAATATTTAGTTGTTTGGGAAAAGGTTAAACCTTGTCTGCCAGAGCTCTGTTCGTATGTTTAACCCTTATACGCACAACGCCCACTTTTAACGATACTGAGAAAGAAGGCTTTTGAAAACATTGTGGGAAAAGGAGAAAATGCTTTTTCCCACAATTTTTTTCTTGCCTATGAAAGACAAATTTTATGTATTTTGGAACATGTAATCTGTCGTCTGCAATTGCTTTCAAGTAGGACTGGGATGAAATTTTGTCGTTTGGTAAAGAGTTAATAGATATTGAATATTTTGAGCAATGTCTAGACGTCATCAAACTGTAAGCTTAACCACAGGTCTTTGAAGCTTTACTGGTCTGTCACGGAACACTAAGATTTTCCTGGTCGATCATCTAACACTTATAGCACATTGGTGCATCGCCTGTATTTCACAGAATATACTTAAGTTTTCATGAACACCGTTTCTATAAATAGCACATTGGCGACTCCATCTATATCGTATATAGTATGACTACTATATACCAAAAAGACGGAATCGCCAATGTGCTATTTATAGTAACGGTGTCCGATATTGAAAATTTCGTTATCCCTTGATAGACCAATGGAGTTTCAGAGGCCTATGATTTAACCCTTTACCAGACGACAGAATTCTATGCTCGTTCATATAGAGAATTTATGCAGAGGAGAAATTAAATGTGGCACGAATGATTGAATTTGTCTTTAAAACGTAAAAACATATTGTGTGAAATTAAGAAAATGGTGTTAATCAGCATGTCACCCTTTGCCAACATTTTCTTGCCCTCGTGGGAAAAATTGGGGGCATTTCGTTTTTGTTAAGTCCGTCCGTCTGTCCGTTTTCGTGTCCGGGCCATAACTTTTTTCCCTATCACTTATTTCAAAATAACTTTGCTCAAATAATAATAACCATATCGAGACGATGTGTCATGCGGAAGAGTCATGTCTGTAGGTTAAAGGTCAATGTCATAACAAGGTCTATTGTGTTTGGGGGTTGTATTCGTGTCCAGCCTATAACAATTTTACTATGAATGAAATTCAATAATCTGCAGAGTTGTTAACCACATAAGGACAATGTGTCGCAAAAAAGAACCATGTGAGTAGGTCAAAGGTCAAGGTCACAGCTTGGTCACATACGTTTAAGAAGAGAAATTTTGGATAGTTATGATCATGTGCGGCCTTGAACTTTTTTTAATTATAAATAACTTTCAATACAATTGTAGAATTGTCAACTACTTCAAGACAATATGTCGCGCGCAAGAATTATGTATATAGGTCAAGGTCAAGGCAAGATCAAATGTCCGTTTATGTGTCCGAGCCATAACTTTTTCCCAATTTCTTAATTTCAGAATAACTTTGCACAAATGTTAACCACATAAAGTTGATGTGTAATGCGCAGGAGTCGTGTCTTTAGGTTAAAGATCAATGTAAAAGCAAGGTCAAATGTGTTTTTGGATGGTAGTGTTTGTGTCCGGCCTGTAACTTTTTTAAATTATGAATAAAAATCAGTGTAACTTTGTAAAATTGTCAACTTAATATAAACGATGTGCAGCGCTAAAGAACCATATCAGTAGGTAAAAGGTCAAGGCCACGACAAAGTGATATATTATTACATTTTTAGGGGTTTTGGTCTCTAGCTTATACACAAGCTTTTTCTAGAATTTCTCTCAGTGACCTACTTTTTAGCCAAACATAGCCCATTTTGCCATTGTAGATATTATCAAAACGAAGATTCTGACCACCATTCATAAGTAATGGACAGAAAATGTGGCCTCTAGAGTGTACACAAGGTTTTTCCAAGATTTGACATGGGGACCTAGTTTTTTACCCAGTGCGACCCATTTTCAATTTCATCATATTGATCATCAAGACAAACATTCCGACTATTTCTCATAAGTGCTGGACAGAAAATGATGACTCTAAAGCTACACAACTATTTCAAAGATTTGACCTGGTGACCTAGTTTTTGACCCCATGTGACCCATTTTCTAACTCATTTAAGATTCCATTATGAAAAACATTCTGACCAACTTTCATGAGTATTTGACTGAAAATGTGGCCTCTAGAGGGTACACAAGGTTTTTGTATGATTTGAACAGTGACCTAGTTTTTGACCCGTCATGACCCATTTGCAAATTCGTCCAAGAAATCGTCAAGACACACATTCTGACCAAGTTTCATGAGTATTGAACTGAAAATATGGCCTATAGAGCGTTCACATGGTTCTTTTAGATTTGACCTATTGACCTAGTTTTTGACCAAACATGACCCATTTTCAAAGTTGTATGAGATATCATCAAGACAAACATTCTGACCAACTTTCAAGTGTTTTGGACCAAAAATGTGGCCTCTAGAGCGTACACAAGGTTTTTCAAAGTTTTGACCTAGTGACCTAGTTTTTGATCCGACATGAATAATTTTTAAATCCATCCAAGATATCATCATGAAAAACATTCTGACCAACTTTCAAGATTTTTAGACTGAAAAAGTGGCCTCTATAGCGTACACAAGGTTTTACTAAAATTTGACCTAGTGACCTAGTTTTTGATCTGACATGACCCATTTTCGAACTTGTATGAGGTATCATCAAGACAAACATTCTAGCCAACTTTCAAGAGTTTTGGATCAAAAATGTGGCCTCTAGAACGTACTCAAGGTTTTTCTAAGATTTGACCTAGTGACCTAGTTTTTGATCCGACATGAATCATTTTTTAAATCTATCCAAGATATCATCAAGACAAACATTCTGACCAACTTTCAAGCGTTTTAGGCTAAAAATGTGGCCTCTATAGCGTACACAAGGTTTTACTAAAATTTGACCTAGTGACCTAGTTTTTGATCTGACATGACCCATTTTCGAACTTGTCTGAGATATCATCAACACAAACATTCTGACAAACTTTCAAGAGTTCTGGACTGAAAATGTGGCCTCTACAGCGTACACAATGTTTTTCAAATATTTGACCCAATGACCTAGTTTTTGACCCAACATGACCCATTTTCGAAGTAAACCGAGATATTATCGAGACAAACATTCAGACGTACTTTCAAGAGTTTTGGACTGAAAATGTGGCCTCTAGAACATACACAATGTTTTTCAAAGATTTGACATAGTGACCTAGTTTTTTACCTGACATGACCCATTTTCGAACTCGTTCGAGATGTCATCAAGACAAACATTCTGACCATTTTTCAAGAGTTTTGGACCAAAAATGTGGCCTCTAGAGCGTACACAAGGTTTTTCTAAGATTTGACCTAGTGACCTAGTTTTTAAACCAATATGACCCAATTTCAAACTCATCCGACATATCATCAAGACAAACATTCTGACCAAGTTTCATGAGTATGGGACTGAAAATGTGGCCTCAAGAGCGTACACAAGGTTTTTCCAAGATTTGACCTAGTGACCTAGTTTTTGACCCGAAATAACCCATTTTCAATCTCTTCCCAGATACCATCAAGACAAACATTCTGACTAAGTTTTATGAGTATCGGACTGAAAATGTGGCCTCTAGAGCGTACACAAGGTTTTTCTAAGATTTGACCTAGTGACCTAGTTTTTGACCCGACATGATCCATTTTCGAACTCGTCCGAGATATTATCGAGACAAACAACCTGACCAAGTTTCATGCTCAGGTTAGCTAAAAATAAGATTGAATATATGTTAGCCACATCAAGACAATATGTCATGCACGAGTCATGTTCAAAGGTTAACGGTCAATGTCACAGCGAGGTCAAATATGTTTTTTTAAGTGGTAGTGAGTCCTTCCTGTAGCTCTTTTTAATTGTGAATGAATTTCAGTATAAATTTGCAGAACTGTCATCCACCTGTAAATGATGTGATGTTCTATTGTGTCCTGCACAAGAACCTTACCTGTGGGTCAAGACTAAAGGTCAAGGCAAGGTCTGAAGTGTTTTTAGCTCCACTGGCCGAAGACCAGCGGGCTTATGCCATGGCCTAGTGTCCGTCGTGCGTCCTTCCGTCCGTGCGTGCGTTATCTTTTATTTCAAACATCTTTCGTGAAACTGCAGATCCAATTTTGATGAAACTTCACAGAAATGATCCTGCCATGGTTCTCTTCAGAATTCTTGAAAGAATTTGATTCCTTCAAAAATTCTGATTGCCATGGCAACCAGGCTGAAAATCTTTGAAAATCTTATTGTCTGAAACCATAAGGCTACCAAATTTGGTAGGTAGCTTTATCTAATAGACCACTACCAAGTTTCTTCAAAATATAGCCCTGGGGTTGAAATTGGCCCGGAGGTCACAAGTTTTACATGGGCTAATATAGTGAAAACTTTTGAAATCTTCTGTATCTAATCATAAAGCCTAGGGCTACCTAATTTTGCATGTAGCTTTATCTAGTTGGCCTCTACCAAGAGTACCCAAATTATAGCCCTGGGGTCATATTTGGGCCCGCCACGGGGATCACAAGTTGTACATGGGCTTACATAGGGAAAACTTTAATAATCTTCTCGTACCTAGCCAAAAGGCCTAGGGTACCAAATTTTGCACTTGGCTTTATCTTGTGGGCCTATAGCAAAAGGGCCCAAATTATAGCCCTGGGGTCAAGTTTGGCCCCGTCCCAGGGGTCACAAGTTTTACATGGGCTTATACAGTGAAAACTTGAGAAATCTTCTTGTTACTAACCATGAGACCAAGGGCTACTAAATTTAGCCCTGTCTCAGGGGTCTCATGTTTCACAGGGCCTTTTATTGAGGAAACTTTGAAAATCTTCTCGTGTATAACCTTACATTCTAGACTTGTATTATTTGGTATGGGGCTTTACTTGTGGACCTCTACCGGGATTTAAGTAATTATAGCTCTGTGGTTAAAAATAGTTTTGCCCTGGGGTCATATCTTTATCATGGGATCTTATAGAGAATGTTTTGTATGTCTTTTAGTTCGATACCTATTGGCCAAGAATTGTAATGTTTGGCGTGTAGGGTTTTTACTTATTAGCCAGTGGAGCGATACAGGGCCATCATGGCTCTCTAGTTAAGTGTTGTGTCCATATAGTCAGTGTTCAGGTTCATGGTTTACAGAAAAAGGTTACTTTTTTCGGTAGCACTTCTCAGTGACACGTCTCGTTCTTCTAGAGGCTTCTTCCCCATGTATGTGGAAATACGGGATTGTTTGGTAAAGGTTTAAGATTTTCTGCTGACTATTACCATAGGGTAACTTGTAGGGTTGACTATTGAGGCCAAAATCTACTATTGCGATAGTATTGACATTGGAAAAATACTATTGCAATAGTATTGATATTGCCTGTTACTATTGCAATACTATTGCAATACTATTGGATGAATTGCAAGAAATGAATTTCACCAAATTACATCTTGAAACCATGTTTTATACTAATAATTTCTCCGAGTAGTTTAAATTCTACTTGAGTATAGTTTTAAATAGCAAATAAAGGGGAAAATAGAGTTAAATGAAAGATGTTCAATAAATTTCCGTGACTATTTTTTCTAAATGCAGATGGTTCACAAACAGTTTAACATATCTAATTACTCTAAACTTTTGAAGAAGTCAACTTTTAAGTCTGATTGATATACAACAGCATACAAAGGTCAAAATGCTGACAAATGCTGATGGTTCATAAACACACCTAATAAAAAGTAATTATAAAGAAACTTTAAACTTTTAAAGAAATCACCCTTTAAATGTGAGCCCTTAAGGTTTTTTTGAGTTGATAGAATTTATCTAAATTTACCCAAAAATTGGCCAATATATTCAGACAGAAAAAATAACTATTTTTGTTTAGTCTCCAAATCTTTAGGAAATTATCATTCTGAAAAAAAGGGGGTGGTCGAAATAATAGGTTTTACCTTGTTGTATGTGTATCCAAAAAGTGTGTTATATTAAGATATTTGTATAAATTTACTGCTTATAGTCATTAAAAAGCTGAAAAGACGATCTGAAGTGACACTGATCAGACAATGTCAAAGAGACATTTTGTTGTGTCATGGGTTTCCGTGTTTTTTACTCCGATCAGTTTTTCATGTCTGTTAATTTCTGGCTAGGTATTTCCACATGATTTGACATTTTTACTGCATTTTTATGGTCAGCAATCTGCATCTGTTATCTGGTACATGATTACAGCGAGAAATACGGAAGAAGAGAGTTAAATAATTTTTGTCCACGTTGGTATTTCCACTTAAATTTTACTCCTTTCATGTCTCAGTATGTAGGAAATGGACTGACCCTGTACTTTACAGACGATCAAAAACGTTTACTGCATGATATGGAGGGCAGGAAGGCAGGAAGGCAGGAGGCAATTCAGACAATCTTTTAACGTTGTTGTTGATGAAAGAAACAAATTTGAAATTGTGAAAAAAAAAAAAAAAAAACCACGTAGGAAAATAAATGAAGATCAAGTGAAAAAATAAAAAATGGATTTAACTTTAATAGCAAATTCAGGATGTGTGCTGCATTTGACACTGTTCGTGAATGTTAAAGAAAGGATACGATTTCTGAGGTAGATTAAGGCTTTTAATTCTTCCCAAGCTGAAGGAGACATGTAAAATGCTGACACTGATGGTGTAGATCGAGATCAGACTGCGCAGGACTTGTAGACCGTTCAATGATCGACGCTGTCCTATATTTGGTAGAAACAGCCTTAGAACTGTACTCGAATGACTTACTTTACACATTGCAACGTTCCTTTCTTCCTTCTACCACCTAGTAGAAGAGAATTTTGGAATGTTTCAACTATCTTGAGTTATTATTTCTTTTTTATTTTTATCTACTAAAATTCGTTGATTAGGCAGTGGTATAATTGAAATAACTTCAAGAAATAAATTTCAAAATAGTTTTGTTTCCCACCAGAAGAATAACTTTTCCTTTTCATAAGTACTATCTCCACTAGGCTAATTCATTCAAAATTTCTTTCCTATGATTGTAGTAAGATGTAAGAGCGATAGAGGTGAAAATTCTGCAGTGCACAAGTGATTTAAACGTGATAAAGCGATTTATATCTTTACGAATTTCATGCAGTTTTTTTCAGTTTTCTGCGTTAGTTCATATATAGCGACCATATCTTCTCCGTGACACTTGTAACGTCACGGCAAACTGCCGGAAGTCACGATTTTTTCAATTAGCGACTGTCAGACAGGTGAAAATCCGAAGTTTAAACCTCTATATCTCGTGAAGTAAGCATCACAGAACGCTAAAAAAAAAATTTGTTAACATAACTCTAGTATAGTTTTATCCGATTTGGAAATGAAAACTTTGGTCTGGAGTTACCCTTTAATAAGATTGCAGTAAGTAAAATTTCGAATCATTAACATTTTTTTTTTTGTACCTTAATTGGTAAATTTTGACAATACTCGAAATGAACAGAGGTCTGTAAAATCACAAAGACGACTCGAAATGCCTCCTACGAACAACTTTAAAACCATCCATGGAAAAGGAGAATTCATAAGGTTGTAGACGAAGGTGTTCCGAAACCGTATCTAATTATAGGTACCATGAATGTCAGTTGTAGGCACGAAAGCAGAAAAAATCATGATAAGAGTTAGAATTATCGCGATATTTTTATCATGAAAATTTTTGTTTTATCACGATACTTCTCTTAAATTATCATGATAGCTATCTCGTATCTCGCGGCAGAAATATGCCACCATACAGCCGAACACTATTTTTCGGGCAAAAACCGGAATTTTCTATTATCTAACGGTGCCTTACTCTGTGTCAGAAAGCATCAGTTTTATACCAACTTGGTCTTACATCTAGCCGCGGTACTTCGGGACTCGTGCCAAGGCCCTTTTATGTGCACCGGACCAGATATGCTTTCCTCGCTGTATTGTGAGTTAAATAAAACAGAGAAATATTCCGGAGAACTTCCTGATGTTCAGAGTTCCGAGGTTTTTCAAGACGTCTACGATCATAAAGAACAAGGGCATAAACTGGTAAAGAACTGCTATGGAAGAACCAAGCTTACACCTTTCTATCAACAAATCTGTATAACCTGGATAGCAAGGGGCAAGGAGGAAAGAAACATCAGTGACCTTGCACTGACGTAACATACGTGGTTTCATGTTTATCTTCACAAGAGTCTAAATATAACCGCGGTCAACCACATAAAGAAAGTAGTTCCCCATGCAATGTTGTATGGTAAAGATTTTTGAAAACAACAGATATACTATAGAATACAGAAGGGCGGACCGACGGACAGTCAAACAGACACAAAAAACATGATCATCAACAACAAAAACTACTACTACTACAACTGCCACCACTATTATGTTTTACTGGCTAAAATCACAGCTAAATCAAACCAAAACAACACCTACATAG
This sequence comes from Hippopus hippopus, assembly GCA_946811185.2. NCBI lineage: Eukaryota > Metazoa > Mollusca > Bivalvia > Cardiida > Cardiidae > Hippopus > Hippopus hippopus. Next base: position 37,765,157 of record OX328099.1, on the reverse strand, counting down.
GTCTACATCAAAACAATGTGTTGATGATAATGTTGCTACTAACGTTGATAATGAGGACTTAACCGTGTACCACACAATCCGGTGTTTTAAGGACCCGAGGGAAAACTCTTTTGACAACATTGTGGGAAACAGAGAAAATGCTGGTAACCAGCATTTTCTCAGTTTCCCACAATGTTTACTCCATTTTCAAAAGCAAATCCAACCATTTTAGATGCATTTACTATCGTCTGTAAATGCTGTCAACTTGGACAAGTCTAAACTTTTGTAGTTTGGTAGGAAGTAAACTCTTTACTGTACGAAAAAAATCATCACTCGTCAAAAACTGACATCCGTTCGCAGTCCATAAATTAAATATGGTTCAAATCATAGAAATCCGCTCAAAGTGTAAACGAAACTTGAGGGAAAAGCAGAAAACGCTGATAACCAGATTTTTTTCTTGCTCCGCAATGTTTTTCATGCCTTCATAAAACCGTGATTGTTTGGTAAAGGGTTCACACATATCCTGATAAACACGACCATCGATGTATTTTCAGGATAGCGTAGACCAAGATCTTGCAGTTCAGGCTCGTGCGAACGGAGGGAGGGGGGGGGGAGGCGCGGGGGAGCTCCCCCCGCAGTAACTTTGCCAATGTTACTAAAAGTACCAATAAAAATCCTTAGCTCTAGATCTTGATCTTACTTGAATAGAAAAATAAGACAGTGAGTTAATAAGATCTTACGTATAGATCTACCTAAATAAGAATTAGACTGTCAAAGAATTTCCTAGATACTCTGTTGTAAAGAATTCATGTGCACAGCGAAATAGGCAGAAGGTTGGTTACAGTGAGGTCTGTCGTTGTGCCCCCAACACATTTTGCTTTCTACGGGCCAACAGTTTGATATTTGTCGAACTCTTCACTTGTTATCTATGGTTTCTGTCACTTAAAACCGTCCCCACCCAAAACTACCATCAGACTTACAGAAAGAAAAACACCTTTTCAAAAAAGAAAAGTGAATGCTAATGAATAAGGGTTAAAAAAAAAAACGTCGCCACAGCAGCTGCAGTTACCCATTAATTGGCAAGTAGAGATGATGAGGATGGGGAGGAGGAGGAGGAGAGGGGGGAGCAAAAAAAGATTTGGAGCAAACTATATAGCTCCTAATACGCTCATTGTTTTCTATTCTTTAAGTCTTTACCAAACAACAAACAAGAGGGCCATGATGGTCCTGAAGTCGCTCACCTGAGTCTTTTGACCAAACATGACCCATTTTCAATCTCTTTTGAGATATCATGACAAAGATTCTACTAAACTTTTATAATTATTGGACTGAAAATTTGGCCTCTAGCATGTACACAAGCCTTTTCTAGAATTTCTCTCAGTGACATACTTTTGAGCCAACCATAGCCAATTTTCCCATTCTAGATATTATCAAAACAAAGATCCTGACAACCTTTCATAAGTATGTGTACAGGAAATGTGGCCTAAAGAGCATACACAGGCTTATTCTAAGATTTGACCTAATGACCTAGTTTTTGACCCAACATGACCGATTTTCGAAGTCGTCCGAGATGTCATCAAGACAAACATACTGACCAAGTTTCATGAGTTTTGGACTGAAAATGTGGCCTCTAGAGCATACAAAAGGTTTTTCTAAGATTTGACCTAGTGACCCAGTTTTTTACCCGACATGACCCATTTTCAAATTCGTCCGAGAAATCATCAAAACAAACATTCTGATTAACTTTCAAGAGTATTGGACTGAAAATGTGGCCTCTAATGTGTGCACAAGGTTTTTCTAAGATTTGACCTAGTGACCTAGTTTTTGATCCAGCATGACCCATTTTCCAACTCGTCCGAGATATCATAAAGACAAACATTCTGACCAAGTTTCATGAGTATCTGACTGAAAATGTGGCCTCTAGAGCGTACACAAAGTTTTTCTAAGATTTGACCTAGTGACCTAGTTTTTGACCCGACATGACCCACTTTAAAACTCGTCCGAGATATCATCAAGACAAACATTCTGACCAACTTTCAAGAGTTTTGGACTGAAAATGTGGCCTCTAGAGCATACACAAGGTTTTTCTAAGATTTGACCTAGTGACCTAGTTTTTGAGCTGACAAGACCCATTTTCGAACTCGTCCGAGATGTCATCAAGACAAACCTTCTGACCAAGTTTCATTAGTATCTGACTAAAAATGTGGCCTCTAGAGGGTACACAAGCTTTTTCTAAGATTTGACCTAGTGACCTAGTTTTTGACCCGACATAACCCATTTTCCATCTCATCCAGGACATCATCAAGACAAACATTCTGACCAAGATTTATGAGTATCTGACTGAAAATGTGGCCTCTAGAGCATACACAAGGTTTTTCTAAGATTTCACCTAGTGACCTAGTTTTTGACTGGACATGACCCATTTTCGGACTTGTAAAAGATATTATCAAGACAAACATTCTGACCAACTTTCAAGAGTTTTGGACAGAAAATGTGGCCTCTAGAGCATACACAAGGTTTTTCTAAGATTTGCCCTAGTGACCTAGTTTTTGAGCTGACAAGACCCATTTTCGAACTCGTCCGAGATATCATCAAGACAAACCTTCTGACCAAGTTTCATTAGTATCTGACTAAAAATGTGGCCTCTAGAGCGTACACAATGTTTTTCTAAGATTTGACCTAGTGACCTAGTTTTTGACCTGACATGACCCATTTTTTAAAATCATACGAGACATTATCAAGATAAACATTCTGACCGAGTTTTATGAGTATCTGACTGAAAATGTGGCTTCTAGAGCATACACAAGGTTTTTCTAAGATTTGACCTAGTGACCTAGTTTTTGACTGGACATGATCCATTTTCGGACTTGTCAAAGATATTATCAAGACAAACATTCTGACCAAGTTTCAATAGTATCTGACTAAAAATGTGGCCTCTAGAGCGTACACAAGTTTTTTTTTTTTTTTTTATGATTTGACCTAGTGACCTAGTTTCTGACCCGACATGACCCATTTTCAAACTCGCTCGAGAAATCATCAAGACAAACATTCTGATTAACTTTCAAGAGTATTGGACTTAAAATGTGGCCTCTAGAGCGTACACAAGGTTTTTCTAAGATTTGACCTGGTGACCTAGTTTTTTACCCGACGTGACCCATTTTCGAACTCGTCCGAGATATTATCAAGACAAACATTCTGACCAAGTTTCATGAGTATCTGACTGAAAATGTGGCCTCTAGAGCGTACACAAGGTAAAAGTTGACGACGCACAACGCACTACGGACGTCGGACACAGCACGATCACAAAAGCTCACCTTGAGCACTTCGTGCTCAGTCGAGCTAAAAATTAGACATTTCTAAATCTAAAGAATTTACAGACATCAAAATATTTACGGCTCGATTTTTTTTCCTGACAGAGTTTGGAAAAAAAGAAGAAAATATTGGTTACCAGCAATTTCTCCTTATCCCACAATGTTTTTATAAGCATTCCCAGTCGAGGTCGTTAAAACACAGAATTGTGTGATAAGTGGTTTCAAGAAGATAAAGGACATTATCCTTGTGTTACAAGTAATTCGATATGCCTCATATTTCAAGGTCGCAGGTGACAAAGTATGTTTTTGGGAAAACATGAAAAAATAAAGCATTAATGAACCATGCTCTATGAAAAGGGTGCTTAAAGGCCCAGTGGCGTTCAGAAGTAAAAAATATGCTATTTAAAGGTATCTAAATTCAAATCATACCATTTAACCCTTCTCCTGCTAAATATTAACTAAAACGAAATTTTCAAGTCTACAATAAAAACCAAAATATAAGGCCTTGTCTCCCTTTGATAGCTCGGTTTATCTGGGGTCATTGTGATGTCATCAGGTCAGTGACATCATTATTGATGATATAATTGATGACATCACAGTTTTTTTTTTTTTTTGTCTTTTGATTGTTTTTGTTATTGAAAACACACAATGGGTAGGAAAGGTCGAGAATTATCACCAGAGATAAAAAAATTGGCTGTGGATTTATATGAGAATGGTCACAAGCTTAGTGATATAGGTAGACTGTTGAGTGTACCTTACATGACTGTTTCAAATATTGTAAAGAAATATTTAAACACTGGTTCAGTTGAGAACAAGAGGCGAAGTGGTCGACCAAACCTTGTGTTAGACAGAGACTGGAGACAACTTGAGCGTCTTGTAAAGGTGAATAGGAGGGAGTGATATTACGTCAAAATTCAATGAAAACAGGGAGATACAGGTATCTAGACGGATAGTTTAACACCATTTAAGTCTGACAGCATGGGTTCCAAAGAAGGGTTCTGAAGAAGAAAGTTGTGGTCAAGAATGAAAATAGGAGGAAACGGTTGTCTTGGTGTTTAGAGAAGAGAAGGTGGGTCGTAAATGGAAATTGGGATAAAGTGATATTTTCAGATGAAAGTCAAGTTGTTATTGGAACCAGTAACAGGATGTATGTTTGGCGTAAGCGAGGTGAAGGGTATAGACCTGACTTGGTTCCATCGCAACAGAACAGGAAATATCATGTTATGATATTTGGGTGCATTTGTTGGTATGGTGTCGGAACAATAACAAGTGTTACTGGAAATATCAATTCTGAAAAATATAAAGACGTCTTAGAAGATAATTGTTATGTAAATAGGATATACATGTAACCTGTTTTCATTATCACTTTCACTCTATATACAGAGTATTCTAGAAACATAAAGAGCATTCATTGGTTTTTCCATTGTGGTTATTTTTAGAAACAGGTTGTTAGTAAACAAGTTGTTTACCAATCTATGTTGTCATCTTTCTAGAAAAGACTAATCTAGAATTTTCCAAGCTGATATAAATAGGAGTGACTTACTTGGTGGATTTGATTTTGAACTTCGACTAGTAGCTTTCAGGATACAGAATTAGTGAAAAGTGAACAAGGATTTATACTGGAATATAGATCTGTAAGTTGGAATTATTTATTTCTTACACAGGTTGCTCATATCTATTTGCAAGTTAAAACTATTGTTAATTTCGGTTTTAGGAACCAAAAATTTCATACTTTTTGTAGTCTAAACATAATTCTTAATTTTGGGGGACTTACTCTATTTCTTGCTCTAAGATTAAACATTGTCAAAATTTCATTCAAACTTAACTCTTATTGTACTCTTTTGTCTTTATTTATTAATAAATATTGTTAATTGTGAAAGGCTTGTTGCTGGTTTTCTTTCTCGTTACGCTTGTCTCATAACAGAAATTGGGGGCTGCTCCGGGATCACCAGAATTCTCTTTAGCTCAGTGGTTATGGTATTGGCCTTTCATCCGGGCGTTCTAGGTTCGAATCCTGCCCGGTCCCTGTATTTCTGCCATGCATTTGTTAATTTGTTTCTTTGTTACGGACTTTGTTCGTAAGATAATCTATGGCATGTAATTGCAAAACATTTCCCTGAAAACCAGTACCTTTTCCAGGATGATAATGCACCAGTTCATGGATCAAGGGTTTTTCAAGAATACAAGGCCACAAACAACCTTAAATCAGTTTCCTGGCCAGCACAATCACCTGATCTGAATATAATAGAACATGTTTGGCTTTATATCAAGAGAAAACTGGCTTATAGACACCATGTCATCAATAGTAATGCAGACTTGTTTCATGAAATAAGAAGAATTTGGATGGACATTCCGCCATGTTTTATTCAGAAGCTTTATTTGTCAATTCCAAGGAGAATTATGTCGATAATACGCTTAAAAGGGCACATCACAAAGTACTAAGGTAAGGAAAAACCAGTTTTCAGTTAGTTCAGATGAGAAGTTAACTTAATATAAGCTTTCAAACAAGTCTGTTTTGGGATGAATCAAAGATGGCGGCCCTTTTCACCAATTCTTTTTGTATGTGACTGTATGTTTGTTTATCGCGAGGGTATAGAAATAGAAAAAAAAAACATGGTTAATTGCTGTCTGTTGACCAGAAAAGCTCATCGTGGATTTGATAAAAAGTGGAGTGAAAGCTAGGAATGTTGCAGGAAGGATCGGAAGAAGTGAATTCATGTACCGTGTCAAGAATTTCAAAATGTTGGCGTGATCATAGGGGTCCGTAGTTTGATTCCTGGCACCCATAGACTGTATATTATAAACAAGGGATTTAACTGTATGCAGTCCGTTACTCGCCCCTGGTTACAAAAAACAACGTATCTTTTCTACCCCATCAGTTATTCTCCTATTTTTTTCTACAGCTGAGAGCTAAAATATTTTTCTACCAGAAAAACACAACTGTTTGTCAGTGGCTAATGCAGCCTGGCTGATACATTCGCTCGAACTTGTAAACTCGCTCAAAAATCTTCGCCATTGACACGGGTTCGTACATCCGTTTTCAAGATATAAAATGCACTTTAGATCCAATGAAACGCAGCATTAGCGGCTCCCACCCTTTAAACATGTTTAAAAATACTACTGACCTATAGTCTTTATCTTCAATAACGACGAAACGCTTCAGAATTCGTTGAATTTGTGATCCACGTTCTTATTTCGAACAGCTGCAGCCATCTTCTGTCATGTGACATTGTTTGGAACGAGAAATTTCATCGGTTGATATGTACTAACAGTCGTGAATTCAACCAATGAAATTTCGTACAGCTGCTCACACCTTTTTGTCACGTGACAGTACGGTGACACTGTTTGGAACGAGAAATTTCATTGGTTTATATGCGCGAACGTCAGTATCGAATGTACGAACCCGTGTCAATGGCGAAGATTTTTGAGCGAGTTTACAAGTTCGAGCGAATGTATCAGCCAGACTGCATTAGCCACTGACAAACAGTTGTGTTTTTCTGGTAGAAAAATGTTTTAGCTCTCAGCTGTAGAAAAAATTAGGAGAATAACTGATGGGGTAGAAAAGATACGTTGTTTTTTTGTAACCGGGGGGGGGGGGGGGCAAGTAACGGGCTGAATACAGTTAAATCCCTTGTTTTAGTCTATGGGTGACAGGAGTCAAACTACGGACCCCTATGGGCGTGATAGGGTTGATATTTAAAACAAGCCATGAACTGGAGACCAACAAACTTGACGAATAGATCTAGGAGTGAACGTGTTACAGTAAGAATTCTTAATTAAATCAAACAGACGACTTGGAAAGAAATAACTGGAGGTGAATTTTAGTTGTATTTGTGAAAGTGTCTCGTACAGTAGGACTGTTCAGCGAAGCTCACATTTATTTTAGATCGGAATATTGTCATGTATTAATCCAGTTAGTAAATTAACAGCTGTGACGACGTTGTTTACATTCAAAACGGTAGCGCCATTCACTTCATGGCTTGCAAGAAAACTCGGATAGTCTTATGTCGGCTACAGGTATGTATAGTGCGTGGCCATAATAAAAGTACGCGACGTCAGAGTGAATTATTTGAAAAATCAATGTCTTGCAATTCGTGTTAATTTCAGTCATCTGCCGCCCTTCAACACATACTGAAACATATAACAAAATCTAACATTACCGCAAATAGATTTTCCAATAATTTTGATGATGTCAGATCATGATGTCATGTTTGACGTCATTTAAAATATGTCTGCCAGAGGTCAAGATTTGACACTCGAACATAAAGAAACGATTGTAAATCTGGGTGAAAACGGATTTAGTTCTTGAAAAATAGCAAAGTTAACTGGGAAAAGCTGTAATATCATACAGAAGTTTTTTAAACAATTTCGGGAGCGTGGAAATTCAGAAAACCTTGAACAAATTGGAGGGAAACGAAAAACAGACAAGAGACGGCCGTGTGCTGTTCCGTTCTGTTTAAAAGCACCGGAGACACACTTTGGCAGATCTTACAGTTGCTTTTAACGACGCATTAGAGAACAATAGGGTTTCACCTCGTACAGTCCGTTGTCGGCTGATAGAAGAAGGATCCGATGCCATCGATGTAAAGTTACTAAAATAACGACAGTTTCGAAGAAAAACAGGGATGAACGACTTGCTTGGTGTAGGGCAAAGCTAAAGTGGACTGTCAGTGAAGATTGGTGTAAAGTTATTTTTTCAGACGAGACTAAAACTGTTTTAGTTAAAGACAGGAAGGTTTATGTGTGGAGAAAGCCCGATGAAAAGTACAGACCCGAGTGTGTCGGTCAGTATTCCGACGATTTCCCACGTGCTGGAATTTCGGCGATGTTTTGGGGATGCATAACTATTAATGGTGTTGGTATTTTAACCGAAGTTGATGGAAATATTGACTCCTCAGTTTACGCGTATTAGATGACAACTTGTGGCCAGTTATTTCAAAGTATTTTGTGGAAAAAACATAGATTCTACAAGGGGATAACTGCTCCGTACATCGATCTAAGGCAGACCAATATTTGGAAAGAAAGAAACAATATCTCTTCCTTAACTTGGCCAAGTCAGTCACCGGACATCAATATTATTGAAAACTTATGGAGAAAAATAAAGTGTCCACTTGAAAAACGATTAGACGAGATTACAAACAGGGCTGATCTCATACGTGTAGTGAAGGATATTTGGAGTAACATTGATTCTACCTATGTAGTGTCCCTATACGAGTCAATACAAAAACGTATCCGAGCTGTTGTAAGGTGCAAGGGATCAATAACAAAAAACTGAAGGTAGAAAAATTATAACGCATATTTATGATGCTACACCATCTAGAACTGTAAACCGACTTATGAGTTAACAATGTAATATTAGCGTTGACGTTGCGTACTTTATTATGGCCACGCGCTGTAGATACCGCTCGAGAAAAGATCTGCCGACGGTATAACGATCTAGACATATTCTTTACGAAATATCTGTAAAAATGTCACTCGAATGAACATATCGTCCGCTCAGCCTCAAGTTAAGACAGCTGACCAGATTTTTCCTAAACAGTATCAGAAATTTCTATTTTGTTTGATAAATCATTGAAAGTAATGATTTCGAAGTCGGCATAATGGCAGTCTTTGACTGAAAAATATGTTGAAATGCTGAAAATAGACTGTATTAGTTCATCCTTCGGGCGGGGGTTATTTGCCATGTAATAAGGCAATTGCATTTTATTTCTCGATGGAAACACAAAATATGCACTTAACCCTTAAATGCAACCGGAGATGCATTAAACCACCCTTTGCAAGAACACCGCTCAGTGATTTTTATTGTTACAATTCACATACAACCCTATTCAGCGCCTGTTTTGGTCAAAAGAACAGCCTGATTCTTAGCTCACCTGTGCTTAAAATGTGATCGCGCTGTGTCCGTTGTCCGTCATCAACGTTTACCCTGAGTGCGAATTTCTAAAAATACAAAGGACTTATACTATCACATTCATTCATTCATTCAGTCCCTTTTTTCTTTTAGAAATTCTGTCACGTTTCATAAACCAAATGTATACAATTACTTTTGGAGAGAAGGGTATTAATGGGAAAGCAGACTGTATGCCTTAAATAGGTTACCGACATCTAAGTTTTTTAAAGAAGCACTAATCCATCGCTGCCGATTAACAATATTCAGAGCCGGTTCACATAATCGGAGCCTTTGTCAATTTATGTCAGTTTTGTGTAAATTCTAACAAATTCTTTGCCAAGAGCGAAGAGAAAAGTTCAAGACAGTAATTCATGCTTTTAGGACAGCAAACCTCTCTCTTACTTGCTAATTTAATGGAAATATTAGTCTGAAATTAGGTCCTTGACTTATTTCGGCTACGGTAAACCCATGGTACAAATGATTCAGACAACACTGTACACATTCTACAACTTTCGATTGTGTAGAAAACACGTTTAAAGACAAAAGCATGACACTCTTTTTTCGAAATTCAAATTCATAAAAAAAAACACATTAAGACTTAGAATGGCAAGCTTACCGGTTTTTCAGTTGTTTTTGAGCCGATTCTTTCGGAACCGGAAGACCAACACAACATTTTCCCGTCAGAGCCATTGGCTCTGAATAAGAAGTTTCCTACCCGTGTTATATACTGGGTAAATCCGAAATTGAGTCATGCTGGGTCAGTAACTAGGTCACCGGGTCAAATCCTAGAGAAACCTCTTGTACGGTCTCGGGGCCACATTTCAGTCCAATACACATGGAAGTTGGTCGAAATATTTGTCTTGATAATGTCTTGAGTGTGAAAACTGGTCACGTCTGGTAAAAAACTATGTCACTTAGTCAGATCTTTGAAATACCTTGTATGTACAATCTTCGGGCCACATTTTCTCTGTGATAGTCAAGAAAATTGGTTCGAATGTTTGTCATGATAATATCTTGGATTAGTTGCAAAATGTGTCACGTGGAGCGTAAAACACCATTCAATCAACAAATGCTTTCTATATGGGTGGGGCTGAAATTTTGTCATCTGGTAAAAAGTAAACGTGTGGTTTAACTAACCAATTTATAACCATTAGTTGAGTCTTAAACAATGGATTGTACCACTGGTTATTCTTTGTCAGCGGGATAAAGAGTTACACAGAAAAATTTGCATTTTAAAAGTGTCTAAAATTATCTGATCCGTGCTCTGTGAAAAGGGGGCTTAATGCATCTGCAAAGTGTTTCGATTCATGTCAATCCGCGCGGCGCAGTCCGCACAGGCTGACATGGATCGAAACTTTTTGCTATTTTTAAATTTCCCGCGTATCCAAGGACCATTCTACCACATGCTGCAGTCGGTTGTTAGGCAAAATGGATTTCATAGATCCAAATTATGTGATGACTTGCTTGGTAATATGCATCAAGGAGATGCACTAAGTACCTTTTGCTGGAGCATGGTTCAATATTATAAAATATGATTAACCCTTTACCACACGACAAAATTTTAGACCTGTCCAAATTGAAAGCATTTGTAGATGACAGTTTTAACGTGACTCATATGAAATGATTTTTCTTTGATAGGGTGGAAAACATTGTGGGAAAAGGAGAAAATGCTGGTAACCAGCATTTTCTCCTTTTCCCACAAAGTTTTCAAAAGCCTTCTCTTTCAGGGGCGTTAAAAGTCGTCATTGTGTAGTAAAGGTTTAAAGAAAGCCTGTGCAATAGAAATTCTATAGTGTGGACACTGATTCACTCCTTACTAAACGACAAAATTTTGCCTCTAGCCTAGTATTTGCAGACTACAAGTTAAAAGTAGCTCTAATGATTGGAATTGTCTTTGAATGTATAGAAAACATTGTGGGAAAAGGAGAAAATGCTGGTTACCAGCATTTTCTCCTTTTCCCACGATGTTTTCAGAATCGTTTTTCCTCATGGTTATTTAAACTCGGGATTGTGTCGTAAAGGGTTAAAATACAGATGTGAACGTCGCTATGGAAACAAACAAAACATGAGGAGTTTATATGTCTATTTCACTGATAGCTCAATAGAGTAGAATTCTATTTTGTCCGATTTGAAAAAAAAACATATTCCCGTCTTATTGTACAGGATAAGCTACATGCATATAATAAACACTGAAAAAAGATGCATCATAATATTGAATTGCTTTGCATTTTTTTGCACCTTACGAATGGCATAAATTCTCAATAAGGGGAATGTACTTTTTTTCAGCAAATGACTCCGTATGATTTTCAGAGGTCATAAATTTAATCCATCACAGAGAGAGAGAGAGAGAGAGAGAGAGAGAGAGAGAGGTTCGGGAACACCCCCTCCCCCCAATTGCCCGTTCATCTCTCTACAAGCCGAGAAGGACTAACCCGCTTCTCCAACTTACGCTTCCCCCTCGCACATTTGGTACTTACCAAGGTCGGCTCTACAATGTCAGAACAGTGTTTCAGGATCCTCCTGATCAAAGCAATCGATCTAAAGCAGTCAGTGGTAGGGATAGAATATTGTGTCAAGCACAGGTGATATGATGTCATGCAAAACACGTGAATGGGTGCACTGGTCCCTGTGAGATAAACGAGTCACTCATGAAAACGGCGTTAAACGTACATTCACACACCTACAAAACCCACTCTTTAAAGGCCCAGTAAACAATACCATCATGTATGTTACTTTACCGTCGGTCCAATTATTAGTCATTGGCAGAAAAATGAAATTAAAACTAGACTAAAAGTTGCCAAGTTGGTCTATCTTTTGTTTGCTTTTAACCTGGTTTCAAAATTTATTTAGATGCCTGCGACTCTGGCCAACCGTTCAATGCGTATAACAGATTGTCATCGGTACACACAATAAGATTTGGCTCATGAAATTAATCTCTGAGATTTGTGTATCATAATACACTTCCGTACACACACAAATACAAATCTTATAATACTCTTCTTACATGTCGGGGGTTCCCCGCCAGAATTATGCTAATGTGTTGATCTGGTGTCAAAATCGTGCTTACAGAGCAAGATGCAATGATCATGGCATTTTGCATGATAACTATTGCTACTACGTTAGAAAACTTGGACGGACCGTTCCTGGTGCCAAGATGTTGGACATGTACTTGGAAAATAAACTGTCTGCAGGAAATGCTAAGCTGTGATTAGATAATATTCTAATACAAATCTTAGGAAATAGAGGGTTGGGTTGTATGGAGTTTAACGCCGTTTTCAACATTATTTCAGTTATATCGCGGCGGCCAGTGCACCTATCCATGCTTTCCTGGAGTTTCTGTTACCAGTACTCCGCACAATATTCTTTCAAAGCTACTGGCTGCTTTCCCACATAACGAAACAACGATCAGCGGTGAGAGAGGAATGAATCCTGTCGCAATGACTATCATCAATCCTCGGAAAGAAATTGGCCGAGCCGGGGATCGAACTCACGACCCCCTGTTCTCAAGTCCTGTACGCTACTGACTGAGCTACCGGGGCTCGGCAGGAAATAGAGGATTTCTCTAAACCTAATAGTTTCATGAAAAGCATCGACCGAGGTCAGCCTGCGCAGTCCGCGCAGACTGACCCGAGTCGAAACGTTTCACTAAATTTTGTAAATTTGTAAATTTTCTGCATGTCATAGGACCATTCTACCTCAGGATTCAGTCGGTTGTCAGACAAAATAGACTTTATGGATCCATAACTATGTGATGACTTGCTTGGTAGAGTGCATAATGGATATGCATTAAGCCTTCTTTTTACTAGAGTACGACTCAATTATATATGTACAAATATCATATTTCAAAGCTGTTTCGAGAAACATGGTAGAAAACATTGTGAGAAAAGAAGAAAATGCTGGTTTCCAGCATTTTCTCCTTTTCTCACAATGTTTTCAAAAGGCTTTTCCCTCAGGGTAGTTAAATCTGGGGAATTTGTTGAAAAGGGGTATATTATAAATATAATGTTTTTAAAAGAATTGTAAAAGCGTGCATAAACTATGCGGCCCGTATTCACCAACAGTTTCTAAGAGCATTTCCAGTCTTACTGTCAAGATTTTTTTTAATTCAAAGTAACACAAATCGGCGGTATTGCTACTTTCTTAAATCTAGAATAAGACTAAGAATGAAGTTAAGAATGGTTGGTGACTGAATACAAACCCTTTTGTGCGTGAGGGTGGGGGGTGGAGAGAGAGAGAGAGAGAGAGAGAGAGAGAGAGAGAGAGAGAGCGAGAGAGAGGGGGGGGATATTCAAGGGGAAGAAAACATAAGTTGAAGAAGGTCGAATTTGATAATTCAATAAGAGTTGTCTCTCTTGGGAAGAATCCCTACACGTGAGAGAGTGTGTGTGTGAGAGAGACAGAGAGAGATGATTTCCCATTGTGGGCTTAACAATTTCTCATCATAGCTCCCTTTCTTCCTGTATCTGTATCCGTTTCTCAACTTTTGGACTTGCAGCAACGACTGTACCTTTTTTCCCTTTTATAAGCAGATCAAGATCAGAAAATACAGCCTGATTTTTATTCTGCAGTGCAACACATTATGTGATATATATTGACATACCTATACGACATATCGTTGTCCGTGCCCCGGTCACAACTTTATCTGTTTTACAGACACCGTAAATGAAGATTAGACTGCCGGGGAGATGCTGTGCTTTTTAACCTATGTGTTCCGATGGTTTGTTTGATATCTTAATCTATCCAATAGCTAGACATTTTTTTTTACAAAGGGTATATGTCCGTTTCACTTATTTTGGCACCTTTTACCACCTAATCCCGTATTTTAACGATCCTGATTAAAACATTTTTGAAAATAATTGCAGGAAAAGGAGAAATGTTAGTGATCGTCAATTTCTCCTTCTTCCACCGTGTTTTCTACCCTTTCAAAGATATATACCGTTGAATGAGTAACATTCAATTTTAACTATTTACCATACAATCCTGAGTTTTAACAACCCTCAAAGAAAGGCTTTTGAAAACATCGTGAGAAAATGCTGGTAACCAGTATTTTCTCTTCAAGTCTCCCACTACGTTTTCTACCCCTTCGGAGACAAATACCATTTCTGAGCAACATTTGATTAGCCGTCTGCAAATGCAAGCAAATAATACAGGTCTATGAATTTGTCGTTTAGCGAAGGGTTCATGGATACATATTCTCCTTCTCGCTCTGTTTTCTACGCAGCTTAATACAAAACCGTTACTTGAGCAACATTTTATTAGTCATCTGCAATTGCTATCAAGTAATTAAAGTCTAAAATTTTGTCGTCCGGTGGAGTGTTAATGGGATACAAATTGTCAAATCATCAAAATTAATTTTATCGAGTTAGGCCAGCGATACTGCTAATTGCCGCACCTCATATAGCAGGAAGCGCACTAGTTATCTCTTTCCTGCACGTAGGAGTTCGCAGCTGTATAGACAGTCCACCCATAAAGTCTAAAGACCTTGTCGTTTGTCCTTTCACGTATGGCATGCTTAAGGAAGACTTGGGGGAGGGGGGAGGGGAAGAAGAGCAGGGGAGGAGACATAAAAACTGTGGTTTTCTATTCGTTTCTTTAGACACTACAGAACCGTCGTCGGTTACCTGCGGAACTTCAATTACTATACACTACCTTATTACGGCTTACATGATTAGTTTATAGAACATTTTATTGGTTCCATAATAAGATTTTATGGAACATTTGACCAGTGTTTTGACATGTTTCTCTTTAAAGGAGTTTTCCTGGTCTAAATTTAGAAACAATATCTCCAGTTTTAGTTACAAAACCGCCTTCTTATCGTCCTTGCTGATCTTGTTGTCAAAAAGTTTCAGTTGAAACACATTTTTTTTTAATGGCATTCAGCTCATGACTATTGGTGAAGTTGAGATTTTGGGGAAAAAAATCTCCCACAACTAGAAATGAAGTGTCAATAGAGAGACTGCTAATCTGTAGTTTGTTCTATATGCATTTCAATTTACTATAATCATTGGATAATGATCTTTAAACGCACATTACTAGGATTCGGGAGTAAGATTGTCTTTGTTTTAGGAAAATGTGGACTCCATTTAACTAGGTAAACATATCGCAGAGTAAATATATTCGTAAGTTGTGAATCCCTTTACATACATGTAGTATTACACATGTATACAAGTTGGCTTCTTTACAACAGAAGCCAGGAGAGGTCAGCATCAATGTTTTCAAATAGTTTATTAACTTTTAATATCTATATATTTTGGTACATGTAAACAAACAAGTAAAAAAGCCGCCGCGTAGAAACCTCTTATAAATGCTTTACATGACGCTCATTTGATCTTCTTCCCGCGTTTTATGTTTTCTTCTGCTTAGACTTATTTGCTTAATGAAAAATTTCAATTACTTGAGAGGTCATTTGCAACCATGGCAAATTAATATAACAAATCTTTTCTGAAATTCGTCATATAAAAATAAACCACGACTATTTCCTGTTCGGTTTTTTTATTTCGCTTTATTTACAAAACCATGACGAAACAGACTGTGTATCAGAACAATTTCGCAAGATAAATGGATTTAGACTGCAATTTCTGAGACAGCCTGCTTTTTAAACTCACCACTATTGAAGAGGTCTGATGACCTCTCCAATGACAGGTGACGTACATACGCTCATTTAAGCTTAACTTTTGATCAGACGACAACATTTTAGTCTGGTCCAAATTGAAAGCATCTGCAGACAACAGATTAAGCGTTTCTTTAAACATAAATTCAAAGATCAGAAAACATTGTGGGAAAAGGAGAAAATGCTGGTTACCAGCATTTTCTCCTTTTCCCACAGCGTTTTCAGAAGCCTTCTTCCTCAGGGTCATATAAAGTCGAATTGTTGTACATCTGCTGCCGAGGGAAGATGCTTCCTTGTGTGCATGCTTCTTTTGTGTCAATGTTTCGCAAAATATTTGAATGAGCAGATGTAAAATCGGAATGCTCTGTGGTCCGATTTTGATCTATACTGTTCCTATAATCAATTAAAGTATACTGAAATGCGGTATCCGGGTAAAATCATTAAAGCTCTTGCAGATAACAAATAAAATGTTGATCGATTTTTCCTCGAAAGGATGAAAGAAAATCATTTTGGGAAAGTTCATTTTCTGTGTCAACTCTTTACCAAGCAACAAAATTTTAGATTTGTCCTAATATCATAGCATCAACCCTGAGGCTGCTATGCGCGACTTACTGACCTTTTGCGGACAGTGCAGATCAAGATCAGACTGCACAGAACGTGCAGTCTGATCTTGATCTACACTGTCCGATTAGGACATCTTTTCCACATAAAAACTTACCTTTGAAATAGTAAAATTTAGGTTTTTAAGATCGGCTTGAAAGTTTCATTTCATTTATTTAGCAGGATAAGGATTTATCGTTGTAATTGATAAATTCTGCTGTAGCTAGAATGGTGCTATTGTCTCTGAAAGGACAGAATTCATTGTGAGAAATCTGGAAAAAATGCTAATTACCAGCACATCATCCTTTTTTAACGATGTTTTCAAAAGCATTTTTTTTTAAACATGGGGTTGCTACAACACAGGATTGTTTGGTGAAGCGTTAAGGGTTTTGAATTATTATCAACTTTGGTCGTCATGCAAAAGATCAGTCTTGAAAACATGGAGGCAAAAGGAAAAGATGGTCAAAAGAACAACTATATCATTTTGCCATAATGTTTTGAATGTGTCCAGTTACCTATCACCAATTCATGTGAATTATACGGATGGTGAAATTCAATTCAATAATCCATTCAAACACAAAGGCCTCCGGCCAATAAAACTTTGCGGATACACAACACCGAAATACAGAAGCAAGGATGCTTGGCTAGTCGCCTGCGGCTCAAGAAATTGAGCAATCGGAGAGAATAGGGTAGGAATAGAATGAACTATCTACAAAATTCACCTTGATCTACTTTTTTTCACAAGGGTCATTCGAGGTCACAATCACAAGATGAGGCTACCAATAAATGAGCCAAGCTCTGTGAAAAGGAGCTTTAATGGGTCTCTGTGATGCATTATACCAACCAATCATCACATGATTATGGATCCATCAAATCCATTCCGTCTAACAACAGACTGAATCATGAGGTTAACTGGTCCTTTGACATGTAGAAAAGTTATCAATAGCAAAAAGCTTCGACCAAGGTCAGCCTGTCTGGGTCGACAGTATTTTTTTTTTCAATTGCATTAAGCCCTCTTTCACAGAGTATGGCTAAAATATTAGCGTAACTGATATGACGTTTACCCTTTCAGCACCATAGGTTGTGCGGACGGCATAGATCAAGATCAGACTGCACAGAACGTGCAGTCTGATCTTGGATTTATACCGTCCGCTTTGCATAGTCACGCATACAAGACAAAAATTCTGCGAGTTTGTTTGGATTGTATCAAAACCTGTCAAAAGAGGTAGAGTTTATAATTATACTTAGCCATGTTAAAGTTAACGCATTACAAAACAATTCTGGGTTTTAATGACCCAGAAGAAGAAAACATTTAAGAACGTTGTGAGAAAAGGAGAAAATGCTGGTAACCAGCATTTTCTCCTTTCCTCACTATGTTTTCTGACCTTTCAAAGACAGATCCCACCAATTGGGTCAAATTTAAATTTTCGTCTGCAAAACCTTTGAATCTGGACCACTCCTCAATTTAGTCGTTTGGTAAAGAATTTAGCCGGATCGATAGACGTCTAGTCTATCGATGTTAGTTTGAACTTTTTTTCTTTTCTTCTAGAAAAGGAAAATGGTTGTAAAAATAGGTGAAAAAGAAGATGTAAAAATCTAGAACACAAATTAGAAGACTAATTCCTCAACTGCCAAATACATATAGTGGAATTTTAGGCCTATAATAATAGCCCCAAATATAGTGAATTCAGATTTCTTTTTGCAAAAAAAAATCTCCTCGTATCGGACAGTGTAGATCTAAGATCATACTGCACGTTCTGTGCAGTCTGATCTTGGATCTACACTGTCAGCAAAAGGTCACTGAGTTGTACTCTCCAGCCTAAGAGTTCAAGGGTTTTTCCCTATACTGCTTACCGAAGTGCTTATATATCTAAATATGGAGGTCACTTTTTTTTATTTCAGCTTTACCTTTGGATTTTACACTCCCTTCATAGTTTGTTTTCTCAATGAGCCAAGACTTAAAATCAAAGGACTGAAAGCCCCGAGTGACACGGGCCGTATTAACCAAACTTTACTAAACCCCGTACAACATGTATTTCTAAACACCGAGAATTTTAAAAATGTCCAAGAAGCGGCATTTCTGATAGGCTGAATTAGTTGGTTTATCCGATCAAAACTTGAGTACATATAGGCAAATATCTTATCGATGACACATTGTTCAGTTTCTGTCTTTGCAAGTCGACATTTTTTTTTTAATTTTTTACGCTAAGGGCATCACTTGAACAAACTTCGTAGAGGTCCACGTGGTGGTACTACATGACAAATATTCAAAAAACAAAAAATCAGTCCAAATAGAAAAACAAAGTTGGTATGGGCTCGATCTGGTAATTAAAGTACCGTATTTTTACATGTATGTTAAAAACAAAAACTGAACCAGTCCATATAGTAAACAACATGGGGTGACTGGACATTTCCTATAAAAGCAACCAGTCAACACACAGACTAATAGCGGGACAGGTAGGAGCATGCAAGCTGACAGACAAACATGAAAGGAAACATTCAAGTGTCGTTCAATTGGTATACAGACTATGGGCCGAAATCGTAATGGGCAGAAATTGTAATGAGCCGAAATTGTTATGGGCCGAAATTGTAATGGGCCGAAATTTTTATGGCTGAAATGTCCCGGAATCCAATATGGCTACCTCCACAGGCACTTTCAAAAGCGAATAAAAAATATAGTGCCGCCGCTCATGCGGCGCCACAACAAAATGACTAAATCAGAATGTAAGCTATGGGACTAATCAAAGACTCTTTAAAGCCCCTGTAAAGCCAAAAATAGGTAATTTTCACCGTTTATAACTCGAAAATATATTGGATAACCCATCACAACACACATATATAAGATCGGAAAAAACTCGAACGTGTCAGTTGCTGCATTGGTTGCCATAATATACGTGAGTGAAAATGCATGGAGAAGCCCGTCGATTTCACGGACGCCATTGATCGAGACAACCTTCGTTATTGTTCGTGTATATTCGAACTAGGTCTTGGAGAACGTCATGTGATAACATTGCATCTCATTAGCGCTATGGCGCAGTAGACAGGACTATTGTTTACAATTCCAACATTATGTCATCGGAGAGTAAGATTGCTCATTCTGAACCTGTTTTCTTATTTAGATGAAGTAAACTCTTCCTGTATTGATGATAAATGAATAAGCGATGATCAGCCTGTGTCGTTGTTTCTGTTTACGATGTCGATAAACTTATGTTTTTCAAGCCTAGAATGTGGACAAAACGATCAAGTGAATGAAGGGTTTGTTTCGACGCTCTGAATGATCACGTGGTGTTTACGTCACTAACACGTCACTGCGGACATTTACGACGAAAAGTCGGCTAATCGTCGGCGATCATCGATGTAAACAAACAGATAATGCGTCATGGTAGGATCTGTTCTAGTTTCAAAATTCTTTTTTCTGCCACTGACTGGAACTTTTGCGAACTGCACCTTTACATATCGTGAAAGTCATAATAATCGCCATATTTTTACATCGTAAAAATGAAATTTACTTTTATTTTATAAACAGGTTGTTTATTCAGTTGGACGCTACTGAGACTTTAAATAGCATTTACCCTGTTTTTAAAACGTATGTTCAAGCACCTGTGAGTGTACTCGAATCCCAAATATATAGGGTGAATTTTATCCAGTATTATTTGTACTCTCTTTTCGGTGGTATGATTGTCAGTGGGCTGCTTTTATCATCGGCATGTCACGGATTATATAGCGCATGTGCCAGAATTGCATCCTCAGAGACATCGTTCGATTTTTCAAACGGTTTTATGTATAAGTTTGGTCTACCAAGTATCGCAAGACTAAATATTACTGTAAGATCAAAAGCGCCCATGATATTTTCACTAAAACCTTTATTCCTGGGACTTATTAGTCTCTTAAAGAATGAATCTTTTTAAGGTATATAGGTGAATATTATCTTCCGCTAGGTGGCATTTTTCAAATACACCAATCCTCGAAGAAAATTACATGCGCAGACAAATTATGAAGTGTTACGTGGATCGAATTTACTTCCTTGCAATAAATACCAAAGCACATGTGAGTCATGCATTGTAAATAGCGGGTTTGATGCATCTGGGCTGACCTCAGTTGAAACTTTTTCCTATTGTTAAATTTTCTGCATGTCAAAGGACCATTCTACTTCACGATTCAGTCGGTTGTAAAGACAAAATAGATTTTATGCATCCAGAATTATATGGCTTGCAACACGCGAAAAGGGGCATTCGGACATTTGCGTAAAGTGTCGTCTCGGATCAGCCTGCGCAGTCCGCGCAAGCTAATCCGAGACGGCACTTTACGACTACATTAGATTTTGTGCTACAGTAGACTTGTACAAAACAGAAAATTACATAAAAAGGGAAAGTGTCGTTTCGGATTAGCCTGCGCGGACTGCGCAGGCTGATCCGAGAAGACACTTTACGCAAATGTCGGAATGCCCCTTTTCGCGTGTTGAACGCCATATGATGACTTGCCTAATATATTGCATCACGGAGATGCATTAAACCCCCATCTTGCCAGAACACCACTCATGTTTATTTCGTTACAGGAACAAAAACATTACATTTTACCCTTTACCAGCCATTACCGTGTTTAAAAGATCATGCAGAACAGAATTCGAAAACACTGGTGAAATGTGAAATCCTTTTCTCGCAATATTTTCTACTCATTAAAGAAAAAAATACATATTTTGGCCATGTTTAATTTGATGACTTCAAACGCTTTCAATCAGGACCTGTCTGTAATTTGGACGTCTGGGAATGTGTCATAAAAAACGATCCAATCAGTGATCTATTTCTTTATATTTGCTGTCCAATAAGTGAAAACATGCGGTTTTGCGGTCGACATCAATCAAGATTAAACTGCACAGAACGAGCTTTTTGATCTTGGATCTATGTCTGCTCGTTTAGTCAAGCCTGAAAAAAGTTTTTTTCTGGTTTTCATAGTATTGTGCCGTCAGCCATCGAAATCGGTCCAGTTTATTTTGCGCCGAAACAGTTGAGTAAACCAATCACCAGGCAGCTCCGAGAAATGTTGAGCTTTTTAATGTAACTGTCTTTCTACTTCCTGAAACAAAATTAATGTTTAGCAGACGACTTCAAAAACATTTTTCCAAAAATATAAATAACTCACGTGAGTCTAGGTCTGACAGATTAAGTGAAATTAATGTGGCAATAGGGAAGTGGTCAAATTCTCTGTTTTCTCACGGAATGTTATCAACAGTGCTCTGCTCCAAAACTGTTAAAAAATCATCTCGCACCCGACGTATATACGAGGGTTGTCCCAAAAGTCCGTGACTAAATTTATAAACGAGCCATTTTAAGCGTCAGGACACTCATTTTCACATATTTCATATATGAAGATGTTATTTCACTTTATATTAAGTCTCCAACAAAATATTAGCTTTATTTTTACTTTAAATTCACAAAATTGATTAGGAGGTGTAATTTTCCGGCGCACGTCATTTTCTCCATATACTCAAATCATATACGAATATTTTCAATATTTGATATTATTTCTGCTTCATATTACATGGACGTCTTCTTCTGAAAGTTTGACTTCATCACATAAAATTTGAGTGTAATCGAGTAAACAACAGAGGGTATATAAACAAACGAAAACGATCAGTAGAAAATAAGAAATTTGAAATGACGACGTCAGAAGATCGTGCGGCGCTGCGGACAGTTACACAATTTTGTGCTGATCTTGGAATGACACTCGTCAAGACTATAAAACAAATCTGGCGTACTAAAAAGTTTAAAAAACATTTTTCGAGCGCTGGCCTACAAGTGGCATGGCAGAAAAACAGACTAAAGGGCTGATGAACGCCAGGAAGATAAGAAAGCACGAAGTCGTGGGCCAATTTCTTAAGATAAAGAGTCATGTGATTCGATGAAGAGATGCATTTTCGCAGATCGGAGACTAACAGTCAGAGAGATACCTTCGTCAACCGCCATTTCAAGGTCTTCTGTCCACAAAATACTTTTTGACAAGTGAACATGCCACGATTCTGCGTGAGATGGGTTCCACGTTTGCCGTCTGATGAGAACAAACAGAAAAGGTTCACACGTCGCTGGAGTTACTTGCTCGAGTTGAAGCTGACAACACCCTGTTGGTTCCTCTTTTTATAACGGATAAGAGATGGTAACACTACTTCAAACCCAAAGGAAAGCGACAGTCCAGTATATGGAAGACGCCTGCGACCTCTCCAGCCAAGAAGGCGGAGATTTCTACTCGGATTTACAAATTCTCAGATTTGGCTCCTCTGGACTTTGCCAACTTCCCGAAGCTTAAGGGGGATTTATAAGGTCGCAAGTTCGATCCCAGCAATGAGCTGATGTCTGCTACATTTGATTGCAAGAGGTGTCTGACAGAAACAACAGTTTAATACATTTTTTTGACCAGTCGTGGATTAAACGACGTCGCAAATGCGTTGAATGTCGTGGAGAATATTTTAACAAAGGCGCTTAAACTTTACATTGACGTCGTTACTTTCGTTTGACGTGCGCCGCAGTGTTGGTACTTGTTCTTGTATTTATGCTATATTTTTCTTATTTGTAAAGATTTTTCTGCGATTTTTTATAGAAATGTTTGGATCATATGTATTGAAAACATATCTGAAAATGGCGTTTGTAGCGTTTCATTTTCTTTTGTTAATGAAATTGTCACGGAATTTTGGGACAACCCTCGTACTTTGAACTAAAGTCCCATTAACCCCGAGATTTATCGACAAGGAGAAAATGCTGGTACATGTAATTGGCATTTTCTCCTTTTCCCACAATGCTTTATACCCTTTCAAAGAGAAAACCCGTGCCTTTGGGCACATTTAATATGTCGTCTGCAAATGCATTCAATTTCGATTACTTTTTCCCCCCCTTTGGTAAAGATAAACCATAGATGTATGCCTATTGAATAGCGTCCGAAGGGTTCATAGATTAAGTGCCTTTTACGATTTACCGAACAAACAACTGAAATAAAAATGGAAACACGTGAACTTCCTTTTTCACGCACGTCACGTGTTTTATTGTGCAGGTCAAGGCATGAACATTCGATCGGGGACTCGTTGCGTTGTCTGCGCATATTATCATATTCTTCGAAGATTAACCTGCCTGCTATCACGCTTCTTGTAAAGCATGATATTAATACGCGGTCCCATAACTCAAAACTCCGCTGCAAAAAAGTAGCAAGCGGAAAATGGCTATAAATGATACGTCTGTGGAGAAATCAAACCTGTATTTCGCTCCAAAATGATTAGAAATATAATGATCTAAAACAGGAAAAATGATTTTTAAAATATAAACTGCAAATACAGTTTCTAAATATAGATTTAGTGAAACCCGTAAAAAACAATATCTTGCGTAGTCTGCTCATGTGAAAATCATCGAAGATTGTCAGTATTTGAAAAATGCCACGTAGAGGAAGATAGTGCCCAGGATGCACAAATCAGATTTGTCAGTGTTTGAAAAATACCATCTAGCTGAGGATAATGTGCACATTGTCGGTGAATTTCCAGAAAATAGTCACCTGGATGTGTAAAAAACATGGTCTGTGTCAGGCATATCCCTGTTTCCCTTGCGAAATGCGTAGACTAAGACACCATTTCAGCTTGTACAGTCGGACCAGTGCGTATACTAAGATACAATTTCAGTTTTTACAGTCTGACCAGTGCGTATACTAAGATACAATTTCAGCATGTACAGTCGGGCCAGCGCGTATACTAAGATACAATTTCAGTTTGTACAGTCTGACCAGTGCGTATACTAAGATACAATTTCAGTTTGTACAGTCGGACCAGTGCGTATACTAAAATACGATTTCAGTTTGTACAGTCGGACCAGTGCATTTAGTAAGATACGATTTCAGTTTGTACAGTCGGGCCAGTGTGTATACTAAGATACAATTTCAATTTGTACAGTCGGACCAGTGCGTATACTAAGATACAATTTCAGTTTGTACAGTCGGACCAGTGCGTATAAAACTTGCGTTTATACTCAATTATCAAGTGCATCAAACTTCGAGCATTGCGATTTAAATTTTGAGATTTTCATGTAACTCCTCGCCACATGACAAGACTGAATCAATCACGCACCAATGACTAACATAAACCGTCATAAAGAATTTTACGGCCGATCCAGAATTCGAAGTTAAACCCTGGATTGATGGTGCTTGGCAAATTCATTCGGTGGATACATACGTGATTTTCAGCCAACCAGTGGATGACTAAGCTACTAAAGTGTACTTTTTTCTTCGTTGAGGAAAAACACGAAATATTGATGAATGTGTTTTCATTTATTATCGTATACATTTTGCGCTCTCCCATTTTCATCTTTCGCTAGAAGCAACAAATTTACCCATTTGACCGAAATGGCATATTCAAAGATTTTACAAATGTCTTCGATAATGACCAAAAGTGATTCATACCTTTACAAGTCAAAGAGAAGTCGAAATAAAAAAAGGAAGAAATCTGAGTTTGCCTGACAACTGTTATACGCTGCTCTAAACAGTATTCCATTCTACAGGACTGGACAATTCTAACTGATCAATGAAGCTTGACCGTCGGCTAATGATTTAACTTCTTCAAATAGTATTGACCAATCAGATCCGTTCAGTTTATTCACACCGTGGTGGTTAAATTTCCATTTCATGATGGGAAGAACATTCCTCAAGTTTCAACCTTGATAACTCTCGTAATAGTTATCGATTTGTTCGATCTTGAGTACCAGATAGAAGATAAATTACCGTAGAAAAAGACAATATTAGGTAAAAACGAAGGAAGATTGTCAAAACAAACGTACATGTGTTCCAGTTATGTACCGGCATCATCCATGTTTGTCGTAGATTTCAAAAGTTCTGAGCGGCCAGGTTTCTATTCAGTGACACTCCCACATGACCTCTGAGCGCCACAGCGGAAATAGATCTCGGGATTTCCTTAATGACAAATCTAACGTCATAACTCTTTCAGGACCCTAGGCGAACCCTAGCTCTTGCGGGGTGCAAAAAATCAAGATCAGACTGCACAGATGTGCCGTCACCTCTTAGAACTTTACTGTCCGCATGTTTAGTCAAGCCTCTAAGATAGAAACCTTACTTTCTCTCAGAGGATTTTATTTCCAGCTGCTGAAAGAGATCGAGTTTATATAAGCCATGCTATGTGAAAAGGGAGCTTAATGCATTTTCAAAAAGTATCGACCCCGGTCAGCCTGTGCAGTCCGCGCAGGCTGACCTTTGCCGAAACTTTTCACCATTGGTCAATATCCTCCATGTCAAAGGACAAGTCTATATCATGATTTAGTTGGTTGATGGACCAAATGGATTTTAAGGATCTATATATAATTATGTGATGACTTGCTTAGTATCATGCATCACGGAGATTATTAAGGCCCCTTTTGCCAGAGGGTTGCTCATATATTTGGCGTTGAACGACTTACCGACTAAGTCATGAAGGTTGTTCAGAAGATAGATGTAACGTCGAATGATACCTTACACAGAATCCCAGCCATTAGTAAGCTCAATTGTCGTAAAGTGGAAAATCCCAAAATCGAAATTTCACTTTCTCTCTAACCCTTTGCCAAACGACAGAATTTTAGACTTGACCAAATTGAAAGCATTTGCTGACAACAAAACAAACGTGACTCAAAAATCGAAATTTGGTTTTGGAAGGTTAGATATCTTGTGGTAAAAGGAGAAAATACTGTTTACCAGCATTTCCCCTCTCCCACATTTTTTTTTTCAAAAAGTCGTTTTCTTCAGGGTCGTTAAAACTCGATATTGTTTGGTACAACGTTAAAGGCCCAGTCGCGGCCAAAAAGTAAATAAAGAGGTTTTTACAATGCACTTAAATCTAAATCATACCATTTAAAAGTATGGAAATTTTTGTGAAGATGACAATGTCGTATTGTAAGGTCAGTCCAATAAAAAATGATTTTTAAAACAAGGTAGAAAGTACTTTAGTTTGAACTTATTTATTTTACATCGATTGTGGCACAAGTTCTTATAACTTGTATTTATCACTGTTGATGATTGCTTCCTGGAAAAACTCACCAGTACTCGCACCGTGATGTTGGTGGTTCCAAGGGTTGACCACGCTTTGTACGGGATTCGAACCCGAAACTTTTGATGTGAGAGGCCGACGCTCTACCACAACACCATTGTCGGCCACAAGGTAAAAAGTAAACAAAAGATAAAGCAACTTGGCAACTTTTTACCTAGTTTTGAAATTCATTTTTGTGCCAGAGACTTGCACTTCGGCCGACCGTTGTTTCCATACTTTCAAGTGGTATGATTGTAATAAGTATAGTGTAAATGTATGATGTAATTAGTAATGATATCATCATGTAATAACCGTCACCCGAAATTTGGAGAAGAACTTTAAAAGCCTAAACTTTCGTTCTTATCCTTTTCTTCAGTGTATTTGTCATATGATTGTATTGTATTATCTTTTGTGAACTTGTATATTATACTGTTGAATAAATTATGTTAAAACTAAATGGTATGATTGAAATTTAAATGCAATTTAACACCCGAATTTTTTACATTTGGCCACAACTGGGTCCTTAAAGAACTGGAATCGGCTGACATAGCTTTTACGAACAGTATAGACCAATACACATGCACAAAACATTCAGTCTGATCTTAGGTCTACACTGTCGGCTTTATTTGTACATATCCTGGCCAAAGCAACCTTGTAATACTCGTAGTAATATTTCACTAGTTTCTACAGCTTCTTGAATATGTCTATATCATAAACTCAGCGCACTAAGGGTTAAGATTTTGCTGTGATTCAAGAAGTCACGCAGTTTTATCCAACATCAGATTACGTGTCATGCGCTGTCCCATCATGATCTACAACGCCAACTGTTCTTAGTAAGAAAAGCGATCAATGTAAGAATTTTCATCAAGTGGATTTTCACAGAAAATGTCAGTTTCGCTTTAATTTCTTGCCATAATACAGGATAGCGCTCAACACCTTGATCTCTCGTGATGAAGTACGATGTCCGCTGAGTCACCCTTCGGCTGCTAAGCGCGACTCAATGACCTTTTGCGGACAGTGTAGATAAAGATCAGACTGCACAGAATGTGCAGTCTGATCTTGTATCTACACTGTCCGATGTGGAGATATCTTTTCCCCAAAATACCTTTGATATAGCAAAACCTTGGCATTTACTATCGGCTTGATGTTTCATTTTACTTGTTAAGAAGGATAAGGGATAATCCTTAAAACGCAGGTTCAACACCTGATAAACATTCTCAGTCTAGAAGTAAGACCAAAATGATTGCAATTGTTTTTGTTTTCAAAGTTTCAGCAAACCAGACAATTTAGATCAAAGATTAGACTGCATGTTTTGTGCAGTCTGATCTTGATCTACAATGGCCGCAATGGCAACTGTTACGGTGAAAGGCGCTGAAATGGTTCACCACGCAAACAGGTAGCCGTTTGAGCCCCGACATGTGATTTTCTTATGGAAGTGTCCTAAGGCAAGACACTTTAGAGCGCGGTGAAACCCGGGAAATACGTGAATAGGTGAGCAGTCGCCATGACATAACTGAAATAACGTTGCAGTCAATCAACCGATATGTGATTATCGTTTCGTTCTGTTTATTACAAGTGTGTATCGAAATGTTCTGTTTAACAAATCTCTGACGAATCCACTAGTTCAGTCGGTAACGCACTGTGCTTTTGATCCAGTCGCTGGTTCATTTCCTAGCTCGGTGAAATTCTTTCCAAGACTGACAATAGTTATTGCAAAAAGACTGATTCATCTTTTCCCGTTGAAGATTATTTCGACGATGTTTAGGTTGGAAAGCAGTCGATGGCTCGAAAAGGGTGTTGTGCGAAATATCGAAAACAGACTGACCGGCTTCCTAATATCGGTAGACGAGCTGTTTGATTTGTAATCAGGAAACCCTGGTTTGATCCGCGCTGGTCACACGAGGAAATGCTTGGGCTAGGCCATGTCGAGCTCTAATTCGATGAAATACAGTAACCACGCTGAACAGTAATCCGTGGCTCTGATATAACTCAAAAGTAGCTGAAAACGGTGTAAAACTCTACGTTGGTGGACGGGCGACGTCTTCTGATGTTCAATGAGGCGTCATTCTGGGATATCGAGGCAAATCTTTCTGAACTCGGAGTACAACGAATGTGTTAATATTTTAATATATTATGGTAGATCTATATAGACTAATATGAACGCATAAAAGTTTCGTAATTCCAGCGTAAAAAGTCACGTTTTGAATTTAAAACGTGATCGAAAAAGCACGTTTCGACTAACCTTTTGACCTTTTGGTCCGTTTACTAATTAACTTCCCTGCCCCCATGACCGTTTTTCTTTTCATCTTGCAACCAACCACTTTTAGAAACATTGTGGCAAAAGGAGAAATTATTCGTGACGAGCAATTTCCCCTTTCGCTTCACTGTTTTCACAGATGTTCATGGATGAACCTATACTTCATGTTGATTTTCGATATTTTACCAGGACAACTTAAAGTTGTCCGTTGCAAATTTGTTTCATAAGGAAATGTGTTAACTCTTAAGGCACCTTTTACAACTGTAGCTGCCTATGCGGCCCGTGTAGATCAAGATCAAACTGCACAAAATGTGCAGTCTTATCTTTGATCTACACTGTTCGCTTCGCTTTTAAAACACTATAGACGAAAGCAACCATAAAATTACAATTGTTGGAGTCTAATTCTTAGAATAAAAAGGTGTGTTTGGTTTATACAGTAGCTTATGAGTTAATCCCGTTTCTTGGGCGGCCAAAATGTATTTGTAGTAACAATGCATTGTGCACTTGCGCTTTTACGGAGTGATAATGGAAGACAGTCCGGCGCACCGATGAGGTTTTGTAACAAGATTTATATTAAGCATCGCTTTTTCTTAGATTACGTATAAAACCTGTTGATAGATGCTAGAGTGATATATATATAGTAACAAGAAACGGGACATTAAACTGATTTACTGAACCACGACTTGCTGTTTAATAAAATGTTAATGTATTTATTTCATTTGATATTAATCAAGTACTTGTTCATCGTTTGGTTGTTAAAGCCAAATATCCTTTGCAGTTATTTCAATGGCCATAGAATACGGCGTAAACTCATACATAGATGAGTAAATAGTTTCAAACACGATACATGTTGCTATCTTTCTCGTTGAAACGTTTATTAGATATAGTATGGAAAACCCCTCTACATGCAAAATCATAAATGTTAAAAAGGGTGGAATATGGGTATTTTTGGGTACAAGCCCGTGTATAGACACGTTCTGCTTATACTCTCATACCCGGTACATGTGGCCTAACTAGATGAGATATTTTCGTTGCCATTTTCAAAAACGTGTGAGCAATGCTCTGTGAAAAGGGGGTTTAATGAATCTGCAAAAAAAATATCGTCCCAGATTAGCGCCTTGGTCGAAACTTTTTGCTTTTGGTATATTTTCTGCATGTCCAAGGACCGTTCTTCCTCGGGATTCAGCCGGTTGTTAGACAAAATGGATTTTAGGACCCATAAAGATGTGATGACTTGCTCGATATAATGCAGTGTAGAGATGTATTAAATCCCCTATTGCCAGAGCATAGATCAATTGATAGTCTCTTCACAATGATACTTGATCGATTGCAGTTAGACGTACCTCGCTAACTATCGCCAATAAAAACCTCGCAGTATACGTCTACTCGTTTTATGCCCACACGCAAGGAAGATTTATGATGTGATATATACTCAAACTATCTGTTTTTGTGGCATTTGCCGAAGACAATGCCACTATGAGTTCAATATTGAATTTTGAAGACCATGTATCGTATTTTGTGCAAAGCCGAAGGAAATAAACCCAATTAAACTCAATTCTTCTCAGACAAACGAGTTTTTTCGGTAGCACTGAGGTATGTAATTGGAAATGGCATGTTAAAATACACTGGGTGAGGCCATCGAACGTGGAAATACATGTACTTCTTTTTTATTGAAAATAGCTTCACCCGCTCATAGCCTTCTATTGGCGCAATAATATACACATAATTTGTCTACTGACCGCTTTGTCCCGGGCTTTTTCTTTCCAAAACCAGTTCGTCCCTGGGCTTGTTCGTCTCATAATTGCGCGCTACTCCATTTGATTGTGCATGAATATTTATAGATCGAAATAATTGATTGTTATGTTGGGAATTAGATCTTTACGGCCAAAAATATCTCAAAATCATAGTCTTCATTTTATTCGATATATTTACATGGTTTCTCTCTCTACCCATCATGCATCCTACTGTCAAGGGACGTTACCCCTGACTCCTTAAAGATCAAAGGGAGACGACCAATACACTTAATAATCCTAACTTTGTCATGAGTATTCTCCCTTCAACCAAAAAGGTATTGATTTGCTTAGTAGGTTGACTCTCAAGCCAACATTTGAATAATATTTCTCTTTTTCTTTCAAATTATTAATTCTACACAATGGCTTCCTTGACAAATGCTACTCCAGTGTTTTCAAAGCTTTGATTAATTAGATGCAAAAATGCTCGTACACCTTACAGGTAGCGACCCCGTCATCTCCACCCCTCGGACCGCTAGTCAACTTGTGTTGTTAACCCTGTAACAAACAATCTCTGGTTTTCACAACCCTGGGAAGGAAAGCTTTTGAAAACCCTGTGAGAAAATGAGAAAATGTTGGTAACCAGCATTTTCTCCTTTTCCCACAATGTTTTCTACCCTTTCAGAGACATATTTCATCAATTGAGACACATTTAATTTGTCGTCTGCAAAAGCTTTCAATATGGACCAGTCTAACATTTTGCCGTTTGGTAAATGGTTAATACATGACGGAATCTTCTCCAAGAAAAAAGCGGCTTGTCAGTAAGCACCGGTTTTCTTTAGTCACAAAATTTCGTTTGTATTTAATCCTTTTTAGGAAAAGGTGTAATAAAAATGAAAAGAGCATGAGGCTTAAGTTACTATGAGTTCAGTTTTTCCTTTTTGTTTCAGATCATTCAGAAAAATTTCAGCAAAGTTCTAGAGCTAGATCTAAAGCTTGAATGCAGTTTTAGCTGCTAGCTGCTTAACCCTTTACCAGACAACATTTTTCCGAATTGAGAGCATTTACAAAGACGACAAATTCACTTTGGCTCAAAAAGAATGGTGAGATTTATCTTTGAAATGATAAAAAGTATAGTATATTTTCGCTTCAGCACAGTGTCTTCAACACTCTCTTCTTTAGTGTGGATAAACATGTAAAGATCATGCTGAACAGACATGCGCTGGATCATAGATTTGCTTCATCTGATTCTTTTTTATGTGGAAAGAAAAAACCTCTTCGAAGCTAAAATATCAGGGCCCGTTTTTAACCCTTCACTGGTCGACAATATTGTAGACCCTTTCAAATTGATAGAATTTGCAGACGACATTTCTAACGTGTCTCAAGTGACTGATGGAAATTAATCTTGTAAGAGAAAAGACTGTCTTTGGAACTGTAGGAAATCGTGGTTATCAGCATTTTTTCCTTTTCAATCTATGTTTTCAAATGCCGTTATTTCCTCAGGGTGGCCAAAACATGGAGTTATTTTGTAAAGTGTCTAAGCTTAGTACATCCGTTACAATGCTCCTTGACGTACATTACTTTTAAGGCTCATTAGGATCCTGAGTGGATTAGCCTTCCGTGGTAAAATATAGGGTTCGTAAACTGGGGGCCCCGGGTGCGATCATAGGAGTGTCTTTGGGCCAGTCACTTCAGACCCAAACCTAGTAATGCATTAATATCTGAGCTGTCACCGTGACATGACTGAAACAATGTTGAAAGCGGCGTAAAACACCATCCAAATAATAAGGCTAACTAGGCGGAGAAAAGTGTATATGTACAGCTATGGTATAATGCGGCTGGTACGTACAATCTGGAAGTATAATATGTGAACTGTCACGGCCTGTGGTGTAGTATCAATGTCACACAACAGTGATTTCAGGGCTTTGATTTCTGACCACGGTTGAGGCCGTATTTCAGAACATTTTGACCGTTTTAACGAACAATTAAAATCTAGTTTCTGAAGTTATACTTAACAAAGTGAATATGTACTTTACTTAGACACTAAAGCAAAATTTTGAAGGGAAGTGAACTATGAGTTTTTTTTAGCTCCACTGGCCGAAGGCCAGCGGGCTTATGTCATGGCCTGTTGTCCGTCGTGCGTCCGTCCGTCCGTCCGTCCGTGCGTCCGTCCGTCCGTGCGTGCGTTAACTTTTTTTTAAAACGTCTTCTTCTCTGAAACTACCCATCCAATTTTGATGAAACTTCACAGAAATGATCCTGCCATGGTCCTCTTCAGAATTTCTTGAAAGAATTTAATTCCTTCAAAAACTCTGGTTGCCATGGCAACAAAACTGAAAAATTTTGAAAATCTTTGAAAATCTTCTTGTCTGAAACCGTAAGGCCAAGGGCTACCAAATTTGGCATGTAGCTTTATCTAGTGGACCTCTACCAAGTTTCTTCAATTTATAGCCCTGGGGTCAAAATTGGCCCCGCCCCGGGGGTTACAAGTTATACATGGGCTTATTTAGGGAGAACTTTAAAATTCCTCTTCTACCTAGCCATAGGGCCTAGAGCTACCAAATTTGGCATGTAGCTTTATCTAGTGGACCTCTGCCAAGATTGTTCAAATTATAGCCCTGGGGTCAAATTAGGCCCTGCCCGGGGGTAACAAGTTTTACATGGGCTTATATAACAAGTTTTACATGGGCTTATATAGGGAGAACTTTAAAATTCTTCTTTGACCTAGCCATGGGGCCTAGGGCGACCAAATTTGGCATGTAGCTTTATCTAGTGGACCTGTACCAAGGGTGTCCAAATTATAGCTGAGGGTCAAATTTGACTTCGCTCCGGGGGGTAACATGTTTTACATGGGCGGGCTTATATAGGAAAATCTTTCGCATCTAGCTATAAGGGCTAGGGCTATCAAATTTTGCATTTAGCTTTATCTAGGGGGTCTCTATCAAGGGTGCCCAAATTGAGAAAAATTTGAAAATCTTCTTGTTTATAACATTCAAGAACAGAATTATTTGGTATGGAGCTTTATATTGTGGACCTCCACCAGGATTCAAATAATTATAGCTTTGCGATCAAAATTTGCTTTGCCTATGGATCACAACTTTCTCGTAGGATTAGATAGAAAAATGTTTGCATGTCCTCGTGTTTGAAATCAATTTGCTGAATATTGTAATGTTTGGCTTGTAGTGTTTTTACTTAATAGCCAGTGGAGCGATACAGGGCCATCATGGCCCTCTTGTCTTAAGAATAAGAGGGGGGGGGGGGGGGGGAAAGAAGGGAGAATCAAACATGTTACAAGAAATTGCTCCTTTTCCCACAATGCTGCAGGGGGTATAATTAAACTGTGGTGTTGATACTTAAATAACAAGGGTTAACCGGTTTAGTTACGAAACATGTCGGACGATATTTAAATAACGAGAAAAATAGGCAAAAACAGACCGTAGCTGTTGAAATTACACCCTATAAAGAAGAAGTAAAGTATAAATCAAGTCCTTGCTTAACCTCTTACCTCATGACAAAATTTTACAATTGTCCAAATTGAAAACATTTGCAGATGATAAATTAGATATGGCGCAAATGGTGAGATTCGTCTGTTAAATGTTAGAAAACATTATGGGAAAAGGAGAAAATGCTGGTTACAGAGATGCATTACATCTTTGCCAAATAACAAAATATCAGACTTCTTTAATCTGATACAAAACACTGTGTGGAATAATGAGAAAATGCCTCTTAACAGCTTTTTCTTCTTTTCCCACAATGCTTTCATAAGCCGTCCTTTTCAGGGTTAAAAACTTGGAATAGTGTGGTAAAGGGCTATATCCCTTTAAGCCAGAACATTGCTTATATAAATTGAGATGAATAGCGTAATTTTTGCGACAGTCAGCAATACCAATCCAACAGGATATTGGTTATGACGAATGCAAAGTTAGGTTTGACTCCAAACCCTTTCCCCCCAAAAATATCTATTTTTAACTGTGCTTCGCGGAAAAGATTCGTAAAAAGTGAAGGAAAAGGAGAGAATACTCATTTCCATCATTTCGTCCGTTTTGAATCATGTTTTAAACCATCTGAAAGACATACAAGTCGAGCTATATTTAATTCGTCGGCACAAAATACTTCCGATTCGGACAAGTCTAACATTTTGTCATCCTAGTGAATAGTGACTCTTTTACAAATGACACAATTTTAGGCTTGACCAAATTGAAAGCATCTGCAGACGACAAATCAAACGTAGTGCAAATGATGATTTCTGCCATTGATAAGGTAGAAAACATTGGGGGAAAAGGAGAAAATGCTGGTAACCAGCATTTTCTTCTTTTTCCACAATATTTTCAAAAGCTTACTTCTTCAGGGTCATTAATGTCGGCGTTGTGTGGGAGAGGGTTGAACGATTTTCGGTCTGTTGAATAGAGAACATAAATCAGGACATGTTAATACCTCTATAAAGAGCCTTGTCAAAAATGCGGACACTTTCCAGTCTAAGGTTTTTAATGTTGCACGTCGGACATATAATGTCACAAGTCAATCAAAATGAGACTTCACAATACATGTAGTCAGATCTTAATGTACACTGTCTGCAAGAGCAAATAACCATTGTTCTCTGTACTCTAAAGGATAAAAACATTCACCTTTCTGTACGAATTTTTGTTTAACATTACCAAATGTTTACAACTTTTTTGAAGATAAATAGTGGGATTGGAGAGGCCGAGTCCCGGTACCTCAGTCGGTAGCGTGGATTGATGATAGTCATTGCGACAGGATTAATTCCTCTCTCACTGCTGACCATTGTTTCAACGATGGTTATGTGGGAAAGCAGCCAGTGGCTTGAGAAGAATATTGTGCGGAGTACTGGTAAAAAAAAACTTGTTTCTGCTAACTAGTAAATAAGTGGAGAATACTATTTCGAAAATGGTACAAAGGAGCTGAGCATTTTCTCCTTTTCACACGTTTTCTACGAAAGCAAATGAGCCATGATCTGTGAAAAGGCGGCTTAATGCATCTGCGAAAAGTATCGACCCAGGTCAGCCTGCGCAGTCCGCGCAGGCTGATCTGGGCCGAAACTTTTCGCTATTGATTAATTTTCTGTATGACCAAGACCCAGTCTATCTCATGAATAAGTCCGTTGTTAAAAATGTGGCTACTATGGATCCATAAGTACGTGATCGCTTGCCGCTTTGGTGTTATGCATCACGGAGATTCATTAAGCCCTCTTTTGCCAGAGCATGGCTCAAATGGTATCATTTTAGTCACATTTGACTCTTTACCAGACCACAAAACCCAAAATTTGACCAAGTTAAAAGGATTTACAGACAACAAAGTAAATGCGGCTTGAAAAAGAAAATTTCTGTATGGCAGGAATGAAAACATGTTACCAGGAAGAAGAGAAAATTCTTGTTACAAGCATTTTCCCGTCCTCCGACGTTGTTTTGAAAAGCTTTTTTTTTTTCTTCTTCGGGTCATTAAAACCCGGAATTGTGTGATAAAAGGTTCGTCTGATGAAGAATGAAAGTTTTGAATATCTTGATGAGCATTACATTACGGATCTGCTACTAGTACATGTATGTCGTTGAAATCTGCGTACAAAATACAGGTGTATTTTCAAAAAATGGAGGGTATATTTCAGGTACCGTCTCGATTATGTAGGAGATATTTTCTGAAACTTTATCTTTGTAATAATTCATGGGGCATTTCTTAATGGGCTTGATTTAATCATTTAAAAAACTGCGTGGGAGGTAGAATCTAGCATATTATCCACAATTTCTCCCTCGCACACAGATCTTTGACCAGAATGCATTTTTTTTTTTTCTCTTCATGATGTTTCATAGGTTTTATGTTAATTAATCGTCTTTTGGATGTATTTTATTCAAGGGAATGGTATTAGATCGGAAATGTATAATTTTACGCTGGGCCAGAGGCCTGAATACTCAATAAACTAAATCTATCAATCTATCAATGTAAATATACCAAAGACACTAAGACACGAATGTACATTGAGCAATTGACTCATGCACAGTGAAAGGGTGAAAACAATAAGGCCGCAAAATTCGCGATTTCAGATTTTAATCTAAAACACAAACGTATTACTAGTATTATTATTCCCGAACGCTCAATCGCTTGGAATGGTCGACTGAAATATTTCACATTGTAAAATTATGTTCGATTTCTGCGTAAGTAATTAACAATTGATCTACCTGTTTACTCGATCATACATGTATGTTCAGTCTTTGTGATATATGTGTACGTTTCGTCTTACTACAATGTAATTAATTATGGCGATTAACGACTGACGATCCGGTAGATTATCATGAGTCTCACAAGCAGAACAGCGAATGCTAAATCTAGAGTTAACAATGCCAACATTAGCTCTAGTTTTCAATGTTCTTCAGTGACTATAACCTTGACCATCCGTACTTTAGACCTTAGCCTGCTAAGTAAAATGAAACTTTCAAGTCGACAGTAAAAACCTAAATTTGGCTATTTCAAAAATACTTTTCGGGGACAGATATGTCCTTACCGGACAGTGTAGATCCAAGATCAGACTGCACATTCTGTGCAGTCTGATCTTGATCTACTATGTCCGCAAAAAAGGTCCTTAAGTCACGCTTAGCAGCCTAGGGGTTTACAGATCGTCACACTAAATGATGATTGCCATACTTTTAATAGGTATGAATGGGATTTATCTGTATTTTATACACAGTGTTGTTTACATTTTGCGGCTATTGGGCCTTTAAAATACCTTAAAGACTGGTGCAGCAGTTTAGCGTCACCATCTGAACAGTGAACGATTTAAGATTTACCGTCTTTTTTTATCTCATCCCACGCGGTGTCAACCCCTCGATAAGTTCGTATACTTAATGACTTCTCGACCTAAGCGGAAGTAAAAATCTAGAAATCGGGATCCCCAATTTCAACTTTTCTTGGTAAAATATACTTGAAAAGTAGATAAGTGGTGTAAGTTTCTCTGGTGACAATTGTCACTTTCCAACCTGGCTTTTGACGTAGAAAAGTCAAAATTAGAGCCAGCTAACTTTGACTTTTCAAGGTAAATCCTAGCTCGGAAAAAGTGAAAATATTTTTTTTCACTCCAACTATCGTCAAGGCAATAACTTCCTCCTTTCTTCTTTATATAAATATACTCAAAATGAGGGTGCCTCAACTTCAGATTTTTACTTCCAGTTAGGAATTCGATGGCGGGGAAAGGGTAACGTAGATTAGTCAGCAATGAATAAGTCTCGGACTTACAAAATGTCACGGGACAGTGAGAACAGGTGCACTTATTGAGCGTTTCGATATCAACTCGCACCATACCGTGATCGGAAAGCGTAGATCAAGATCAGACTGCACAGAAAGCGCAGTCTGATCTTTGATCAATATTGTCCGAAAGTTCGTAAGATATCCTGGTCACAAAACCCATATTATTGTGACAATTGGATTGTTTAATCCACCTCGTTGTTTGTTTCATTCATCCAGCCGGCCGAAGGTGAAAGATAAACTTAATAACTGGACATAGATTTGAGAAATTATTAATTAAACCCACGTCTTATTGTTTCCTATCGGCTCTCACTTACAGACTCAGTATTTCTTTATTCTTCTATCTTCAAACTAATCTGTTAGCAAATAGAGTTGCGAGGGCCACTCAGACTAGAGGTTGGAGGTTCAAATTCCATGGTGAAGACTTGTACTGGTTTACCTTTGGAACAATCCATGTCTCACCGCAAGTACTGATTAAGGTTTCCAGGAATAAATAATCGAGAATGGTTATTCCCCGTAGAAAGTACTTGATTTATAATCGATGTCAAAGGAGTTTAAAACCATACACATTTGTTTAGGACGACGTCAA
This sequence comes from Hippopus hippopus, assembly GCA_946811185.2. Classification (NCBI taxonomy): domain Eukaryota; kingdom Metazoa; phylum Mollusca; class Bivalvia; order Cardiida; family Cardiidae; genus Hippopus; species Hippopus hippopus. The sequence continues at coordinate 37,726,907 of OX328099.1, read as the reverse complement.
AAACACGTGCCGTACTGGGGAGGAAGTGTAATCTTTAAGAATACAAGTAATTTTCGTTAGTCTAGTCCTTTTTATGCAATCAGATTTCAAAATAGTTCTATTTACGGTATGCAAACAGTATGATGATATTATTTCATGCTTCCCGGTAGGATATCGAGAAATAGCAGTGAAAATATTTTTCGATATTACACGGTCACGACCAGTGAAAATACCGATTTTTATATTCTAGTAACCTAGGTAAATTGCGCGCGACTCACAACCAGATAGAAATATGACGTCATTTACCTTACATTTCTCGCGCTTGACGTAATATTGTAATGCGTTGCTATGCGCGTGGGGTACGCCACGGGGAATAATTGAAAAGAACTGTACTGGATTTTGATAAAGCTCCTCCAAGAAAGGGTTAAAAGCATGAAATAAATAGAATATTTGTTTTTTTCGGTGAAAGATCGAGATTTATTTCATCGAGTGAACACCATCAGTAATATTTTCACGAGTGGCTGCGCCACTCGTGAAAATATTACCGATGGTGTTCACTCGATGAAATAAATTTCGATCTTTCACCGAAAAAAACAAATATCCTCTATATATATCATGAGCCTTTTGAAAAGACTGAAGGAAATGGAGAACATGTTGGTAGCCAACACCTTCTCCTCTTCCTACAATCTTTTCTACCCTTTCAGAGACTAATCCCATCATTTCAGTTACATTTAATTGGTAGTCAGCAAATGCACTCAATTAGTTGTGCGACAGAGTTAGTCTTAAGTAGCAGCAGTCAACTATCATTATGAAAATTGTTCTTATTTCAAAATCCCAGACTAGTCATCTGGTTAAGACATTATGTCTTAGCAATTCAAATGATTAGTCTTGGAATTAGAATTAGAAATGAAAGTAAAACGGTTAGTAAATAGTGTCCAGGGAGTTTTTTTTTTTTTTTTTAACCCATTAGGCAATTTCTCCTTTTCTCACCGAATTGTCTGGGCGCTGCACAGCAGTGAAAGTTGGAAGGCACAGAAACGTGTGCCTTTGACAAGCTTCGTCCTCTACAACCTTATATACAGGCATAGACCTGAGACCAAGTAGCTTATGAGCTAGGTCTGCTTTACAAAAAAGACTTACCGTATGTAGATCTACCTAAATGAAATAGGCCTACAGAGCTAAGTTTGTCGAAAAAGACAAGTGCCTGTAATTTCAGTCTAGACTACCTGAATATTATCTCATCAGATCGACAGGCAGCGGATAACAATAAGTGTCTTGCGGCAGATCACTTTTGATCGTAACAAGTGCTTACATTGCCACAAGGTTTTACGTGCGTTCCTATCTTAAACCTAATCAGTTGTGTTAAAATATGTTTTCAAAGTCATCTGCTGCAAGTTTTTCGTGTAAGATTTGTCAAACAGATGCCTTTTCATCAGTTAAAATAAAAAAAAAAAACACTTGTCAATGAAAGTGCTGACCGATCACCGACAGACCTTGTGTACAATTAAAACAAAAACTGAAGCTGATAAATAAAACTCGGTCAAGTCCAGTGTGTTTACAACCATAACGCGTTGTTGTTTAAGGGAATATTCGTTTATAGTAAACACTATCACCAGTTCGATGTCAGCTTAAAATTTGCTTAGAAAACTGGACGGATTTTGATATTTCTAAGGTGCTAAACAAGGAGCACGTGTTTGTTCTTATTTTAACCTCTGATGACACGCCTCCTGAAAATCGACCAATGAACAACGCTCTTTCTGAAGGTGTGTCCGAGTGGATTCCGCAAGGTCTATATAAACCAATCATGGCTACACGAATCGATTATAATCATTCGTTTACACGGTGTGTCGGAAGATCTACATTGACTGGTGAGATTCTTTTTGTTTTTGAACAGACGTCTGTCAGACTAAATTGTTATACAACTAAACTTTTCACGCAAATGCGTCGTCTGATTTATTTAAATGTATGTAGGTGGTAAACGTATACTTTATCGCGAAATATTTTGTTGGAAGTTGCTTGTAATCGGTTGCACCTCTCGATTATTGATCATCAAAATAAAATGCACGAACTCGGCTAAATAACATGCTCCAGTGCGCACTGACCAGACTGGGTGTTCTGGTTTTAGTTTTTTTTTGTTTTACCTTTGTATCGCACAATCCGAATTGAACTGATTGTGCGGACAGTATAGATTAAGATCAGACTCCACTGAATGTGCCGACTGATCTCAATCTACATTGTCTTCTTCTGTAGTCTTACCTAACAGTCTTGAAACGTACCCTTCTCACCGACTGCGACATGTCAATTTCATTTATTTGGCACTCCATGCGTAATTTATTCTTATTTTTCATTCTGTACAAAATGACTAAAAGTATTGTCATGTCCAACGTGAAAGCATTTGCAGACGACAATATGTTACTCAAAAGTGAAAATTTCTGTTGGGAAGAATAGATCTAGAAAACATTTTGGGAAAAGGAGACAATGCTGCTGACCAACATTTTCTCCTTTTCCTACAGTGGTTTGAAAGCTTTCTTTCTCGGGTCATTAAAAATTGGGATTGTGTGGAAGAGGGGTAAACAGCTTGATTGAGTATTTAACGGTGTAGATCTAGCATTTCACAGACAAATTAAGTGATGGGGAACCTCATAAGGGGAAGCTTGTCTCTAACAATTTGTGCATTTGTCACAATTTTTCAGTACACAATGGACATTGCCTAATAATGTATTCAGTTGATGACTAAACTCACCTGTCAAACAGTAATTGAAACTGCAGAATGTATTTTCTCCAATCCCACAATGTTTTCTGACCTTTGAAAGACAAATTTCCACACTTGTGCAACATTTACTTCGTCGTCTGCAAGTGCTTTTCCTTTGGACCAGTCTGAAGTTCTGTCATCTGGCAGAATTATTGAGTAAACAACTCTGAAGAAGGCTTTTTCAAAAATTATGGAAAAAGGATAAATTGCTGGTTACTAGCATTTTTTTTTAACCTTTCTTTGTACCCATACACAAATGTCATTGTTTGAGCTTCTGTAAATGCCTTGAGTTTGGAAGAGTCCAAAACCTTTCTGGTAAAAGGTAAGGTGACTGTGGACTGTGGTCATAGACTCTGTGGTCGTATTATATAAATAGACCTTGTAGGTCAAAGAAGATATAAATAGGCTCAGGAACAAAAAATGCTCCCGAGTTATATAAGACTCAGGTGAAGGTCATTTGAGGTTACAAACCTTTACTCCACAATCCAACTTAACAACCCTGAGAAAGATAACTTTTGAAAGCATGTGGGAAAAGGAAAAAAAATGCTGATAACCAGCACTTTTTCATTTTCCCTTAATGTTTTTTGAAACTTTCTGAAATAAGTACAATCATTTCAGCCAGTCTATGTCGTTTTCAAAAGGTTTCTTTAATAACAAGCCTAAATTATGTTGTCTGGTAAAGGGTTAAATCTTTCACTATCCCTAGATTAACTCTTTACCACACGACAAAAAATTAGACTGGTCCAAATTGAAAGGATTTGCAGACAACAAATTAAATGTAACTGAAATGATGATTTTTGTTTTGGATGGGGAAGAAAACATTGTGGGAAAAGGAGAAAATGCTGGTTACCAGCATTTTCTCCTTTTCCCACAATGTTTTCAAAAGCCTTCTCCTACAGGAAGGTCAAAACTCGGGATTGTGTGGTAATGAGTTAAAGGACCCTTCTGAAAATGGCTTTTGACAACATTGTGGGAAAAGGAAAAATTGCTGGTAACCAGTATTAGTATTTGTGTAAGATGTGAAAAAATTATGGCAACAGAAGAAATTGCTCAATTTCTTTTTACTCTTCACCACATCAGAAAAATGTAGACTTGTTAAAATTCAAAGCATTTGCAGACAACAAGTTAAATGTGACTCAAATGATGAAAGTTGTCTTGGATAGAGTAGAAAACAATGTTGGTAAAGGAGAAAATGCTGGTTACAGGCATTTTTTTCCTTTTCCTACAAGTCAAGCCCCGGTAGCTCAGTCGGTAGCGTACAGGACCTGAGAGGGGGGTCGATCCCCAGCTTGACCAATTTCTTTCCGAGGACTGATGATAGTCATTACCACAGGATTCAATCCTCTCTCACTGCTGATCATTGTTTTGACGATGTTTATGTGGGCAAGCAGCCAGTGGCTTGGATATATTGTGTGGAGTACTGGTAAAAGAAACTCCAGGAAAGCATGGATAGGTGCACTGGCCGCCGCGATATAACTGAAGTAATGTTGAAGACAGCATTAAACACCTTACAGTCAATCAACCTTTTCTCCCAATGTTTTTAATTGGTTCTTTCCAGGGTCTGTAAAACTCAGGATTGTGTAATAAAGGGTTAAAAGCTACTGTGTAGTGTGTAAAGGATTAAAATCATCTGGAGGAGGACAAAATATCAAGATAAACTCCTTGGAAGATTTTAAAAACATTGTGGGTAAAATTAGAAACTTTTTTATAGAAGCATTTTCTCTTTTACCCCGGAATGTTTTTATCTCTCAATCCAATCATCTTTTCTCATTTATGTTTTTATTTGCAAAATGGTTGAATTAAGTTGAGTATAAATTTTTTTTACCATACAGTCCTATGTTTTGTTGACCCTGAGTGAAAGGCTTTTGAAAACATTGTGCGAAAAGGAGAAAATGCTGACAGACGTAATTTTCTTCTTTCCCACAATGTTTTTTTCCTTTCCAAGACAAATTCCGTCATTTTATCCACAGTTAATTTTTCATGTGCAAATTCATTTAATTTGGTTAAGTACATTGAACGTTATTGTGTGATAAGAATGTTAACTATTTACAAAACAAAATTTTAGCTTGTCCTTATCGAAAGTATTGGCAGACAAGAAATTAGACATGGCTATTTGAAAGGATAGAAAACAATGTGGGAAAAGTGAAAATGCTGGTTATCAGTATTTTCTTCTTTTCCCACAATGTTTTCAGAAGCCTTCCTCAGGGTCTTGGTGAAGTGTTAACTCTTTAACCCTTTACCAGACGACAAAATTTTAGACCTGTCCAAATTGAAAGCATTTGCAGACAAAATTTCAATGTGGCTGAGATAATGTGATTTTTAGCTCAACTGGCCGAAGGCCAGCGGGCTTATGTCATGGCCTGTTGTCCGTCGTGCGTCCGTCCGTGCGTCCGTCCGTCCGTCCGTGCGTTAACTTTTTTTTAAAACGTCTTCTTCTCTGAAACTACCCATCCAATTTTGATGAAACTTCACAGAAATGATCCTGCCATGGTCCTCTTCAGAATTTCTTGAAAGAATTTAATTCCTTCAAAAACTCTGGTTGCCATGGCAACAAAACTGAAAAATTTTGAAAATCTTTGAAAATCTTGTCTGAAACCGTAAGGCCAAGGGCTACCAAATTTGGCATGTAGCTTTACCTAGTGGACCTCTACCAAGTTTCTTCAGTTTATAGCCCTGGGGTCAAAATTGGCCCCGCCCCGGGGGTTACAAGTTATACATGGGCTTATTTAGGGAGAACTTTAAAATTCCTCTTCTACCTAGCCATAGGGCCTAGAGCTACCAAATTTGGCATGTAGCTTTATCTAGTGGACCTCTGCCAAGATTGTTCAAATTATAGCCCTGGGGTCAAATTAGGCCCTGCCCGGGGGTAACAAGTTTTACATGGGCTTATATAACAAGTTTTACATGGGCTTATATAGGGAGAACTTTAAAATTCTTCTTTGACGTAGCCATGGGTCCTAGGGCGACCAAATTTGGCATGTAGCTTTATCTAGTGGACCTGTACCAAGGGTGTTCAAATTATAGCCGAGGGTCAAATTTGACTTCGCTCCGGGGGGTAACATGTTTTACATGGGCGGGCTTATATAGGAAAATCTTTCGCATCTAGCTATAAGGGCTAGGGCTATCAAATTTTGCATTTAGCTTTATCTAGGGGGTCTCTATCAAGGGTGCCCAAATTATAGCCCAGGGGGTCAAATGTAGCCCCACCCCAGGGGGTCACAAGTTCTACATGGTCTTATATAAGGAAACTTTAATAATCTACTTGTACATAGCCATATTTAGGCCTAGGGCTACCAAATTTTGCATGTAACTTTATATAATGGGCCTCTACCAAATTTTAACTTTGGGGGTCAAGTTTGACTCCACACCAGGGGTCACAAGTTTTACATTGGCTTTTATAGTGAAAACTTGATCAACCTGTGTCATGGATCACATATTTTACAGGGCCTTTTATTCAGTAAACTTGTTTTACATGACTTTTTATTGGGCAAGATTAAAAAATCTTTTTGTTTATAACCACACATTCTAGTTTCATATTGTAGGTCTGGGGTCAAAATTGCCTTCATTCCAGGGATCGCAAGTTTAACATGGGCTTCAAAATATTGTCACTTCAATTTAAACATTAATCAAGGGAAATAACTCTTTTTATGAAAGATAAAGTTCGTTACTATTTACCTCCCTTGATTATCAAGCTGCAGTGATACATGATTGGTGCTAGACAAGTTTTTTAGCTTCACTGGCCGAAGGCCAGCAGGCTTATGTTATGGCCCGTTGTCTGTTGTGCGTCCATCCGTATGTTAACTTTTTAGCTCGCTTGAGCACAACGTGCTCAAGGGGAGCTTTTAGGATCACCCGGTGTCCGTCATGCGTCGTGTGTCGTCAACAATTCTTTAAACATCAACTCCTCCTAAACCACTGGGCAGATTTGGACCAAACTTGGCTGGAATGTTCCTTGGAAGGTCCTCTTTAAAAACTGTTCACAGAATTTGATTCCATCAAAAACTCTGGTTGCCATTGCAACCAAATGGAATTTTTTAGGGAATGCTTTAAAAATCTTCTCCTCTGAAACCACGGGTCAGATTTTGAAATAATTTCACAGATATGCTCCTTGGGTGACCCTTTTTAAAAATTGTTCGTAAAATTTTGATCCGTCAAAAAATGTGGCTCTGGCGAATGGGGGCTTCTTGCACCATATAGAAATGAAGGAATTCTTCAAAATTCTTCTTCTCTGAAACTGCTGGTCAGATTTCGAAATAATTTCACAGGATTGTTCCTTGGGTGACCCTTTTCAAAAACTGTTCGTAAAATTTTGATCCGTCAAAAAACGTGGCTCTGGTGAATGGGGGCTTCTTGCACTATACAGAAATGAAGGAATTCTTTAAAAATCTTCTCCTCTGAAACAGCAGGTCAGATTTTGAAATAATTTCACAGGATTGTTGCTTAGGTGACCTTTTTCAAAAATTGTTCGTAAAATTTTGATCCGTCAAAAAATGTGGCTCTAGTGAATGGGGGCTACTTGCACTATATGGAAATTTAGAAATTCTTAAAAATTCTTCTTCTCTGAAACGACTGGTCAGAATTTTACTTAATAGCCAGTGGAGCGATACAGGGCCATCATGGCCCTCTTGTTGTTTGATAGGGTGGAAAACATTGCAGGAAAAGGAGAAAATGCTGGTTACCAGCATTTTCTCCTTTTTCCGCAGTGTTTTCTAAAGTTGGCATTGTGTGGTAAAGGGTTAAAAGGTGACAACATTTTATACCTGTCCAAGTTAAAACCAATCACAGACCAAGAATAAAAGGTAGCCGATATGATGTGGCGCTTCTATGAATTGGCAGAAAACATTGTGGAAAATGGAGGAAATGCTGGTAATCAGCATTTTCTCCTTTTTGCACAAAGTACTTGTATTCTACCATTTCAAAGACAGAAATTGTCTTTTAGCTACATTGAATTTTTCATCTTGGAATGCCTTCATTTTGATTATGTCCAGACTTATAAAGTTTAGTAATTAGTAACCTAATTATTCTGAGGGGTCCTGTATAGCTCAGCAGTTAGGGTGTAGGATTGACAGTCCAGTGGTTGTGGGCATGATCCACAATTAGTTCTGGGCTACTGGTAGAAATAATCTGGGGCAATAGTTGCTAGACACTTCAGTGCCTTAGCTCATTACTTACGAAACACAGGAAACATGTGAATTGGTGAGCAGTTACTGTAGCTGTGATATGATGGAAATAATGCTGAAAGTGGTATATATCACACAGTGATAATGGTATAAGGTTGAAATGATAAGTGCACTAAACCTTCATCTTAAGTGATGTCAAGCATGGAGAGCGTTTTTGCCTTCAAGGAAGGTTACCGAGTCATGTGACATATTTGGCCAGTCAGTAATAACTGCTCATTTTGTCTAAGAGGTTATTTTAGGACATATTATGAACATGGCCACTATTCTTAGAAAAAGCTGATTACTAGCATTTTTTCCTTTTTCCCACAATGTTTTCAAAAGCCTTCATCCTTAAACCCTGGTCACATATTCACGGAAGACCGCCTTGGAAGAGCTACAGATTCATTCCGGCATCATCCGTAACTACTCGTACTGGTCAGTAGCTCTCTGTATTGTAACCGTAGTCATTCGTAGTAGTCCTTGTATATCCGTAGCAATCCTTGACAATTTTTAAACATGCACAAAAAATTGCTACGGATCAAACAACCGTAGCGTATTCTTACTAGTCCGTATTAGACCGTACTGATACGTTCTGGTCCGTATGAAAACCGTATCAGTCCCTATTTATTCGTAGGCCCAAAATTGTCAAGGATTTGATACGGAGAACTACGTATTTGTATGGTAACACTATGTATTAGTGACGGTTATGATACGGATTTGTCACAGAAGGTCACAATCTTAATATGTTGTACTACGGAGAGGCAGTGATTCGCACGGTCTTTTACAGTTTACTACGTTGCAACACGACACAGTACGGGATTGAAGGGACCACTACTGTTTGGTAGGATAAATTCAGTATCATGTACTTCAACAAGGGTATAAATACTCCCTCTTTGTAGGACACAACATATTTGCGTTTTGTAGTTGAGTTCAAAATCATGAATCGTCAACAAATGATGTTTGCAATAAATTTGCTGCAATTGGATATTGATACGGCACAAAATGCCAAGGCACTGGTCGAGCTGCTTGATGACATACATAGAGGTAATAATTATATTAATATCATACTATTAGTAATACCTTTACATTTAAGGTTACATATTTTACAAAACATTGTACGAAACTGAATAAACATCAGACTTTATGTGACATTCTATCCAAATACCGATGCTAAAGATGCAGGTAAAAAGATCAAATAATACTGGTACATAAAACCGTCTCCGTTTCTTGTGGTTCAGGCGTCCGCCAACGGAACGGGAGGTCGAAGGTACGAGCCCTGCCAGGAGCTTGTTCTGATATGGCAGGTTGGTGAACCGCCAGCTAGTTAAATGTATGGTTACTGATTGCCTGCCTGGAGCCTGGCATTAAGGATAGGAATCCGGAGTAAGGATGCACAGAGAATGAGGTAGGTGTCTCATAGGCCCGGGAGCCTGGCCCTTTCAATATAAGTGATACTATGATAAACAAGCACTTTACTTTTAAAACATAAACATTTACGATAATTAGCGTAATTGTAAAATAAACAGCAGATTTTATTAATAGAAGAGAAACGTTATTGATCACTATTTTACATTAACCCTTTCCCATTCAATCCCTTGTTTTTATGGGTCTGCAACAGACAACTTAAGAAAACAGTGTAGGAAATCGAGAAATTGCTCAATATGAGCAATTTCTCCATTTCCCACAATGTTTTCTACCTTATTGTTGAACTAAAGCTCATTTGTACCAAATTTACAATTGTTGTCTGCAGATGCTTTCAATTAGGAGGAGGCCAAAATTTGTCAACTGGTAATGGGTTAATGATTATATTAATCAGGTAATAGAAGACAGAGGAGATGATGGACTAGAGATTGGCTTTTACAAAGACCCCTTCGTGGCCAGTATGAGGCTCTCATGGCCAAACTTGTTGCATTTTGAAATTGATCAAGCTAGAGGTTGTGTACGGAATGCTAAATCGTGGTAGGTCCGTATCGATCCGTGGCGATTCATACTACTCTGTATCGGACCGTTCTTATTCGTACTAACCCGTACTTATACCGTAGCAAAGCGTAGTGTATCCATAGTACAACCGTCCTGATTCGTGTCACTCTGTATTAAACCGTGTCGAACCGTAACAATCCGTATCTCTCCCGGGGCTTTTACCTACATTTTGGCAGTAGATCCGTCGAACTCCGTACTCACACCGTTGTGCATCCATACTGGAACCATAGTGGACTACGGAATTTGACATTTCCGTAGTCATCCGTGAGCGATTAGACCATAGCTCTTCCATGGCGGTTCTCCGTGAATATGTGACCACGCCATTAGGTTGGTTAAATTGGATTGCTTGGTAAAGAACTGCACGGATTTATCTTACTACAGTTGTACCTACAAGTCGCTAGGTTTTCAATAATATTCTCACAAATGATTAAGCTTTCTTCTTTCACCAAATTCTCTTCTTATATTTTTTACCACCAGGCAAAATTTTACACTTGTCTATGTCGAAACCTTTTGCAGAAGTGCAGATGATAACTTAAATCTTTACCAAACGACAAAATTTTAGACTGGTCCAAATTGAAAGCACTTGCAGATGACAAAATAAATGTAACTCAAAAATTGAAATTTGTTTCCAGCAGGGTAGAAAACATTGTGGGAAAAGGAGAAAATGCTGGTTACCAGCATTTTCTTCTTTTCCCACAATGTTTTCAAAAGGCTTCTATCTCAGGGTCATAAAAACCAGGGATTGTTTGGTAAAGGATTAAAGGTGCATGGTTAAGTCAAACGGAGTTTCAGTCATATGCGTAATGAGTTTCATTGAATTTTTCTCTTTGTAAAGTCCATGAAGTAACAAATAGTTGAATAGAATTAACTCTTTAGCAGACGACAGAATCTTAGACTTGTCCAAATCCAAAGCATTTGCAGACGACAAATCAAAGGTGGCTTAAATGATGAAACTTGCCTTTAATTGAGTAGAAAACATTGTGCAAAAAGGAGAAAATGCTGGTAACCAGCATTTTCCCCTTTTCCCACAGTGTTTTCAAAAGCCTTCTCTTGCAGGGTTGTTTGAACTTTGGATTGTGTGGTAAAGGGTTATGAGATTTGAAAACATTATGGGAAAAGGAAAAAATATTGGTAACCAGCATTTTCTCTTTTTTCCAAACTGTTTTTCACCATATCAAAGACAGACATTACGATATGAGCATCATTTAATTTGAAGTCTCCAAAAGTTTGATAAGTCTAAAATCTTGTCTTGTGGTAAAGAGTTAATATAAGCATGTCTACTAAAGGTGTTAATATTAAGTTTCCATGGTGATTTTATGTATTTGTACTATTTTTGTCTGTTGTAGCATTGTCAGTCAGGTAACGCAGCTTGTACCATCCTTTGACTGTAGTATATAAATTTCTATCCCTATAACAATTTTCTGGAGTATAGCTGGACCAGCTTCTCCATCAGTCTGTCCAGGGATCTTATGTGTATATACGATTCCTGGTCTGTCCATCTATCTATGGGCCGCACTGTGTATATGCACAGAGTTTTACTTATGTTGTTAGGGTTGTACTTAGCCCTCCTGGTTCTTTGAATTTGCACCTCGAAATTATGTAAATGTCCCAAAACATTGAAATGTTTGCCTTCTTTTTTATGTTTTACCCTTTACCAGTCCACCCAATCCAGAGTTTTAACGACCCTGAAGAAAGAAGGCTCATGAAAATATTGTTGGAAAAAGGAGAAAATGCTGGTAACCAGCATTTTCTCCTTTTTTCGATAATGTTTTCGACCCTCTCAGAGACCGAAATCATCATTTTAATTACATTTATTTTGTTGTCTACACATGCCTTCAATTGATTGAGTCCAAAAATTTTTGTGTGTTGTAAAGCACTATAGGGGATCACATGGCTTTTTTCCCCACAGCCTTTTCTAACCTTTCAAAGATAGATCCCAACATTTGGGCCATCTTTAACTCTTTACCAAATGACAAAATTTTAGACTGGTCCAAATTGAAAGCACTTGCAGATGACAAAAAAAACTTAAATCAAAAGTTGAAATTTGTTTTGAGCACGGTAGAAAACATTGTGGGAAAAGGAGAAAATGCTGGTTACCAGCATTTTCTCCTCTTCCCACAATGTTTTCAAAAGGCTTCTATCTCAGGGTCGTAAAAACCAGGGATTGTTTGGTAAAGGGTTAATTTGTTTTCTGCAAATGCTTTGAATGTGCACAAGTCTAAAAATATTTGTCGGCTGGTAAACACTTCACCCTTTACCACCAAATCCCAAGTTTTGACGACTCTTGAGGAAAAAGTCTTCCAAAAACATTAAAGGAATAAAGGAAAAAATGCTGGTAACCAGCATTTTCTCCTTTCCGTACTATCATTTCTACCCCTTCTAGGACTATTTAATAAAGCCAAAACAAAATATATGTGTGATTCAGGTTACATACATTTAAAAATTGGGGTCAGTAGGTCAGAAATGATTTTATTTTTTTTTTAATTATTTTTTTCCAAACACACCCTGGGGGTGATTAATAGAGGTAAAACGACAGAATTTTCTGAGGACAAAGGTTACATTATGGTGTGATAGAATGTTAAACGATCCATTATCTCCTTCTAGATGGCATTCTACAAATACACATCTATCTAATTTGGGCATTCTGGGTACAGAACCAGACCACTTTTCAAAACAACAACCGTTACTTTGAATTTCAAAATGAAATAAACGTTTACTCAATAAAACGCTACCTGGTGCGATTCATTCAGCTGTGATCAGCTAGCATGTAACATATGCACCGGCCATTTATTAAAACAGCCCCTACAGGCTTGGGTAATAGCTTCGACAAGAACGGTATAAGCCCTACTTTTCCCAAGTACTTGGGGATGGGTGATGCGTCATAGCAGACAGGTTGAATCTTCGGAGAATATGACATGCGCAGACAACGTTAAACGATCAACAAGTGAAAAAAGCGTATAAGGTCAGGCATAGAAAATAAGACACGGTTTGGTAACAAGAATCACATATATATTTTGTTTTGGCCTAATATAAGACAGAATGCCTTTTTGTCTGCAAATGCTTGCAATTAGGACCAGTCTAAAGTTTTGTTGACTGGTAAAAAGTAAAGCACTTCAGGGGTCATTCATTCACCTTTTGTGACTGATCTAGTTTCACTTTTCACCCTCAACCCTTTACAAAACAATCCTAAATTTTATCAGCCCTGACAGAGAAAGATTTTATATACGTTGTGGGAAAAGGAGACAATGCTGGTTATAAGCCTTTTTATTGTTCCAGTCTAGAATTTCTGTGTTTCATAAAGAGTTAACCCATTGCCTTGACTTTTAACGACCTTGATGAAATGGGGTTTTGAAAACATTGTGGGAAAAGGAGAAAATGCTGGTAACCAGCATTTTCTCCTTTTCCCACAATGTTTTCTACCCTTCCCATAACAAGTTTCAACTTTTGAGTCACATTTATTTTGTCGTCTGCAAACACTTTTGATTTGGACGCTTCTAAGATTTTGTCGTCTGGTAAAGAGTTATAATAGAGTCAAATCTAAAGACTTACTTTCTCTTTAGCCCTATCAATATTATTGATAAACCCTTACATATTTCTGTGTAACCTGTAGCATTATTTCCTGGAATCTTTAGACTCATTCTCAGACAACCTGGACAATTCATGTCGCCACGTTTTAAAGCTCTCTTTACTGAAAATATTAATCAGTAGAAGCAATGCAACTTAATGTAAGTTGAGACCGCACATATTTTAATATTCTGAGCGTAAGTTTACCTTTTCTTGACTTCATTTTACGATATGGTGCGCATTTGAAGTTGCCCGGATGCTTGAAAACACCATGTCGCCAGAACAGTAACTGTTACTTAAAAAGTGTGTATTGATTACAAATGAATTTCATTCCTACAACTTTTTGCCTTTTTTTTTAACCATCGCGTCAGTATTACGCGGTAGGAGAGTTTGAACGACATGGCAACCATATTTCTGTCATTTTTTGATGTCTATTTCTCTGTCGCCGAAATCGAAAAACCTACGGGACAACATTTGTTCGTGTTGTAATCGACTGCATAAAGCATTATGACAGTTCTTATATATACAGAGTTTTTGACTACTTGTGATGGTAATTAAAAGAACATAAGCAGTTTTTCATGTAAACAAGTGAAATTTCCTTCAGACCAACATCAACCATTGATTAACAAGCGTAATTTTTAATTATTACGTACGGGACAATAATTAACGAGGATTTCATGTTCAAGTTTGCATACCTACATCAACAGTGCAGTCGTTAAATGATGCCTTACAAGTTCGTTCTTTCTGTCATAAAATGAAATTTCTTAACAATGTAAATCACAATTATGACAGAAGAATGAATTTGGCACCTTCTGTTGAAAATAACATACGAGTCCATAACATACGGGACTAACTAGCCCTAACCCTTTTCCAAAAGACCAACAATTACAAAGTTTCCGTCACTTTTTTGGTCTCGTTGGTTTCCTTCAACTGTCCGTTGATGCCCGTAGGTGTAAGTATTTTGTTTTGTGCCATTTTTTTACGAATGAAAGATTGTTGTCAGAATTCATAGTTAGGTGGTCCTACAGGTCTCAAAATTTATCATTCTTATTTTCTTTTTAATAGACATGATGGTAGAAGTTTATGCTATAGACCGCAAATAAGTGTGAAATATAAATTCTAGTTCTAATGTTACCATGTACCCGAAGCACGACTTATGAAACAAAGAAAACCTCCTACCTTGTATGTTACGTATTGATGTCTCGTATGCTACTCCTAAAGTTTCATATTTAATTTCATAATGTTCATGCTGCAATCCATGTCTCATGATCTCTATAATGTCTCCGACTTCAACTGCAGAGACTTGGCATTGAAAGCAAGTTTTGACATCATTTTGCCTAAATTATGAATAAGTTTTAAATGAAGATGAATAACGATGTTGAACTTTAGTTCACTCAATCTGTATCATTGTCAGTCATACATTATAAGTTTGAATAGAAATGAATTTAAAAATCATACTGAACTATTTATTGTGGTTTAAAACCGTTTTAAAAGTTTACTGTGTGCAGTGCAAGTAATCATCACATATAAAACGGGAACATGCAAAAGTTATCGATTAAATTTGTACGGGTATGAGTTGAAATAAACTGAAGATGTGTTATGTGGTTTCAAGCTTTCTGTTTCAGGTACATGTATATATTTATATGTTGTCTTTCAAAGAAGATGTCTGGCAGCCTGTGGAAGAATAACTGAATGACACGTCTCAGAAGTCAAAGTTGAAAAATAAATAAATAAAAAACCAGTGTGCGAGATGATTTTGTTATATAAAGTCGTCAGGAAGTCACACGTATATTTTGCCTTGTCATTCTCTAACATATACAAACGAATCTTAAATTGTGACATCTATACGATCCAGAACTTTTGAAATCATTGCAGAAACAGTGAAGTTCTCAGAATGGGCATTCTTTCCCTTTCAAGTGATGCTCAAATTTATTATTATTATCATTATTATTATAATTATTATTATTATTCTTTCCTTTTTGAACGTTTATAGATTAGTCCAAATATTGAATTCTGGGAACAAGTTCAATATGAACATTACCAGGGGAAGACTTGATCTGCGAATTTCCTGTAAGTTACAAGGATGAATTGCTTTTGGCCGAGGACTTCTAAGCTAAGCGTGTGCCTATCAAGTTGTAAGTAAAATACAGCTTGGTATTCACTCAATTGGATTTCACACTGTAATGATGGTAAACATTTTGCCGGTGATGTATGTAGGCTGCATAGTGGGAAGCATAACGTAGTCGAGTCTCCTTTTCCATGCCATGAGCTTCTTTTTCCATGGTATATGGAATAGTAATACTTTCTAAAACAGTACCTTTTAAACATGTTTCCTTAATTTTGATAGACGATTTCAGTCAATATTTATGAATACTAAGATGTTTTTTCTTTGATTCGAAAGCTCTATCAGAAACCTGTGCGCACCTGTCACTTACGGGACATTTGTAAAACAAGTCTTCCTCTCTGTATCGTTTCTTTGGGACATACTTTACTCAAGTATTTCAAAGCATATGCTGAAGATTGTTATGACGTAGTTTCAATAATTGTTGTTGAATGGGTTTTGTTTGTCAGAATAATCGATAAAACAGGTAAAAAATGGCTTTTATTGAAATCTAGAGTCAGCTGGTTTTTAAGAGCAGTCGTTCGGGAAGTCATACAATTGATGAATATTATGATTGAAGATAGTTTGTTTTCAGGTTTTCCGCTTTCAATACACACAATTTATCAAAAGATTACTAAAATGCAGCCTTTTCTCTGAGTATCATAAACGAATAACATACGGGACAAAATAGTGTCACATATGGGACACTGTGTTTCTTGAATGTGGCGATGTATCAGTTAAACCTACCAGCGAGGCACTGTTGGGATATATTTCTGTATCCTAATGGTTGTCCTCTAAGTAAGGACGAAGTAATTTTTTGACCTCTTTTGTGGAATGATCATAGTTGTAAGACAACGGTTGTGAAAAAAAATAACATGTAGATTTTTTTCTTTCTCCTTTATCATTATATAGCACCAGAAAATCATGCAAAATCTCACTGACATTGTCATTTTCCTCATGAGCTTTTATCACCCTACTAAATCGTTAGTGTTAGAGTAAGTTGCTGGCAATATTTGACTACTTCATGGTAAAACCTACACAACTGGTCATGCTTTTGAAAAATTTAAAAATGCCGGCACCCTTTACCATATAACATTGCATAAATTGAAAGTTGTTGGCTCCTAGCTGGTAAAACTCCTAAAATAAAGAGTTAACATACATACTCATACAAAGAAAATGAAATAATTTGTCACTATGAAACAATTGACATTTTTATATGCCATTTGTCCAGGTTGTCTGAGAATGAGTCTTTAATCAATAGAATGTTTGTTACTCATTATATTCTCCTATTTTAGATGATTGAATCTCAACCTTAACACGTAAACTTCAGAAAAAAAAATAATAGAAATTTCCAACCAGTACAGTTGGAACCATATAAATCTACATGTATTTCGATTTTGAAGTTCTTTCCTTTATGAAAATCTCTATGCATTGGACTGTACAATTCTAACATCGTATGTATGTTTTGTGCAGTCTGATCTTGATTTACATTATCCACTAAAGCACATTGAGTTTATCTTAAAAGCTTGAGGGTTAATATGATTTGTCTTATATTATCTAAATTTTTTAACACATTTCTTGTGTACCTGCAGATAACTCTTTCCAAAACATTATAGCCAGTGGAGAAGTTGCAGTAAAGGAGCAGTTATTCACTTTGTCACATTGTTTGCTAATGTATTCAAGTATAAAACCTTTTTCACATCACATTTTCATAATTTATTCATGAATGACTTTAACTGGCTGCAATTTTATGTTAGGAGTTAATGTGCAAGATCTGTAAGGTGAGCTATTTCCCTTGATTCCTCCCTATCATTCAACATATTTATAGATCTGTGGTAACTAGCATTTTCTCCTTCCCACAATGTTTTTTATTCTATCAAAGACAAGTTTCATCATTTGAGCCATGTTTGATTTGTTGTCTGTTGGGTAAAGAATGAAATTTTGCCAGATAATCATTTTTTTCATTGTGGGAGCATAAAATACAGAAAACTCAAGGATAGTTTGGGCAGAAAATCTAACAAAAATTTTGGCAAATATAAATGAGCCATGCTCTGGGCTGTAACATTTCGCTGTTGGTCAATTTTCTGCATATCTGAGGACCAGTCTACCTAATGATTCAGTTGGCTGTCAATAAAGGTAGCTATTATGGATTCATAATTAGGTGATAGGTTTATTGGCACAATGCATTACAGAGATGCATTCAGCTTCCTATTGCCAGAGCATGGCTCAAATTATTTACCAGGCACACCCTCTGTTCCTTCCGATCATGATGAGTACTGTTTACAAACACACTTAACACTTATCCTGCCTGTTCAATAAATCTCTCAAACCAGTAGTTAAAAACCTGAATAGTTTTATTTAAAGCTTAGTTTTTGGAGAAAAATATCTTCTTATCAATGTAGATCAAAGATCAGACTGCAATTTCTGTGCAGTCTGATCTTGATCTACACTGTCTGCAAAAGGTCAGAAGTCGCACTTAGTAGCTTGAGGGTTAAAGTTGCCCAAAGCATTCAAAAATTGAAAATCACTTGAAATTTTTTGTTCCCAACATTTTTCACGACATTACCCTTGCAGAGGACTGTATTTTGCCATGTCACACATTATTTTTAACCCTTTGCCACACATTTCAGAGTTATATGACCTTCAGGAGCAGGCTTTTGAAAACACTGCAAGAAAATGAGAAATGGCTGCTTAACAATATTTTCATGTCTTCCCACAATGTTTTTTACCCTTTCAAATCCAGTCAGTGGAGCTACATACAATGTTCAGCCTACAAACACCATTAATTCAGTTGAGTCTAAGGTATCTTTTAGAGAGCTAAAAATTTAGTGGGAAAAGGAGAAAATGCTGATTACCAGCTTTTTATCTTTTTTTTTCCACAGTGACCTTACAAAAGAAAATGGTTGTTAAAACACAGGATTGTTTTGCAGAATGGTAATGGTACATGTATATTCTTTTTTCCTTTTCATTCACAGTAAGACGTCCATCATCACCAGAATGATGCAAGTACTGACAGGCCAGCTGACCTTCAAGTCTCTGACCCCACCTGATTTATCCTGTTGCACTAAAGAGTAAGGAAACCTCTAAAAAACCTCCATACATAGCTTTCCCCCCCCCCCCCCCCCATTGCCCCACCCCCAGAAAAGTCAAACTACCTCCAGATAGGATGGTTGTTACATTGTTTAATAGTAGTAGCAACAACAGTGGCAACAACGGTAACTACAACAACAGCGAGACAGCAGCAACAACAACAACAACAACAGTAGCAACAACAACAGAAGTAGCAACAACAACAAGGGTACCAGCAACAACAACAATGGAAGCAGCAACAACAACAATAGTAGCAACAACAAAACAACAATGGAAGCAGCAACAACAACAAGGGTAGCAGCAGCAACAACAACAAGGAAGCAGCAGCAACTATAGTAGCAGCAACAACAATTGTAGCAACAACAAAACAACAGTGGTAGCAGTAATAATGATGGTAGACAGTAATAATAATGACACGGAGGACAAAATGAAAAATTCCCTTGAACACTTAAAAATAGTAATGAGCATTTTCTCCTCTTCTCACAATGTTTTCTACCCTTTCACAGACAAATTTTATAATCATAGTCATGTTTCCTTTTTCATCTGCAAATGTTTTCAATTCGGACATATTTAAAATTTTGTTATTTGGTAATGAGTTAACAGGAAAAAGGATTAACTTGCTACAATGAGTCTACATAATATAGACAAGTTCATTGTAAATATAAATCCTTCAACAATTAGCTCTTTACCACACAGTCCCAAGTTTTAATGCCCTTAGAAAAGAAGCTTATTGAAAACAATGTGGGTAAAGGAGAAAATGCTGGTTACCACCATTTTCTTCTCTTTCCTTTCAAATGCAAATTTCAAATTTTTGAATCACAAATACTTTGTCATCTGCAAAAGCTTACAATATGTAGAAGGTTAAGAATTTCATCTTTTAATAAAGGGTTAAAGTGCAAGATAAATATAGGTTTTATAAAAAGCCCAATTCTTTAAACAGCAAACTGAGTGAAACCTCTTGACCTTTTTTTTGACCTGCCTGTAAATTTCCCGGATCATGGAAAACTACTGGACATGGAAATTATTTTCTTCCTAAAAGATTTCTTAACTCTTTACCAAAAAAAACAGAATTTTAGATTGGTCAAATTTGAAAGCACTTGGAGATTACAAATAGGGCTGAAATGATGGGATGTGTCTTTGAAAGGATGGAAAGAACTGTCGCAGGTGAAAATGCTGATGACCAGCTTTTTTCCAATTTCTCAATGTTTTCAAGAGCCTTCTTTCTCGGGATCTTGAAAACATGGGATTTTTTTTTTTGGTAAAGGGAAAAAAGAATTGTGATGGTTGAAAGTCATAAGTATGTTTTTTTGTTTTGTTTTGTTTAGTGAAGGTCCTGACAAAAAATGGTTGTTTTGTCAGTATACATTTACAGAAAAACATGTTTTTTTTTTGTCTGTATACGTTTGCAGAAAAAATTAAAACATTTTTTAGCTCCACTGGCCGAAGGCCAGCGGGCTTATGTCATGGCCTGTTGTCCGTCGTGCGTCCGTCCGTCCGTCCGTGCGTTAACTTTTTTTTAAAACGTCTTCTTCTCTGAAACTACCCATCCAATTTTGATGAAACTTCACAGAAATGATCCTGCCATGGTCCTCTTCAGAATTTCTTGAAAGAATTTAATTCCTTCAAAAACTCTGGTTGCCATGGCAACAAAACTGAAAAATTTTGAAAATCTTTGAAAATCTTCTTGTCTGAAACCGTAAGGCCAAGGGCTACCAAATTTGGCATGTAGCTTTATCTAGTGGACCTCTACCAAGTTTCTTCAATTTATAGCCCTGGGGTCAAAATTGGCCCCGCCCCGGGGGTTACAAGTTATACATGGGCTTATTTAGGGAGAACTTTAAAATTCCTCTTCTACCTAGCCATAGGGCCTAGAGCTACCAAATTTGGCATGTAGCTTTATCTAGTGGACCTCTGCCAAGATTGTTCAAATTATAGCCCTGGGGTCAAATTAGGCCCTGCCCGGGGGTAACAAGTTTTACATGGGCTTATATAACAAGTTTTACATGGGCTTATATAGGGAGAACTTTAAAATTCTTCTTTGACCTAGCCATGGGGCCTAGGGCGACCAAATTTGGCATGTAGCTTTATCTAGTGGACCTGTACCAAGGGTGTCCAAATTATAGCCGAGGGTCAAATTTGACTTCGCTCCGGGGGGTAACATGTTTTACATGGGCGGGCTTATATAGGAAAATCTTTCGCATCTAGCTATAAGGGCTAGGGCTATCAAATTTTGCATTTAGCTTTATCTAGGGGGTCTCTATCAAGGGTGCCCAAATTATAGCCCAGGGGGTCAAATGTAGCCCCACCCCAGGGGGTCACAAGTTCTACATGGTCTTATATAAGGAAACTTTAATAATCTACTTGTACATAGCCATATTTAGGCCTAGGGCTACCAAATTTTGCATGTAACTTTATATAATGGGCCTCTACCAAGAGGGCCCAAATTTTAACTTTGGGGGTCAAGTTTGACTCCACACCAGGGGTCACAAGTTTTACATTGGCTTTTATAGTGAAAACTTGATAAACCTGTGTCATGGATCACATATTTTACAGGGCCTTTTATTCAGCAAACTTGTTTTACATGACTTTTTATTGGGCAAGATTAAAAAATCTTTTTGTTTATAACCACACATTCTAGTTTCATATTGTAGGTCTGGGGTCAAAATTGCCTTCATTCCAGGGATCGCAAGTTTAACATGGGCTTCAAAATATTGTCACTTCAATTTAAACATTAATCAAGGGAAATAACTCTTTTTATGAAAGATAAAGTTCGTTACTATTTACCTCCCTTGATTATCAAGCTGCAGTGATACATGATTGGTGCTAGACAAGTTTTTTAGCTCCACTGGCCAAAGGCCAGCAGGCTTATGTTATGGCCCGTTGTCCGTTGTGCGTCCATCCGTATGTTAACTTTTTAGCTCACTTGAGCACAACGTGCTCAAGGGGAGCTTTTAGGATCACCTGGTGTCCGTCGTGCGTCGTGTGTCGTCAACAATTCTTTAAACATCAACTCCTCCTAAACCACTGGGCGGATTTGGACCAAACTTGGCTGGAATGTTCCTTGGAAGGTCCTCTTTAAAAACTGTTCACAGAATTTGATTCCATCAAAAACTCTGGTTGCCATTGCAACCAAATGGAATTTTTTAGGGAATTCTTTAAAAATCTTCTCCTCTGAAACCACGGGTCAGATTTTGAAATAATTTCACAGATATGCTCCTTGGGTGACCCTTTTTAAAAATTGTTCGTAAAATTTTGATCCGTCAAAAAATGTGGCTCTGGTGAATGGGGGCTTCTTGCACCATATAGAAATGAAGGAATTCTTCAAAATTCTTCTTCTCTGAAACCGCTGGTCAGATTTCGAAATAATTTCACAGGATTGTTCCTTGGGTGACCCTTTTCAAAAACTGTTCGTAAAATTTTGATCCGTCAAAAAACGTGGCTCTGGTGAATGGGGGCTTCTTGCACTATACAGAAATGAAGGAATTCTTTAAAAATCTTCTCCTCTGAAACAGCAGGTCAGATTTTGAAATAATTTCACAGGATTGTTGCTTGGATGACCTTTTTCAAAAATTGTTCGTAAAATTTTGATCCGTCAAAAAATGTGGCTCTGGTGAATGGGGGCTACTTGCACTATATGGAAATTTAGAAATTCTTAAAAATTCTTCTTCTCTGAAACGACTGGTCAGAATTTTACTTAATAGCCAGTGGAGCGATACAGGGCCATCATGGCCCTCTTGTTTTTCTGGATACATTTACTCTTGAAACAAATTTGCAGCAGATGACTTTGGGAACACCTTTGTAATATATAGAAGCCATGCTCTGTGAAAAGGGGCCTTAATGCATCTGCAAAAGCATTGACCCAGGTCAGCTTGCCCAGTCAGAGCCGGCTGACCTGGGCTGAAACTTTCTGTAATAGGTCAAAGTTCTGCATGTCTAAGGACCAGTTTACCCCATAATTCAGTCTGTTGCTAGACAAGATAGATTTTATGGATCCATAATTATGTGATGACTTGCTTGGTATGATAGATCACAGAGATGCATTAAGCCCCATTTAGCCAGACCATAGCTCATATAGAAAAACAAAGTTTAAG
Source organism: Hippopus hippopus (assembly GCA_946811185.2). Classification (NCBI taxonomy): domain Eukaryota; kingdom Metazoa; phylum Mollusca; class Bivalvia; order Cardiida; family Cardiidae; genus Hippopus; species Hippopus hippopus. The sequence goes on along the minus strand of OX328099.1, from coordinate 37,704,191 downwards.
TTTTTACTAGACAAGTAACTGTAGACTTGTCCAATTTACAATGTTTGTAGAAGACAAATCAAATGGTACTCAAAACTTGAAATTTGTCTTTCAAATGCAGAAAACATTAAAAAAAAAGGGAGAAAATGCTGATTACCAGCCTCTTTCTCCTTTTCCATCTATATTTCCAAAAGCTTTCTTCTTCAGGATAGTTAAAAGTCAGGATTGTTTGTAAAGGGTAAAAAAAAGGGGTAATAGAGAAAGTGATCCATACATGTACTTTTTTGTAACCATGTTTGTAAAATTGGTTAAGTGCAAGACAGAAATGGTAATAGCATTTTCTCATTTCCCCCCCCCCCCCCCCCCCCATATTTTCTTACCTTTCAAAGACAAAGCCCATCTTTTAAGTCATATTAAATATATCAATCGCAAATGCCTTTAATTTAAACATGTCTAAAATTTTGTTGTCTGATACAGTGTTTAGAGGAAAGAGGTATGTTAGTCTGGGTTATTTTGTACTTTCTGTCAAGGTTTTATTGTAAAGAAAGGATTACCCATACTGTATGCTTTACTTTAAACTTTTTACCAGACGACAAAATTTTAGACCTGTCCAAACTGAAAGTATGCAGACGATAAATTAAATGTGGCACAAACAATGGTATTCATCTTAAAAAGTGTAGAAAACATTTGCAGGACAGGAGAAAATGCTGTTTACTAGGATCTTCTCTTTTGTCCACAATGTTTTAAAAAGTTTTCTTTCCTTTGGATATCAAAGCACATAATTGTTTTTTTTCTATTGATTACAAATTTAACTCTTTACCACACAATACCAAGTTTTAACAACCCTGAAGAATGAAAGTTCTGAAAAAATTGTCTGAAAAGGAGAAAATGCTGGTAACCACCATTTTCTCCGTTTCCCACAATATTCTTTCCTCTGTAAGACACATATTCTATCAGCTGAGCCACATTTCATCTGTCATCTGTAAACGCTTTCATTTTGGATCAGTCTAAAATTTTGTCGTCTGGTTAAATGTTAAGGCTGCTTTGATCGTATAGAATAACTTACATAATTTTTTGGCAGTTTGGACCCAAGATTAGACTACACCCTTAGTGCAATAGGAATGAAATTACGATTTTTCAGCAATTAGAGTTGAAATTCAAAGGGTAAAGTAGATCTCAAAAGCACAAATATACTTTTGATCAACATGTTACTTACTACCTTTTATGCTTTGCTGCAGACCTCTTTTGATAATGTGGTGGTAAAGGAGAAATTGCTTCTTTTTTACAATATTTTTGCATGTTTCTATGATTGTACTCAACATTGTTCCAAGTTGATCATCAATATTTTCATTTTTCCCACTCTGTTTTCAAAACCTGACTTCCTCAGGAATGTATTAAAAATATTGTTTGGAAATGTATAACCCAAACTGTTTGCTTGATTTGATTGAACGGAATTGATAAGTTTATGGAACAGTTTTGCAACTGTTCTGATTGTTTTTGCTTTTTAAAACCTCTTCTGGTCACGACAAAAATCTCTCCTTGTTTTACTTGTTCCTCTATAAACATAGTCAGTTTGATGTTTTCTTTTACAGACAGCTGATTGCATACTTCGAGAATAGCTATGATTTGAATGAAAGTCTTTTCACAGCTCTGAAAGGTCAGTAGTGAAAACATTGATTGTTTTAACTTTGTACTTGACAATAAAATGCTAGACTTGTCCAAATAGAGTGGATTTTCAGACGACAAATTGAGTGTGGCTCAAATGGTTGTATTTGTCTTTGATAGGGTAGAAAACATTGTGGGAAAAGGAGAAAACGCTGAATACCAGCATTTTCTCCTTTTCCCACAATGTTTTCAAAAGGCATCTTTCTGAGACGGTGTTAATAGTCAGGGTGGTGTGGTAAAGGGTTACTGTGTAAGTGGAAATTTTTGCGACGTGGAAATTTTTGCGATTTTGCGAATTTAAAAAAATTGCAAACTCTCCTGTTCGCATATTTTACCACATGTATACCAACAAAAGGTGAGTGTCTTGAATTCGCAAACATTTTCGTACGCAAAATGCCCTTAATCAGTAGTTCGTAAACTTTTTGACACGCCTATATATCCACGTATACAATACCTGTTTACCAGACAACAAAAACTCGCACTTGTCCAATTAGAAAGCATGATAAATTATGCAGACAACATAATTGAATATGACTCAAATTACAGGATTTGTACTTTAGAAGGTGGAAAACATAGTGGAAAATTCATAAGAAAAAATGCTTGTTACTAACATTTTCATATTTCAATACAATGTTTCAAAAGCCTTTCCACCCCACCCCCCAATTCATTTTAACATAATTATAAATGTTTAGTGTTTAGTGCTATTTTTTGTTGACAGAAATGTAAATACCCTATACCACACAATCGCAAGTTTTTTTACCGTGAGGAAGTGGGCTTTTGATGGTATCTGCTAATGCTTTGGCTTTTGACAAGTCCAAAACTATGTCTTATGGTAAAGAGTTTAAAAAAAATTTATTTGAAATAGAGAATTTAACTCTTTATCAAACGAAAAAATTTTAGACATGTCCAAATTTCCAAATTGAAAGCATTGGCAGGCGACAAATTAAATGTTGCCAAATGATGATTTCAGTTTTTTGAAAGGGTAGAAAACATTATGGGAAAAGGAGAAAATGCTGGTTACCAGCATTTTCTCCTTTTCCCATAATGTTTTCAAAAAGACTTCCTGCTCAGGGTTGTTAAAACTCGGGATTGTGTGGTAAAGGGTTAACTCTTCACCAGAGGACAAAATTTGAGTTTGTCCATATTGAAAGCTACGGCAGACGACACATTCAGCATGGTCCAGAAATTGAAACTTGTCTTTTGACAGAAAAAAAAATGGAAAAATGGAGAATATGCTTGTTACCATGCAGCAACTTCTATGTTTCCCACAATGTTTTCAAAAGCCTTTCTTTTTCAGGGTATTTTAAACAGGATTGTTTGGTGAGGGTTAACTATTTCCAAAACGACAAAAATTCAGAGTTGTTCAAACTGAAAAGCATTGGCAGACAATTTTAAGGTGGCTATAATAATGACATTTTGCAGTGAAAGAGTAGAAAACATTGTCAGAAAAGGAGAATATGGTGGTAACCAGTATTTTCTCCTTTTCTTTCTATGTTTTCAAAGGTCCTTCTTTCTCAAGGTTGTATTATGCAGAGGATTGTTTATTAGAGTTTAAGTACCAAAATAACTTATACTTTGTATGTCGCTATGAAGCTACAACAAACTTTTCCCACAGTAAGATACCTTGACTCAAGCGGATTGCCCATATTTTACAGGGCTATTTTCAAACTGTTCTGCTGCAAATTTCTTACCAACAAAGTTAGGGAAGTGCCAAGGGAAATATGTATTTTTAAACATTGTTTATATATTTACCACTTTAATCTAACAAAAAAAAATGCACACACAGTTTTCATGTTTGACAAAACAATACATGCTCATTAATTTTAAACAATAATTTGAAATTACAAAAGAGCCATTACTCATTACCACAAAACCCTGACTTTTAATGATCCTGATGTAGACGACTTTTGAAAACATTGGGGGAAAAAGAAGAAAATGCTAGTACCTAGCATTTTCTCCTTTTTCCCACAATGTTTTCTACCCTGTCAAAGACCTTCAGTTTATTTGTATCACTTTCCAAATTGTCATATGCAGAACCTCTCAACTTGGAAAAGTCTAGATTTTGTTTCTTTGTAAAGAGTCAAAATGTTTTTTGTTGCAATTAATTCATACAAACAATCACTGCCTTTATTTCTGCATTTAATACATACAATATTCATAGTTGATATTAATTTTATCAACAAGAACAGAAATAACAAATATATATTGTTTTTCAGTCAAGCTTCACTGAAGACAGGAATTTGCTTTACCAAACAATTCTGAGTTTTAGCCCTTTGCCACACTATCCCGAGTTTTAACGATCTTGAGGTAGATGGCATTTGAAAACATTGTGGGAAAAGGAGAAAATGCTGGTAACCAGCATTTTCTCCTTTTCCCACATCATTTTCTACCCTTTCTGATATATGTCCCATCATTTGAATTTCATTTTATTTGTCGTCTGCAAATGCTTTCAATTTGTCAAGTCTAAAATTTTGTCATTTCATAAAGACTTAAAGAAAGCTAATGGTTTGTTTATAATCTCACCAAACTTAAAAAATGATTTATCTCTGCATTAAGTAAGGCAAAGCTGGCAAATTATTGTTAAAGAAAAATGACATTAGTAAGAAAAAATTATTTTCCAGTGGTATGTTTGAGTCACTCTTATCATGTCGTCTGCAAATGCTTTCAATTTTGGACCAGTCTAAATTTTGCCATGTGGCACAGAATTACCTCCTCACCAGACAACAGAAAGTTACTTGAGTTAAAGCAACTTTAGGACAATTATTTTGAGAATATTTTACAAAATACATGTTTTTACGGTATAAATTAAAGATCCGGGCCAGGTTTCACGAAAAAATTTAAGTCCGTTATTTTGCTCAAAGCAGCTAACAGACTCGGTTTCTGACTTAAGTTGAGCTCGTTATTTAAGATGCTTTTCACGGAAATTAACAGACTCGGTAACGATCTCAAACCATGAGTCCGTTATTTTGAGTCTACCGCAATGCTGGCTTAAGTTGCTTGTTGTCGACTTAAATATGGCAGACTTCTTCCGAAGGGTTAGCCGCTGGAAAGATGTAAATCGACAGAACATCTTTTTAGGGACAGGATTTATCCATTTCAAATCACATGTTCTGTCAAATTTGAACTTGATCTACATTGTTCACAAAAACACCCTAAAATGTCTTGTAAGCTCTACATTTACAGAAGTTTTAACTTTGTTCTTGTTACCACTGCAGATGAGTCTGTGATGTACAAGTGCCCAGATCGGCTGAGATTGCCTCTGATTTTTTACTACGCCCACACAGCCGTGGTGTATGTCAACAAACTCATACTCGCTGGGCTCATGAAGGTAACACATTATTACTTTGGGTATTTTTTTTAACCCTTAACTCATTACCAAACGACAAAATTTTACGTTTGTCCAATTCGAAAGCATTTGCAGACAAAATAAAAGTGACTGAAAATTTGAAATTTGTTTTGTGAAGGGTAGAAAACATTGTGGGAAAAGGAGAAAATGCTGATTACCAGCATTTTCTCCTTTTCCTACAATGTTTTCCAAAGGCTTCTTTCTCAGGGTCGTCAAAAGTAGGGATTGTGTGGTTATGGGTTAAGGTGGCTTCATGACTTAAGTTGCCTTTGCAGCCAGTGTAGATCAAGATCTGTCTGAACAGAAAATGCAGCCTGATCTTTGATCTACACTCTTTGCTTTGATGAGACATTCTGGACAATGGCAACCTTGAAATTGCTATTTTTCAGGTCTTTTTTTCTAGAATGAAAGAGTCGTTAGGGGTTTATTCGGCACTTTTAGATTCAAAAGATGCTAAAATGCTCCTTTGTAGAGCCCTGTGTTGTATATTATCTCCAGAAACAAATGTTGTAGACAGACTTGAGAACACCTTCATCTCCTGAAAGACAAAAAAAGTGTCTTTAGACCATAATGTGTTTATTAACTTATTATCTATGAAAAGGTTTAAGACTTGTCCAAACTGAAAGCATTTGCAGACAACACATCAACTATATCTCAAATGGCGTGATTTGTTCTTAAATAGCCAGAAAACATCATTGGAAATGGAGAAAATGCTCACTACCAGCATTTTCTTCTTTTCCCACAATGTTTTCAATAGGCTGTATCTTCAGGGTTGATAAGACTTGGGAATGTGCTGTAAAGGCGTGTAAACATTGCATGGAAACCACTTTTTGTAGCTCTATTGTAGCTGTATTGTAACATATCATTTCCTGAGACAGATTTGGCACAGAGGAACTTGAGAACACCTGTAAACACCTGGTCTGCTACAAGATTACAAAAGATTCTTCAGATGGCAACATTTTTATTAAGTCTTTACAAGAAGACAAAAGTTTAAATCTGTCCAATTTTAATGCATGTGTAGACAACAAAATACAGTAACACAAAAATTTAAGTTTGTTTTTGGAAGGATGGAATAACTTGTTGGGAAAGGTCATTTTCTTCTTTTCCTACAATCGTTTACAAAGCCCTCTTCCTTAGGATCATTTAAAGATGGGATTGAAAAGGTTAGTTCTGTTCCAGAGGGCAAATCTTTAAATCTTTCCAATTTGAAATCATTTGCAGAGAACAAATCAACTATGCCTGAAATGATAGGATATGTCTGTAAATGTTTAGAAACCACTGTGAAAAAAAAGGAGAAAATGCAAGTTACGGTGTTTTCAAAAGCCTTCTCCCTGAAGGTCGTTAAAACTTAGGATTGTGTAGTAGAAGATAAATTCCTTTAACAAACAATCCCATTTTTTATATCCTTATGATAAAAAGTTTTTTGAAAACATTGCAGGAAAAGGGGAAGATGCTGATGTTATTCCTTTCAAAGTAAAAATTCTTGTACTTGAGCCATGTTTACTTTGAGTTCAGCTTCTGCAAAAATCTTTTAATATAGATGAGTGTAAAACTTAGTGATATTGTAAAGTTATTTGAAAGAAAGGTTACTGGAAAGTAAAGCTATAATTGTTTAGATGGAAAGTGAAAGTAAATTCTTGGATCTAGGACAAAAAAATCCAATCCCTATAACATGGAGAAAAACCAGGAAATTTGATTAACTCTTTACCAAACAGTCCCGAGTTTTAACGACCCTGAAGAAGAGGACTTTTGAAAACATTGTGGGAAAAGGAGAAAATGCTGGTAATCAGCATTTTCTCCTTTTCCCACAATGTTTTCAACCCTTCCCAATACAAATTTAAATTTTTAAGTCATATTCATTTTGTCGTCTGCAAATGCTTTCAATTTGAGCAGGTGTAAAATTTTGTTGTTTGGTAAAGAGTTAACAATCCAGCGTTATTACAACCTTGAGGAGGAAGGCTTTTGAAAACATTGTGGGTACGGGAGAAAATGCTGGTAACCAGCACTTCCTCCTTTTTACACAATGCTTTCAACACTTAGAGAAATATTCCATCATTTGAGCCACATTCCACCTGTTGTCTGCAAGTGCTTTGAGTCAGCCCAAGTCTAAAATTTTGTTGTTTTGTAAAGAATTAAACACGTCTCAAAGTATTGAATTTGTCTTTGAAAAGGAAGAAAAAGTTATGGGGAAAAGAAGAAAATACAGGATACCAGTATTTTCTCCTCTTCCCATGTTGTTTTCTCATAGTCAGTGGAATTCAAGATTGTGTGGAAAAGGGTTAAATTGATTGTATGTAGCTATTAGGAATGCTGCTTCACTGTTTTTCTCAAAACATGCTTATTAAGTCATTACATGTACTTAAACTTTTTTCATAGACCAGTATTCAAAAATTGTGGCAGAAGGTGCTTACAAGTAATGTAATTATACATTGTTTAAGTTTATGAATTAGATGAAAACTACTTTCCCTGTTGGAATAAGTGGTGCTGAAAGGTAAGCATGTTACATCAGCCTTTGGACCGCCAAGCGACAGAACATGTTTTTCCTAGGAGATATTACTTCTTCTCTTTAGGCTTTGTATTCATTACATAGTCAATCTATGTATATCTATGTAATTTACAGATGACTTAAGAATGTTAATTTTCCATGGATTATCGTTCATTAGTATGGTATATGTTTCAAACGTTATTACATTACTTGTTCAATCATGTTGTAGCCATATGAATTTGTTATGTAACAATTACTTCAATTATTGTATAGTGCATATTCACATCTGAACAATGTAGGGATTGCAGTGTATACATCTGTTGGTTCGTTTCCCAATGGCATGCACCAAATAGATGTGTTTGTTGTTGCTATTGGAATGTGTTGGGACAGGGAATAACAGTTTCCTATGTATAAGCTGTGAAATCATGTGAAATGTCATGTCTGTATAAGTCATGTCTGTACAAGGAGATAATGAGTTAACCTTTACTAAACAATCCCATATTTAACTCTTTATCAAACGACAAAATACGAGACTCTTCAAAATTGAATGGAAACGCAGACAACAAATTTTAAAGTGATACAAATGAACTAAAGTTCTTTGACAAGGTAGAAAATATGGTGGGACAAGGTGAAAATGCTAGTTAACAGCATATTAACCTTTTCCCACCATGTTTTCAAAGGCCTTCTTTTACAGGGTCATTAAAACCTGGGATTGTGTGGTAAAGGGTTAACAACCCTTCTTTTGAAAACAATCTGTGCGAAAGGAAAAAAATTGTTGTAATCCAAAATGTTCTCCTTTTCTCACAATATTGTCCACCGTTTCAGTGGCAAACTGTGTTATTTGAGCAACATTTGACTTTTTGTCCACAATTTTTTAAATTTTAACAAGTTTGAAATTCTTTTAATTAGAAAAGAGTTTCTTGATATTTCAAGTAGTTGCATGTTTGAAATAATATAGATTTTGCAATACTAAAAGTCTGTTTAATTGTTAACTCTTTTCCAAAAAACAAAATATTAGACCAAATTGAAAGCATTTGCAGATGACAAAATTAATGTGGCTCAAAAGTTTAAATTTGTTCTGGGAAGGCTGGAAAACATTGTGGGAAAAGGAGAAAATGCTGGTTACCAGCATTTTCTCCTTTTCCCACAATGTTTTCAAAAGGATTCTTTCTCAGAGTTGTGAAAACCTGGGATTGTTTGGTAAAGGGTTAAAACATTTTGGAAAACAAGAAAAGTGATATATTTTCTCCTTTTTCAGGCAACTTCTTCTGCCCTTTTTCAGACAAATCTCATCATTCAACCCTTTACCACACAGTCCTGACTTTTAAAAACCCTGGAAAAAAAAGCCTTTTGAAAACACTGTGGGAAAAGGGGAAAATGCTGGTAACTAGCATTTTCTCCTTTTCCCACAGTGTTTTCTATCCTTCCCAAAACAATCTTCGAAATTTGAGTCAAATTTATTTTGTCGTCTGCAGATACTTTCATTTTGGACTAGTATTCATTTTGCACTAGTGTTAAATTTTCCCGTTTGGTAATGACTTAAGTCACATCTAGTCTGTCATCTGCAACTGCTTTGAATTTAGACAAGTCTAAAATTCTGTCGTCTGGTAAAGAGTTAACCCTAGGGTGCTCAATAAATAAAATGGACGCTTTTGTCCAGGAAAGAAGACCTGAAAACTGGTATTAGAAGTTTCCTAAGGCCAGAAAGTCCTAAAAGAGTGACATACATGTATTAGGTACAAGATCAGACTCCATGCTCTGTGTAATGTGATCTTGATATCCACTATCCACATAAGTGACCAAACATGGTATTATTAAACATTAAACTTTTAACAAGTTTTTATGACCCTGAGGATGAAGTCTTTTGAAAAAATTGTGGGAGAAGGAGAAAATGCTGGAACCCAGCATTTTCTCCTTTTCCCACATTGTTTTCTGCCCTATCAAAGACAGAAGTCATCATTTTTAGCTCCACTGGCCGAAGGCCAGTGGGCTTATGTCATGGCCCGGTGTCCGTCGTGCGTCCGTGCGTGTGTCCGTGCGTGTGTCCGTGCGTGCGTGCGTTAACTTTTTTTTCAAACTTCTTCTCTGAAACTACCCATTCAAATTTGATAAAACTTCACAGAAATGATCCTGCCATGGTCCTCTTTAGAATTTCTTGAAAGAATTTGATTCCTTCAAAAACTCTGGTTGCCATGGCAACAAAACTGAAAAATATTAACCATCTTTGAAAATCTTCTTGTCTGAAACCATAAGGCCCAGGGCTACTAAATTTGGCATGTAGCTTTATCTAATAGACCTCTATCAAATTCCTTCACATTATAGCCCTGGGGTCAAAATTGGCTCTGCCCCGGAGATCACAAGTTTAACATGGGCTTATATAGTGACTGTAATTTAAATAGTAATCAAGGGAAATAACTCCTGTTATACAAGATAAAGTTTGTTACTATTTACCTCCCTTGATTATCAAACTGCACTTATACATTATTGGAGTTTGTAATTCAAGTTTTTTGGAGAGGGAATGTTCTGTTTTAAGGGAGAGTGATTTATTTTGATGCTAATGGTTATGCTCACATGAATGCAATGTTTAATTTAAAGTAAGGTTTCTATCACTCAAATTTTTTCAGAACTTTACCTTTCATGCTAATGAATAAACCTGCTTGTATTCACTGACATTATCTTTGCATTTAAAAAGATATGACTGTTTTTGTTTGGCGGGCTGGGTGGAGGTTATGTTTTCAAAGTAAGTTTATTACCATACAGACTTTTTATGCTGTATGTCTCTGTCAATGCCAATTAAGCGCATGATACGTTAATTTTACTCTTTAAGAAATGACAAATTTTTTTTACTGTACCAAGTTTAAAGCCATTGCAAAAAGACAAATTGAATGTAGCTTAAATGACTATTTCTGTCTTTGATAGGTTAGGAAACTTTGTGGGAAAAGGAGAAAATACTGGCTGGCAACATGTTGTCCTTTTCTCACGGTGTTTTTGAAAGCCTTCTCTTTCAGGGTCATTAACACTTCAATTTGTGTGGTAAAGGGTTAAAAAGCCAGTGGAGCGATACAGGGCCATCATGGCCCTCTTGTTACAACATGTAATTTGTCGTTTGCAAATTCTTTGAATATGGCCCAGCCCATATAATTTTAAAGTCCGATAAAGAGTTAAGTGCAGGAACAGACTTTATGACTAATCATTTCTGTTGTCTGTCTAATTGAATACATGCCCAATATCCTGTTACTCTATCCCCTTACGTCAACAATATCTTAACCCTTTTACCAAACAATCCCATGTTTTAACTGTCCTACGGAAGAAACCCTTTAACTCTGTACCAGTTGACAAAATTTTGGAGTTGTCCAAATTCAAAGCATTTGCAGACGACAAATTAAATGTTGCTGAAATAATGATTTCTGTCGTTGATAGTGTAGGAAACATTGGGGGGGAAAGGAGAAAATGCTGGTGACCAGCGTTTTCTCATTTTCCCACAGTCTTTAAAAGGTTTCTATCTTAGGGTTGATAAAAGTTGGGATTGTGTGGTAAAAGTTTAAACATTGTGGGAAAGGGAGAAAATGCAGGTAACCAGCAGCTCTTGATTCCCCCAAATGTTTTCTATCCTTTGGAAAAGATTCCATCTTTTTGGAGACACATCTAATTTGTCAGCTGCAAATGCTTTGAATTTGGACCAGTCTAAAATCTTGCCGTATGGCACAGAATAAACCCTTAGAGCACTGAATTGATGAAATAGACCCTTTCAATTAGAAAAAAAAAAGTTGCTATTTGGAGGTTATTTGGCAAGAAAATGTATCAAATTAGTGGACAGCTTAGATCTAGGATCAGGCTGCACATTCTTTGCAGTTTGATCTTGATCTACAGTGCCTGCAAAACTAGATTTCCAGCACTTAAAAGATAAACATTTAATCTCCATTGAATAAATTCTAGAAGTACTTACCAGAATGGCAAAATTTTTTTACCTGTCCTTCTTGACAGCATCGAATTTTGCACATGATAAATTAAAAAAAAATTAAATGCTGCTCAAATGATTGACTATTCTTTCAAAGGATGGAAAATATTGTGTTAAAAGTGGGTAATGCCACATTATCTCACATGTAAATAATTTTAACGACATTTTTGGCAAAATGTTCATAATGTGCAATGTTATTCTCTTTTTGTCTCAATATTTTCACTGTTACTCAGGTATATAACTCATATAACCTTTTACCAAACAATCCTGCGTTTTAACAAACATAATGAAGAAGACTTTTGAAAATACTGTGTGAAGAATGTTGTTTTTGCCTGTTTAGTTTTTTTTTTAGCTCACCTGAGCACAAAGTGCTCAAGGTGAGCTTTTGTGATCGTGCTGTGTCTGGCGTGCCTTGTGCGTCATCCGTCATTTGTCATCCGTCGTCAACTTTTACCTTGTGTACACTCTAGAGGCCACATTTTCAGTCTGATACTCATGAAACTTGGTCAGGATCTTTTTCTTGATGATATCTCGTACAAATTCGAAAATGGATTATGTCAGGTCAAAATTAGGTCACTAGGTCAAACCTGAGGAAAACCTTGTGTACACTCTAGAGGCTACATTTTCAGTTCAATACTCATGAAACTTGGTCAGATTGTTTGTCTTAATGATATCTTGGATTTGAAAATGGATTGCCTCGGGTCAAAAACTAGGTCATCAGGTCAAATCTTTGAAAAACTTTGTGTACACTTTAGAGGCCACATTTTCAGTCCAATACTCTTGAAACTTGGTCAGGATGTTTGTCTTGATGATATCTTGAATAAGTCAAAAAATGGGTCACATGGGGTTAAAAACTAGGTCACTAGATCAAATCTTTGAAAAACTGTGTGTACGCTCTAGAGGCCATATTTTCTGTCCAATACTCATGAAACTTGGTCAGATTGTTTGTCTTAATGATATCTTGGATGAGTGTGAAAATGGGTCATATCTGGTCAAAAACTAGGTCACTAGGTCAAATAATTGAAAAACCTTGTTTACACTCTAGAGGCCTCATTTTCAGTCCAATACTCATGAAAAATGGTCAGAATGTTTGTCTTGATGATATCTTTTACAAGTTTGAAAATGGGTCACATCTGGTCAAGAACAAGGTCACTTGGTCAAATCTTACATAAACCTTCTATACAACCTAGAGGCCACATTTTCAGTCCAATAATCTTGAAAGTTGGTCAGATCATATGTCTTTATGATACCTTTGACAATTTTGAAAGTGGGTCACATTGGATTAAAACCTAGGTCACTAAGTCATATCTTTGAAAAATCTTGTGTACCCTCTAGATGCTGCATTTTCAGTCCAATAATTTTGAAACTTGGTCAGAATGTTTGTCTTGGTGATATCTTAGATGAGTTTGAAAATGGGTTACATCGGGTCAAAAACTAGGTCACTAGGTCATATCTGAGATAAACCTTAAGTAAATTCTAGAGACTATTTTAAGTCCAATACTTATGAAAGTTTGTCAGAATGTTCGTTATTATATCCTGGAAGCCATTAGAAATGGGTCATGTATGGTCAAAAGGCTCAGGTGAGGAACTCCAGGGCCATCATGGCCCTCTTGTTCCCATCATGTTTTCAACTGAATCATTGTCAAAATATATTATTTTAACCTTGTTTAAGTTGTCATCAGCAAATGCTTTTGATTTTGACAGGTCTCAAAATTCATCATCTAATAAAGAGTTAAATATTAAGTCATGTTTTCATCCATTTTATGAAAGGGTGTTTTTGATGTTGTCTGCTGCAATTTGTATCAGAATATGATTAGTACAGGTGTAGTTCTGTCATCAAACGTCAATAACAATGCTCTATTTCAATGACACTTATTACATCTTAACTCTTTACCAAATGACAAAATTTTAGACTTGTTCAAATTAAAAGCATTTGCAGATGACAAATTAAATGTGACTCAAAAGATGGAATTTCTCTCTGATAGGGTAGAAAACATTGTGATAAGTTGCAAGCGTTTTCTTATTTTTTCACAATACTTTCAAAAGCTTTCTTCTCCAGGGTTGTTAAAACTCAGGATTATTTGATAAAGGGTTACACCTTTACCAAACAATCCCATGTTTTATCGACGCTGAGGCAGAAGGTAACCAGCATTTTCTCCTTTTCCTACAATGTTTTCTACCCTATCAAAGACAGAAATCATCACTTGGGCTATGTTTATTTTGTCGTCTGCAAATGTCTTCAATTTGGTGGAGTACAAAAAGCTGTCATTTGGTAAAGGGTTAAGGTGAGCTTTTGTGATCGTTCTATGTCTGTCATCTGTTGTACATCCTGCAATGTGCGTTGTGCCTCATGCATTTAGAGATCATCAACAGTCACCTTGTGTGCACTTTAAAGGCCACATTTTCAGTTGATACTTATGAAAATTGGTCAGAATGTTTGTCATGATGATATCTCGGTCTAGTTTGAAATTGGCACAGATCAGGTCACAAAGTGGGTTGGTTATTTCGGCAAATCATTGAAAAAAATGTTCATTCCAGGGACCACATTTTCTGTCTGGTACTTATGAAACTTGGTCAGAATGTTTTTCCTGGTGGTATCTCAAATAATTTTGAAATAAGGTCATGTCAGGTCAAAAATTAGGTCACAGGATCAAATCTTAAAAAAACAACATATACACTATGGAGGCTACATTTTCTGTCAAACAGTCATGAAATGGGTCAGAATATTTGTCTTGATAATATCTCGGACAAGTTCAAATTGGGTCATGTCTGGTTAGAAATAAGGTCAGTAGGTTAAATCTTTGAAAAACCTTGTGTGCACTATAGAGGCCACATTTCACTTTGATACTCATGAAATTGGTCAGAATGTTTGTTCAGGTGATATCGTGGATAAGATCAAATTTGGGTCACTTGAACAAATCTCAGGAAAACCTTGTGAGCACTCTTGATGCCATATTTTCAGTCTGAGACCCATGAAATTTTATCGGAATGTTAGTCTTAATAATATCTTTAACCATTGTGAAACTGGGTCACATTGGAGTAAAAAGTAGGTCATTAACACTCATGTGTCTCACATTATCACAACCAGGATATCTTCAGCTTTATCAATCCTGCATGACTTTACTCAGGTGAGCACTTTAGGGCAAATGGCCTTCTTGTCTCCTTTCTTTACCATGTTTTCAAAAGGCCCCTTTTCAATGCTGTTATTGGGGATTTTGTGGTAAAGGGTTGAGGGCATTTCACTACTATGTTTGCTTTTGAAGCCAGACTAGATCAAGTTCAGACTGAACAAAATAAGCAGTCTGATCTTGGATCTACACTGTTGACTATTGTGAGACATTTTGAGAGGTAAGAGCTAGCAAATGGCTGTAAGTTGCACATTATCTTTTCTGACTGAAAAGTTCATGTTTGTGAGGTGGGCACTGTAATGTTTGATACATATCTTTTCTTGCTTTCTTTTTTCCCTTTTATAGGGAAGAGTTGATCAGGAATTTGAGAAGATCTTTGAGACAGGTGTGGATGAAATGTCCTGGGATGACACTGTAAGGAAGCTAAACCGTTCTCTAGTTTTTAGCTCCATTGGCCAAAGGCCAGGGGGCTTATGTCATGGCCCGATGTCCATTGTGCGTCTGTCATGCATCGTCTGTGCGTGTGTTAACTCTTATTACGAACATCTTCTTTTCTGAAACTACCCATCCAAATTTGATGAAACTTCACACAAATGATCCTGCTATGGACCTTTTCAGAATTTCTTGAAAAAATTTGATTCCATTCAAAACTCTGGTTGCCACTGTAACAAAAATGAAAAAATTGAAAATTTTTAAAAATCTTCTTGTCTGAAACAATAAGGCCTAGGGCTACCCAATTTGGCATGTAGCTTCATCTAATAGACCTCTACCAAGTTCCTTAAAATTATAGCCCTGGGGTCAAAATTGGCCCCATCCCCGGGATCACAAGTCTAACATGGGCTTATGTAGTGACTTCAATTTAAGATAGTAATCAAAGGAAATAACCCCCATTATAAGAGATAAAGTTTATTACTATTTACCTCCCTTATTATCAAGCTGCAGTAATACATGATTGATATTAGTTATTCAAGTTTTTGGGATAGAAAATGTGCTGTTTTCATGGAGAGTGATATCTTGTGAGCAGAGAATCTCCAAAGTAGTAACCTTTACACTTATGATAACTAAATTTTCCAAAGTAACTCTTATAAACTCTAATCTTTGAAAAGAAAATTTTTGAAAAGTGCATTTCTAAAGTATGAGTAAAGAATATAGAAATGCTTTTCTTAAAACAAACGATGAAAAATATTTTGTGGGCAAAAAAGTAATTCATTGCAAAAAACTTTTTATTTCTCTACTCACAGTTTTTTCAAAAGTGAGGTTGCAAAAAGTCAGATTATTACAAAATAACTTACAATAACTAGAAACTGCTGACATTACATGAAATTTCTTTAGGAAAATTATCGGATGGGTGGCTCGTATGAATGGCCAAAGGTTTCAGAAGTTGTAGCCTATCGCAAGAAAGTAAGGGAGATGATTATTGAAATCATAAAAGAGACGCCGTTACAGTTGCCCATCACGATGGAAAGTCCATGGGTATGTATAGATAGTAGTAGTAATATAGAAAATTTATGATTTTATTATGCATTTGATTTGAATGTAATTGTATAGCTGATGGTCATTACAAAATTTTATCATTTACAGAACAATCCTGACATGGGAAACAGAGATGATGCTTGTAACAGGCATTTTCTCCTTTTCCCACAATGTTTTCTGTCCTTTCATAAACAAGTCCAATTGTTTGAGTAATATTAAGTTTCCATACGCGCTTTCTTTTAATTTGGACAAGTCTTGAATTTTGTCCTTTGGTAAAAAAATACTGAATAAAGGTGAGGGGGAGTATGGTAATTAGGACATGACAGTGCTAGTTTCTGTGATGATGATGATGATGATTATGATTTTAAAAACTACTAGTGTTGAAAGTAATCTGCCTGTCTCTCTGTCACTTTTGTGTTAAATAACATGGTTTGAATTGATCAGCTCATTTCCAATTGACCACTTTTTCAACGTGTACAAAACAATATTGACACATGTATGACTTATTTACATACCTCATTGTTGACTAACTTTCTACAAACATTCTATATATAGAATACAAGTTATGTGTTGACCAAATTATTGGCCAAAACATTGTATCTTTCACCTGGTCATTGGGTCAAATCTCAGATAAAACCTTCCCTCTGATACTGGTTCCTTAACCCTTTACCACACGGCAAAATTTTAGACCTATCCAAATTGAAAGCATTTGCAGACGACAATTTCATAGTGGCTCAAATGACGCAACTTTTCTTTGATAGGGTAGAAAACTTTGTGGGAAAAGGAGAAAATGCTGGTTACCAGCATTTTCTCCTTTTCCCACAATGTTTTCAAAAGGCCTCTTCTTCAGGGGCGTTAAAAGGCGTCATTGTGTGGTAAAGGGTTAACCCTTTACCCAACAATCTTTTTGTAACTCTGAGAACAAGGTTTTTGAAAAGCATCATGGGAAAGGATAGAAAACATTGTGGGGAAAAGGAGAAAATGCCGATTACCAGTTGTTCCTAGTAGAGTTTTCAAAAAAGCTGCCTTCTTCAAGATTGTGAAAGGACCTGATTGTTTGGTAAAGGGTTAGATTTGTGATTGCAGAAAAGTTCACTTGTCCTGAAAACATGGACTATCAGGGTCATCATGTAGGGTTTTTAACCCTTTACCACACAATCCCATATTTCAACGACCCTGAGGAAAAGGCCCTTTTGAAAACATTGTGGGAAAAGAAGAAAATGCTGGTAACCAGCAATTTCTCCTGTTCCCGCAATGTTTTCTTCCTTGCCAAAAACAAGTTTAAATTATTAGGTCACATTTAATTTGTCGTCTGCAAATACTTACAATTTGGACAAGTGAAAAATTTTGTCATTTGGTAAAGAGTTAACCGATTACCATACGGGATGCTTTAATCCTTTACCACACAACAAAATTTTCGACCAGTCCATATTGAAAACATTTAAAAACAATAATGTGAAGTTGGCTGAAATGATTGGATTTGTCTTTGAAAGGGTAGAAAACAGTGTGAGAGAAGGAGAAAATGCTGGGTACAGGCATTTTCATCTCTTTCCACATTGTTTTCAAAAGCTATCTATGTCAGGGTCTCTAAAACTCACGGATTGTTTTCCATACAATGCCAAGTTTTAACAACCCTGTGAGAATAACCTTTGTAAAATAGTTTAGGAACAGAAGAAATTGCTGGCTTTCTCATTTTCTCACAATGCTTTTAAAGTGTTGGATGTGTGACCTGGAGGCCCATGGGTTCGAGCCTCACTAAATCCACTGGGCTTTTTGTGGGAGTGTCGTTGGGCAAGACACTAGGAGCCCTGGCCTAGTACTGGTGAAACCCAGGAATTACATTAGTATGCAAGCTGTCATTGTGATATGACTGAAAAAATGTTGAAGGGGGCTTAAAACACCATTCAATCAATAATTTATACCCTTTCATAGATAAATCACATCATTTACGCTACCAAACAACAAAAATATCGACATATCGAAATTGAAAGCCTTTACAGAGGAAAACTTAAATTTGGCTCAAATGATGGAATTTGTCTTTGACATGGTAGAAAACATTGTGGATAAAGGAGAAAATGCTGGTTACCAATATTATTAGCTCATCTAAGCACAAAGTGCTCAAGGTAAGCTTTTGTGATCGTGCTGTGTGCAGTGTCTGTTGTGCATCATCCTTCATGTGTCGTCCGTCTTCCGTGTACGCTCTAGTGGCCACATTTTCAGTCCAATACTCATGAAACTTGGTCAGGATGGTTGTTTTGATATTAACTCACGAGTTTGGGAATGGGTCACATCAGGTCAAAAACGAGACAAATCTTAGAAAAACTTTGTGTACACTCTAGAGGCCACATTTTCAGTCCAGTACTCTTGAAGTTGGTCAGAATATATGTCTTGATCACATCTTGGATGAATTTGGGAATGGGTCACATCAGGTCAAAAACGAGACGAATCTTAGAAAAACTTTGTGTACACTCTAGAGGCCACAATTTAAGTCCAATACTCTTGAAAGTTGGTCAGCATATTTATCTTGATGGTAGCTTTGATGAGTTTGGGAATGGGTCACATTGGGTCAAAAAATAGATCACTAGGTCAAATTGAAACACCTTGTGTACTCTCTAGACGCAGCATTTTCAGTCTGATAATCTTGAAACTTGGTCAGAATGTTTGTCTTTGTGATATCTGGGATGAGTGTGAAAATGGGTCATGTTGGGTCTAAAACTAGGTCACTAGGTCAAATCTTAGATAAACCTTATGTTCACTCTAGAGGCCATATTTTAAGTCCAATACTAATGAAAGTGTGTCAGAATGTTTGTCATTATATTCCTGAAGAGATTAGAAATAGGTCATGTTTGGTCAAAAGGCTCAGGTGAGTGACTTCAGGGCCATCATGGCCCTGTTGTCTCTTGTTTAGCTCACCTGAGCACAAAGTGCTCAGGATGAGCTGTTGTGATCACTCACCGTCCGTCGGTGTCCATCGTCCATCCGTCCGTTCACATTTCTTTGTTAACACTCTAGCATCTACAAATATTAACCAATCAGCACCAAACTTGATCAAAATATATATGACAGTAAGATCTTGGATAAGTTCGATTATGGGTCTAATCGGACCAGAACAACTGGAGTTATTTGCCCTTGAATGAGAAAAATTGCTATATTTGACTTTGTTTACACTCTAGCATCTACAAATATCAACCAATCAGCACCAAACTTGGTCAAAATATATATGACTATAAGATCTCGGATGAGTTCGATTATGGGTCTAATCGGACCAGAATGACTGGAGTTATTTGCCCTTGAATTAGAAAGTTCCTTAGAATAGTTCTTTGTCCGGAGCATAACTTTGTCATCTCCAGTCCGCTTGACTTGAAACATGGCGTTTGTGTTTGTTGCAATAATACAGAGTGCAGTGTAAAAGAATCATTACTCTACCTCGTACTATGAGTTATTTCCCTTTGATCGTCATTTTTACAGCATTTTCAGCTTGTCTGGAATATAACTTTGTCATCTCCAGCCTGAACATCTTCAAATTTGGTATGCATGATTGTTGAAAAATTACGGAGTGCAGTGCACAAGAACCATAACTTCCTAGCATGAATTTTGAGTTATTCCCCCTTTGACCTTCATTTTTATAGCATTTCTTGCATGTCTGGAGCAAAACTTTATCATCTTAAGTAGGAATGACTTGAAATTTGGTATGCTTATTTGTTGCAATATTTGGAAGTGCAGTGCACAAGAATTGTAACTCTACCTCATGCTGTCTTTGAGTTATTTCCCTTTGAATGTCATTTTTACAGCATTTAGTGCTTGTCCGGAATATAACTTTGTCATCTCAAGTCAGAACGACTTCAAACTTGGTATGCATGTTTGTTGCAATATTACCGAGTACAGTGTGCAAGAACGATAACTCTACCTAGCGCGGATTTTGAGTAATTCCACTTTGATCTTCATTTTTACAGTATTTCTTGTTTATTCGGAACCTGCCCTTTGCAATTATTATACCTCCTTGACAACTGGCGGTGACAATTTGCTGCTCTTGTTTCATTATCATTTGGCCTTGAACCTTGATATTTGGTATTTATCTTTATTTTAGACCTTTACTGCTTAGTACTCAGGTGAGCGATATAGGACTATCATGGTCCTCTTGCTTTCACATTGTTTTCAAAAGGCTTCTTTCTAAAGGTCGTTAAGACTAGTGTAATAAAGGGTTAAGCTGTCTGCAAATCCTTCCAAATGGAGGAGTCGGAAATTCTGTTTTGTTGTAAGGAACTAACTCATTAAAATTGAATGCATTCGCAATAAGACAAACTAGATCTGGCTTAAATGATGATTATGTATCTTTGGAAGGATGAAACATTGTGGAAAAAGAAGAAAATGATGTTTTCTAGCATGTTTCCATCTTCTCTCTGTTTTCTAAAGCTTTCCTTCTCGGGCAGTTTTAACTCTGGATTGTTTGGTAAGGGGTTAACTCTTAAAAATTTTAGATTCTCCCAAATTAATAGCATTTACGGCTGACAAAATTTAGTAAGGTTCATTTTTTTTGAAAGAGTACAGAACATTGTGTAAAAGGTTGAAAATGTTAGTAATCAGCATTTTCTGCTGTTCACACACTTTTTCAAAAGCAGTTTTCCTCAGTGTTGTTAGCCTTTAACAAAGGATCCCTAGTTTTAACTGCACTGTGATAAAAAGGCCTTTGAAAACATTATAGGAAAGGAGAAAATGTTGGTCACAAGCATTTTCTCCTTTTCAGACAATGTTTCGTAGCCTCTCAGAATAAAATAATGTAATCTTTTTTGCATTGAATTTGTCATCTGTAAATGCTTTCAATTTAGCCAAGTCTAAGATTTATTATTATGTGAAAAGTTCATACATTGGAAGTAGATCATTTGATACAGCATGAAAACGTTATGATTTATTGCAAATGAAACAAGGCTCCTACATGGCTCAGTGCTAAATATGTAGAATCAGTAATTCCGGGTTCCTATGTTTGATCCTCATCGGAGGTATTGGGTTGTTTTTGTTGGAGTGGTCTATAGCAAGACACTCTAGTACTGGTGAAACCATTTAGATACACGGATAACTGAGCAGTTTTCTGGTTCTGAGAGTGTCGTTAACTTTTTGCCAAATGAAAAAATTTCAGCCTTGTCCAAATTAAAAGCATTTACAGACGAAAAAATAAATTTGACTCAAAAATTGAAGTTTGATTTGGGAAGGGTAGAAAACAGTGTGTGAAAAGGAGAAAATGGTTGTTCCTTTTTTCTCAGGGTTGTTAGAAGTCATTAATAACAAATAAGCAGAGCCTGCCAGCATAGTTCTCAACATACAGGTCTTGAAACCAGGAGGTCACTGGTTTGAATCCTAAGCTTGGCCAATTTCTTTCCAAGAATTGATGATAGTCATTAGGACAAGATTCATTCCTTTCTGACCGCTGATCATTAGTATGGTGATGGTCATGTGGAAAAGCAGTCAGTGGCTTGGGAAGAATTTTGTCCAAAGTAATGGTAAAAGAAACTTAATGAAAACATGGGTAGGTGCACTTGCTCCTGGGACATAACTGATCTAATGTAGAAAATGGCTTTGAATGCCATACAAACAAAAATGCCAAAATGAAAGACTTTTCCAAATTAAAAGTATTTCCAGACAACAAATTAAGTTTGAATCAAACTATAAGATAGTGTTTTATGAAAGGTTAGAAAATACGTTACTCTGGAAAAGGGAGAAAATGTTGGTTACTAGCATTTCTCCTTTTGCAACAGTGTTTTCAAGAGGCTTCTCCTCAAGGTTTTTTCAGTAAAGGGGTAAGTGTAAGTGTACTCATTCTTTATTCAATATTGATAAACTTTCCAGCTCAAATAAATGTATTGCATGGTATGTGTTTATGCCTTTATTGCATTGAAACAGTTTTTTTTTTTTTTCTATCAAGCGAAAAATTGATCAGTTTAGATATGCAGTAAGTTGTTAAAAACACTTATGCAAGTGGAGAAGTTATCCATTATAGGCAGTTTGTCCTACTTATGCAATATTTTCAGAACTTGCCTGCTGGAAGATGACAGAAAAGTCAGATGCTCAAATTAATTCTTGGTTTAAATTAACCCTTTCAGGAATAACCCCTGAATTAATTGCTTAACTGGACAGTGTAGATCAAGAGCAGACTGTACAGAACATACAGTCTGATATTGATCTTCTCCCTTTGCTCCTGTGCCAGATATTCTGACAAAACAGCTGTGGATTTTCAATATATTCACTTTTTGCTCCAATTGAGAATGCTCATTTATCTGCAAAGGATTCAACTTTGAACATTTGAGCATTAGTATACATGTCCTTTTCCAATGCAAGGCACTAGAAAAGAAAAGAGAATCATGGAGAGGAAAATAGCAGTATGAACTGCATGGAAAACATAGAGGGAAAAGGAGGAATTACATGGTTCACCTTGCCATTTTTTAATTTTACAAGTCATTGCAAATACCTGTTGTAACTGCTGAAGTGAAAAAAATCAGCAACTATACATTTTTTTCTTATTTCTGAAATGATACTTAATATGGAAAAATATCTGTGGCAATTTGGTAAAGTGGCCAGTCACTTTTGACAACTGATGAGATTTTTCTTAGAGACATCTGGTAACTGAGTCTGGTCCTCAAGGCTTTACAAAACGACATAATTTTTAAACTTATCCATGTTTAAAGCACTTAATAAATCAAATGGGGTTCAGTTAGGGGACTCGTCTTTGTAAGAGTAGAAAGCATTGTTGAAAAAGTAGAAAATGCTGGTTCCCAGTATTGTCTCCCTCCTCTTCCAGTGTTTCCAGATACGTTCTTCCTCGGGATTGCTTGGTAAAGGATTTTATATTAGTCTTCCTTTGTAATATGTAGGCGATATATGTAAACTTTGTAGAAGGAATGATGTTGCTTAGTAAACTACTAGTATAGAAGTTGCCTGAATCCCTGGTACATATTCATTTTTTGCAATACTTTCCTTAAAAATGTCATACAGCTAAGTTAAATTTGCTTTAGGCTTTTATCAAGTATAGATTACTATGTGGATAACTATCATTGTATATAAACTGGCTATGTCTCTGCCAGGTTTCATAAAGAACAGTCCCTACTTTTTTTTTCTTGCACTGTAAAAGCAAACATGTTTTGATGGGAGGTCTCGTTACAGTGGGCTGTACTTATGGGTATGGAGCATGAAAGAATTCATCTGGAGACCTCATCTGTTCTCATCCGACAACTCCCAGTGGATTCTGTAAGAAAACCCGACCAGTGGATTTATGCGCCTTCTCAAACATGTAATTGGCTATGGAAGACATCCTTATTCTTCAGACAAAAATTGACTTTTTTCCTCTGTTAGGACTTTATGAAAAGAAAAAATACCTTTTCTGTGTTGAAAACCATTTAAAAAAATCTTGTCTGTGATTGAATTGTATTAGATAAAAATCATACAGTAGTTCAACTGAGTAAAATTATATGAAGGTCAAATAATGGGGAACTCATCCCATTTTTTACATAGTTTGAATTTGCTTTACCAACATTAACACAATTTTTAGCTCCACTGGCCGAAGGCCAGCGAGCTATTGTCATGGCGTTGTGTCCGTCGTGCGTCCGTCCGTCCGTCCGTTCGTTCGTTCGTTCGTTCGTTCGTCCGTTCGTCCGTGCGTGCGTGCGTCCGTAAACTTTTTCTTTAAAAAACTTCTCCTCAGAAACTATTGACTGGATTTTTACCAAATTTCACAGGAATGTTCCTTTGGTGGTCCTCTTTCAAATTCCTTCAAATAATTGTGTTCCATGAAGAATTCTGGTTGCCATGGCAACCAAAGTAAAAAACCTTTAAAAATCTTCTCCTCCCAAACCGCTATTTGGATAGCATTATTATTTTGCAGGAATGTTCCTTAGATACAGGTTTACAGAATTCCTTAAAAAAAAAAAGATCTGTCAAAAAACATGGCTTTTATGGGAGACTCATTTTCCTTTTATGGTATAAAGTAAAATCTTTGAAAAATTTCTTCTCTAAAACTATTCATTGGATTTCATTGTTGTTTTGCAGGTAAGTTCCTATGGTGGTTGTCTACCAAATTGTTTCTTCAGTGAGCTAAAATGCAGGATTGAATGATAATTGTTAAAAACTTCCTTTCGCCATTATAGAAATATCAGGCCTGTGGAGCGATACAGGCGCTCAAGCACCTCTAGTTATTCTGGAAATAAAATTTTAGTTATTGTCATCAAAGTATAATTTGAACAGAAGCTGGCTACTTTTTTGTTGAAATAACATAAGATAAAAAGAAAATGAAATTTCATACATTCTCAGTACATGTTTTTATAGTCATTATCTCATTTTTAGATATAGTCCATTCTTTTACTATAAAGCTAATATGATACTTTTGTAAACTGTAACTGATTCCCTACTTTCTCAATTCCAACTAGTGTTATTTTTCTCTATTTTTGTGTGTTACAGCTGATATTCCGAAGGAAAACAAGATGATTGCTGTTTCTGGCACTGATGTCTGTTTTGGAAAACCAAAAGATTTTCCCTCCTATGGCTGGGACAATGAGTATGGAGAGATCAACTGTTTGTAAGTTAACACCAACCATATTTACTGTGCATGCATAACTAAATTTAGATTTGTCTTAATTGGAAGCATTTGCTGTTGA
The DNA here is from genome assembly GCA_946811185.2 of Hippopus hippopus. NCBI lineage: Eukaryota > Metazoa > Mollusca > Bivalvia > Cardiida > Cardiidae > Hippopus > Hippopus hippopus. Next base: position 37,679,518 of record OX328099.1, on the reverse strand, counting down.
CAAATTCAGTGTGGCTTAAAAGATGGAATTTGACTTTTAAAGGGATAGAAAAAATTGTGGAAAAGGAGAAAAATCCTAGATACTGGCAGTGAGGTTTTAGTCACTTAATTTTTTGTTCCAAGTCATTACCATTACATTTTATGCCATAGCAAAAATATTTCCCTGCTACTTAAGTTTTGAAAATTCCCCTTCCTAAGTTCTCTATGACAGTGTTCATTGATATTTGGTATGAATGATACAGGATTAGACCTGCTTGTATTTACTGATATCATTTTGGTTTGTGAAACAGATTATGACTGTCTAGATGTATGGTACATTTATTTATAGAGTAGATGAGCAATACAGGATTACATAATGACCCTCATGTTAGAAATTTTATACTTGCCTATTTTATAAGTATTTGAGGATGACTTATTAAATGTTGCTCAAATGATGGAATTTGCCTTTGAAAGGATAGAAAATATGATCAGAAAAGGAGAAAAGACTTTTTTCATTATTTTCTTGTTTCTTATGGTGCTTCCGGATCGAACATTTTGAGCTTTTTTTGATGCATAATACAGGTTAGATTAACATTGTATTCATATTTATTCAATTATATTTTTTTCCAGTGTGCCCAGCTTTGAAGCCTCCGAGTATCCCATCTCTAATTTGGAGTTTTATCAGTTTATCAAGGCTGGGGGCTACGAAAACAAGGATTACTGGACAGAGGAAGGGTGGAAATGGCGAACATACAGGGAGGCCAAACATCCCATGTTTTGGGTCTGCAACAATGGTATGAACAAAATCATTCTACAATTTTCTCCTTTAAGTCTTTACCAAACATTCTTGTGCTTTAATGACTGGCCAAGCCCCAGTAGCTCAGTCGGTAGCGTGCAGGACTTGAGAACAGGGGGGTCACTGATAACTAGCATTTTCTCCAATTCCCACAGTGTTTTCTACCCTTTCTCAGACAATTTTTCCCATTGGAGCTACATATAATTTGTTGCTTGCAGATGCTTTGAATTCGGACAATTCCAAAATTTTGTCGTTTGGTAAAGGGTTAAGATTATTTTTGAAGCACTCTAGGTCAAGTATCTTGAAATGGAACATTAGCCAGGTTTTTTTATTTATTTCTTTTTATTTTTTATCAAATACTATTGTTTATCAAACATTATGTGAATTTTTAGAGCAAAAACATCAAACATCACAGTCATTAATATATAGATACCACTATGGTAAAGGTAGCACTATAATGTTGGTTACCAAATGGTACTTTATCCATTGTGTTTTCACTGTTTTGTTGGTATATTATTATAGTCTTGACTAATATTTTTCAAGGTATTCTTCCATTTAACTCTTTACTAAATGATAAAATTGTAGACTGGTCCAAATTGAAAGCATTTGCAGATGACAAATTAAAGATGGCTCAAATGCTGGAATTTGTCTTTTATAGAGTAGAAACACTGTGGGAAAAGGAGAAAATGCTGGTTACCAGCATTTTCTCTTTTTTCCACATTGTTTTCAAAAGGCTTCTTTCCAAGGGTTGTTAAAACCTCGGATCGTTTGGTAAAGAGTTAAAATTTTCCACATAACGTAGATCTGTAAGTTCTAAATAGAGACTACAGAGTATCAGGAGACTCTCGGTGAAATCAGGAGGGTTTGGAAGCATGCATTATAATTTTAATGTTGAACACATGCTTTTTAAGTTGTAAGAGTGGATGTGGTGCTGACTCAGCATTTTACTGTCACTGTATATTCTTCAACTCACCAAATAAACTGTCTCTCCTTTTGTCACACTGTTTTCCCACCTATTTAGCACGCTAAGTTGATCACATTAGATCACATATACATTTTTACATGTTTTTCCAGGCTGTAAGAGTGGATGTGGTGCTGACTTGGCATCTTACAGTCACTGTAGATTTTCCAACAAACCTACATCGAATGGAGTCAACAGTGAATACAGGTAAAAATAACCTTAAAACTATAGTGTTTCTTATGGTATAAACAGCATCAGATTGATTATTTGGCTTATCAGCCCTCCTAATCAATCAACCCTTTTAATTCATTAGGAGATGACACAATTTAACCCTTTACTAAACAAGCCTAACTTTCAACAACCCTGTGAAAGATGCCATTTGAAAAACTTTGTAAGATAAGGAGAAAAAACTGGTAAATAGCATTTTCTCCTTTTCCCTCAATGTTTTCTACCCTATTACAGACAACTCCCATCATTTTAACCTCATTTAACTCTTAACAAATCGACAAAATCTAAGACTTATTCAAAAGAGAAACCAGCATATTCTTCTTTTCCTGCAATTTTTTTCAAAAATTTTCTTCCATAGGGTCATTAAAACTAGGGATTGTTTGGTGAAAGGTTAATCTGTCGTCTGCAATTGCTCTTAATTTGAACATGTCCAATATGTTATTGTTTGTTAAAAAGTTAGGGCCTGTCCATGTTGAACACATTTTCAGATGACAATATAAGCCATGAGAAAACATTGTGCGGAAAGGCGAAAATACTGGTAACCAGCATTTTCCTCTTTTCCCACAATGTGCTCAAAAGCTCTTTTTGTCAGGGTTGTAAAAATATCTAATTGTTTGGCTGTAAAGACTGAAAAACTCATTTCTTCCTGTAGTACCCCAGCCAGTCAGCTGGTCATCTGATTTAGAATTCAAACAGTATTTATCCTTTACCAAACCGTTAAGTGTTTTAACTACCTTAAAGAAGAGGGCTTTTGAAAATATTGTGGGAAAAAGAGATAATGCTGGTAACCAGCATGTTCTCCTTTTCCCACAACATTTTCTACCCTTTCAAAGAAAGATTTCATCAACTGAACCATATTCAATTTGTAGTCTACAAAAGTTTTCAATTTGGACAAATCTAAAGTCTTGGCACATGGTTAGAGTTGAGGATTTGCTTTGTATGGGCCCAGATTTCCTTAAACATACGGTTTTATCTCATATCTTGCACTGTTCAATAGTAATAATAATGTTCTAGCCCTTACTAGGCTTGTTCAGATTTGAAAGCATCTGCAGAAGACAAATGTGGCTCAGATAGTTGAAGTTGTCTTTGAAATGATGAAAAACATTGTGGGAAAAAGAGAAAATGCTTGTTAGCAGAATTTTCTCCTTTCCCTTCAATGATTTTAAAAGCCTTTAACTTCAAGTTCACTTAACACTTTACCAGACAACAAAATTTTAACCTTTCCAAATTGAAAGTTTTTGCAGACGTCTATTTTAGTGTGGCTCAAATGGTTCTTTGATAGGGAAGAAAACATTGTGGGAAAAGGAGAAAATGCTGGTTACCAGCATTTTCTCCTTTTCCTACAATGTTTTTTTAAAAGGCCTCTTTCCCAGGGTCGTTAAAAGTCAGCATTGTGCGGTAGAGGGTTAAACACAGGATTGTTTGGTTATGCTAGGTTCCCACTATCACGATTCACACCAGAATTGAAATCATGGTCTTAATCGTGAGCAAGTCGTGATGATCCTATCAGGTCGTATCAGAACTTGATGTTACTCGTGGCAATCGTGTTGATCGTAGAAAATTTTTTGGCTGTCAAAAAATTTTCTACGATCAACACTATTGATTTTCAATCGTGGTCATTGCATCTAATAGTATTGAATCATAGCAAAGCACAGCAGATCACAACAAATCTTGTTTCGAAATCGTGTTCATCGGGACCAATTTTGGACAAGACAAAGGCCACGCTGTCTTTCAATTTGCCAGATAATAGGATAGGATAAGTTCGAAATCTCCTTTTTGATCCCTAACATGGGGAAAATCGAAGTAATAAATGTGGTCTCTTTAGCAGCAGCACTACAAAGTGCTGTTGAAAACAGAAATACCCCCTTCAATATCGATCATTCAGCCTCTACTTGTATCAGCTTTCCAACACCAACAATTCTCGAAACATATCCAGAAGCCTTCCCAAAAGCCTGCAAGCCTGGATCGGTTCGGCCAAAAGAACAGGTCGAAAAAAGAGAATTCCAGAGAACTTGAGTTAGTACCACAATTTCCCTCTCCAAAAGAAAAAAAAAAGAGTAATTTTGTTTTATTTATCCTAAAGATATGCAGCAAAAATGATTGAATACACTTACTTTTTCTAAGGAATGGAACACTTCTATGGTATGCAGGAAAGGTAAAAAAGAGTAATTCTCATTTTGAAAACATTAATCTAGATAATATGAAAATTGTGGTATTGTATATATCTTCAGCTCAACTAATCATCATGATTAGGTCTATTTGATATTTCTATCATCAAAGTAACCTCAATCTTTTGGTAGGATGTGTCTAGGAGGCTAGAATCAAATTGTTGGCTTCTTTCTTCTATGAGCTATGGTCGCGCTCAAAACTGTCTGACTACTGCTCTCCTGACCCTTGCGGGTTGTTGTTGTTGCTGGTCTGGCAACTGCTCGTCTTCTTTCTCTCTGGTGATAATGTCTGCATACAGCAAATGTCACATCATCATTCTCCTCAGCGATCAGTCTTCAAGAAAAACAATGAAGTCTATGGACAGTCGTGGTTCATATATACCCTTAGGGGTCAAATCGCAGCTCTCCCTCATATCTGATCATGAAACGCGTCGCGACAACAATCATATCTTAGCGAAACAGAGTGCAAAGGTTCGCAATAAACGTATCTTGACTTATCAGTACGTATCTGCATGTATTACATCATCATAACTCGTAACCCCTGCTTGTAATAATCGTATCGAATTGTGATTCAATCGCAGCCTTTAACGGGACAATCTTATCGGATCGGAAAGGATCATATGCGAGCGTAAGAACAGATTGTAATAGGTCGTGTGAACTGAAATTGACCAATCGCAATTATATCGCATCCAATCGTAACTCATCTTTTCCTCATGTATCCACTGGCATCCAAACCAAAAAAATTCCTCAAAGTTTCACGATTAGCTGTGAAATGCGAATCGTGGCTCTCGTAACTAATCTCGCAACAGTGGGAACCTAGCATTAGGGGTCCAATCAGAGTATTGGGAATTTTTCACCCAAGAAAATGTCTATTTCATTCTTTTGGTAAACAAAAGCGAATTAACTAAAATGTACCTCAATGGGGAAGATACTAAGACCTGAGTCAATTTTACGTCATACTTTCTATTTCATCACAGATACAGGACCATGTTTGATGTGATTGACATGCCATGGGCGTGGCCTGTTGATGTAAATTACCATGAGGCTAAGGCCTTCTGTGCCTGGAAAGGTCAGGATTTTAGGCTTCTCATTGAGGCTGAACATAATGTGATCAGGGGTAAACAGGTTAGTGCTTACTATTTTTGACTTTATCACGTAATTGCCAGCAGATTACTTTTTTGGTCATAAAAAAGGCCTTTTTTGAAAACACTGTGATAATGGGAGAGAAAAAGCCCATTTTTTTTTCCTCCTGTTTTTACATACTGTACCTTCATGTGTTGACCCTGTAACAGATCAGAAAATTTTAGACTGATCCATATCATCAGCATTTGCTTTGCAGACGACGTATTAAATATGTTTCACAATGTTTTTAAAAGCCTTCCTCTTAGTCGTCAAAAGTTGGGATTGTGTCGCAAAGCGTTAAATATGGTTGTTAATGCAGAAAAGAGAACTCTGGAATACTAATTTCCAGTGTTTTTTTCCATTTCCTACGATGTTTTTAAAAGCCTTCTTCCTTAGTGTTGTGAAGAAACTGGATTGTTTGGTAAGAACAAAGGCTGTAACTCATTTTGAATTTTTCTATTTCACTAGGATGTTTTTATGATTTATTTAACTCTTTACCAAACGACAAAATTTTAGACTGGCCGAAATTGCCCAAACAAAAAACATTTTGAAGACCTCAAAATGTATAACAAAAATGGTGGAATATGTATCAGAAAGGGAAGAAAACCATGTTTTCCAAAGCTTTCTCCCTCAGGGTGGTTAAAACTGTGTGTCCTAATGAGTTAAGGAACTTATGCATAAATCCTTGTCTACAGGCTAATTTTAGAGACACAATAAATGAATTAACCAAACAACAAAATTTTTGACTGGTCCAAACTGAAGGCATTTGCTGATGACAAACTAAATGCTGCAGAATTTAGGAAATGTTTCTTTGAAAGGGTATAAAACTTTGTGGGAAAAGGAGAATATGCTGGTTACCAGCATTTTCTCCTTTTCCCACAATGTTTTCAAAAGTCCTTTTCCGTGGGGTTGTTAAAACTCAGGATTTGTGTGCTGAAGGGTTAAAGGTGAAAAATTTAAAGGAAAGGAAAATTTTTTCTTGTCATGAGATAAAAAGCAGTGTGGGAAACGGAACTATCACTTGCAACAAGAATCACCATTCAAAACAATCTCTTCAGTGCCATTAGTTTTCCCTGCTGGTTTTTCTTTCGTGAACTTTTCATTTTGACTTTTTACCAAAGGTCAAAATTTGCATATGACAAATAAACTGTGACTCAAATGGTGGGATTACCTTAGTGGCAGGAAACATTGTAGGAAAAGGGGAAAACTGCTAGTAACCAGGATTCTTTCCTCTCACAATGTTTTACCAAAGGAACATGCTCTCTAACTGAACAAAGCTGTAAATGTGCCATAAAACAACACTCATCCATAACACAGAATCATTTGAGTTGATACTGTACAGTATTTCAATGGTATTGCAGGCCCCAGCCTCTACTGGAACAAACTGTGATATTATTTATAACAAGGAAAGGAAGTACAATCATAACATGGAGTTTGGCTCATCAACTGTAAGTACCTTAGTGATTAAACTCGGACATCTTTGACTGTCCTGTTTTTTTTCATATAGCCATTTTCAATTGACTGGACATTTGAGACCTCCAGGAAATGTTGGCAGACAAAACATGTTTTTGGACAGTATATTGCATCTTACAAAATTCAGATATTCTTAACAATTCCTAACAACTAGTTATATAAACACTTTTTACAGTGCATACTACCATCATTTAACAAAAACATGCATGGAAAACTTGTTACTATTTTCTTTTCATTAGTAGATTCACTGTTGTTTGTCTAAATTCGTGTCCAAGCAGAATCTAAGCTCTATCTAAAAACTCCTGGACACAAAAAAAGGATGAAAGTGTCATTTGTTTTGTGATGCATTGGCGAAAAAGACTGGTTTACAATACTTTTGTTACTGGAAAAGCATGGTACTCAGATAGGTAAAAATCATTATTTCAGAATCAGTTGGAACAGAACATTTTTTGTCAGTAGACCCAACCCAAGCATGTACGAAATGCTAACCAGATACTGTCATATGCTAAAATTGCAGTCTAAGAAAATGTGTGTATCAATGCCTTAAATGCACTGAAGGCTTGTTTTAAGAATTTTTTACTTGATTTGTATTCTGCAAAATGAGCAGGACAATTTTAATTAACACAGGCCATTCAGCATGGCTTCATTACGGGAGGCACTAAACACCACAAACCACCACAAAACACCACAAACCACCTCAAAGCCCAAATTAATCATGAGTTATACATAGTCAAAAGAAATTTAGAGCAAGTGATAGAGAAAAAAGTATGTTGGAACTCATAATGAGTACATCAGTTATAGCCATTATAGACATAGCAGAAAATTGTAGTTGAATTTAAAGCTGATTTCTGCTTCTGATTTCCCAGAATAAACACAGAAATGATATAGATTTTAAATGAATTTGCAATATGAGAAATGTATTTTAAAACCTGAAAAGGAGAAGTTTAACTGTCAAAAAACTACCTCATAACGATATGGTGTTAAGATGTTTTCCCCTTGACCCAAAACTGTTGACTGGGTAGTAAAACCACTATACTTATATAGAAAAGTAGCTATTTGCAATGCTTGAAAGTATCTATTTTTCTCACTCTGTTGAAGTGATAAGGCGTTTGATTAAATCTTTTATTTTATACCATATATTTAAAGATTTATGAAAAGTACAAAGACGTGTCCTGTTCATTTGCTCCTTGCCCATTTTATATAACTCCAAATTGTCAGTACCAATAGTTATAACTTATTTAAGCCTAAATAAAAAAAATAAAGATAAATCTAAAGTTTCTATTTGGGTTCAGAATATTACTATTATGTACTCAGTATCAATTTTCTTGACTGGTATCAATGAAACAGGCACTGTATCAGATTGATCAGTTATGCTCTGCAGTGGAGCCGCTAATTAATTCAATATTTTTCCCAGCATGTGTCATACTGAGCCTTAAGAAAGAGTAAAAACCAAAATGCTGATAAAACAAAAAGATCTTATCGTAATAATGAAGAGTCTGAGAAATAGACCTTAGTTAATAAATTATATCAGTTTGTTGTACATTGTATATCCAAACTAGAATTTTTTTGGTAGACTAAACTTAAGTAAATGGAAAATTATTTTAAGACTCCAACATGTCTCAAGATTGATGGAAACACCCGTACTTTTTCAGAAAAAATTACCTTGCTAGTCTGTTTTCTTCTACTAATATACAATGTCATAACCCACTTGATTCATTCATTTCTTAACCACCATAGTTTGCTAACATGTACTACCAACAGTTAAACTTAAAGGATCTCTTAGAACTTTATTAAGTAATTAAAATGCCTCTGTTCTAATCTTATTCATATTCTGATATAATTTTATATAATTTATTATGAAATATGATTTAAAATTTATGTTTAGAGGAAAACCTGTTTACTTAATAAATGGACAAATATCTTTCCTAGGGCCCTGTCTGGCAGATATACCATTTTTGCATCCCTGCAATTTCATCCACATTTCTTCTCAAGTTAGGGTATGAACCTTCTTTTATCATGTATAACTTATGATATATTTGGGCTTTGAGGTGGTTTGTGGTGGTCTGTGGTGTGTTTTGTGGTGGTTTTTGGTGTTTTGTGGTGGTTTGTGGTGTTTAGTGCCACCCTCAGTTACTGATGTTTTACTTTAGCCCACATTTCTTATAACCTTAACCTTCTGGAGATTTTTAGACTAGCCATAAACTGTTACAAATTACATTTAAAGGGCAAAATAAAAAAACTCCAGGTGAATGAAAATCAGGGTTTGATGCTTGTCATTGCTCAATTCTAGTCTTTACCAGAAAAATAAAAATACTTAGACTTCCATTTTGAAATGAAGATAAAAACTAAAATTTGGGTGAAACAATGGAATTTGTTTTTGAAAGCAGTGTGTTACCATAATCTATTGCTGTTACATTGTCTTAAATATTTTTGTCTTTAAAGTCTACAACTATTGGTGTGCTTTGTGGCTTTTGAGCCCAATGAGCTGGGGTTTTATGATGTTTGTGTTAAAGTTTGGGATTAGTTAACTCTTTACTAGATGACAAAATTTTGGGCTAGTCCAAATTGAAAGCATTTGCAGACGTCAAAATTACTTTGATTCAAAAATGGAAATTTGCTTTGGGAAGGGTAGAAAATATTGTGGGAAAAGGAGAAAATGCTGGTTACCAGCATTTTCTCCTTTTCCCATAATGTTTTTAAAAGACCTCTTTCATAGGGTCGTTAAAAGTTAGGATTGTGTGGTAAAGGGTTAAAGAATGGTTGAAGATCATTCAACGTGCCTTGTACTGACACCCATTGGTTGCATGACAATTCATCTTTGCCTGCTATTTTTATACGCTAGTCGAAGACGGGACGTATTATGGGATCACCCATAGCGTACGGGCGTCTGGGCGGGCGGGAGGCATCCAGTTCTTTGTCCGGAGCATAACTCTGTCATTTCCAGTCCGATTGACTTGAAACTTGGCATTTGTGTTTGTTGCAATAATATGGAGTGCAGTGCAAAAGAACCGTAACTCTACCTTGTGCTGTCTTTGAGTTATTTCCCTTTGATCATCATTTTTACAGCATTTAGTGCTTGTCGGGAATATATCTTTGTCATCTCAGGTCAGAACAAGTTCAAACTTGGTATGCATGTTTGTTGCAATATTACAGAGTACAGTGCGCAAGAACAATAACTCTACCTAGTGTGGATTTTGAGTAATTCCACTTTTATCTTCATTTTTACAGTATTTCTTGCTTGTCCGGAACGGAACTTTGTCACCTCAAGTCAAATTGACTTGAGACTTGGTAAACATGTTTGTTGCAGTTACGAAAGGTGCAATGCACTAGAGCCGTAACCTTACCTAATGCCCTTTTGGAATTATTCCCTATACCTTTTTTTTTTTTTTTTTTAACAGCTTTTCATGCTTCTCTACATTATAACTTTGTCTTTTCATGTTGGAATGACCTGAAACTTTATATGCATGTTTCCTTAACATTACAGAAGACATTCATGCCTATTTCAATCACTTACATGATTTCTGCTGCACTACTATTTTCCTCTGCCTGCCCTTTACGATTATTATCCCCCCTCGACGTGGGATGGGCGTAACTTGCGACAATTTGCCGCTGTTGTTTAATGATAAAAATCAACTACTGTCTTTTTGTTTTGTAGCCTGTTGATATGTATGAGCCAAATGAACGTTGGTTGAACGATGTGTATGTAAAAGTCTTGGAATGGATGGAAGACCACTTCAATGAACTGTGAACTGACATCAAGTGGCTATATATTGACTTCTTGTCCTTTTTCTTTTTTCGAAAATAAACTTCATGGTACATGTTTTTTGTTTTGTAGCCAGTGAATATGTACGAGCCAAATGAGCTTGGATTTTATGATGTGTATGGTAATGTCTGGGAGTGGGTGGAAGATCATTTCAACGGACTGTGTACTGACACCCATTGGCTGTATGATGACTTCTCTTCACCCTGCTACGATGGAAAACACAATGTCATTCTTGTAAGTAAAATTTATACAGGGCAAGCAGAGCTATGGGCCATCTGCACACCCTATGGCATGGAAATAATGTTTAACTTTTTACCAAACAACAGAACTCTAGACTAGTTAAATATGAAAGTATTTGCAGAAGACTAATAAAATGTGGTTTACATGATAAGATTTGCCTATAAAAGGTCAGAAAGCATTGTGGGCAAATGGAAAATGTTGGTTACCAGCATTTCATCGTTTTTCTTTGATTTTTTGACAAAAGGAGAAATGTTTGTAGGCTATCAAGAAAATTCTCTTTTGCAACATTGTTGTCACCTACAGTATGTCGGAAAAGGAGAAAACTGTGTTAAAATTTGAGATTGTTTGAAGTCAAATAATAAAATCAGTAATGTCTCATTATAAAACTTTTGTGTTCTATTATCTCGTTATAAAACTTTTGTGTTCAGTTTGCAGATTTTTATGCTATAACTTTAGATAAACATTCAATGTTTTCAAATGCCTTCTTTCACAGGGTCCCTACATTTCGTGATCGTTTGTTAGAGGCAAAAAGTCAAATAATAAAATTAATATTTTCATATTATAAAATTATTATGTTCAATAGAAAATTTTCACTCAATGATTTTAGATAAACCTGAAACAAAACAGCAGATAACTTAGAAATAGTCCTTTTAACAATGGATTACCAACATAAATTAAGGTTTGGTTTATGTGTAGTATAGTTGAAAACGCTGTAGCAAAATGAGAAAGTGCTTGATAGAAGCATTGCTCCTTTTGTAACTTTGTACCTGACAACAAAATGTGAAACTGATCCAAAGTGAAAGCATTTGCATTAGACAAATTAAACATGTCTGAAATCACGGTCTTTCATCTTTGAAAGAGTAGGAAACATTATGGTACAAGGAGAAGATGATAGTTACCAGCAGTTTCTCTTTTTCCCACAACAGCCTAATTCCTCAGGTTTGTTAAAACTTGGGATTGTTTGATAGAGGGTTAAAAGCAGTCTGCAGGAGGTTATCTGCAGGAGTTGTCTGCAGGAGGTTGTGACTTGTGTTGATTTGTGTTTAACCCTTTACCAGACAGCAAAATTTTGGACCTGTCTACTTTTAAAGCATTTGCAGAATTTGCATTTGCAAATAAAATTAAAACAAATGTAATTTAAACAATGACTTTTGTCTTTAATAGGGTAGAAAACATGGGGGGAAAAAAGGAGAAAATGCTGGGTATCAGCATTTTCTCCTTTTTCCACATTGGTTTCAAAAGCCTTCTATCTTTGGGTTGTTAATAATCAGAATTGTGTGATAATGGGTTAAATAGGTTTTGTGAAATTTGTAGTGCTATTTTGTTTCATTTATGTACCAACAATGTTGTATCATCCCCATACTTTTAATTATGTTTGGCCTCTCATCTCTTCTACAGAGTGAATTCCTTAAAAATAGTAGTCTCTGATCAAATACTCTTATTTTACCTTTTATTTATAAATATAATGAAATGTGAGACTGAAACCGTATCATTGTGATCAGCTATAATACTTCTATTGCTATCAAACAGGGAGGTTCCTGGATAAGTACAGGGGACGAAGCCTCAAGATTTGCTAGATATGCCTTCCGCAGGCATTTTCTTCAGCATGCAGGATTTAGAGTTGCCCGCAACATCTTGGATAAGAATGAGAGGGTCCAACTTCCTGTCCGACTGGTTAACACAGAGGTGTACGTTCTTGGATGTGGTGTTGAGGGTAAGCAGTTTACTGATGTAATCATATAGGGATATTAGTCTGGTTCAGATTCATTCTAGCCAAGCCCTGGTAGCTCAGTTGGTAGTGTGCAGGACTTTAGAAAAGGGGGTTGTGGGTTCGATCCCTGGCTCCGCAAATTACTTTCTGAGGATTGATGGTAGTCGGTGCAACAGGATTTATTCCTTTTCCACCCACTGTTATGATCAGTTTTTCCTTTCACCATGACTGTTCTATTGTGCTGAAAGAGGAAAAATTTACCATCAAGCTGCAAAGAGTTAATGATGTCCATATTTCTATAATCTTTTTGCTTACTAGTTTTTAAAAAAGGCAGGTAGATTTTATTATTCATCATAGTATTACAACAGATTCACTGTACATGCATATTACAGTCCTACTCATGGCCCATGTTCACCAACCATCCATAATAATTTTCTAGTTTTTTTATTCCTAGATTCCAAATCAACCTAGACATTCTATCTCAGCCAAACAAACAGTCAGTCTTAGGATTTAACCTTTTACCAAACAATCCTAGGTTTTAACAACCCTGAAGAAAAAAGCATTCGAATTTTTTTGGGGGAAATGAGAAAATGCTGGTAACCAGCATTTTCCCACAATGTTTTCTAACCTTCCAGGGGCTGTTTGGCAGCAACTGTTTTGAATTTAGACCAGTGTAGAATTTTGTTGTTTGGGTCAAACTTGGTATTATACTTAAAGTGGTTGATTGATTGATTGATTGTATGGTGTTCAACGCCGTTTTCAACATTATTTCATTTATATCGCGGCAGCAAGTGCATCTATCCATGCTTTCCTGAAGTCTCTTTTACCAGTACTCCGCACAATTTTCTTTCCAAGCCACTGGCTGCTTTCCCACATAATCATTGTCGAAACAATGGTCAGCGGTGGGAGAGGAATGAATCCTGTCACAGTGACTATCATCAATCCTCGGAAAGAAATTGGCCGAGCCAGGGGTCACAGCCAGGGATCGAACCCTGGACCCCGTGTTCTCAAGTCCTGCACACTACCGACTGAGCTACCGGGGCTCGGCTAAAGTGGTTGATGAAAGCAACCCTAGATATAGAAAGAATTTTTTGTCACACCTACTCCTATATGTTTCAGAAAAATCCAACTATTTGGATTCCAACAAAATTGATTCGGTCTATGTACCCCAGATATAGAAAAAATTTTTGTCACACCTGCTCTTATATGTTTCAGAAAAGTCCAACTATTTAGATTCCAACAAGATTGATCCAGTCTATGTACCATCCACAAATCTACAGTATGAGTATGATTCAGAACCGGCGTTAAAAGGGATTATGGAGATGGAGTTTGGGTTCCGAAAATCGTTTCCGGTCGTTGTCGCAGATTTCTGTATGGATCTTGTACAGAACAACTTTCTCGGTACCCAGTCTGCTCTCTGGCTTGGTTCAGGAAGTGGACGTGGACCACTAATTCTCAGCAAACATTTTGACGAGGTATGTTAAGTTTGATTTTAACTTAAGTACATCATCCTTAATTTTAACGACCTTTAAAGAGAAAGTTTTGAAAACATTGCGGGAAAAAGATAAAGTGCTGGTAACCAGCATTATCTCCTTTTTCTGCAATGTTTTCTGACCTTGAAACATAAATCAAATCATGTGAGCCTATTTGAATTTGTTATCTGCAATTTGACAAGTCTAGAATTTTATCGTCTGGTAAGGAGCTCACTTGAAGCATGCAAGGGCAGTTTTATTTGCTTTTTGAGATGGTATAGATAAAACATCGTGCACAAGAAATGTAGTCTGATATTTAATATTTTGTGTCTGGTCTTTTGTGAGATTATGCAAGACTTTCATACAAGATGTGCTTGCCTCAATGAAACCATCTAGTAGATAAAAAATTGTTAGACCTGCCGAAATTGAAAGCATTTCCAGAAGATAAATGTGGCTTTAATGATAGGATTTGGATTTGAAAGTCTACAGTGTATTGAAAGATGGTAAGAAAATGCTTATTACTAGCATTGTCTCCTCCCACAGTGTTTTCACAAGCCTTTTTCCTCATGGTTGGTAAAACACTGGATTGTTTCTATAAGCAGAAGTACTATAGCTATATGCAAGTGACTTTTTTGAACTACAGATCACTTTCGAAAACATTGAACTAACGATAGAAAATGCTTGTAATGATAGATTTTTACCAAATGACAAAAATTTAGACTGGTCCAAATTAAAAGCATTTGAAGATAACAAATGTTGCACAAATTTTGAAATCTGTTTGTGAAAGGATTGAAAACATTTTCTCCTTTGCCCACAAAAGTCCTTCTCCATACAGTTGTTTAAGCCTTTACCATACCATCCTGCGTTTTAACGACCATGCAAAAGAAGTCTTTTGAAAACATTGTGGGGGAAAAGGAGAAAATGCTAACAGCATTTTCTCCTTTTCCCACAATGTTTTCTACCCTATCATGGACAAAAACCATCGTTTGAGCTAAATATAATTTGTTGTCTGTAAATGTTTTCAATTTGGTCAAGTCTAAAATTTTGGCGTTTGGTAAAGAGTTAAACTCTGTGGTAAAGGGTTAATGGTTAAAAAGATGGAACTTTCATTCTGACTGATCTTGTTGTATTGTAAAGTGTTGAAGGCATGATGGCTTTTATTGCCATGGCACTGAAGAGATGGGCAGATATTTATTATTGAAATCTTGGTTGGTTTTAGATACTTGCTTCAGACTATGCTGCCAGATATATTGATGTAGCAGTGCACCTTCAGGCAGGCGAGACTGTACCTATACAGCTACCCAATGGACAACAAGTAAATGCAACATGCGAACCAGCCAGCAGACCAGATAAGGTCATTTTTAAACAGGTAACTTTTGTTATATTTAACTCTGTCTCAAACAACCCCAAGTTTTAACGACCCTGAAGAAAATGGCTTTTGAAAACATTGTGGAAAAAGCAGAAAATGTTGGTAACCAAAAGATTTTTCCTTTCCTCGCTCTGTTTTCTATTCTTCGTCTTGAATTTCAAGATTTGGGTCACATCTTTTTTGTCATCTGCAGATGTTTCCAACTTGGACAAGCCCAATATTTTTTGGTTTGGTAAAGGTTTAATTAACCCTTTCCCAAACAATCCCTGGTTTCTACGACCCTCAGATAGAAGCCTTTTGAAAACATTGCGGGAAAAGGAGAAAATGCTGGTAACCAGCATTTTCTCCTTTTCCCACAATGTTTTCTACCCTGCTGGAAACAAATTTCAATTTTTGAGTTACGTTTATTTTGTCATCTGCAAGTGCTTTCAATTTGGACCAGTCTAAAATTTTGTCATTTGGTAAAGAGTTAAGAACTGGTTGAAAACTGATGTGCTTCTGCATTAGACAACTGACTTTGAACAGTGTTGGAAATGGGAGGGGGATTGTCGGTTACTTTAAACTATTTTGCATCTAGGTTTAACACTTTACCACACAATCCCAACTTTAAACAACCCTGGGAAAGAAGCTTTTTGAAAACATTGTGGGAAAAGGAAAAAATGCTGGTAACCAGCAATATCTCATTTTCCCACAATGTTTTCAATTCTATTAAAGAACATTTGCATCATTTGAGCCACAATGAAATTGTCATCTGAAAATGCTGTCAATTTGGACAAGTCTACATTTTTCTCATGTGGTAAAGAGTTAACTGCAAATGATATGAGCAGAAACTTAACCTTTATAGCAACTCTGTAGTTGCTGTGCCACCAGTGTAGATCAAGACCACATTGCACAAAATGTGCAGTCTGATCTTTTATCTACACTGTTGGCTTTGATGAGATATTCTGAACAAGAGCTGAAATCGCTGTTACTAGGGTCTAATTTCTTGAATAGAAATGTTCAGTGGGTTAACTCTTTACTAAAAGATAAACTTTAGAATCATCAAAATTGAAACCACTGGCAGACGACATAGCAAATGTGGTTAAGTACATGTAGATGATTTTTGTGTCTCACACTGAAAGATAGAAAACATTTTGGGAAAAGGAGAATATGCTGGCTACCAGCATTTTCTTCTTTTCCCTGAATGTTTTCAAAAGCCTTCTTCCTAAGGGTCTTTAACTCTTTACCAAACAATCCCGACTTTTAACGACCCTGAGAAAGAAGCCTATAGAAAACATTGTGGGAAAAGGAGAAAATGCTGGTAACCAGCATTTTCTCCTTTTCCCACAATATTTTCTACCCTATCAAAGTCAGAAATCATCATATTAACAAGATTTAATTTGTTGTCTGCAGATGCTTTGAATTTGGTCCAGTCCAAAAACTTCTTGTTTGGTAAAGAGTTAAAACTTGGGATCTTATGGTAAAGGGTTGCTTTGGCATTCCAAAGGGTTAATCCATTACTACACATTCCTAACTTTCAATGACCCATGGGAAAAGAAGCTTAGAAAAATATTGTGGGAAAAGGAGAGAATACTGGTTACTAGCATTTTCTCCTTTTCCCACATTGTTTTCTAGGAAATTTTGCAGCTTATGACTTGTCTTCTGCAAATGCTTTTATCTTGGGCCAATCTAAAATTTTGTCATTTGTATCTTTATTTCAGTTCACCTGGATTCCAAATGAAGTGGGATGGGATTACGACTTGACCATTGTCACCTTCTTGGAAAGAACTGTTCATCCAAAAGGTAAGAAAGGAATCTTGAACAGTTACTTTTGTTTTTCAAAAACTACTTTTTTGACCTTTCAGCCCCACAGGTGGTAAAATGTTATTGTGGATTGCACAGATGGAGATCAGAATGCATAGAAGGTTTTGTTTGATCACAGGTCTGCACATACTGCAACTTAACTGTTGACCAAACGACAAAATTTTAGACTGGTCCAAATTGAAAGCATTTGCAGACGACAAAATAAAAATGACTAAAAATTTGAAATTTGTATTGGGGAGGGTAGAAAACATTGTGGGAAAAGGAGAAAATGCTGGTTACCAGCATTTTCTTCTTTTCCCACAATGTTTTCAAAAGGTCTCTTTCTCAGGGTCGTTAAAAGTCAGGATTGTGTGGTAAAGGGTTAATTCTGTCTTGTGGCAGAAATTGTCTCTTTACATGCAGGTGTTTGTGGAAGTTTTCCATATTACTGGTATTAAAATTTGTATGAATTCAGCAGCTGATTGATTAAATCTTCACTATACTAAAAAATTTTAGACTGGTCCAGATGGAATTTGCAGGTGACAAATTGAATGTGGTACAAAGGATTGGATTTTTACCAGAAAAAGTAGGAAACATTGTGAGAATAGCTGAAAATCCTGGTTGCAAACATAGT
Organism: Hippopus hippopus; assembly: GCA_946811185.2. Taxonomy (NCBI): domain Eukaryota; kingdom Metazoa; phylum Mollusca; class Bivalvia; order Cardiida; family Cardiidae; genus Hippopus; species Hippopus hippopus. Next base: position 37,661,821 of record OX328099.1, on the reverse strand, counting down.
CTTCTTTTTCCCACAGAGTTTTAAAAAAACTGTCTCGCTTAAGGTTGTGAAAACTTGGGATTGTGGTAAAGGGTTGACTTTTTATTGACTATTTACAAGTGGTGGGAAGAAAACTTCCAAAAACATTTCGTGAAAAAGCTTGTAAACAGCATTTTCTCCTTTTCTTAAAGGATTTCTTACTTTTCACAAAGACAAACTTATACGAGCCACATTTTATTTGTCATCTGAAAATGCTTTCAATTTGGACAAGTCTGAAATTTTGTCATCTGGTTGAAAACTTCAATCTATAGACAACTCAGTGTAATGGAGCAGACCAAAGTTTGAAACATGGGGGCAACATAACCACCAATATCTTCTTCTGCCACAATGTTTTCATGTATCATATCTCCTTTCATTGATCATCAATATTTTTACTTGATGTTTTCAAAGTAATCTGTTGCAAATTTAGGTCATACACACACTGTTTCCTACTCTTTCCCAATGTTTGAGCCACCTTTTATTTGTTACCTGCAAATGCTTTAGGTTTGGACAAGTATTACAATAATTATCATTTGGTAAAGAGGTAAGGGTGAGCAAATTGTAATAACTTGGTCACCTATTGAAGCACTTACCATAATGCATGCCAAGAGACATGCACCTCTGTAAGACTTAGCTCAACAGCAAGGACGTTTGTAAATGCTTCTACATCAAACCGCTGTCTGTGACTGAAGTAACATATTTTGTTTTCAGCTTGGCTTCTCAGACTTGCTGAGATAACAAAGAGGAAGGGACTTGTTGTCATAGCATCTTCATCTGGGACATTTAACAGACAAGAGCTGGAACCTACGCTGTCTGCTAAAAAGTAAGTACATGTTCAAGTTTGTCCTTATATTTATTTTCCTATTCTTAACTCTTTATCAAGCCATTCCATTTTTTTACGACTCTGAGGAAGAAGCCTTTTGAAGACATTGTGTAAAAATGGGAAAGCAGCCAGTGGCTCAAAAAGAATTTCGTTCAAAGTACTGGTACAATAAACGCCAGAAAAATATGGATAGGTGCACTGGCTGCAACAATATAACTAAAATAATGTTTAAAATTGTGTTAAACATGAAACGAATAAATGCTCAAGCTGGTTGGAAACCCAGTTTTTCCCATTGAGCCGTGGAGGACCCATAAAATATACCATAGGTACACCCAGTCTTTAACCCTTTTCCAAACAATCCAGACTTTTAATGACCCTGAGAAAGAAGCCTTTTGAAAACAATGTGGGAAAAGGAGAAAATGCTGGTTTCCCAGCATTTTCCCCTTTTTCCCACAATGTTTTCTACCCTTTCAAAACAAATTTCTATTTTTCCAGTCACATTTAATATGTTGTCTGCAAATGCTTTCAGTTTGGACCCATATATAACTGTCGTCGTTAGGTAAAGAGTTAACCCTTTACCAAACTATTCTGTGTTTTCAGGATCCTAAAAAGGTATGTGGGAAATGTGGGTAACCAGCATTTTCTCCTTTTTTCACAATGCTTTCTATCTTTTTAAAGACAGCACCCATCATTTGAGCAACATTTGAATTTTCTTCTGTGATTGGTTTATTCCCTGATAAGGCATTTAAAGAATAAAGTCAATCTACACACTTGTATTTTTTTAGACTTTACCAGACGACAGAATTTTAGACTCGCCCAAACTGAAAGCAAACAAATTATATGTGGCTTACGTGATTGAATTTGTTATTGATTACCAGCATTTTCTTCTTTTCCAGCAATGTTTTCAATTGCCTCCTCTTTTAGGGTCGTTAAAAAGGAGGATTGTTAGGTAAAGGTTTTATTCTGCTCAATTTGTACTACTCAGAAAAGGATTATCTTAACTCTTTACCACACAATCCCTACTTTTGACGACCCTGAGAAAGAAGCCTTTAGAAAACATTGTGGGAAAAGGAGAAAATGCTGGTAACCAGCATTTTCTCCTTTTCCCACAATGTTTTCTACCCTTCACAAAACAAATTTCAAATTTTCAGTCACTTTTATTTTGTCGTCTGCAAATGCTTTCGATTTGGACAAGCCTAAAATATTGTCTTTTGGTAATGAGTTAACTCTTTACCAGGTAACACTTTTGTTGACTTGTCCAAATTGGAAGCAATTGCAGATGACATATCAAATGCACTTCCAATGATTGAAATTTGGCGTGGAAAAGTTAGAGAAGATTGTTGGCAAAGAATGCTGGTTACCAGCATTTTCTCTTTTTCCCACAATGCTTTCAAAAGATTTCTTCCCCAGAGCTTTTAAAACATGGGATGGTTTGGTGAAGGCGTAAGTGTGTTGGTATTTAGTTGGGATTTTATGACTGAAAATAAATAGACAGCTAGAGAATGTAGACTAAGATCAAACTACAGATATAATGTAAGCCGATGTACCGGTAGGTCTACACTGATGAAATAGACCCATGGTCTCAAAAAGCAGGATAAGGGTTAAAATGCATTATGCCATCTATCCGATGACTTTTTTCATCTTGTAGCAGACTTTTTTTTTAAACCTTGCTGCAACTATTTTGAGATATTGCTGGAAAAGGAGAAATCCTACCTAGTTATCTGCATTTTAGTAGAATTTTTCCCATATTTTCTACTCTTTAAAACACAAATTCCACTATTATATCAGTTAATCTGTCATCTGTAAATATTTTATTTTATGGATTAGTCTAGAATTCTGGCATCGGGTAAAAATTTAAGACTGGACAATGTAAATTAATTTACCCAATGTTGTTATTTTCAGTTTGGTATGTGCAGAGGACAGAGATGTGCCCTATGAAAGCACCACTGGTACTGAGATGGCAGCCCTCACCGTCTGGCGACATGCATAAAAAGCATGGTTCAGTCACAAATACACATTGTCTGTCGCGTGAAACATGTGATGATTATTGTGATAGACATTTTCATTATTATGACCTATTATCATGTTATATATGTTTTTCTCGTAGTTTACATTGCTTTCAATCAAAATCTGTTTGCTAGATGCATACATATGGTAACTCAGCTTGTGCAAACAACAATTTGTATCGTAGCAGACCCATTTGGAAAACATTCTGACAAAGGAAGATAATGCTTGTTTCAAGCATTGTTGCCTTTTGCTACAATGTTTTCACATGCATCAACCCATGTGGAGCCTAAAGCCATGAATATTATCCTGATTTTACCAGAGTGATTTCAAAGTTGTCTACATCAGATTTGCTTTCGGAGAGAAGGATAGTTAAAAACAATTGCAGATGACAAATTGAAATTGGCCCAAATGACGAAATTTATCCTTGATTGGTTAGAAAACATTGTGGGAAAAGGAGAAAATACTGGTTACCAGAATTTTCTTGTTTTCCCACAATGGTTTCAAAAGCCACCTTCCTCAGGGTCATTAAAAGTCAGGATTGTATGATAAAGGGTTAATTTGACACCAAACAACAAAATTTGAGATCATTCGATCCCAAAGGAGTTGCAGTAAACAAATTGTGTTTGGTCTAAATAAAGAACTTTGTCATTCAAAGGCTATAAAATGTTGTGCAAAAAGGAGAAAATGCAGTTGGTTACCTGCATTTTCCCCTTTTCCCACAATATTTTCAAAATCCCTTTTTCTTGGTTTTGCTAAAGCACATGGTTGTTTGGTAAAGGTTAACTGTTTAGGATGTATTACATGTAGCAGTGTAGCAAGTGAACAGCACATCTTCTATTTATACAAATGACTTAGTTTTCAGGAAAAAAAAAAAAAATCAAAGATTTTAAATTACGTTTTGCTTGTAGTGTTTGATTGCACCAAAATATATTTATATTTTTTGTAAACATGTACATGTACTTTTCTATAGTCTTGATCCTATTATTTATTGTTTTAATAATGGTTGATCCAATTTTGCCATGTTTATTTGTACATGACTGAATCTCATGATTTTCCTTTTATTTTATGAAGCAGCGCATATTCTTAATCTTTACAACATTTGATTGTTTTGTCGTCAAGTCTTATGCTGGAAGTTAATTCTCTATGCTTAACTCTTTACCAAACCACAAAATTTCAGACTTACCCAAATTATCGGTAAAAGTAATTGCAGAAGACAATGTGAATGTTGCACAAATAATGGGTTCTGTCTTTGAATGGTATAAAGCATCGTGGAAAAAAAGGAGAAAATTCTGTTTTCCCTTTCCTGCAGTGTTTTCAAAAGCTTTATTCCTCAGGGTTGTTAAAACATGGGATTGTTTAGTAAAGGGTTTAAATATAATTGCACTTCAAATATTAATGTCATAGTTTTAACTTTCTACTAAACAAACCTGTTGTTTTTAAAACTTGAAGCAATGAAAGGCTTTTGAAAACATTGTAGCTATAGGAGAAAATGCTAGTGACCAGCATTCCTTCCATTTTAAAGCAATGTTTTCTTCCCAACTTTTGCCATATCAATTTTATTTATTCACATCATTTGTCTTCAGATGCTATCAATACAGACAGGTCTAGAATTTTTCAACTTAGTAAAGAGTTAATCTGATAGAGAGGTTGGTATTGCTCAGAGACCAGAATGCTTATTCTGTGTGAGTCGAATCTGCAAAAACTACTGCTCTAATGAAACTGAAAGGTTAAACCAAATTTTCATTGCATATCTATTTTTGTAAACATGAATATTGACTATTTAATACTTATTTCTTCTTCTTCAAATAATCGATTTGAAGGCATGTAGAAAATTCATTTTTACAAACTATGTTTTAGGACACAGAATATTTTCAAGGTCACAACATGTGAACAGGGTATATACACTTATTTCTGTTGACTTGAAGCTTGATTCTTGTAGTTGTAAATGTTGATGCTTGTTGTAATGTTACTGTTGAAATTCACCGACATACTGTTCATAACCATTTACACATGAACTGCTCTTAAACTATAGTAATACTTCGGCAAACCATCTAGTTTTATATGAACAACACTGAGTAAAGACGTTCTTAAGACATTGTGATATGGGAGAAAATTGTTAAAGCCAGCATTTTCTTGTGTTCACTCAATGTTTTATATCTTTTCAAAGATAAATCATGAATACAACAATTAATTTGTCTTATACAAATGGATTTGATATCAACAAGACTAAATTCCTTTCATCTGACAAGTTGTTAACTTTTTACCACACAGCAAATCTTTAGACTTGTCCATAGTAAAGGAATTTACAAAAGACAATTAAAATGTTTTTTCAAATGGTAGTTTTTGTCCTTGAATAGGTAGAAAACTGTGTGGGAAATGAAAGAAATGATGGTTATCAGTGTTTCCTCCTTTATCCACAATGTTTTCAAAACATTCTTTTTCAGGGTTGTTAAAATAGGGATTGTGTGGTAAAGGGTTAAAAGACATTTTGAGCTAATTGGAAAGGACTAAAATAAAGCAATATCAAGGCAATGAAAATATTAGGCATTGTAGATTCAATAACAGACTACATGTTCTGGCAAAATAGTTGTAGATGAATTGTCATGTTCTTTCATTTTTTTCTTTGAATGATAAAGAATAGCTTGAGATTGTACCAACTGCCTTTGCTTCTATATGAAGCCCTCCACAACCATCACTGCACGCAGAATTGTGTGTGCTTGTAGTGAAAGGTTTGTCCCAACCATGTGGCATGTTGCTTCTGCCTTGAGAATGGTATAAATTCACATAGATCTACATGGTCTCCCAACCTGAATATCCCAGATGTGAAATATTTTGTTAGTCTTTTACCGAATTATGTGTTGGTTTTCTCATTGAATAAGGCTTTTTAAAACATAGTGGGAAAAGAAAAAGTGCTGGTAACCAGCGTTTTCTCCTTTTCACACAACTCCTTTTTTTTACACCTACATAATGTTGTACGCTTTGTTATCCCCTGCCGAAGGCAGAGGGATATAGTTTTAGCGTTGTCCGTCCATCTGTACGTCCGTCCGTCCGGGACAATATCTCCAATACCATTATACAGAATTTCGTGAAACTTTATACATGTGTACAATAACCTATTCCGCCGATATTTTTTTTTTTTTTTTTTTGATTCGATGCAAAATGGCCGACTGGGAGTGATTTTGAGTTACGTGGTCGAGTGATTTTTTGATGTTTTCAGTTTTATCTTGAAAACTGTACAGTTCTTTTAGATTGAACTTGTCACATCTATAAACCACTATTAGGAAATGCAGTACAACAACTTTCACCCACATTGACCATGCAACACCACAGATTTATACCCTTTTTAGCTCACCTGAGCACAAAGTGCTCAAGGTGAGCTATTGTGATCGCTTTATGTCCGGCGTCCGTCAACAATTTCTTTAAACATCTTCTCCTAAACAACCAGGCCAATCTTGATGAAACTTGGCAGGGATGTTCCTTGGGTGAAGCTCTACCAAAGTTGTTCAAAGAATTGAATTCCATCCAAAATTCTGGTTGCCATGGCAACAAAAAGGAAAAAATGCAAAATCTTTGAAAATCTTCTCCTCTGAAACTAGAAGGCGTAGAGCTTTGATATTTGGTATGTAGCATCTCCTAGTGGACCTCTACCAAGTTTGTTCAAATGATGCCCCTGGGGTCAAAACTGGCCCCGCCCCGGGGGTCACAAGTTCGAACATAGGAACAAAGAAGGAAAACTTTAAAATTCTTCTTCTCTGAAACTGGAAGGCGTAGAACTTTGATATTTGGTATGTAGCATCTCCTAGTGGACCTCTTCCAAGTTTGTTCATATGATGCCCCTAGGGTCAAAGCTGGCCCCGCCCCGGGGGTCACAAGTTCTAACGTAGGAATAAAGAAGGAAAACTTTAAAATTCTTCTTCTCTGAAACTGGAAGGCATAGAGCTTTGATATTTGGTATGTAGCATCTCCTAGTGGACCTCCACCAAGTTTGTTCATATGATGCCCCTGGGGTCAAAACTGGCCCCGCCCCGGGGGTCACAAGTTCGAACATAGGAACAAAGAAGGAAAACTTTAAAATTCTTCTTCTCTGAAACTGGAAGGCGTAGAGCTTTGATATTTGGTATGTAGCATCTCCTAGTGGACCTCTTCCAAGTTTGTTCATATGATGCCCCTAGGGTCAAAGCTGGCCCCGCCCCGGGGGTCACAAGTTCTAACATAGGAACAAAGAAGGAAAACTTTAAAATTCTTCTTCTCTGAAACTGGAAGGCGCAGAGCTTTGATATTTGGTATGTAGCATCTCCTAGTGGGCCTCTACCAAGTTTGTTCATATGATGCCCCTGGGGTCAAATTAAAGATTATTTGTTTTTAGCCCACCTGAGCTTTTAGGATCATGTTGTGTGCGTCGTGCGTCAACAATTCTCTAAACATCTTCTCCTCCTAAATCGCTTGTCCAATTTGGACCAAACTTGGCTGGAATGTTCCTTGGGAGGTCCTCTTTAAAATTGTTCACAGAATTTGGTTCCATCAAAAACTCTGGTTGCCATGGCAACCAAATTGAATTTTCTAAGAAATTCTTTAAAAATCTTCTCCTCTGAAACCGCTTGTCAGATGTTGAAATAATTTCACAGAAATGTTCCTTGGGTAACCCTTTTCAAACAATTGTACGTGAAATTTTGATCCGTCGAAAAACATGGGGGGGGGGGGGCTCTTTGCACTGTATGGACTTAAAAGAAATTCTTTGAAATTCTTCTTATCTTAAACCACTCGTCAGATTTTGAAATTATTTCACAGAAATGTTCCTTGGGTGCCCCTTTTGAAAAACTATTCGCAAAATTTTGATCCGTCAAGAAACATGGCTGTGGTGGTGAGGGGCTATTTGCACTATACGGACATGTAGAAATTCTTAAAAATTCTTCTTCTCTGAAACCACTGGTCAGATTTTGAAATAATTTCACAGAAATGATCCTTATATTATGCCCCTGTTTTTAGCTTGGCTGTTTTCGAAGAAAATATTGAGGTATTGTCATAGGCCTGTTGTTGTCGTCTGCGTTGTTGTCGTTGTCATTGTGCAAAAACTTTGACATTTTGTTATATCTCGGGTTCCACTCAACACATGTACTTGAAACTTGGAATAATTGTTCACTAGTAAAAGAGCCAACAAGGGCAGATAACTCTAAAATCATTTTGTCCAAATTATGCCCCTTTTTCGACTTAAAATTTTAGCTTACTATCCAGCACCCAACAGCCAATCGTTGGCACCCGCATGCAGTGCTCTTGTTCGACTTAATATTTTTAGCAACTATTGGGCATCTGCTCTTGTTCAAGAAATGGTCCCTGGGTGACCTATCGTCAAAAACATGGCCATGGTGATGATTGTAGGGGTGGTGACAGATTTTGAAATGATTTTTACAGGTAACCTTTTCAAAATTGCTTGGCAAAATAATGATTTTGTTTCCAAAATTTCAATACTTCAAAAAAAAAAAAAAAAATGGCTATGGTCCTCTCAAAAATTCAGGTGAGTGATCCAGGGCCATCTTGGCCCTCTTGTTATTTAATGAAATTTTATATCATGGAAAAAGGGGGTTTAATGTATAGTTTTATCATGAACTAATGACCGTCTGTTTGTCCGTCTTTCCAGACAGATATCTTCTAAAATCCTTGATAAAAACTGATAGAAATTCATACATGTGTTCCTTATGATGTCAGCCGATATTTATTTTTTTTTTCCTTTTTTGATATGATGCGGTGTCATAGAAAAAGGGGGCTTCGTGTATATTTCCATTATTCACTTTTACTCAAAATCCTTGACAAAAATTGATGAAACTTCATACGCGTGTTCCTTATGATAGTCCGCCAATATCGTTGTTTTTGCTTCTTGGATTAAATTTAGTGTCATGGAAAATGGGGAATTGGTGTATTTTTCATTATGGGCAATATCTTTAACTACTGGACAAAATTTTATGAAACTTCAAGGTCATATTGTTTATCATAAGCCACAGACAATAGTTATTTGTTTTTATTTCATGAAATGCCATGTCATAAAAAAAGGGGGCCCGGATAGATAGATATCTTCTAAAAGCCTTGACGAAAATTTATAAAACCTCATGCATGTCTTCCTTTGGATAGTCTGTTGATACAATTTTTTCTATATATATAATGCCATGTCATGGAAAAAGGGGGCTTGATGTATATTTCCGTTATTTGTTTTCATTTAACCAAATGCCGTATTATGGAAAAAGGGGACTTAATGTATAATCTTATTATGGACCAATAACAATAAGACTATGTGTAGATGCAAAACATATACCTCTTATATATTTTTTATTTAATGAAATGCTGTGCCATGAGAAAAGGGGGCTTAATGTATAATTTCATCATGGACCAATAGCAAAAAGGACACATGTACATGCAAAACACAATACCTCTAATATGTTTGTATCAAAAAAGTCTTTTTCGGCGGGGGATATCATTTCAACGAAATTGCTTGTTTTAAATATTTTAAATATTGTCTGTCACTCGAAGGTCATCGTTCACACTTACCAACAGGTTGAAGGTCATCGTTCACACTTACCAACAGGTTAAAGGTCAAACTAAACAGTATCAAATCTACATCATTCCCATGCTCTGAACAGTTTCAGTAAAAGTTGGCATGCTCAGTGACTGTATAGTACAGAGGTCTATCCCACAGATAGATATACATGTCAAATACTGTCTTGCTATAGTGCTAGCTTTTGTAGCAATGTGTTAGAACATTCCCTCAGGACCTAGGCCAGAGGTCCTGGGTATGATCCTGGTCAGGTTAGATTGGAGCTGTTACATCTGTTAGTTTCAGGTCACCTAATCATACTCATGCTTTCAACAAGTTGAATACAAGCTGACAAACGTGTCCTGTGTCACATAATTGACACAGGTCAGTTGCTTTAGCCCCTTACCACACAATCTAGACTTTTAAGGACCTTGAGAAATAAGGCTTTTGAAAACATCTTGGGAAAAGGGGAAATGCCGGTTACTCCTTTTCCAACAATGTTTTCTACCCTTTCACAGATCACATCCCATTCCTTTTGACACACTTGTCTTTTTGGAATGTTTTGAATTTAGAAAGGTCTCGCAATTTTTGTCACCTGGCAAAGAGTTATAAAGGCCATGGTCAGAATAAGATTTTAACCATATACTAAATGATGTTTTAACGACCCTGAGAAAGAAGGCTTTTGAAAACATTGTGGAAAAAGAAGAAAATGCTGGTAAGCAGCATTTTCTCCTTTACCAACAATGTTTTCTTCCTTTTCAAACAGAAAAATCATCCTTTGGGCAACATTTGACTTGCCGTCTACAAATGCTTTCAATTTGGTCGAGTCTAAAATTTTGTCGTTTGGTAAAGAGTTAACCCTATACCAACATTTTGTATTTAAACAACCTTGAGGAAGAAGGCTGTGGAAAACATTGTGTAGTAACTAGATCTAGCATATTCTCTTTTTCTCCACAATGTTTTTTACCCTTTCTAGGTCAAATCCCATCATTTGAACAGCATTGAAATTGTCGTCCCTGAGTAAACTGATTACATCCATAAACAAACTGTCAGGATACAAAGTTGAAAACTTTCTTAACCTTTAAAGTGCCTTTCACAAGTATAGTTGTTTTTGTGGGCAGTATAGGTCAAGATCAGACTGCACATTTTAGCAGTCTGACCTTTGATCTATTCTATTCGCTGTACTGAGACATTCTGGAAAAGAGCAGCCTTTAAACGAAATTAGATCTATGGATCTTATTTCTAAGTTGAAAATGTTTTTCAGGCCAGGGTTTATCAAATGACAAAATCTTAGATTTGTCCACATTAAAAGCATTTGCAGAGGACAAAGTGAATATGGATCAATGAAATGTGTTTTGCAAGGAGTAGAATAGGGAAAAGGAGAAAATGCTGGTTATCAGCCTTTTCTCCTCTTTCCACACTGTTTTCGAAATCTTTCATTATCTTTTTTCGCAGACACTGTTCTCTAGTCTCCAGAGACAAATCAGTCATTCCCATTTTTTAGTGTCCCTGCCAAATTGTTGACCCCACAAGCAAATGAGAGTAAAATAATCAGGTTATTTTCAATGCATGTGCCATATATTAGCCATATGCAGAACTAAACATTCTCGTGTTCGCTTAAATTTTTTTTAGAAATTACCTTATGTATGCAAAAATAGCGCTTTTTTCTGTGTCGCCCTGTTAGGAGACTGATTTTGAATCTTTACAGAAAGTAAACTGTTTGGTATTTCACAATCCTTCTTTGCTTTAGACATACTTATTATGTACCCTTACAGATGTACTTATGACACACGAAGACACATGCAACAGAATTTGAAAATATCAATGGTTTAGTAGTGTCGCCAAAACGTCGTTAACATCCATTACTGCATTTTACCTCATGTTGGGATGGTCTAACCTAGGACTGTTTGTCTAAAGATTTAATACTGTCGGAATATTCTTTTATGCTTGATATTGAGGAGGATTTTAGAGCCTATGGATCACAAAAACCTCTGTAATTCGAAAAAAATGTATCGCTGATATCGAAGATAGCATTCAGACAAAAACTTGTTTAACCTCCGTTACCAAGGTTTTGCCAAAACCGTTATCAATTGACATCTGTTGAATGTGATGCTTAAAGGAGAATACCAAATACAAGATAAAACTATATGAATCATTCTCATAATAATCAGAAAAAGGGCCTTTTCTGATCCAAAACATATGCTAATTTTAACATCCATTACCTTTAACATCCGTAACTAAAATCAATACTTATCGTTTGCCGTTTGTAGACGTCGCACTCTACCTGAAATACCCTGGTCTTAGATTTATCCACTATCTAACTGACTCGCCAACCTAACAGTAATGTAACAAAAGTCATTCCACCTTTGTAAGTGAGCGCAGTTAAATGTTTAGTTTGAACGCTGGATAGAACTACTCAGAACCAGGTCATGATGAAAATACCAGACCCTGTCCCCTCAGGAAAGTGAAATCGGATTTAAAAATTAGGCCTTGAAATGGTTGACAAGGTTGAGAGTGAAGGCAAAGTGTAGCTTAAAGTGCAAGAAGGTTTATTACTGTAATTTAGTTGGTTAACTTCCGTTACCAAGATCAGAAAATCTTAAAAACAGTATTAGAACATTTGGTCGATTTTGAAGCATTCTACAAAAACTATCTATACTTGTGCTTCAAAGAAACCAATACAAATATAAATTATGTAGGTGTAATTACTTTAGCGGTCAGTAATTTTTTTCACTTTTTGTGGCTAAAATTTGCTAGACTTAGTTCTAAAACCTGGATTGATGTTTTCTAAGACATACATCTTTTATTTAATAGTTCCTCAAGTTGAGTAAAGTTGGCTCAGTTTTTTGTCAGTTTACTACTTTTTCATGTCAGTAATATGAGAAAATCGGATTTTTTTAACTTGTGGAATTTTCTTTTTAACATCCGTTACATTCATATTGGCATTTAAATTTCAAAAATAAAGAATCATGGTCCATATTACTAAAAGGAAATTACTCAGTGATACATTCATTAAAATAATTAAGTATGATAGCCATCGAAATACCCAGTCAAAGTAAAAATATTTTAAATGAAAGTAATTCGAAATTTCAGATTCAATTTGAAGAAAACGGTATAGCCAGGGATCTTATATACGATCCCTGGTATAGCTCATGTAGCTACGATTTTGTGCCATAATTTTCAATAAAACTCAAAACAATCCAAAAATTCTGACTTATTTCCTACCACATACCTATATCTTCAATAAAATGGTGTATTTATACAAGTTGTGTTAAAAGTTTTAACACAATAGACGATACAAAACTTGAATTTTATGAATAAACATCCATTACTCCAATATTTAGTCACTTGCTTAAAACATTTACAATGAGAAAACGGTTGATTCTCATGAAGTGCAACTTCAAAATTTCATTAAGCTGTGATAAGGTTTTGTTGTTGCACAATTTTTATCAAAATTCTAAGACATGCATTTTTCATGTTTTTGGCATTCGTGTAAGTAGGTCTACTAAACGGATCTTAAACCAGATCAATGACTGAGATCTAGCTGCATTAACGTAGTACTAATGTACTTAGATCTACAGGTACATTCTCTTATTTACATAACAAATTTGACGGTGCAGTGTCTAATGTCAAATTTTGAAGTCGCAAATTCGGGGTTTGCGTTTTGATCCTGTAGGTCAACATTTCTTAGTGGAGTCCAAAGGTTGCGCAGTGACGTACTTTGGTCCAGAGTTTATTAGAAGTAATGAGTCATTTTGGTTGGTCCAAAATATGTGACGTAAATAATATGTAGACGCTTGCATTGAAAAACGCCGGCAATGAATCCTATAAGCGTTTTCACTACATTGATGAGATGACTGATAATGGAGAGTTGATGAGTAAGAAGTGGTTTCACGTTAACAGCGGTTACAAGAATTAAATTGGTGATCAGGAAGAATTATTCGCGATGGAAAATGGAATCATTGGAACTAACGTTGCTTGGGCTTGCAATAGTGCTTTTTTCAGCATGGTGCTTTAACTGGTTTATTCACACAATTGCAATAATTTATGGGTAAGTAGCAGATAGTTTTCCAGCATCATTACAGTAGAGAATGCACGAAAAGCCGGGTGTTCTATATCATTGGTTTTCGTGCCGCAGTAGAAAGGTTTCTTTGCTTTGTAGTTTGACAAACGTTCTTTTTATTATAGGCTAACCTGAATGTTACGATTTGTTTTCTTTGGTGACGAGTAGGCCTATCTGTTTATAATTTACAGATTGCTCAGTTTCCTCCAAATAGACAGTTGTAACCTTAGTTGGAGAGCGGAGTTGGAAATCTTTATTAGGGGTTGTACCAAAATTGACAGACCCACTCATTGTCTATTTTTGAATGCTGTCAATTTGTACTTTTCACTGAAACTTAGAAGAAAATCATGATTCAAAAAGACGATGCACTTTTTTTTATGCAAGAAATGATGTATATATAGAGTGTGCTGTGCTTTTTCTAGCTTGAGGTTTATGTACCCTTTGGTAACAGGAATTGGGGGTACACAAACAAAGATGGGGGTTCAGAACTAAACTACATAATTTCACTTTAATATCAGTTTTAATGACAGCCTATTAAAAGATAAACTGTTTTCATGCGATATGCACAAACAAGTTTTTACAGATACATGTAGATCTACACACTTACGAGCTCTTCAAACACTTTGGGAACCTTTCCTCAAACCGTGCAAGAATATTTTTGGCAAAATCAATTCTAATGTTTGCTTAAACAAGCAGGTAAGTGGAATACCATGGAATTGGTCCAATTCCTGTACAAAATCTATCAAATCGGATTACAGCGTATGACTGGAATTTTTCCCCTCTTTTGGTCCCCACTTTCGGTTCCTTTGGCGTTTGACTAGCGCTGTTGTCAACTTCGGAAGACAGTTGTCGATCCGCAGCTCGTTCATTTGTCATTGAAAAGAACAAGCTAATTTAAACTGAGCCATCGTTTTGCTGACATGAGCAAATAATCAAATTGCAGCCAAAATTCGTCTGCTAAAGCCTTACTCTTTTTTCCACAATGCTTTTAAGAGTCTCTTTTTGTCAAGTTGCTCAAGGGAGCTGTTCAGATTTTCATAATAAAACAAAGCTTGTAAATAGTTTAATCAATGAACTTAATATTAAGGTATTAGTAGGCAAACGATTACTTAATAAGAATGAAAAGTTTTTCATTTTAATCGTATTTGATTTATTACAAAGAAATATTGATAGGCACCTTTTAACAGGATTGTATGGTAAAGGGTTATCCAGTCCTGTTGAAAGATAACTTTATGGAGCTTCGGTTGACAGCTGTGGAACATATTGTGAGATAAAGAGGCTAAAGAACAAGTGCTTGTTGCAATCAATTTCTCCCTTTATTATGTTTTCCACATTTATGACATTGATCTGCATTAGTTTTACTTTCCAACAAGTTTGTTCTTTATGGAATTTGTTAAGTTTGTGGTAGGTTTAAAAAAGCGTCTTTGGTAATTGGTTAGTTAATTCTTTACCAAACGACAAAATTTTGTAGGTAACTAAATTGAAAGCACTTGCAAACAACAAATTGAATGTAGCTCAAATGACAGTTTTTCTCTTAAATACTATAGGGTCGAAAATGTTGAGGAAAAAGGAGAAAATGCTGGTTTCCAGCATTTCCTCCTTTTCCCACAATGTTTTCAAAAGCTTTCTTCTGCAGGGTTAACTTGTTAAAACTCAGGATGGTGTGGTAAAGGGTTTAAAGGGACATGTTTTCTTATGGTGACCCGCATATTTTCCCATTGCCTCAATGTTTTCAACCCTTCCAAAATGAATGTAAATTTTGAGTCACATTTTATCTTCTTCTCTGTGAATGCTTTCAAAATATGTCAGTTAGATTAACAGTAAGATTATAGACCTGTCCAAAATGAAAGCATTTGCAGATGACAGAATGTAGCTGAAATTATACATGCTTTTCCAGGGACTGAAAACATTGTGGAATAAGGAGAATACATTATTAGAATTTTCTATTTTTCCCCACAGTATTTTCTAAAGTGTTCTTCAGGGTTATTTGAACATGGAATTATGCATTAAAGGGCTAAACTGAATATTTTTTATCTAAATTATATAATTGCACAACATCTGTAATTAATAGCAATATTTACCAAAAATTATCAGACTCAGTATCGTGTGATCATGATACACAGATTCTTAAAACCAGGTTGAGGGTGAAAGTACAATTTGTAACATATTTTCTTGTCAGTAGAAAAGGTAACACAGAGTTCAGGGTAAGCTGCAGAGATAAAAATCCATTTGCTAAGATATATAGTTTCTGCATTGCATAATTTTTGTTGTAAATGTCGGATTGGCTTGACAGGGAGCAAAATAGTGTTGAATAGTGAGCACATTAAGACAAAGACAACTTTCATCCTGAGCAGATTGCTTTTGCATTTGTGCAAAAAAATAAATTGCTGGTAGCAAACTTTCTACTGCAGGGAATCTATGAAGCTTAGTTAAACCCTTTCCAAAACAACAAATTTTTTAGACTCACCAGTGCAAACTGAAAGTACTTGCAGGTGACCAATGGAATATGACCCAAATGATTAACTTTGTCCCTGAAAGGATAGAAAACGTTGAGAAAAGGAAAAAATGCTGGTAATTAGCATTTTCTCACTTTGTTTTCAAAGGCCTTTCTTCCTCAGGTTTGTTTAACCCTTTACCACACAATCAGGAGATTTAACAACCCTCAGCCTGACAAAAAAGCCTTTTGAAAACAGTGTGGGAAAAGAGAAAAAATAATGCTGGTAACCAGCATTTTCTCTTTTTCCCACACTGTTTTCTCTCCTATCAAATACAAATTCTATCATTTGAGCAATGGCTTTTCTTCCTATTCTCTCATTATTTTTGCCAGCACTGTCATATGGGGGTTAATAATAAGGTTCAAAACTCAAAATTCAAAACATCTTAGTACAACTAATTGAAAATTGGTAAATATGAAGTTAAGGTCACTGTCATATAAGAAAAAATTGTTGGAAAAGGAGAAAATGTTGGTTATGAGCAAAAATTTTCTTAAGCCTTCATTTTTCAAAAGCCCTCAGCCCAGGAATAGTTTGGTAAAAGGTTAAATATGTATGATTTGTACTGTATCCAACATCAAACAATTCTGAGTTTTGACGACCTTAACCCATTACCACACAGTCCCGAGTTTTGACGCCCCTGTAGGAGAAGGCTTTTGAAAACATTGTGGGAAAAGGAGAAAATGCTGGTAACCAGCATTTTCTCCTTTTCCCACAATATTTTCTTCCCCATCCAAAACAGAAATCATCATTTCAGTTACATTTAATTTGTCATCTGTAAATCCTTTCAATTTGGACCAGTCTAATTTTTTGTCGTTTGGTAATGAGTTAAGGAAAGCTGCTTGCGAAAGTGTGGGAAAAGGAGAAAATGCTGGAAACAATAGTTTTCTCCATTTCTAACTCTGTCTTCTACCCATCATTCTTACAGAAATCAAATCATTTCAGCCCAAATTGATT
The DNA here is from genome assembly GCA_946811185.2 of Hippopus hippopus. Lineage (NCBI taxonomy): Eukaryota > Metazoa > Mollusca > Bivalvia > Cardiida > Cardiidae > Hippopus > Hippopus hippopus. The sequence goes on along the minus strand of OX328099.1, from coordinate 37,644,938 downwards.
TGTATCCTGCATATACTTTGATTTGGACAAGTCTTAAAATTTTCTTATTTAGTATAGAATCAAGGGTAGAGTGATGGAAATGTCTCTAGGGGTACCTCATTATGACAGCAGCTAGTCAAGATGATGAAATAGTTAACATTTTCTCTGTCAGGGTGAGCCAGTACCAAGACATAAATTTTCTTGCAAGACAATTTGAAGTCCCATAGCTTTAACATACCGCCCAAATCCCGATCCTTCCAATAAATTTGTTTGTCTTGCAACAGACCATTTTCAAAAAAAATGCAGCAAAAGTGGAAATTGCTCATAATGAGTGCACTAAACAAGTACCAGCCATATTTCAGTGACAGTAAGGTTTATCATTTTTTCATATTCTAACTTAAAAACAACTGATTTTTAATTCTCACAATGCTTTCTAAAACTGCTTTTACATGAAGTATAAAGTCTTATTTGTGGAAAATCAGGAAATGGGTTATTTGCTTCAATATGTTCTGTCTAGACTAGACTAGAATGAGCTAGCATAAGATATAGCTACAGAATGATTAACATTCCATCTGTTTGTCTCCTCTTACCTGCAGTATAAACTGAATTTAACCCTTTACAATACAATTCTGTGTTTTAATGATCCTTTAAAATAAAGCTTTTGAAAATATTGGGGGCAAAGGAGAAAGTGCTAGTAACCAGCATTTTCTCCTTTACCCATAATGTTTTCTAGCCTTTTAAAGGTTTTTTCCACTATTTGAACCACATATGAATTATTGTCTGCTATTCCCTTAGATTGATTGAGTGATTGATTGTATGGTGTTTAATGCCATTTTCAACATTACTTCAGTGATATATAGGTGGCCATGCCTATCCATGTTTTCTTGAAGTTTCTGTCAATAAAACTTTGCAAAATACATTCTTCCTAAGCCATTGTCTGTTATCCTACATAACCATTGTCTAAACAGTGATCAGCAGTGAGAAAGGACTGAACCTTTTACCAATTCTCAGAAAGAAATTGGCTGAGCTGGAGTTTCGAACCAGTGATACGATATTCTTGAGTCATGTACGCAACCTTCTGAGCTACTGGGGCTTGGCAAGTTTTGTGGAATCTGGTCTTGATCTACACTGGCCTCAAATGCAACTATAGCTGTGAAAGGCACTTACACTCTTTACCATACAACAGAGTTTCAGAGTAGTTCAGATTTAAAGCATTTACAGACAAGAAATTGGATGTGTCTCACATGATGTAATTTGTCTTTGATAGGTTCCAAAACATTGTGGGAAGAGGAGAAAATGCTTCAAAAAGGCTTCTTCCTCAGGGTTGTTTAAACTCGTGATTTTGTGGTAGAGAGTTAAGGCTTAATTGAGTCTTGGTTCCACAGATGGGATTGTCTATTTGGGGTAAAATCTATATCTCTTATGTAACTGCTGAAAACAGATGTAAGTTGTAATAGAAATCATATGACATGAGAAACAATAAGTTGAAGTTTTATAGAATTTGATGGAGCTGTCAAGGAGAAAACATTATCACAAAAGAAGAAAATGGTTTATTAATGACATGAGTATTCCTTCATGTATCACTATTTTTGTTGTTATTGTAGCTGGCCTTGATTCAATGTGTCAGTATGAGGATAGAGGATCGCCATTACAAGAAGTATTCTTACCTACATACTTCTAGCTCTCTTCCAGATGATAAAGTTTTAGACTCCTCCACATTCACACGTTTTGCAGACAAGACACTGAATATAGCTGAAATGATAACGTCTGGTGTTTGAGGGTAGAAAATATTGTAGGAAGAGGAGAAAATGCTGCTTACCATTTTCCTATTTCCATGATATTTTCAAAGGCATTCTCTGTCGAGGAATCTCAATGTCAAGACTGCACCTGGGTTATGGTAGAACATTTAACATGCAAGGCATGGGAGGTGGTCACCATAATTAAGCACAAATATATTGCTTTTAACCTTTTAGCGCACAATCCCAAGTTTTAACAACCCTGAAAAAGATAGCTTTTGAAAACATTGTGGGAGAAGGAGAAAATGCTGTAAATCACCTCTTTTTCCTTTTCCATGACATTTAGTAACATTTCACCGACAAATACCGTTATTTGTGCCACATTTACTATGTCAACTGCAAAATGCTTGCAATTTGGACAAGTCTAGAAAAATTTCATGTGGTGAAAATGATGCTGAAGGCTAAAGTTACTACTTTATTAGGCCAACTGACAAAGTGAGGCATGGCTGAGTCTATCCCAAAATCTTTTTTTGACCTGGACATTGTAACCTAATAATCATGCAATATAAATCAATTTCTGTGCAGCCTGATTTTGGATTGCCACTGTTGGCACAAGTAGCAGAAGTTGCCCTCAGCTTGCTAGGTTATGAACTTTTGTGAAAATTAATTTCAGTGAATTACCGGTAACTGAATCAATGACAAAGCCATATGGCACAAGCCATTTCCAGAAAGTATTTCTATATTTTTTTCATCGGTCTTATATTTAACTCCCTCACTGATGTAATGGTTAGTTAAGTTGCTAATTTCTAGGCATGAAATTATATGCTATGTACAGAATAATCAATGAAAGAATATGTAGGCCTTCAGGCATGGTTGGTATCAGGACTGTTGACTTTAGATGGTCAAGATAGGCAAACCTTTTTACATCCTGAAACAAATTGACAACAGCAGCTGACTTGGAAAGACTGCACTGTTAAGCCTAATCCTACTGAATAATTGAAATGAAACTTTCAAGCCGATAGTAAAAACCAAAAGTTTGCTATTTGGGAAACATAACTCCTTGTCGGACAGTGTAGATCCAAGATCAGACTGCACATTCTGTGCAGTCTGATCTTGATCTACGCTGTCCGAAAAAAATCCTTTAGTCGCGCTTAGCAGCCTAAGGATTAACACTTTACCAAACAACAAGACTTTGGACTGGAACAAATTCAAAGCATTTGCAGTTGTTAAAATTTAAGCCTTTACAACGTGACACAATTTTAGACTCACCAATATTGAAAGCTAGGTTTGTTTGTACACTGGAGTTGAATGCCATTTTAACAGCTAAGGTCATATCATGGCGGTCACTGACGCACCCATGTGTTTCCTGGGTTTCTCACACCAATACTGACACAACTTTCTTTCCAAAACCACTGACTACTTTTCCCACATGCATTGGAGGTGAGAGGCGAAAAAATCGCTGGGAAGAAAGTTTGCCACAACCGGATATCGAACCCACAACCTCCAGGTCACGGGTCAGATCCACTAACCACTGAGCCACCAGGCTGGGCTAAGACAAATTAAATGTAGCCAGATGAGTGTATTTGTTTCTGAAAGTTTAGAAAACATTGTAGGAAAAGGAGAAAAAGCTGTTTACCAGTATTTTGTCCTTTCGGGTTTTTCCCACACTGTTTTCAAAAGCTTTCTTTCTCAGGGTCGTTTAAAGTCAGAATTGTGTGGTAATCATGATATATGTATCTGTCATTGATCAATTAAAAAATGCCATGGGAAGGGGAGAAAATGCTGGTTAGCAGCATTTTTCTTTTTTGCCCACAATGTTTCAAAAGCCTTCTCTTTCAGGGTCATTAAAAGTCACTCAAAATTGTGTGGTAAAGGGTTAAAACAGCCAACAATCCTAAAATCCGTATGGATTCTGTGTTTGCCAAGATGTCTTCAAGTGATATGCTGCAAAAAGCTATCTGCCGGGTTGAACAGGTTAAAGGTTAGGTCATGGTCCGTTTTACTCAACTGCACATTCTAAACTCAGATATTTGAGATACCAAGTTGACACTGCCTTTAGGCACAATGACATGTCAGGGAGTACTGCACGTCATATTTGAGCCATGAACTCATATTCAATCTTAAATCAAGTTGTCAGACTGTTGTGAATACAAGGGGAAAGTGTCCTCTCCTGAGCCATTGTGTCATTTTATTGCTTCATTTTGTTGTCTTGCAAAATGTTTATTACATCCTATGCTATAACCAACCAAGCCCCAAAAGCACAGTCGGTCACATACAGGACTTGAGAACGGGGTTGCTAGTTCGAACCCCCAGCTTGGCGAATTTCTACATGTATCTGAGGATTGATGAGAGTCATTGGGACAGAATTTATTCCTCTCTCAATGCTGGTAATTGTTTTGACAATGTGACAATAGTTATGTAAGAAAGCAGCCAGTGGCTTGGGAAGAAAATTGTGTGAAGCACTGGTGACAGAAATTCTAGGGAAGCATGAATAGGTGCAGTGGCTGCCACAATATAATTGAAATAATATTGAAAGCAGCGTCACCTGCAAACAAATACACCCATACTATAACCCTTCTCCCTGCACAAAATCAGGTGGTTATATGGCTTGTAACATGCGAAAAGGGACATTCGGACATTTGCGTAAAGTGCCGTCTCGGATCAACCTGCTCAGTCCACGCAGGCTGATCCGAGACGGCACTTTACGACTACATTAGATTTTGTGCTACAGTAGACTTGCACAAAACAGAAAATTACATAAAAACGGAAATGTCCGAATGCCCCTTTTCGCATGTTGCAGGCCATTTTTGAATCAGATGGTAGGCCTGTCCATACAAAGACGCAACTTTGTGTAACCTTCTCCTACATATTCTGTCAATTTGGCTGAAATGTCACTTGAAACCTTTTTGCCATGGAAACTTGTACACTTGCAAATTTCATTGTGATTACATTGACTCATTTTACCCTTTACCATATAATCCTAAGTTTGTGACCTTGAAAAAGGACATTTGAAAACATTGTGGGAAAAGGACAAAATGTTTTTCTTCTTTGGCAACACTGTTTTCATATGCCTTGTTTTTCAAGGTCAGGGTTTTTGGTTATGTGTTAACCCCTCAGCTACTGAGTGCATCTCACTGACCACTTGCGGACATTGTAGATCAAAACTGCACAGAATTTGCAGTCTGACCTTAGATCTAAACTATCCGATAGAGAGATATTTTTACATAACATTAATCAGGTTTTTACTATCGGCTTGAAAGTTTTTTTTTTTAACTTTTTTTAGCAGGATAATGATTACGGTAACTCATTACCTCCAGAAACATAATACTTCGTAATCAGCGTTGGTATTAAATTATGAATATTCAAGATGAATTGGAAATAATGTGTAATACCTGAGTATAAGAAGAGGAAGGTTTTTGAAAACATTGTGGGCAAAGAAGAAAATGCTGGTAACTAACATTTTCTCCTTTTAGGCAATGTCTTTTAACCCTACCGAGAAAAATCCCATCATTTGAGTCAGATTTATTTGCAAAAACTTTCAATTTGGACATTTCTATTATTTTGCCATCTGTATTAGGAGAAAGAGATGGGAGACAGCAATGTCTTTTGTCACAATTTTTTCTTGACAAGTCTTCTGTATGATGCAAAAAGGCAGGAATAGTGATAATGACCTGAAGGGAATGGCTGTCCTTTCCATTTTGCTTTTCCAATCACTTTTTTCCCAGACAAGTAGGAGGAGGATTGAATAGTTAGCCTATGAACTGGTCAACATTATATAAATGTGACAGCTTTATGGTTGCTAATACATTTTTTGTGGCGTGAAACAAATTGGTAAATGTTAACATTTCAACATTATTCTAGACATGTTATTGAATGTACAGTAAAACCTGTCTTAGGAGCCACCTGCATTAAAACCCTTTATCACATAATCCTGAGTTTTAACGACCCTTACAAAGAAGCCTTTTGAAAACATTGTGGGCAAAGAAGAAAATGCTGGTAACCAGCATTTTCTTCTGTATCCACAATGTTTTCTACAAGCAAATATTATCAGTTAAAAAGGATGCAAATTACTTTTACGATAATTTTAACATATTTTTCATTTCAGAAAATGGAAGTTACATCGAAGTTACACCAATGTGGTCGCTGAAGATTTGCCTGGAGTCTCTATATTAAAACCGCTAGTTGGCATAGACCTCAACCTGTTCGAAAACTTAGAGACATTCTTCAATCTAAAATATCCCAAAGTAAGACATCATTTTGTATGCTTCTTATGCAATTTCGCATCACTTTAAACATTTCTTGAGGAAAAATAGCTGTTCAGTATGTACAGGTATTTTGATATGTTACCCTGCAAACAAATCTAAAGTAGAGAATTTTGACAAAGTCTTTCATTCCTTGTCATGTCAAACTTTTCATGATGAATAAAGGCTGTTCAACATGTAAGTAATAGTATTTAAGTTCATTTAAATTGTTACTAAATGATAAAATTTGGGACTCAACCAAATTGAAAGCATTTGAAGATGACAAATAAATTTAGCTTAAGGATAACAACCCCCTAACTCATCGGTAAATATCGTATAACATCAAGGTTTTTGTTGAGGGTATTCAGCCAATCTTGTTAGCTTCCGTCTTTCAATATGAGAGTTAGGGGCTGTAGACTCACTAACTCATCGGTAAATATTGTGTGTAACATTGACGTTTTCTTAAAGGCTATTCGGCCAATCTAGGAAGTACTGGTAATTTTAATTTTTGGCAATTTTCTTCCTGCTTGTCTCTTGCTGCACAGGAAATTGTGCCAGAGATAACGTCATCACAATAAACCCCAAAAGAGTTAATTTTTTATTTTAGTTTAATGCAATTTTTTCATCTGAACGTATACAATTGTGCCTTCAGTGTTTTTTTTTTAAAATATGATTATCATAGGAAGTAGAACAGTTGCTTGATACAAGCATTTGTTTCATTTCCCTAGATGATTTTTAAAACAGTTGTTAGTGTTTGCATAGTAGCAGGATAATATCTTCTGCTTTTTATTACGACATTCTTTACCCCATAAGAGATAATATAATTTTTAACATGCTCAAATTCAAAATACATGTAGACAGCAAATTAGATGTGACTTACATGACGAGTTTTGTTCTTGAATGGTAAAAAAAAATTGTAGGAAAAGCCTTTTTCTCAAGAAGGTTAAATCACAGGATTGTTTTTATCAGGGATGTTAACCCCTATTTCTTTACCACACAGTCCTGTGTTTTAATCTACCTGAAGCCTTTGGAAAACATTGTGCAAAGAGGAGAAAATGCTGGTTACCAGTTTTTTCTCCTTTTTCCACAATATTTTCTACCCTATCAAAGGTAAGTTCCATCACTTGAACCACATTTAGATAGTTGTTTGAAAATGCTTACAATTGGGCAAGTCAACATTTTTGTCATATGACAAAGAGTGCTCTATAGTTGCCATTACGGGCAGTATAGATCAAGGTCAGACTGCACCAAACATGTAGTTTGATCTTTGATCTACACTTTGGCAAGGGAGCCAACAGTAATGTGTATTATGGTAATGGGTGAAATGGTGGGTATTTTTCTCAAGAGTTCTGAAATTGCACAACTGTTTGACCATTAGTGAAAGTGAAACATGACATATTTGCAGTCAGAGACAAACTTCCAATCAAATTTCCAATCAGAGCCATTTCTAGATCGAAGCCATTTCTAGACTTATGCCCAGGTTATCTATTAACTCTTTACCAAACGACAAAATTGTAGACCAGTCCAAATTGAAAGCATTTGCAGACGACAAAATATATATGGCTCAAAAATTGAAAATTGTTTTGAGAAGGGTAGAAAACATTGTGGGAAAAGGAGAAAATGCTGGTTACCAGCGTTTTCTTCTTTTCCTACAATGTTTTCAAAAGGCTTCTTTCTCAGGGTCGTTAAAAGTCGGGATTGTGTGGTAAAGAGTTAAGATACCAGTGGAGACCAAGATCAGAGCGAATGTTCTGTTCAGTCTAATGTTGACCTACACTATCCACAAAAGCAGCTTACATGTTCCCCTTTGCATGCTAAGAGATAAACCAGATATAGTTTGAGATGAAGTGGTAGACTTTAGAATCATTGTTGTTTACCTCATTCTGATCTGAGGTATGGGGTGTGAATTAAACTTATTATCTTGGGCTCTAGGTGAGCAAAGGCCTCACTTAGCACATACCTGAGATTTTTTCTAAGTGTGCTACAACTTCAGGTCCATGCATCAAAGAACTTATTGGCTGATGAATAAAAAAGGTTTTGGCTGTGTTTGAGTTCAAAGGTTTTTTTGCCTGTGCATCTGGTACAACAGGTGTGATATAGGTTTATGACCAGACTGTCTGAGCAGTAAGACCTTGATCTATGTTGTCCATAAAGGTATATTAACCCTTTACCACACAACAAAATTTTAGCCTTGTCCAAGTTGAGAGCATTTGCAGACAATAATTTCAATATGGTGCAAATGGTGCAACTTTTCTTGATAGGGTAGAAAACATTGTGGGAAAAGGAGAAAATGCTGGTTACCAGCATTTTCTCCTTTACCCGCAATGTTTTCAAAAGGCTTCTTTCCAAGAGTCGTTAAAAGTCGGCGTTGTGTGGTAAAGGGTTAAGCCTGTACCTAACGACCCAATGTTTTTTTTTAATCCCAGAGGACAAAGCTTTTTGAAAAAATTGTGGTAAAAGGAAAACATGTTTCTTTCCATCATTTTCTCCTTTCCTTATGTTCTCTATACTTTTAAAGACAAGTTTCAACATTTGAGCAACGTTAGATTTCAGTTTGGGCAATTCTAAGATTTTGTAGTTGGTGAGGAAGTGAGTTTCTTGTAGCTTATTTAAAGTTTGTAATACATTCTAACCTATGCTCTGTTTAAAGGGGGTTTTACCATTGAATCATCTAAAAAAGTCTAGACCAATGTCAGCCTGGGCAGTCCACCCAGGCTGACATGTCGAAATTATTTGTAAATTATCTGCATATTCAAGGATCATTTTACATCATGATTGAGTCCTTTGTGAGACAAAACAGATTTTATTGATCCATAATTATGTAATGAATTGCTAAGTATAGTACATCATGAAGATGCATTAAGCTGGCTTTTGATAGAATGCCACTCATATATGTCTGTATATAAATTAATCCCCCCCATCTTTCCTCTTTTTAAAGTAACAACAGTTGCCAAAAGTAAACAAAGCAAGTGTTTGAATGCACTTAAATTTATATCATAACATATAAAAGCAAGGAAATTATTGTGCAGATGACACTCTGTTATAGTATGGGTAGTCCAACTGTTAGTCGCTGGCAGAGAAATGAGTTTCAAAACTACATAGGTTAAAAGTTGCCAGGACATCTATTGTTTACTTTTTGCCTGATTTTGAAATACAATTTTGTGCCATCGACTAACACATGGACCAATCACGCACTAACAGATTGTCATCTTCATAATATTTTTAATATACCTTTAAATGGTATGGTTTGAATTTAAATGCATTTTAAGACCTACATAGTCTTGTTGGCCACTATTGGGTCTTTAATGGGCAGTTTCTTCCAAAAGACATGTCAGACAGCAGAAAAATATGTGCTGATGGACTGTTATTATTTTCCTATTATGAGAGAAAGTAATCAACTCTAAGACTGTAATCTTCTGTGGCTTTTTTAACAGTACGTATTTTGTATAGGTAATTTATGGAGTTTTCTCTGGAGAGAAGAGCTAGGGAAGAGAAAAAAGGCTGGAATTTTTTTAACATGGGCAAACCCTTGAATGAGAGATGTCATTGTTATAAATAAAATAGTATAGAAAGTACATGTAGCACACAGCAACATCAACAGAGAAACAAGTAGAATCAGAAAAAATTATTGAGAATACATATTGCTTTTGTCGTCTTTCTTTAAAAAATGTGTCTATAACACAACATTTTTCTCCTTCTCTCACAATGTTTTCTACCCTTTGGAAGACAAATCCCATCATTTTAGCCACAAAGACTTGCTGTCTGTCAGTGCTTTCAATTCAGACAAGTTGTTTTGTCTTGTGAAGGATTGAGGAAAGATCTGTATACATAACTGCATTTTCAAAACTATTTTGGCAAGATTATACTGATTTCATAATGAAAAATATCAGACACAGTGCACTTTCTTTTGGCAAGATGAAACAGGTTCAAGATTGAAACAGTGAATTCCTGCAAACTCCTCACCAAACAAAAAAATGTTGGACTCAATCATATTTGCAGAGGATAGATTTACTGTAGCTCTAAAGATGATTTTCTGTCTTTGAAATTGTAAAAAGCTAGTGGAAAAAGCAAAAAATGCTGGTCACTAGCATCTCCTTTCCATGCAATGTTTCCAAAAGCCTTCTTCAGCAGGGTCATTAAAACACAGGAATGTTTGGTAAAGGGTTAAACCCTTTATTGACCCCTTACCACACAATCCCAAGCTTTAATGACCCTGGGCAGGAGGGCTTTTGAAAACATTGTGGGAAAAGGAGAAAATGCTGGTAACCAGCATTTTCTCCTTTTCCCACAATGTTTTATACCCTATCATAGCACTTAAGTTTATTTGTACCAATTTTGAATTTGTCTTCTAAAGGTCTTTTGAATATGAAAGGGTCTCTAATTTGTCATGTGGGAAAGGGTTAAACAACATGAATTTAGAGTCTCAGTACAATGTATTGAAGTACATGTATTCGCAGACAAAATAATGGCAACCAGCAATTTCTACTTTTCACACAATATTTTCTACCCTATAATCCTTTGCCAAACAATCCTGACTTTTAACAATCCAAAGGAAGAAGCCTTTTAAAAACATTTTGGGAAAAGGAGAAAATGCAGGTAACTAACACTTTCTCCTTTTCCCACAATATTTTTCACCCTTTGGTAGTCTAATCCCATCATTTGAGTCACATAAAATTTGTCATCTGCAAATACTTTAAATTTGGACCAGTCTAAACTTTTGTCATCTGGTAAAAAGCAATATCATATTGGGGACAAATCCTATCATTTAAAGATACACCTATACTCGTTTTTAGCCAGTTTTCAGCCAGTTTTTAATCCATTTCATCATTGTTTTATAAAACTATAATAATTATTCTTGTATCTTCATGCCAAATGTTTCCTCTGATGGCTGCAAGGTTGCGCAGATTACGACGGATAGAAAATGCATTTCATGCTTTGTAGGTCTTCCAAGCTATCGCTGTTGTCGTTTCAGGTTTTAAATGTAGACAAATCCATTGAGTTTCTGTATTCCATACATCAGATTTATCGATTATTTACCCATGTTTACGTAGTTGACCAATATCTGAACAATTATACACAATATAAAGCTTTAACTGTGTTTTTTCTCCCAGGCTGTTGAGATCTATCTTTAAACCTCATTAAAATTGTCGCATGCAAATGCTTTGGATCTGGACAAGTTCAAAATGTTATTGGTTGGTATAGTGTAGACGAATGAAAAATGCTTTGTACGATACATTTTTGTAGCAGCAGAGAGGATGATACAAAGGGAAGGTTGATTTCGTGTAAAACATTGTATTATTGATTCTGGCAGACAGCCTATTATGATAATAATTACTTGTTTGAACCGAAATTTTTCTGTAGAATTTATACATTTGTTCCCCATCAATCAACCCAAAGCCTTGAACCCTTTACCAAACAATCCTGTGTTTTAACAACAATGAGGAAGACAGCTTTTGAAAACATTGTGGGAAAAAGAGAAATTGCTTGTAACAAGCAATTTCTCTTTTTCCCACAATGTTTTCTACATGATAAGAGATCTTCAGCTCATTTATACTAATTTCAAAGTTGTCTGCATAATGCTTTCAAATTGGAGGAAACAAAAGTTACCATTTGATAAAGAGTGAAGTGCCTACTACTATAAATGATAATGCACATTTAAAGCCAATAAAACTACTGGATGAAATTTTAGAATCATTCTTATTATTGAAAGCATTTTGCAGACATCAACCCTTTACCATACAAAAAAATTTTACACTCAAGTGCAATGAAAGTATTTGTACACAACATTTTAATAGTACCTCAAAAGAGGATTTCTGTATTTGATTTATAGTAGAAAACATTGTAGGAGACCTAGCATTTTCTCCTTTTTTTCTATTTTCGAAAGGCTTCTTCCTCAGGGTTATTATAACATGGAACTGATTGGTAAAATGATTCAATTGATGGGGATTTGTCTGACAGTGAAGGGGTAGAAAACATCATAGGATAAGCAGAAAACACTTGTAACAATGTTTTCAAAAGATGTCTTCCTCCAGTGCTCTTAAAATTGGGATTGTTTGGTAAATGATGAATTCTTTACCAAATGACAAAATTTTAGACTTGACTAAATTGAAAGCATTTGCAGATGACAAAAATCTAATGTGGTTTAAACCTTTCCCACACAATCCCAAGTTTTAACGACCCTTAGGAAAAAAGCTTTTGAAAACATAGTGGAAAAAGGAGAAAATGCTGGTAACCAGCATTTTCTCCTTTTTCCACAATGTTTTCTTTTCTTTTACAGACAAATCCTATTACTTGTACCACATTTACTATATCCTTTGGAAATGCTTCCAGTTTGGATCTGTCTAAATTTTGTCTTGTGGTAAAGAGTTATAAGATGATATTTGTCTTTGTAACTATGGAAAACATTGTGGGAAAAGGAGAAAATTCTGGTTACCAGCATTCTATCAATTTCCCATAATGTATTCGAAAGGCTTGTCTCTGGATCGTTAAACAAGGGACAGGGATTAATTAAGGATGCAGATATTGTAGTTTCTAGATGGTTTCAATCATAGTATCTTTTATAAGAGGGATCAGTCCATGAAGATCACAGATTCAGCTGGCTGTGTTCTGAACAGTCTGTGATATACTCTGTCTGCAAAGTAGTTAACCCTTCACCATACAATCTTGAGTTTTAATGACCCTTGGAAAATGGCAGTTTTGAAAAAAATGTAGGGAAAGGAGAAAATGCTAATTACCAGCATTTTCACCTTTACTGACTGAATGTTTTGCCCCCACATAGACAAATTCAGCCATTTTAGCAAAGTGTCTTGGAAAGGCCTCAAGCGCCTTAGAAGCGCAACACCGATGCAACAGGGTCATGACCAGTGCCGTGAGATTGGTACTGAAGCGTATCAATTATGTTGAAAATACATGAGTCCCAAAATTTTGCACATGTGGGCATTTCTGTGGTGATTTGGAAGATTTTGGAGAAGCACCATGATCGACATGAGCGCAGTGGAATCGTAGCTCAATGGAATGGGGGTGTAACAGTAACAGACTTTTGGGGGTGTCACCCATATGGGCAACTTGTTGCGACAATGAAAAACCAAAATCAGTCACTTTATATTCTCATGCCACAAGGAAGTTTTAAAGTTTTCTACTGTTAAAAATTTGTTTTAGGAATAATAATTATGTTGATCTAATTTGAGCATATCCAATGAATAATTAGCTTGTATTTTTATTTTATTAACCTTCTTGACTCCTTTTAAAGGCGTTTCAGTGAGTTATTTCTAGCGCAGAGAATTTTGCGAAATTTGACACAGAGACACTTCAAGGTATATTCTTTCAGTATATGAAGAGATAATCAGACCTAACCAGATGAACAAAAATGTTCTGAGCCCATAAAGAACATAACCCTTCTTTCAAATTACACAAAAACCCAGTTTTTGCAGCAAACATCAGAATTTTGTGAGTAAAGTCTATCATTTCAGCCAAATCATGTTCTGTGTGTTTTAAATTCATAAGAAATCGATTGATGATCCTCTCAACTTGATGAGAAATTAATATTTGTTTCAAATTAATGACCCGCTATCGATGTTTCAATAACATCCATAACCGCCAAAAAGATCATTTTATTATAGAAAGTCAAGACATTATTTGACTTCCAAAAAAATCTAGCACAGAGATTTTTCTTAGTTTTCGCAGATATAAACATGGGTATATCCTTTATCAAAAAATGCAAAAAAAATGATAGGTTGCCCAGCTACTTTTCCCATTTCTGGACTCAATTACCTCCCTTGGAACAACGAAACTGACACAAATCACCCAAGATTCAAATTAATAAGTAAGATTAATTATTTTCAGCACAAATTAATATCTTTTTCACAATAAAGATAATATTGCCTTTCCCCGATATATACTCGTTTGAACAATGGAATAGGATGGCTTTGGAAAACATTTTGGTAAAAAGAGTAATTGCTCATAACAAGCAATTTTGCCTTTCCCAACAATATTTTTACACAAGCGGCATTTCAACTTGCATTAATACCTTTTTTAAATTTGTTATCTGCAGCTTCTTTCAATTTAGAAGTTCCTGTTCAATTCATTTAGGAAAGGGTTAATGCGAAATAGTACATTTTTTATGGATGGTAAAACAATAAAAGTAGAACTGTCCAGGAATTACTCGAAATTACAGATGAATCTTATAGCAAAATGAATCAAGCGATCCCGATTTATATGAATATCCAGGAAAGAGACTTTGAAAACACTGAAAAGGAGAATTGCGTGTAGTTTTCTCTTTTTTCTCACACCAAACTTACTATCCGGATAAGTGATGTCCGAAAAATGTACCTGTTCCGTGTCCGCTGTTTTGGAACGGTTTACACTTTCATACATTGATCTTTAAAAAAAACTTGTATCTACCACTACTTCCTCCACATCTTGCAGCTGAAATCGGCAGTCCGATAAAAGTACTACAATCGAACGAATTACGCGCAAGGAAACAGAAAATGCGCGGAAATGTTGCGCAATGACAACCCGACGAAACGTCGTTAATTCTTTTATCACATGACAAAATTGTTACATTTGTTCATATTGGAACTGTGCTACAGCCAATTTCTTTCAGGAATACTGTATACTTGGATATATACACTGTCGAAAAATTTGTGATTTACCGATTACTAACATTTTGCGTACTGAAATCTTTGTAAATTCAAGACACTCATTATTTGTTAGTATACTTGTAGTGAAATATGCGAACAGAAAAGTTTGTGAATTTTTAAAATTCGCGAAATTGCAGAAACTTCCACGTCGCTAAAATTTTCTCATATACAATATGTTAAACCTTTACCACACAGTCCCAAGTTTTTAAAACCCTGAGTAAGAAAACATTACAGGAAATTGAGAAAATGCTAGTTACTAGCATATTCTCCTTTAAACACAGTGTTTTTATCCTCCCAAAGACAAAGTCTATCATTGGAGCCACCTTTAATTCATCATCTGCGAGTCCATTTAATATAGACAAGTCTGAAACCATGTTGTTTAGTAAAGAGTTATTTCTAATCTGAGCATATCAAGTGACAATATAGCCTGTACTTAGGTTTGGTTGACCTTCTTGAGCCTGGTTAACCCTTTACCACACAATCCCGACTTTTAGCGACCCTGAGAAAGAAGCCTTCTGAAAACATTGTAGGAAATGGAGAAAAATGCTGGTAACCAGCATTTTCTCCTTTTCCCACAATGTTTTCTTCCCGTCCCAAAACAAATTTCAAATTTTCTGTCACTTTTATTTTGTTGTCTGCAAATGCTTTCAATTTGGACCAGTCTAAAATTTTGCCGTTTGGTAGAGTTAACTTATATCAGACAATTTTTTTCATTTTCGAAGTGTTTGCAGACAACATACCATTGTCAAATGTGGTTCAACCCTTTATCATGCAATTTAGAGTTTTAATTACATTCAGGGAGAAGGCTTTAGAAAATTTCGTGAGAAAAGGAGAAAATTCTTTCCATTTCCCTCAATGTTTTCTCTCCTTCCAAAGGTACTAGTTTCTGTTTCTTAGTAGTTCTGTTGTCTGCAAACTCTTTAAATTAGGGTAAGTCTGAAATTTTAGTGTTTGGTAATGTGTTTATTGATAAAATTCATTTCGTCTTTGAAAGGGTAGAAAAGACTGTTGGAGAAGGAGAAAATGCTGGTTTACATAGATTTTCTCCTTTTCCCACAATGTTTCAAAAACCCTCTTCCTCGGGCTCATAAATACATGAGATTGTATTGTAAAAATCCAGTGAGGGAGGCTTGCTAGTTAGAGGTATTTGATCTCTTATTAAGAAATTCTGGTTTTAGTCCTGCAGCTGGTCAAATGATTGATTAAATTCTTTGGGAGGGCACTGCAAATCTTGTCTGGTACTTGGTTCCTAAGTGCTATGATGGTTTAAAGCTGTTGGAAGTCAGGAGGTCTTTTATTGAGTCATGCTAGCTACATTAGTCATTAGTGAGTGTCCTTGTTGAGCCAGGTATTGCAATTAACCCAACTACTTACCAAATGATAAAATTTTAGACTAGTGTAAATTGAAAGCATTTGCAGACAAAATATTAGATTTAGCTGAAATGACGATAATTGTCTGTGAAAGTGTAGAAAACTTTGTTGGAAAAGGAGAAAATGCTGGAAAGCAGCATTTTCTCCTTTTTCCACAAGGTTTTCAAAAGGCTGTTTCCTTAGGGTCATTAAAACTCGGGATTGTGTGGTCAACGGGTAACCTTGTAATTGACAATTGATTTGTCTAGTAACTTGGCTTTCACTATGAAATGATGGAAATGCAAAAAAATGAAAGCCTTGTAAAACTCCCATGCAAAACAAACATATAACTGCATTGATGTACCATCTGTTTTATCTCTAATAGAAAAAACAGAGCAAGAAAATATAAAGGGGCATATTGTCAATGTTAATGCATATTATCAAGGTCACTGCATACTATCAAGGTCACTGAGGATTTCAAGGCTGAAAAACTAATAATTATTGTCCTGATGCTAATTGCCGGAAACTTTCCTCTCTGTGTAATCAGAGAAGATGGTGAATTGTGCCTTATTAAAGAATTTGGAATTTCTATTTTCTGTGCAAAGTTGAAAAAGGAAATCACATGACTTGCTGCATGAAAAGATTCGCAGATCTACCATTGAACTGACTTGTTTGGTCAAATCATATTGATTAGTATTATTCTACAAGCCTAACTAAAACAGATTGTTCAGGAATACTATATACTTTGGCTAGATCTTGCAATTATTTTTTTTTTAGAAGTTGTATGATCTTTTATTTAAATAGTTTGATTCATAAAACAAAAATGATCACAAACGGTCACCAAGTTCTGAACTCATAGGCATAATTCTCAAGTGAATTAAAATATAGTATCACCACTCCTGCCGGACACAAAGAAGGTTTAACCATTCAGTAATTTGTCTGGAGATTCCTACCAGACAATGATTGATGACCATTTCATAATGGAATTTTATGAATTTATCAGAAACTTGAAATGTCTTCCTTTAAATCTTTACCAGACAACAAAATTTTAGACTGGTCCTTATTAAATGCATTTGCAGATGACAAATCAAATATGGCTTAAGTGATGGAATTTAATCATGGAAAGATAGAAAACATCATAACCAGCATTTTCTCCTTTTCCAACAATGCTTTCAGTACTCTCTTACTCGGGGTTTTTAAAACTCAGCGTTGTTCTGTACAGGGTAAAAGAGACAGCTATACTCATTTTCAGCCAGTTTTTAACCCATTACATCTTTATTTTATCAAACTATAATCATTCTTGTATCTTCATGCCAAGTGTTGCCCCTGACAGTTGCTAGGTTGCATAGATTACAACCAATAGAAAATGCATTTCATTTTCTGGAGGCCATAAAAAGAAAACACTGTTGTAACGTTTCCAGTTTTTAACAGAAGATTTCCAATATATGTATTTATCCCTATAATACACCATATATATACTGAAATCAAAAAGAAACGCATCAAAATAAAAAATGAAATATTTCATAAATATAGTCATTGGATATTTATCCTTTCAAGACATGGTTTCCGAATAATAGACATCTTTATTGAGGACAAAACTTGTTTGAAACATGTGCCCATCACGGTAGGGTGATCACAATTACGTTATACACTTTTCTCGTGCACTAAGGTACATGTGAGTGGAAATTTAAATTTTGTTTGGGTATTGTTACTGCTTAACGTGTTGCAAAGCAAAGTCCACTTTCAAAAATCCAGCAGTGATGGTACGCTTGACTCAAAATCAACGTAATGCGGCAGTCTATATGTTGCTAACAGGGACTACACAAGCAGCAGTTGCAAGACATTTCAGTGTGAGTAGATCCACCATTTCTCAACTATTCTCGCGTCTACAACAGACAGGGACAACGAAACCCAGGAGTGGACGCCCACGAGTTACGTCACGTAGGCAAGACCAGTACATTTGCCTATCTCATCTTAGAAATCGTTTTCTGGCTGCTGTTGAAACTGCCCAAGCTACTCATGGAGCACACAACAACATAATAAGCACTGGCACTGTAAGGAACCATCTTCGAGAGTTTGGTTTAAGACCCCGTCGTCCATATGTTGGTATGCCTTTAACACAGCATCGACGTCGAGTAAGGATGAACTGGCTAAACCATCATCGGCTAAATGCATTTCCTCTTCATCATTGGAGACGTGTGATGTTTTCCGATGAATCAAGGTTCCTTCTGTTCAGAGCAGACAAACGCCAACATGTTTACAGACATCGTGGGGAACGATATAAGGATAATTGCTTGCTGGAACGTGATCGTTTTGGAGGAGGTGGACCTATGGTTTGGGCCAGTATATGTTATGGCCACAGGACGCCTTTGGTGTTTATTGAAGGCACGTTAACTGCTTGACGCTACATTGATGTTGTGCTACAGCCATTCGTCGTGCCTTTCGTTTGTCAACATGGTGTCACTTTTCAGCAGGACAACACCCGTTCTCATGTGGCGAGGCTTAGCATGGATTAGCTACACCAAAACAACGTTGATGTAATGGATTGGCCTCCATACAGCGCCGCTATGTCCCCCATTGAACATTTATGGGATGTCCTTGATAGACGTATACGACGCCGCCCTCAACCCCCAGCAACGCTTCAAACACTACGCCTAGCACTACAAGAGGAGTGGAATGCCATTCCACAAGCTCAGATAAACCACCTGATACTGTCTATGACAAGAAGCGTATGTGCAGGACTCACAGCTAACGGGGGTCACACACGATACTGACCTACTAGTGTTTTATCTGCAAAAATGACCACCCAAGTGACAAAGTAAGCTTATTTTCACATCTCAATTGTTTATGAAATTGGATAAGTTTTTGTAATTAAGTCCAGGGAACATTCCAAATTTCAGTTAGTCAAAAATGTTTCAGAAGTATGAAATTTTCCATTATATATTTTGATATAATTTTGGTGTTGCGTTTCTTTTTGTGTCGTGTGTGTGTGTGTGTGTGTATGTGTGTGTATATATATAATTTATCTATGTTTGTACATATGACTAAATTCTGAACCACTCTACAGTCTATCAAATTTCAAGAGTTTTTTTTTTCTCTGTGGCTGTAAGGATGTATCTTTAACTATCTATGCCTTTAAACAAAGCAGCAGACAACTTTAGACATAAATCTTTGTTTAAAACGAAAGTTAAATATTAAATAACCAAGATAATCTTTAGATCAATTTCTGAGTGTTTAAAAACATCTTGGTAAAAGGGGAAATTGCTTGCAGAGAGAAAATTCGATTTCCAGTATTTTCTCCTTTTCTCACAATGTTTTCAAACAGCTTCTTCCTCATGGCTGTTCAAATACAGTATTGTTTGATAAAGGGTTAAGGGTATTAGCCTTTAAATCTTTATGGGCTTTTCACCTTTGGGGTTCTTACCCCTGGGGGCTATTCACTTGGGGAGAAGGGGGGGAAGGAGGGTGTCCCCTGGGGAGAGGGGGCTATTCACCTATGGGGCTTTTGTCTATCCCTTGCAGTATCTGGGTCACCTTTCCATTGTTATAATAGTCCAAAGGTTAAACCTTTTCAACACAATCCTGACTTTTAAAATCCCAAAGAAAAAGGATTTTTGAAAATGTTCTTGGAAAAGGGGGAAATGTGGGAAGCCAGTATTTTCTCTGTTTTCCACAATGTTTGCTTACCTTGCAAAGAGAGACAGTAACATTCTCTTATTACAAGCATCTGGAGCAACAAATTGAAAGTGGCTCCAATAATCAAATTTGTCGTTGAAAAAGTAGTTAACATTGTGGAAAAAGTAGAAAATGCTGTCAAGTAGAATTTCCTTAATTTCCCATTATGTTTTCAAAATTAGCCTTCTTTCTAGAAAAAAACACATGGATTGTTTGGTAAAAGGTTAGATTGCTTTGTGGACACTGATCACGTTTTCTTGACAATGGTACTGGTTGAAGCGATATTATTCAACAGAAGAGTAAGCTTTTATATCAGCTTCTTGCCATCAATCATGTTAGGGTCTTGGTGATAAAAACAATAGGAAGACAGACAATGTTATCTGTTTAATCATCATAAAGTTCTGTGACCTTATCATATTATAGGCTACTAGAGACTTGTTTTGTTCCAAGGAAGACTAGTTTTTGAAGCAGTTTCTCCCTTTACCATGATGTGTCCATATTTCATGTGTTAGCCTCATGGATTGCTCATATTTTACAAGGATGTATGACCCTCTACCAAATAGCAATATTTTAGACTTGTCTAAAATGAAAGCATGTTGCAGGCATCAGTGTTGTTGAAATCTGCCATTGCATACTCACGGTTGTTTAAATATGGGATTGTATTGGAATGGGTCAGGGAAGCGATGGGTAACCCTGGTTACTGGCTTTTTTCTCCTTCTCGAATACTGTATACAAAGACCTCTATATCAGTCTAGTTGAAACACAGGAAAGTGTGGTAAAGGTTTACCTTTTTACCATACAATTTAGGAGTTTTAACAATCCTGAAACAGAAGGCTTTTGAAAACATTGTGAAAAGGAGAAATGCTGGTATCCAGAAATGCTGGTATCCAGCATTTCCTCCATTCCCACATTGCTTTCTACTCTATCAAAGACAGAGATCATCACTTGAGCAACATTTAATATGTCCTCTGCAAATGCTTTGGTTGAGTTTTAAATTTTAAAAGTTTGTAGAGGGTTATAAGTGCTTTTGCAGACAGTGTAAATCAAGATAAGAGTGCACAGAAAACAGCAGTAATCTTGACATATAATGATCTCAGATTTGACATGGCTTTAGCTTTTATTCCTATACCAAACATTCTAGTGTTTATTTACAACCCTAAAGAAGAAAGATTTTTAACTTTTTAGGAGGAAAAAGCAGACTTGACCAAATTGAAAGCTTTTGCAGACGACAATTTAAATGTGGCTTTAAATGATGGAATTCGTCTTTGATAGGATAGAAGACCTTGTGAGAAAGGGAGAAAATGCTGATTGACAGCATTTTCTACTTTCCCACAATGTTTTAAAAGGATTATTTCGCAGGGTTGTCAAAACTCAAGATTATGTGGTAAAGTGTTAAAATACTGTGGAAAAAGGGGAAAATGCCAGTGACAAACATTTTCTTCTTTTCCCACAGTATTTTCTATGCTGCAGTTTAATTAGTGGTCTGCAAATGCTTTAATGTGGACAAGTGTGGACCCTTGTATGTTTGCAAAGAGGTTATGAAATATCTGCATTTGATTCACTGTTTTTCTCCAAACTTTTTATAAATGTTTTCATTTTCAAATAAAACTCTGCAAGTTTACATACAATGTGTCAAAAGATTGGCAGCTTATTTATGATAAAATGGCTGACTTGTTATGACAGTGATGTAATGCAATATCCTACAGTTTTAGAGAAAAAAAAACAAAAATGTACCTACCTATACATAGATAGTCGTAATAAAATCATTTCTAATCCTTTATCAAACAATTCTAAACTGTTGGGAAAGAAGAGAATGTTGGTATGCAGCATTTTCTTCTTTTCCTTCAAAGTTTTCTACCTTTTCATAATATAGATTTGATCATTTGAGCTCCATTTTTTGTCATTTTCAAGTACTTTCAATTTGGTGTAGTCTAAAATACTGCTGTCTGGTAAAGAGCACACTCATAAATTCCTGTAGACAGCTTTTTGTGTTTGAGCAGAACACTTTTGGAGTGAATATAGAGAGTGCTGTTTTCTGTCAAAATGTTTTTTTCTAGTATTTATTAAAATTTCTTAATTATGTGTATGTTTTGATATTAACTCTTTTATTTGGTTCACACCTAATCATATTTATTTGCATATTCCGAAAGTGGTCTACTTTCCCTCGATTGAAAGCATTTGCAGATGGCAAATAATAGAGAGTTCTTTATCAATGGTAAAAACATTGTGGTTAGCAGATTTATTTTCTATGCTGACGAGAAAAAGAAACGCTCCATCAGAAACAGATGATAATTTGAATATAAGAAAACATTTTGGAGAAAGCAAATAATGCATACATATATATTCGCCGACAAACCTAGCCAACACGAAATCGAATCGATTTGCTTTATCCAAAAGCTAAGCCCAAGCTTATGTGCACAGCTTGCTCGTGAAGCCAGTTGTCATGAACCACGTGGTCTTGCTTATCAAAATTACAGAGGTACATGTATTCAACGACACAGAACCCGAGTACAAGCGATTTTTTTCGAAAAGCGTGATTTTCTCAAAATGCCGAGATTAAATGCTGAAGAAAGGGCTCGATGTATTGCCATGTTTGAGTGTGGTCTTACCCAAGATCACATTGCGAGACATTTTAATGTGGCTAGGTCCACAATTGTGAGTCTCGTTCAACAGGTCAGGGTGACAGGAACAGCTGCAGATAGGCCGAGGTCAGGCGCACCACGTGTGACGTCAGTGAGACAGGATAATTATATCCGTCAACGTCACCTACGTGACAGATTTTTGACCGCGGAATCAACGTCACGTTTGGTGGTGGGTAACCGAGGGGTGCCTATTAGTTGGTTCATTGTAAGAAATCGACTGTTGGCCAGTGGGATACGCTGTCATAAACCATTACGTGGTCCAGTGTTGACGGCTCGTCATCGTCACCGACGTCTTGAATGGGCTCGAAATCACAGAGGATAGCGTTGGCAAAATGTAGTGTTTTCCGATGAATCGTGTTTCAACTTATCTAACGCCGATGGACGTATATGGGTATATAGACGACGTCATGAACACTACTCAAACAACACTGTTCTGGAGTATGATCGCTTCGCAGGCGGTGGGATTATGGTGTGGGCAGCCATAAATCGTCGATTTAGGTCTCAGTCATTGTTAAAGGAAATCTGACAGCCAGGCAATACATTAATCAGGTTTTGCAACCTGTAGTTGTACCCCTTTTCAGACAACGTCAAGGATTAGTTTTATAACATGATAATGCTCGACCACATGTCGCACGCATTACCATGGACTTTCTACAGAATAGACACATTGATGTGTTGCCATGGCCAGCACTTTCCCCTGATTGTAATCCCATTGAACATGCATGGGATTACATTGGGCGACGTTTACGTCGACGTCAACCCCAACCTAGAAATTTCATTGCTGGAAATACGCAGGTTTACCGTTCTGAAAATTTGTATGGCTCCTCGTAAAAAAGAAAACTTGAGTCTCAATTTTCTATTGAAGTCTTTCTAACTATATTCCATTTGACAAACAGTTCGTATGTTCATTTTTTAATGTGGTTCATCAATTCCGATTGAAGTTTTCACCGATAGTGAATAACTTCATCGAGGTTGTTTATGTCGTTACTAAACGACTTACAGTGGCGCCGGCATGTATAAGATCATGTGATTGGCAGTTATAAATGGAGACGACCATTATACAGACGAGGTTAGATGTAAGTACAGAATCGGCTGAGTTGTGACGAGTGAGTGACCATCCTACCAATGGAACTTATTGAACTTGTTCACCTGCAGCTTCCATTCTTATTGGTCAATTATTACAGCAGGTTTTTTGCCAATCCAGAGATTTGTTGGATGGGTTGGGGAGGGGGGGAGCTGGGTATTTGTCATCCTGCAACAGTCCTGGTTTCATTTTATGAATAACATGAGGAACAAGGTCACTTCAGGGCAGGAAATAATTGGATGCATAAAAGACCGTACTTTACCATGAGTGGAACTTTATGGTAGAGGATCATAAATGGAATTTACCAGGATTTGTAGGTCACAATCATGAAGTTCTCTTCAGAAAATGAAAAAAACCCACAAATTACTGCAAATCCAATTATCATTAATTACATGCATAAAAAGCACAATTTTTATGGATGCCTGGAATAGTTATCCCTTGGAGTCCCACTTAATCCTATACTAGACAATCCCGTGTTCTAATGCCCTGTGGAAAGAGGCTATTGAAAACATTGTGGAAAAATAAGAAATGCTGGTAACCAGCATTTTCTCCTTTTCCCACAATGTTTTCTTTCCTTTCAAAGGGAAATTCCATCTTCGGCCAATATTGAATTGGTCTTCTGCAAATGCTTTCAATTTCGACAAATTAAAATTTTGTTGTGTGGTAAAGAGTTAACTTTTTCATTGCTGATGTCAAATAAAGTAGCTTTTGCCGATGGTGTAGGTCAAGATCAGACTGCACAGAAAAATCCAGTCTGATCTTGGATCTAGACCATCTGCTGCCTGATACTTAACTTTGACTGAAGTCTCTTCAATAGCACTGGAGAGCTTTTTTTTTTTGAACTTGGGGACAAAAGTTGTATTTCTGGAGTTGGTAGTGAAAGAGTTGTTTTAACTAGACATCAAAATTTTTGACTGGTCCATGTTGAAAACATTTGGAGACATGGATGGTTAATACTCTGTGCAAAGGGGGCTTAATGCATCTGCAAAAGGTATTGACCAAATGATGTAACTTGCCTTTTTTATGTGTAGAAAACATTGTGGGAAAAATAGAAAATACTGATTATCAGCATTTTCTCTTCTCCAAAAATGTTTTCAAAGGCTTTCTCAGGTTCATTTAAAGTTGGGATTGTGTGTTGATGGTTTAATGAATAAAAGAGTGCAAGCATTTAAATATTTTGGGACTTGTTAGTCTTTTAGAAAATTTGTGGTTCCAAATTAAGTCTTAACCAAACAGTTCCAAGCTTTAATGACCCTTGGAATAAAGGCTTTGGAAAACATTCTGGGAAATGGAGGAAATGCTGATAAATAGCATTTTCTCGTTTTTCCACAATGTTTTCTACACTTTCAAAAACAGACAGCATTACTTGACCTACATTTAATTTGTTGTCTGCAATGCTTTCAATTTGGACATGTCTAGAAAAAATCTAGAAAAAAAACTACTTGACCAGTACAAATCCAGAGTGTTTGCAGACAGCAGTTAGAATTGGTCCATATAGTGGAAATCTTTTTTTGACAGGGTATAAACCTTTATGAGGAGAAAAGGGAGGAAATGCAGGTTACCAGTATTTTCTCCTTTTCTCACATTGTTTTCAAAATCCCGTTCTTCCAGGTCGTTAAAACAGAGGATTCTCTGGTTAATGATTTAAAAGATGTAGGGTGGCAAGGAGGTCCTGCTCTAAATTCAGTATTTTTTTTTACTTTCAGTATGAACTGCTGTTCTGTATCCAAGATGAGATGGACGCCTCTAGAATGATTGTCCAGAGCTTGATAGACAAGTACCCTAACATTGATGCCAAAATGTTTCTCGGTAAGCAGGATTCTTCTTACATAAACCCTTAATCCTATTCCAAACAATTTGGGGTTTTAACAACCCCCAGGAAAACAGGCTTTTGAGGAAAAGGAGAAAATGCTGGTAACCAGTATTTTCTCCTTTTCCCACTGTTTTCTATCCTATCACAGACATATCTCGCCATTTGAGAAATATTTAATTTGTCGTCTGCATACAGTATACTGTCAATATGGACCAGCCTAAGATTTTGTCGTATGGTAAAGAGTTAGTCAATCCCTGCCCTGCAGGGTAGCTCTGTGGTTAGCATATCTGACCTGGTGGTTGTGAGTTTGATACTCAGTTGAGGCAAACTTTCTGTCCGGCAATTTTTGGCTTTTGCATGTGGGAAAAATTGTCAGTGGCTTGGAAAGAAAGTTGTGTCAGTACTGGTGTGAGAAAGCCAGGAAACACATGCATAGGTCCACTGACCTCTGTGATATGACTTAAGCTGTTGAAACAGCTGTGAACTCCAATATAAACAATACACAATCACTTGTTTTAATGACCCTGAGAAGGAAGGCCTTTGAAAACATTGTTTGGTAAAGGGTGAACAGGATGCCGGGATCATGCCTGTGTATAAGCTGATACTTTCATCATGGTGGGGTGTTGCCAAAATAATGGTAGGGCATTGCCAAGGAGCTCAGTTGGTAACATACTTGGCTTAAAACCTTGGGGTTGCAAGTATGAATTCCCAGCTCAGCCCATTTCTTGCCAAGGATTGTTGATTGCATTGGTATAAGATTCATTCCTCTCTCAATGCTGACCCTTGTTTAGACGATAGTTAAATGGGGAAGCAGCCAGTGGCTTGGGAAGAATATTATACAACAATACTGGTAAAAGAACCTCCAGAAAAGAATGACTAAATGCTCTGGCAGCTGCGATATAACTAAAGTAATGTTGAAAAGGGGCTTCAAACACCATACTTACATACAAACTGTATGGAATCAGGGTTCATTCTTGTCAAAAGCTGAAATGTACTGTAAGAAGCTAGTTCAAACAAATATTTTTCTTGGATAGGAATGACCGACATGTGGAAAGGTTGAAGTGTTTTGTAGGATTGTATTGGTTCTGATTAATTCCTT
Source organism: Hippopus hippopus (assembly GCA_946811185.2). Classification (NCBI taxonomy): domain Eukaryota; kingdom Metazoa; phylum Mollusca; class Bivalvia; order Cardiida; family Cardiidae; genus Hippopus; species Hippopus hippopus. The sequence goes on along the minus strand of OX328099.1, from coordinate 37,618,680 downwards.
GTTCAAGAATGAAGATATATTAACTCTTTACCATACGGTCCTGAGTTTTAACAACCCTGAAGAAAAAGGCTTTTGAAAGCATTGTGGGAAAAGGATCATTTGGTCACCAGCATTTTCTCCTTTTCCCATAATGTTTTCTAACCTTACAAAGACAAAATTTCAACATTTCAGCCACATTTAGATTATTGTCTGCAAATACTTTCAAATTGGACCAATCTACTCTGCTGGTAAAGAGTTTACTCTTTACACAAATAACAAAATTGCAGATTTGTCCATATTGAAAGCATTTTGCAGACAATAAATCAACTCTGGTGCAAATAATGAGAGCTGTCATTTAAAGGGTAGAAAACATTTTCGGAAAAGGAGAAAATGCTGGTGACCAGCATTTTTTCCTTCTCAGACATTGTTTTCAAAAGCCCTTTTCCACAGGATTGCTTGGGGAAAAGTTAAGAATGCAGTAATGGTTATTACCTCTTTACCAAATGACAAATTGGTAGACCTGTCCATATTCAAAGCATTGCAGACCATCAGTTGTGGCTTCATGATGACAGCTCTTAGATCAGGTAGAAAACATTGTGGGAAAAGGATGCTCATAATGCTTTGTTTTCAAAAGCCCTTTTCCCTAGAGTTGTAGAAACATAGTGTTGCTTGGTAAAGAATTAAATCCGGGTTATTTTTGCACAGGCTACTTCTAGGCCATCGATAAACATTGTTACTCAAATGAAGTATCTTTGACAAAGTAGAAAACTTTGTGAGAATAAGAGAAAATGCTGGTTACCAGCAAAAGTGTATTACTGTAGGATTGTAAGAACAATTTCATTTAGATTGGTAAAGATTCAATCCTGGCCTATGTTTGCACAGGCAACTTTCACACTTCAGGCTATTGGTAAACAAGCAGAGTTCAAATGTCACAAAATAGAAGCCTAGTTTGAAGGCAAAGAAACAATTCTTCTTATTTTTAATAAAGGGGAAAATTTCAAAAAGTTTGATTTTCCTGCACCAACACCAAATATCTGTTGTACCCATGTAATGGTTCAGATAGATGATCGTATAAGCAGCGGGGATATTTTGAATTGGCAGAAAATTTGGCTGTTTTGGTCGGGAGAATTATTTGCACTAAAAATCAGCCAGTGCATAAAATTCTTCCTATAGCCATATCCAGCTTTCAATAGTGTAGCACTTCTGCAGTAATAACATAACCTTTTTTTAAAAAGTTTTCCTGTGTGGCTCAGTTGTAAGATATAGGACTCATACCCTTAAGGACCTGAGTTCGATCCCCACTCAGACTCAAACCGGGAGGGTTTTAGTATGAGTATCCTTGGGCAAGACAACTCAAAAACCCAGTTTCGTAGTAGGGAAGCCCACGACGCATGAGTGAATTGTTGGTGTGTTATGATTCAAATAGTGTTGAAAGCAGCATAAAACAACCATTTAAGGTCTACGGCCCCTGACTCTCATATTACAATACGGAAGCTGCCAAGATTAGCCGAATAGTCTTTACAAAAACGTCGATGTTACACGATATTTACCAATGTTTTATTGAGTCTACAGCCCCTTACTCTCATATTAAAGGACGGAAGCTGCCGAGATTGGCCAAACAGCCCTTACGAAAACGTCAAGGTTTACCGATGAGTTAGGGGCTGTAGACCTTAATCAACAAACCAATTCTTGTATAAAAATCACAGTTCACTGTTCAATGATAAGACAAAATGACCATAACAAGCTACAACAAATATGTAGCATAATTGATTTCTTACAAACTTCCTTTCTTTTTTACTACAATGGAGGTTATTTTGATTTTAAACTCTCCACCAAGCCTCATAATTTTATGCAGGTCCAAATTGGAAGCATTTTCAGACGACATATTAAATGTGGCTGAAATGATGGTATTTGATCTTTATAAGGTAGAAAACATTGTGGGAAGAAGGAGAAAATGCTGGTTACCAGCATTTTCTCCTTTTCCCACAATGTTTTCAAAAGTCTTTTTCCTTGGAGGTTTTAAAACTGTAGATTGTGTGATAAAAGGTTAAAAGTGATCCAAAGTAAGAAGAAAGAAGTTCTCAGCAGGAAGTAAATACATATTGTTTGTTTCAACCCTTACCAAACAATAACGACTTTTAACGACCCAGAGAAAGAAGGCTTTTTTGAAAACATGGTTGTGAAAGGAGGAAATACCGGTAACCAGCATTTTCTCCTTTTCCCACAATGTTTTCTACCCTATCAAGGACTACTTTCATCGTAAGCCACCTTTAATTTTGTTGTCAGCAAATGCTTTCAATTTGGACGTGTCCAAAATTTTGTCAATGGGTAAAGAGTTAAAGGATTATTATAATGATGCTGATGGTCAGGAGTGGTGGACTCTGAATCATTCACTTGGACAAACATACTTCATATAATAAAAAACATAAAGAATGCAGCTAGAAACAGGACCTAACCCTTCTCCACACAGTTCAGAGTCTTAATGACCAGGAAATTAAAGAATGCTTTTGAAAACTGTTGGTAAGGGAGAAAATGCAGGAAAGCAGCATTCTCTCCTTTTCCCACAGTATTTTTTGTCTGTTCAGAAACAAAGTCCGTAATTAGAGTCACGTTCAATTTTTCATCTACAAATGCTTTCAATTTTGACATCTGTAAAATGTTGTTTGGTAAAGATTCAATCCCTTTCCTTCACATATTCCATGGAATACTCTTCACAATGGTAGTAGTATTGGAGGAGAGTGTAGATTAAAATCAGACTCATAGACGCTACAGTGCATCGGGTTGTTGTGGGTCCACACTGTCTGCTTGTTTGTGAGAACTTCTTAGTGAAACAACCATTACAGGCAGTCGCTCAGTTTTTTTTTCCTACTAGAAATCACCTGTACTTAATAGGTCTTGTCTCTTTCTACCACACAGTTTTGTTAATGTTATCACCTAGTATCCTTACCAAGGAAATGGTGATAAGGCAAGACTAGTGCTAGTGAAACCTAGAATACTCATAAGTAAGGCCTTGACATGACTTAAATAACTGCAGATGACATTAACTCCTAGTATTAAACATGGATTTAAATACAGTACTTTTGAGAAATGGGTAGATAAGGATTAGACTGCACAGAACATGCAGTACAATCTTAGATGTACAGTTTGCTATATGTTTTCACATTTATTCATGTATTGAAGGTATAATTATCTTTATTTTCCCATAGCACACTACAAGGATGTTTAAAATTCTTCTGCAGCTAATTTGCTTTCAGGAAGAAATGAGCCAGGACAAACCTACCCAAACCACAAAATTTCAGACTGGCTCAAATTACAAGCAGATGCAGATGACAGATGTGGCTCAAATGATGGGATTAACCTGTAAAAGGGTGGAAAGATGGTGGGAAAAGGAGAAAATACTGGTTATCAATATGTTCTCCTTTTCCTACAATATTTTTAAAAGCCTTCTTTCACAGTGAAGTTAAAACTCTGGATTATTTGGCAAAGGGTGAACACTTTACCATACAACAAAATTGCAGACTTGTTCACATTGAGAACATAAAATTTAGCAGATAACAAAATTAATTCAATATGACTCAAATGATTTTCTTTGAAAGAGTAGAAAACTGTGGAAAATTATGAAAATGCTGGTTTCAAGCATTTTTTTTTTATCACACAATGTTTTCAGTAGCCCTCATCGTCAGAGTCTCCAAGCCCCGGAAGCACAGTCAGTAGCGTACAGGACTCAAGAACAGGGGGTCTCTGGTTTGATCCCTGGCTCGGCCAATTTCTTTCTAAGGATTGACGAAAGTAATTGCGACAGGATTCATTCCGCTCTCACCGCTGATCATTGTTTTGACGATGGTTATGGTGGAAAGCAGCCAGTGGCTTGGAAAGACTTCTCCCTCAGAGTACTGGTAAAAGAAACTCCAGGAAAGCATGGACAGGTGCACTGGCCACCGTGATATAACTGAAATAATGTTGAAAACAGCGTTAAACACAATACAGTCAATCAACCTCAGAGTCCTTTAAACAATGATTGCCTCAAAAAAGGATCATTTAGTATAAAGTTAATGCATGGTTGCTGCCCATGTGATTACATTAATCAGAGGGAAAAATGGTCTGTGCTCATTGTCTAAGATCTAAATGGAATAATTCAGACATCAATTGATCTCTGGGGACCAAAAGATAAGATTTCTAATGGAATAGCTCCTCTACCAGACAATGGAATTTTAGATTTGTCCAAAGTGGAAGCATTTGCAGACAGCATTTTAACCCTTACAGCCCCTTTCACAACTGTATTTTGCAGCCAGTGTAGATCAAGATCAGACTGCACATAATGTGCAGTCTGATCTTTGATCTGCACTGCCTGCCATGCTGAGACATTGCAATTATATGGATCTAATCTTTGGACTGAAACTAACTGTTTTGTTTATTTGGGGCTCTATGGGTTAAATGTGTCTGGATTGATAGGATTTGGGCTAGAACTGCTTGAAAAAATTGTGGGAAGTGAAGAAAATGGTGGCTGCATACAGATTCAATCCTATGTTTCAGCAACTCTTTTGAAGAAGGCTTTTGAAAACTTTGAAGGAAAAGGAGAAAAAGTGTTGACCAACATTATCTTCTTTTTCTACTATGTTTTCTACTCTTTCAGGGACAAATTCCCTCCCTTGAGCCACATTAATCTATTGTTTGAAATGCTGCTAATTTGGATGAGTTTAAAATTCAGTTGTTTCTCCATAATCTCCATGATGCATTATACAAAGCAAGTCATCACATGATTATGGATCCATAACATCTATTTTGTTTAACAACATACTGAAGTTTGAGGTAGAATGGTCATTGGACATGCAGAAAATTTAACCTAGTAAAAAGTTTTGATAAAGGTCAGCCTGCATGGACTGTGCAGGCTGACCTTGGTTAGTACTTTTTGCAAATGCATAAAGCCCCATTTTCAAAAGGCATGGTTCATATTTTTATATGAGACTGTAGTATCACCCCTTGGCAGATTGAATCTATTTTTGGTCTCATGTGCCGGGCCACTGTAGTGCAGTTGGTAGCATACAGGACTTTAGAACAGGGGGTTGGTGGTTTGAATCCTCAGCTTGTCAATTTCTTTCTAAAGATAAAGATGATCATTGCGACAGGATTTATTCCTCTCACTGCTGATCACAGTGGTTATGTGGGAAAGCAGCCAGAGGCTGGAAAGAACATTGTGCCAAGCACTGGTAAAAGAAACTCCAGCATGGATAGTTGCACTGGCCACCAGAATATAACTGAGATAACGTGGAAAATGGCTTTTAACACTATACTCTCAATCAGTTTGGTCTCATGTCAAAATCAAATCATTGACAGTGTAGACCCAAGATCACATTGCATGTTCTGTGCTTTGAGAGTGATGAAGAGTCTGGCTTTTGTCTGCATAATGTATTCTGGAGGACTGTGAGAACATTTCTGTACATTTCAATAAGGTAACCTGATAGGCCATTTTCAGTGGCACCATTATTTAGATCAATAATTCAAGTGGATTTCAGACGTGTATATGAAATATGTAAATCCTTCTCAGATTTTTTTTAATACTAGGTCTAGATTTGTTTATTTGTTGGTTCGGACCAAGCGACAAAATTTTAGACATGTCCACATTGAGAGCAAATGACGAATAAAAGGTGGCTCAAATGATCAGATTTGTCTTCAAACGAGTAGAAAACATTGTGGAAAAAGGAGAAAATGCTGGTTACTAACATTTTCTCCTTTTCCTATATTGTTTTCAAAAGCCTCCTTTTCTTAGGGTTGTCAAAATATGAGATTGTTTGGTATGTATCTACGGGTTCTGCGTTAGTTCTGTGGGTGATGCTGGTTGAGTGAGAATTTCCTTTGGTAAGATACTGCAAAGTTTTTGCCTTGTATTGTTGAAATCTATGTGAGATATAACTTAGTAGGCTGTCATACCCATACAGAATCTGATGAAATGTTGGTAAATTTTAGTAAACTTAACTCTTTACTTTACAACACCCCCCCCCCCAGCATTTTCTGCTTTTCCCACAATGTTTTCAAAGGTCTCCTCTGTCAGAGTCATTAAAACTCTGTATTGTTTGGCGAAGGGTTTGCTGTACTCCTGCAGGTCTAAGCAGTTTATCTAATATAATTGGCTGTACAATAATTGGTTAGAATCACAATCACAGTCTCCTAACTTTTGTAGACACAGCAAACTTCTCTGGAAATGCCTGTCTAACCCAATTTACTTTTCAATCATTGTTGTGTAAGAAATGCTTCACAATCGGAGACATTCTCCACAGGAGTTCCAGACAGGATATTGATCCAAATTTTCAAGATTTGACTCTTCTCCAAAGTTCTGTGCTTTCCTTGCATTCTACGATTGGTTTCTAGAAGATTGAGAAGCAAAGCTTATAAGCGAAAAATGATGTGGACTCAGTAGTAATGCTGTAGGCACCAAGCATGGAAAAGCGGGGGGGCAGTTGTACCGTATTTCTCGTAATAAAAGCGCCCTCCCTAATAGTAGCTCTCCCCCCGGGTCCAAAGAATCCACTCGTCCGCTTGTATTGACGGGTAAGAAATGGATGAGGACGAGTGAATTATCAGTCATGGTCGTCCGACAGGATGAGTGGTAAATAGGAGGTAGTAAATCAATAAGCTTTTAGATGTATATGTAACTTATAAGAAACAAAACGGCCATTCCATTATTGAATTTAAGTGAATTAGGGGTAAAATTAAACATCGAAATGGGATATAAAAATGAGCTGGTTCCCGCGCCAAATACAGACCGGTTTCAAGTCAGCCCAATATAACTCGGTACTTTTCATTGCAAATGTAAATGTTTTAATATGCTTCGGGTAATTAAATACGAGCGACTTTGCTAATTATTTTCACAAATGATATTGACACAAATATTTTCCCAAAACCAGCTTGAAAAACTTTGTCATTTGGGTTTATTAATTTCTATTACTTGACCGGATAAATGGTACCGGTTATTGAAACGCGGTATTTACAGTTTGTTGCTACGGGAGACAATAAAATTAGCGTTTCCGTTTCGTCTGAAAAAAAAAAATCAGAGTCTTAAATAAGAAGGGTTTTTCTCGTCGGACGAGTGAAGGTCAAAGCAGGGCAAGTTCTTTGTTGAAGTCACTTGTCCTGCAGGACGAGTGCCTTTTCTGGAAATTGTTGGACCCTGCACCCCCCCCCCCCCCCCCAAAAAAAAAAAAACCCTTAAATCATGATAACCTAATGTACATTAGTTGATTAAAATGACAATATTTGAAGAATTTGATGAATATTTCCTCTAATTTGATCAATATTTCCTCTTAACAATCACTAAAACACAAAGAAATATAAAATTGGACAGACTCTTTGCTTTGCAAATTGGGTACAAAATAAAGGCTCCCAATCTATGTTTTGCATAGCTACCAGGAGCTTTTATTAGGAGAAATACAGTACTAGGGCCTCTAGGTAATAGGAGGTAGATGTCTATGGCTTTTTTTCTGGAAAAGTTGAAAGTGGAAATGCATGTATAATTTGGTGGTCCCCTCTGAGCATTTTTGCTAATCTTAGTGCAGTAGATCTATAAGATTTGGAAAAAATACTTTATAGAAATATCCGCATGACATTGTGTGCATTTGTGTTTTTGCAAATAGGTTTTTGCAAGTACTTTCTCCTTATACCCCAATTTTCTCAAATCCCTTTCCAGAGTTGCTAGAAAACATGATTTTTCGGTAAATGGTTGTAAGTTATTGTTTGCAGATTGATCAAAATGTGTCTGAATATAATTCAGTTTAATACATGTACCTGCACAAAACAATAGCCATAAATACTGTCCCTAATCTTCTGATAAAGAAGTACTTTCATGCTGTCTTTTCAGACATCACCAAACAATAACAGGTTTTTATGACTCAAAAAAATGATTTAAACGAGATCAAAGGTTGCCAAGTCCTCAATCTTTTGATTACTTTTTACCTCATTTTAAAATTCATTTTCTATGCCAGCGACTAATACTTGGATCAACCGTGCAATAACAAATTGTCATCTTTACAATAATTTCCAGGTTTGAATTATATGATTTAAATTTATATGAGCCATGCTCTGGCAAAGGGGGCCTAATGCATAATGCTGAATGTGTTATGCATTGTACCAAGCAAGTCATCACATCATGGATCCATAAAAACCATTTTGTCCTACAGCCGACTAGATCATGTGGTAGTATAGTCCTTGGGCATGCAGAAAATTTACAAAAGGCAAAAAGCAAAAAGTTTCAAACCATGTCAGCCTGCCTGAACTGGACAAGCTGACATGGGTCAATACTTTTTGCGGATGCAAAATACACATTTTAACACCTGCAAAGTTCTGGAAAATAGAGAAACTGCATGCATTTAGCAGTAATTTTTTCCACGATATTAATTTTTATAATTGTATTTTACTGTATTCCATTTTACTGTATTAACTTACTTGTATGAATGACAAGTTGCTTTTTATATGATCTGTTGCCCAAGAAATCTGTCCAAAAGCCCCTGTATAACAAAAATTAACCCTTTGTCACAATCCGAGTTTTAACAACCCAATAGAAGAAGACTCTTGAAATTATTAGGGGAAAAAGAGAAAATGCTGATACCCAGCATTTTCTCCTTTTCCCACAGTTTTTTCGTCGCATTTTCTTTGTCGTCTGGGAAGGGTCTCAGTTTTTAAGTCTAAAACTTGCGGTTAGTAAAGAGTTAATTATCCTCTATTGAACTATCCCGCATTTTAATGACCCGGAGGAAAGTAAGCCTTTGCAAAAATTATCGGCAGCTGGGATTCCAAGATCTGATCAAACTGCACTTTCTGGTCTGGATGATCTTGGTCTACACTGTTCTAATGCAACCTAAAATGTATTCGCTTTCAACTCCTTCGTTTGCCTAATAAACAAATTTGACCTTTTTCAATGGCTTTATACCTTATTCCATTTGAAGTGGAAGAATTTTATCACCAATTAGATTGTAGTTTCAGGCAATGCAGGTGCAATGTCAGACTGCATGTCTTGTGCAGTCTAATCTTGACCTGCTCTGTCCGCAAAAGTTAACAAAATTACCCATAGCCAATGAAAATATTTTCTCCTTACCAGACAACAAAATCTTAGACTGGTTCAAATTTAGTGCTTTAAATTTGCAGATGACAAAATGAATATGACTTACCGGTAAATGCTTAAATTTACTTTGAAAGGGTCAAAAACGCGAGAAAAACGTAAAATGCTGGTTACCAGCATTTTATCTTTTTCTCGCAATGTTTTCAAAAGCCTCTTTGTTCAGGGTCACTTAAACTCAGGCTTGTTTGGTAAAGGGTTAAGGGGGTCAATAGACTTAACCCATAGGCTGCTAAGCGCGACTTACAGACCTTTTTGCGGCCAGTGTAGATCAAGATCAGACTGCACAGAACATGCAGTCTGATCTTGGATCTACCCTGTCGTTAAAGACATGTTTTCCACCCAAAAATAATTCTGAAATAGCAACATTTGGGTTTTTACTATCAAATCGAAAATTTCACTTCAGTTATTTAGCAGGATAAGTGTTAATAGATGCAGTATCAGTGAATCATTTAGCAGTCTTAAGATTGTTTTCTCTACTTCAGGTGGGAAGAATGTTGGGATTAACCCGAAGATAAACAACATGGCACTGGGATATGAGGCTGCAAAGTATGACCTGGTCATGATATCCGACAGTGGAATTCGCAGTAAGTAGCTGATAAGCCACAGCCATCATGGGAAATCATTTTCTCCTTTGATAGGTGGACTTGGCATGGGAGGAAGGGACTCATGCTAACTTATTAAAGTTATTCTTTCTTTTGCTTTTAACCTTAAGAGCTCTGAATAAACCCAACAGACACTTTCAGTCAAGAAATAATGCCCAAGTAGTTGCAATATCATGATTGTTTTAGTTGAGAATGTCTCACATAAGTGGACAGTGTAGATCAAAGATCAAACAGCATGATTTGTGCAGTCTGATCTTGATCTGTACTGGCCACAAAGGCAACTATAGTTGTGAAAGGCACTTTAAGGGTTAACTCAAAGTTTTTGTTCTTTTTGTTGTTTTGAATGGTGTGGTATATACTGCTTTAAACAGGACTTTATTTACATCTTGGACATCTTGCTTTTTCTTTTGTCTTAGTTTCTTTGGGATTAAAATGATGTTCCTTTGTAAATTATTCTGCAAATAATGATGTTTCAAAAAATAAAGCTATTTCCTTTACTCACGTTAATTAGTTTATCATTTGAACACTTACACTGTTGAATATTTCACTGAAAAAAAAAATTCACTTCAAATTCAAGGCAGCAGAAAATTTCAATATATGTCCACATTGAGACTTACTATTTTGTCTAGTCTTGCCATACTACACAATTCTTGCAAAAGTTTTTTAAAACTAGAGACAAAATGAAATCTGATCACAAACAAACCTTGATTAACCCTGTACCACACAACATCGACTTTAAACGACGACCCTGAAAAAGAAGGCTCTTGAAAACAATGTGAGAAAAGGAGAAAATGCTGATAAACAGCATTTCCTCATTTTCCCACAATGTTTCCTACCCTATAGAAGACAGAAATCATCTGCAAATTCTTTCAATGTGGTCGAGTCCAAAATTATGTCATTTGGTAGAAAGTCAACTCATTACCTCCAGAAACAGATATGTGGCAAAAAACTTTGAAACACCCTTGTGTAGTGTAATAATCAAATTAAATACAGGGTTTTGCACATGAAAATAATGTAGAAAAAGGAGAAGTTGATAAATATCATTTGTCACAATATTTTTCAAGAATGGTGTGTTGAAGGATAAGTTATTTGCTGTAGGTAACGGGTTAAATGATGGAATATGTACTTGGAAGGATAGAAAACATTGTGGGAAAAGGAGAAAATGTTGGTTACCACATTTTTCTCCTTTTCCCACAATGTTTTCAAAAGCGTTCTTTACCACCAAGGTCATTAAAACACATTTTTATATTCTCCTTTTCCTGCAATATTTTCAAAAGCAAGGATGATTATAGAATTCAGGATTGTTTGATAAAAGGGTTGAATAATGCCAGGAATTGAAATGCTACCCAAAACATGCTAGAGAGAGTTCATCAGTAATCTGAAACTGCTGAGTGGGGGAATGAACAAAATGCTGTGTAATTGATAATTGGTTTCAGAGTTGAATGAATAATTAATGATGGAAGAAGTTAATTACAGCACTGTTACATTGCAGGATACTGTTACTAGTGCTTTGCAGATAGGAACAAAGTGACTGGCATATGAAATACCTATACAGTGCATAAACATGTTTCTTGTATAGGGTAGCAAACCCTTAAAGTGCTGGAACAAGCTTATGTTGCTTTTGAGGGTAGTGTAGATCAAGATCAGACTGTATAGAACATGGAGTCTTATCTTAGATTTACACTTTCCACTACTTTTTTACACATTCTTGCCAAAACTGCTTTTTGTGTTGTCCATGTATGTGAGGTTAAGCGTTGGCTTCGTAACCATAAGGTCATAAGTTCAATACCTGGGAGCAAATGTCAACTTCAGGACTTTTAATGGCCCACACATTTGGCACTAGTACTAATGTAGTTCCCAGAAAGCAGAATCAAGAGAGATTAGTATAAGTTGTAAGAACTTGTTTCTCAGTCGATGTAAAATAAATATCTTGATACTAAAAGTGCTTTTGAAATAACAGTGTTTCAGCTGTTTTTCCTGGTTGAAAAGGTCCATTCTATAAACGCATTGCTGTAAGAGTTACCAATAACTATGTCTTGTGTTCTTTCAGTGCGAGAGGACACTCTAACAGATATGGCCTTGACCTTGACTGATAAGGTGGGACTTGTACATCAGATGCCCTATGTCTGTACACGGAAAGGATTTGCTGCTAGTGCTGAAAAGGTAATATTGTACAGTATGATTATGCTGAGATGAATATACAGTTTTGTTCCTTTGATTGTATGTTATCTGCATCTAATAGATTTGAAAGGTGTGAGGGTTTGAGGGTTTTACTTTTCTTTTCAACAGTATTTTGGTTTTAATGCAACAACCATTGTGGCAGCTTGTGCCTTACTGTTACAGGCATGTCATCACTTAGCCACATGTCCATGAGGTACCAGGAGGTTGATGATTGGAACACCCAGCTTGGCGCATTTCTTCCTGAGGTTTGATGATAGTCATTGCAACAGGATTCATTCCTGTCTCGTGGTTGATCATTGTATAGACAATGGTTATTTGAAAAAGCAGCCATTTTTTGGGGAAGAATGTTGTGCAAAGTACTGATAAGAGAAACTCCAGGAAAGTACGGACAAATGACATCATTTGAGCGACATTTGAATTGTCACCTGCAAAATCAATGCTTTGAATGTACACAAGTAAAAAATCTGGGAAAGGATTAAAACTTTCAGAACGAAGACATGGCATAATACTTCTTTGCATTCCTATCTACATGTTCAGCATCTTGTGTACTTAATCAGTATGTAACAGAATAGACAATGCTTTTAAAGTTGACTGATGTAGTTACATCCAAATTTATCTGCTAGAACAATGGCTGAATTTTTTGCATGGCCTTGGTGTTAAGTTAACGATTTATAATCTTTTTAAAAGGTATACTTTGGAAGCCAGCATGCTAAGATGTACCTGTGTGCAGACTTATTTCGTATAAACTGTGCAACTGGCATGTCATCTTTGATGCGTAAATCTGTCATGGAGGAAGCAGGTGGAATGAAGGAGTTCGGACAGTATTTAGCGGAGGATTATTTCATTGCCCAAGCATTCCTTGACAGGGGCTGGCGTGTCAAATGTTCATCTCATCTTGCCCAGCAAAATTCAGGGACCTACTCATTATCACATCATCATAGGAGATTATGTCGGTAAGATTAAAATCTTTTCAATTTCACATGGTAAAGCCTGAATCCTTATATCAAATAATTTCCTAGAACCACAAGCCACCAAATATATATATACCAAATACCTAGATATAGCTACCTGCCTGGCTAGAGCACTGAATGCTGACAATCTTCTGACACATTTTGTAGTCCAATGCTTTAACCCTTTACCACACGACAAAATTTTAGACCTGTCCAAATTGAAAGCATTTGTAGATGACAGTTTTAACGTGGCTCATATGAAATGATTTTTAGCTCCACTGGCCAAAGGCCAGCGAGCTATTGTCATGGCGTTGTGTCCGTCGTGCGTCCGTCCGTCCGTTCGTTCGTCCGTGCGTGCGTCCGTAAACTTTTTCTTTAAAAAACTTCTCCTCAGAAACTATTGACTGGATTTTTACCAAATTTCACAGGAATGTTCCTTTGGTGGTCCTCTTTCAAATTCCTTCAAATAATTGTGTTCCATGAAGAATTCTGGTTGCCATGGCAACCAAAGTAAAAAACCTTTAAAAATCTTCTCCTCCCAAACCGCTATTTGGATAGCATTATTATTTTGCAGGAATGTTCCTTAGATACAGGTTTACAGAATTCCTTAAAAAAAAAATGATCTGTCAAAAAACATGGCTTTTATGGGAGACTCATTTTCCTTTTATGGTATAAAGTAAAATCTTTGAAAAATTTCTTCTCTAAAACTATTCATTGGATTTCACTGTTGTTTTGCAGGTAAGTTCCTATGGTGGTTGTCTACCAAATTGTTTCTTCAGTGAGCTAAAATGCAGGATTGAATGATAATTGTTAAAAACTTCCTTTCGCCACTATAGAAATATCAGGCCTGTGGAGCGATACAGGCGCTCAAGCGCCTCTAGTTCTTTGATAGGGTAGAAAACGTTGTGGGAAAAGGAGAAAATGCTGGTAACCAGCATTTTCTCCTTTTCACACAATGTTTTCAAAAGCCTTCTCTTTCAGGGGCGTCAAAAGTCGTCATTGTGTGGTAAAGGGTTAACCATAGTGTCAGCAACTGGCTGGGTCTATAAGTTTATTTTTAAGTACTTTGCTGAAAATGCTGTAAGTGAAAGAATTTTATTGTTTGGCATAATGTATTGTGAAAGATGTTCAAAAGGCTTGCATTATGTTTCATACAGCTTTCAACATTATTGGTTAAATTGCTTCCCTAGGGTTTCTTTTACCAGTACTTTGCACACTATACTTTTCAAGCCACTGGCTGCTTTCAAAGTAATCATCATAATTTCATTGAAACAATGATCAGCAATGATTATAGCAATGCTTTCTTTGTTTCTCTTACAGGTGGATGAAGCTACGCAATGCTATGGTGCCAAGCACCAGTATTATAGAACCTGTTTCCCTGTGTATGACACTGGGCGTGATCACTTCCTGGGCGGTGAACTACATGTTTGATATTAGTCCATTATCATTTATGCTTGTTCATATACTCATATGGTTTCTACTAGATTATTCAATGATGAAAGTTTTGGAGGTAGGTTAAGTAATAATTTGTTATCATCATCAGCAAAATCAGGTTTTTATGTCCCTGAATAAGACTGCTATTGAAAGTATCGACCGATAAGGGGCAATTGCTTGATACAATGTCTCTGTTATTACTGCAAAAATATTCACTTCAAACTACAGCTAGTTGTCAGCTATCCAAAGGGGAATCCAGAACAGAAGGGATGGTAACCCTCAAAAAGTTTTGCTGTAGTTATGCCCCTTTTTTGTTTTCAAATCTTCACCAAAATTTAATAGCAGCCAGGTGTTTGCACCAGCATGCTGTGCTTTTGCTAAAATATAGTACACCTGATATTCAGCTTTATCTTAATATGTGAATTTTGTTGTAAAGGTTTTGTTTTCATATTTTCAACCATTGTTGACTGTAATTTAGTTGTGTCATGTTGCCCAGTGCTTTGGTTCACTCTGCTTGATGCTCTCTGGTAATGTGGTTCACTCAGAATAAGGACCATGTGTTACTACAGGTTTTATCCACACCAATTAAACATATTTTTGATTCACAAACAGGCAACTTTTTCATCATGCAGAAGACTATTTCAGAAATAAAATTATGCCAAAAAGAGAAAGTTTTGCGCAAGGAGGAATTTCTTCTTTTAGCTATACTTATAAAACTCATTTTGATGATAGAAATTTCAAGAGGGCTTTTTACAATTCCTCTGCCTCAATTCTGGTTTTTGAGGTAATGAGTCAAAGATGATCTTTCTATACTTTCTTGTAAACTTACCTTTTTCTTATCCTTTACAGAGAGGCAGTATTCCATTTTCCAAGTTTGACTATGTTGTGTGCTGGTTCCTGAATGAGTTTGTATATCTATTCCTTATACTACAATCACACTGGGACCCAAAGATCAATTGGAGAGGAAGAAAGTTTAGGTTAAAATATGGAGGAATTGTAGAGGAAATTTTTACAAAGCAGACAGTTTGATGTTTGTGTCATATGTGTGTTGTCAATCGATTTAGAAACCTTTTTCGTATAAATGATTTTATTTCAGAACTGAATGTAAAGAAATAGATATGTAACTGTACATATATGACTCTTTACACCTCTGCAGTGTACAGATTTGGAAAATATTGTGGGTTGAGGAGCAATTACTGGTGTCAAGCAATTTCTCCTTTTTCTACAATCTTTTCAATTCTGTCAAGAGAGGGAACTTTTTCCTCTCCTTGAAAATCCAGGTCTAAAAACTGCCCATGCAGTAACAGTTTAGATGGAATTGGATGCTCTCCTCAGTGGTCACCATTTTAATGAATTGCTGTCTGAAACCCTGTATTATTGTAATTTTCCCATGATGTTCATTATATGTGTTACAGGGCTGGTGCTTAGGACGGCCCATCTTTATGAAAGCATTATTTAGAGCTTATTTTGTTGTTGTTTGGTTTTGAATTTGAGTCTTTACCAAACAACAAAGCTTTAGACTTGTCCAAATTGAATGGGTGTGGAGAGCAAAGAATTGCATGGTGGTCAAGTAATGGTATCTTTCTTTTATAGGGTAGAAAACACATGCCAGCATTTCCTCCTTTTCCAATATTGTTTTTCAAAAGCCATCTTCTTAAGGGTTGTTAATGGTAGTTTAAATTAAGGATTGTGTGGTAAAGGGTTAAGACAAGAGAAGCAATGTATATCTTTAAGATATAAACTAGTTCTGGTCCCATTGGCTGCCTTAGGATACAGAACTCGACAACATATGACAGAGAATTATTTTATACCATGTCATTTTGTCCTACTAAGTCAAGTTTGGAATTTTTTTCTTTCAGTATGTTATCTAGCTATGATATGAAAGATAATCAGTCTCTCTGAATGCATGAATCTCAACTACTGCTTTCACTGTTTTATTGCTTGCCTGAACTTTTGGTGCCAAGGTAAAATTTTAATTTTTTCTTATACTATTTCAATCTTTGAATGCCATATTTGACTTGTACATATTTTGAAAATAATGACATGTTTTAAAGAGAGCTGTGCAGGCTTTCATAATGTTGCCAGTGGTCAAAAGAGGTTCATTACTGAATTTAGTCAGGTGATAGCTAGCAAACCATCAGCAAAGAAGACTGACAAATATAAAAAAAGTATTTTCAGTGGTATTTTCTTAATGGGGTATGTAACTTCTAAGTATTTTCTTATTTTGCATCAGAATTTGGCATAGGTTTGTGGGAATGTCATATAATCAATAACATGCATTTGATTTTAAAGGGTGGTATTCATGAAAATACATAGAGTTTATTTCATCAGCTTGTGGTTAATATGGGGAAATATTTGCCGAAAAAGGGAAAGGTATGCGAAAATAACGAGTGCCGTAAGGCACAAGTTATTTTCGCGGACCTTTTCCTTTTGAGGCAAATATTTCCCCATATTAACCACAAGCTGATGAAATAAATCATATATTTCCTCTGATTATTTTGTCAACGAATGCCACTTTTAAAACTTAAAAAACTTAAAAAAGTAGTTTCAGATTTTCGGCAGGAGGAAAATATTCACTGTGACGGGGAAATAATTCCCCCCAGCTTAAATTACGACATTTCTTTACCCATAACATTTCTAAAAATAGACACATGAAATATAATATAATAATGTCATGTTTGATCTCACAGAATTATTTTAACACCAACCTTGCATCTTTCTTCTGTGTAGTATAGTCTGGTTTCTTCATATTTTTTGGAAAAGTATACTATGTACTGTTTAACCCTTTACCACACAATCACAAGTCTTAACTAATAGCCTTTTGAACACACTGAGAAAAGGAGAAAATGCTGGTAACCAGCATTTTCTCCATTTCCCAAAATGTTTTCTACCCTTCCCAAATTTAAAGTTTTGAGTCACAATTTAAGACCTCACCAAATTGAAAGCATTTGCAGGCGATGTATTAGTTGTGTCTAAATAAAGTGGAATTGGTCTTTCAAAGAGTGTAAAACATTGTGAGAAAAGGAGAGAATTCTGGCAACCAGGATTTTCTTCTATCTATACAATGTTTTCAAAAGCCTTTTTCCTCAGGGTCGTTAAAACACAGGATTGTGTAGTAAAGTGTTAGGCTTTTTAGTGTTAAATGTAGAAAAGTCCATTTTCTGGATGGAAAGAGTCATATATGTGCAGTACGAGGGTTGTTTGATATGTAATGTGTATTGTACGATATCTCAAAAACATTCAACTTAAATAGTGAAATGAACATTACATTCTTTCAAAATATTCTCTGCAGTTTGAAATACATAATTTCAATCTCTGAATCCATTTCTGAAATGCGTCACTGTACGCTGATTTAGGTAGACCTCTGAGGCACTGACTGATGGCTGAGCCAAGGGCTTGTTGGGACTTGTAATGACGACCAGATAAGAACTTTTTAAGTTTTGGAAAAAGTCGCATGGGGCTAGATCTGGAGAGTATGGTGGCTGTGGCAAGACGGTAACCTTCTCCGACTTCAAAAATTGCTTCACAAGCTCAGATGTAGGTGATGGAGCATTATCATGAAGTAGACGAACATGCCTAAATCCTGACACAGGGTGTCGTTTAAGATATTTCTTGACCTTTTTTAGTATAACATCTCGGTAATACCAACCTGTAACACTTTTGTCCTTCGGCACCGGAATTTGTACGGCTATACCATCACATGAGAAGAATATGCAGTAAAGAAACTTATTTGTGCTTATGCTTCTTTTGACAACCACAGGCCTTCTACCGTGTTTAGTTAGCCATATTTTGTTTCCAATTTTTCTTACTGGTTCGAAATAGTGAACCCGTGTTTCGTCACCAGTAACAATGTTTGCAAATTGTCTTTGATTGAATTTGGGAAACATTTTGAGCAATTGCTTAGTGGTTTGTACTCGTACCCGTTTTTGGTCATCTGTCAATATATGCGTATCCATCTGGCAGAAATCTTTCGTACTTTCAAAATATGCTTCAAAATGAAATGCGCCCACGATAGCGATATGCCAACAGCATTGGCAATATCACGAATTATGTATCTGCCATCACTTTCAATTATTTTCCTGACTTTTGAGACATTTGCCTTGCCTGTTAAAGTCACAGGTCGGCCAGATTTTGCTGCATCTTTGACGGACTCTGTGCCAGTCAGAAATTTCTTTCTCCACCTACGAACTGTCTCATAAGATACCTTATCAGACCCATAAACTTCCCCCAATTCAGTAAAAATCTGCATTACCGAATGACCGAGTTTTGTGCGAACTTTTATATAAGCTCAAATTTCTTCAATATTCTTTATCCGTTTCCCAACCATTTTTACAACAGTGGTCAACGACTAGCTCTATTGAAATGACTATAAGTTTACAACTATGTGGAGCTGAAGGCTCGTGTTTATGCCGTTGGAAAGGTATTGAATAGAGCTATTCAAGCATATCGTCATCCACGAAATCGTGCAAAGCGTTATTGCGCTGTGGTACAATACACATTACATGTCGAACAGCCCTCATATTTAGTTATTTACAC
The DNA here is from genome assembly GCA_946811185.2 of Hippopus hippopus. Lineage (NCBI taxonomy): Eukaryota > Metazoa > Mollusca > Bivalvia > Cardiida > Cardiidae > Hippopus > Hippopus hippopus. Next base: position 37,599,889 of record OX328099.1, on the reverse strand, counting down.
AATTCTGAATCTGGTCAGTGCACAGTATTATAATTTTGAATATATAAGCCATATTTGACAATATTTATTTTGCTATAGCAACAGACCATATTCCCTTGATCCAAGCCTGGGCTGCATGACTGGCCATTTTCATGGCCATGACCCTGGCCCTAAAGCCCATGATTACAGGGTTTATGATCTTTTGATATGTCAAAGAATGCATATTATTATATATTGATTTTATACTTAGATCTTGATACATGTACCTTATAACTTGTTATTAAACATGCTTTTTATTTTCATTTTTATATGATACTATTGTCACTAGCCATGTTGTTTTATTTTGGCCTTTTCAAGTTTGATCTGATGCCCGTAGAAATGATTTTTTTTTTTTTTTTTAAATATGACAGGTGACACAGAGACTTCATGTGTAGTACATTGATTTTTATTCTTAGATCATAATTGATAGCTTGTATAACTTTTCTATAAACATAATTTTTATTTTAATTAATTTTATCCACTGCCTACACTGGGTTTTTTGTGAGAGTTTCTCTATGTAAGACCCTTCACAGCCCTAGCCCTATTAGTGAAACCCAGGACTTAATGAATATGTGAACTGTTGCTGTAATCTGACCTTTTACCAAACAATCCAGAGTTTAAATGACTCTCAGAAAGAAGACTTTTGAAAACATTGTTGGAAAAGGAGAAAATACTGGTTGAAACTTTACCATCTAGTAAAGGGTTAAGGACAGCATAGATCAAGATCAGGCAGCACAGAAAGCATGGTTTGATCTTAGATCAATACCAGCATCTTGTTTAGTCAAGCAGATAGAAGATAAAGCTGTAGAAGTTTCAGTGGGTTGTATTTTTAGCTGTCAAGAGGTAGGATTTATATATTTGGTGCTGATAATATTAATCCACCTACTCGGTGGTGAAGGGTTAGTGGTCCTGAGGTTCTAGGCTTGATCTCTGCTGGTGGTACTGATTGTTTGAGGGTGCTTTTTAGTAAGGCCATGCACAGCCTCTGCCTAGAAGTCGGAAAACTTGGGCAACATTGAAAGGAATGAGCTGTTTTTATGATTTTCCCCTTAGCCAGATAATTCTATGTTTTTCACCCTTTTTGGCACACCATCTTTTCAGCTATGAGAAATTTGTTTCCTGCAAATGCTGTCAAACTTAGACAAATGGAAATTTTATGGTCTGGGTAAACAGTTAACTTGGAATATTGTCTGTAACAGGAAAACCTTGGAAAAATTATGTGGTACCAACTGTAGCTTTGACTTGACTCATTACCACACAACAAAATTTTAGAGGGGTTTGTATCAAAAGCATTTGCAGACAACAATTTAGATGTGGCTCTAATAATGGGATTTGTTTTTGAAAGGGTAAAAAACATTGTGGGGAAAGGAAAAAATGCTGTTTAGCAGCATTTTCTCCTTTTCCCACAATTTTTTCAAAAGCTTTTTTCCTCAATGTTGTTAAAACTCGGAATTGTATGAAAAGGGTTATCATGCGAGCAGTAAGAAATATTTCCCATTGAAGGAAGTTATAATTACAACACACCCAGAATCTACCAGCATTTTTTTCTCTTTTTACCACAATGTTTCCAAAAGCCTTAGTCTTTAAGTTTGTTTAATAACAGGTTTTTATTTTTCTGTAATGGATTAAATTATAGATCATAAGATGTGTTTATGTTTGATTTGTAGGACTGGTTTATGAGTAGGTGTAGTTCGATTTTTTAAGACTGCTTTTACAGTTATAAACTCACAGCTGTATGGTCATACAAATCAAATAAGGTACCTATATAGCCAAATCAGTCGGTGTTGTAAATTTTGTGAGACACTATATATATTTTACAACAGTATTGATTTATATCCCCCACAATGAAGTTAGAGCTGGGGGAGGGGACTGGAATCTCGTCTGTCTGTCTGTCTGTCTGTCTGTCTGTCAGTTAGTTGATGTAATGTTTTGCCGTTTTACTTCTCATCAGCCTTTCAACAAGTTTGGCTAAAATTTTAAGGGAACCATCCCTGCCATGACCACTTGGAGATAGCTTGTTGATTTTGGTTCCTGATCAAGTGACAATGCAACCAGTGAGGGGTATATTTTTTACCGTTGACAGTTCTAGTTGAGTTTTATAGACTATTACTTACCTGTACAGTTTAAGTTTCTCACCTTTTACCTTTTATAAGAAAACTTTTATGATGTGTCAAATATACAGCAGTATTATTCCTACTTTGGTAAATGTTGTATAGCCAGATAAGGCAGTTTTCTTTCTTTTTGTTTCTTATTTATACACTTGCATAATTTACATGTGAAGTTAGAAAGATGTTGATTTTATACAAGTTTTTGAAGTGATAGAGAATCATTAAAAAAGGTCTTGAAAGCTTGTCATAAACTTGAAAGTACATTTATTTAGTAGATACATGCCCAGCAGACAAACTGTTTGAATTGCCCTAGAAACCTTGATGTGTGTATTGTACTAATTCCTTATTCCTTACACCAAATAAATTTTTTGATGGCTGACAATACAGTATATTGAAACGCAGAAAGATTGATCTCTTGTATTCTTCTCTGTACAAGCAGATAGCATAGATCCAAGATCAGACTGCACATTCTGTGCAGTCTGATCATGGTCTATGCTGTCTGGAAAATCCACTGTCTTTAGCTTTGGCACTGAAAGGCTTCACACTGAAATCTGTTTTGACTCAGTGTAATCTTTTTTAACCCTTTACCACACAATCCCGACTTTTAACGACCCTGAGAAAGAAGCCTTTTGAAAACATTGTGGAAAAAGAAGAAAATGCTGGTAACCAGCATTTTCTCCTTTTCCCACAATGTTTTCTACCCTTCCCAATACAAATTTCAAATTTGCAGTTACTTTTATTTTGTCGTCTGCAAATGCTTTCAATTCGGACCAGTTTAAAATTTTGTCGATTGGTAAAGAGTTAAACAGTTTTTTTTTTTTTCCCGGTACTTTGGACTTCTTTGGAAATCTTAAGATGAGCAGTGAATAGAAATGATTTGTGAACCACCAACAAATGTTTTTTGCAGCATAGTTTGTTTCCTGTTTGGCTTTCACTTTGTTTTTTTTTTTTTAGATTTTGTATAAGGTGCTTTTTTCTGTGTTTTACTTTTAGAAAAGTGAGAAAAAATATGTTTCATGTCTTGTTTATGTGCGAGAATCCATAAATTCAATGAAGTCTGTACCATTCAATCCTGTGTTTTAACAACCTCCGGAGAAAAAGTCTTTTGAAAACATTGTGGAAAAAGAGAAAATGCTGATAACTAGCATTTTCTCCTTTTTTCTCAATGTTATCTACCCTTTCAACAAAAAGTTATCTTTTTAGCTACATTGATTGTGTTGTCTTCAAATGCTATCAACTTGATCAAAGTCTGAGATTTTATTGTAAGGTAGAGAGTTAACTCAAAGACTGCTTAGCTTGACTGCCAGAGACTGTGTAGATGAAGATTTGACTTGCTTATGGTGCTTTTTCGAATTTGTTCTGGTATAAGATATTTTGAAGTTGATTTATGTACATTTTTTATGTTGGCCAGTATCTTTTTGAGGCAGTTTTCAAGCCATTACCAAACAAACCTAAATTTTAATGACTCTGAAGAATGAAGCATTTGAAAACATTGTGGGAAAAGGAGAAAGCTGGTAACCAGCATTTTCTCGTACTGTTTTTTGCCATTTCAAAAGCAGAAATCACTATCTGCAAGTGCTTTTAATTTGGTAGAGTCTAAAAGTTTGTGGTTTGGTAAGGAGCTATAGATTCACACACTTTTTTCTAATTTTCAGTGACATTTTTTTACCAGTGTGGTTCTGCATGGATTTGTACTTCTGTATAGGTTCTATTTTGAAAAATTATGACACCCTTAATCACAGGCATTTGCATAGTTTTCAAGTAGATAGGTCAAAGCTTAGATCTTGCTGGATTTCATCATAAAATGATTAACTCTTTACCAGACAACAAAATTTTAGCCTTGTCTAAATTGAAAGCAATTGCAGACGACAATTTCAATGTGGCTCAGATGGTGCAATTTTTCTTTGATAGGGTAGAAAACATTGTTGGAAAAGGAGAAAAGGCCATCCTCCTCAGGGTTGTTAAAAGTTGTGATTGTGTGGTAAAGGGTTAAGATAATAAAGTAGATTATATCTGTATTAGATCCGTATCTGTATTTTGTTGTATCTTTATTACATTCTAGGTGTTGTAATTGTGTGGTAATATCCTGTTTATTATTCTGTGTGCCAACATGATTTGGCCTGCAACATGCGAAAAGGGGCATTCGGACATTTGCGTAAAGTGTCGTCTCTGATCAGCCTACGCAGTCCACGCAGACTGATCCAAGACAATACTTTACAACTACATTCGATTTTGTACCATGGTAGACTTGCGTGAAAGAGAAAAATGCATAAGAACGGAAAGTGTCGTCTCGGATTAGCCTGCGCGGACTGCGCAGGCTGATCCGAGATGACACTTTACACAAATGTCTGAATGCCCCTTTTTGCATGTTGCAGGCCATTTATGAACTGGTGCTGTATTCTTCATCCATTCTAAGTATTGTTATAATTACAAATTTCAATACTTGCCATCTGATTGGCTGAGATATACAGTATCAGCCAATTATATGGCTAGTTTTAGAATTTAAAAGTTTACAAATTTAGCATGGCTGGTGGTTACTGCCCCAGTCTTTGTTGTGTCTTGATGTCAAATCTTGCCATTTATTTCATTATAAGTTTTTATGGCTTAGATATAAATTGTATAATGCAGTAGATTTGTTTTGTAAGAGATAAAAACCCCAAACAAATATTGCACTTTCAAAGCTTTTTCTTACCCAGAATATAATTATAACAAAATACCTACAGTATAGACTGTAGACCAGACTTTGAGCAGAAAGTGCAGTCTTCTTGATGTACAATGTTCCAAAAGCTCTTCATGACATTGTAAGTTGTCCTAAGCAAGCTTAGCATTGTAAGTTCACCAGAAGACTACTTGCTTAACTCTTTACCAAACAACAAAATTTTGGATTGGGCTAAATTGTAAGCATTTGCAGACAACAAATTAGATGTTGCGAAAATGATGATTTCTGTCTTTGATAGGGTAGAAAACATTGTGGGAAAAGGAGAAAATGCTGGTTACCAGCATTTTCTCCTTTTTCAACAATGTTTTCAAAAGTCCTTTTCTTTAGGATCACTAAAACCTGGGATTGTTTGGTAAAAGGTTAACCCTTTCCCCAACAACCAATATTAGACTCTATGAAACTCAAGGTATGACAAATTCACTATTAATTCAATGAGCTTTAATTCTCTGATAGAAAAGAAAACATTGTAGCAAAAGGAGAAAATGCTGGTTACAAACATTTTCTCATTTCCCTACATTGTTTTCAAAAGCTTAACTGGAATTGTTTGGTAAAGGTTTAACCCTTTACCACACAATGCCGACATTTCACGACCCTGGGAAAGAAGCCTTTTGAAAACATAGTGAAAAAAAAAGAGAAAATGCTGGTAACCAGCATTTTCTCCTTTTCCCACAATGTTTTCTACCTAATCAAAGAAAGTTTGCGCCATTTGAGCCACATTTAAATTGTCGTCTGCAAATGCTTTGAATTTGGACAAGTCTACATTTTTGTTGTTTGGTAAAGAGTTAAACTGGGTTTTGTGGATTGAATATTACCTGGCACCAGTTATATTTTTAAAGTTCTGCTTGTTATGTCTATACAAAACTGCAAAATTTCAGATTTGTCTAAATTGAGAGCATTTGCAGACAACAAATCGAATATGATGCAAACAAAAGTATTTGTCTTAGAATGGGTAGAGAGCATTATGGGAAAGGGAGAAACTGCTTCCTCCTAGCAATCCAACAGTATTTTCTACCCTTCCAAAGACAAAATCTATCATTTTAGAAGCACTTAATTTGTCGTCTGCAGAAGTATAGAAATACACAAGTTTAGGTTGTTATCTAGCAAGGAATTTGCCCTTTTGGAATCGCCATATTTAAAAAAATGTATTTCCAAGTCTTTACTTATTATTGCCTGAAACAACTTTACAGCAGACCAACTTTGAAAACATTTTTGTGAAACATGAACAACCAACTGGACCAAAGTTATCTGCAATACATGAATACGGTAAACATAGTAGTATTGCTACTATTTAACCCTTTACCACACAGTGACGCCTTTTAACGCCCCTGAAGAAGAGGCCTTTTGAAAACATTGTGGGAAAAGGAGAAAATGCTGGTAACCAGCATTTTCTCCTTTTCCCACAAAGTTTTCTACCCTATCAAAGAAAAATTGCGTCATTTGAGCCACTATGAAATTGTCGTCTGCAAATGCTTTCAATTTGGATAGGTCTTAAATTTTGCCGTGTGGTAAAGGGTTAAGACATTGCTTGTTACAAGCATTTTTTCAAAGTGGTCTGCTGCAATCAACTCTGAACAGAAAATTTAAAACATGTCTTTATGAAAAGCAGTTTCAAAAGACAAACTTAATGTGGTACAAATGGTTGGATTTGTGTTTAAGAAGATAGAATATAACGTAGTAAAAGGAGAAAATGCTGGTCACCAGCATTTTCTGCTTTTCCCACAAGGTTTTCAAAAGCCTCTTTTCTAGGGGTCATTCAAATGCACGATTATTGGTAAAGGGTAGGAAATTTTCTCTGCAGCTGTTCTACAGCTGAAATCAAAAGGCCTGATTTCTACTCTCAACACTGATAAGTCATTTGTGATGCCATGGTATGGAACTATTCCTCAAACTGGTTTGCGTTCACCATTACTGTTTTAATCCATTACTTTACATGTTATTTCAAGGAATACCAAAATCTATTGCTAATATTTGTAATGGTTAGAAAACAACAAATTTTCAAAATGGGTAAAACAAACAATAGTCAATGGGAATAAGTGGATCTATGGTATCACATTATTGACTAGAAAGCTTGTAAACCTCCATACAAGTTGGATGAAGTACTGAGAGTACTGGGGATCAGCTTTTGTATCATAGTAGTAGCAATAAAACTGAGTACTTTTAGTCCTCTTTTGTCCAGTATCGATTGTCATTTATGTGATTTGAAATAGAATTTGTTGATGCCTATGAAAGAATTTCAAGCATTGTTCTTGCAATGGATGTATGGATTGGTTTGTTTGTGACAATGACTAAATTTGAATAAGATTGAATCAGTCAGATGCTACTAGTCATGCATTTAACCTTCAGAACGCTAAGCTGAAGTTATAGTTGCCAACTGTTTAAATCAAAATCAGACTGCAATAAAAGTTTGTTGCATATTTTCCAGTAAAAATTCGTAACTCATTACCAAAATACACTACTTAAAACCTGCCCATATTATGGCAACTCTACCAAACAACAAAATTTTAGACCTGTCCAAATTGAAAGCTTTTGCAGACAGTAATTAAATGTTGCTCAAATGACAAGATTTGTTTTTGATAGGACAGAAAGCATTATGGGAAAAGTAGAAACCAGGATTGTTGGGTACAGGATTAAAGGAATTTAAAGTTTTGCAGCCCACAAGTAAAATGAAGCTCTCAGATAATGGGATGGTTTACTAGCATTTTGTCCTTTTCTCAAAATACGTTCTAATGCCTTATTCTTCAGGGTTGTTTAATCGTGTAATTTTTTGGTAATGGGGTAATATTGCAATACAATTGCTTTTTTTTCCTAGAAATCTGTTTCATTTACTAGGGCTCTACAGGTTAAAATTGCAAACAGTTTATTTATAGTAAAGTAATAAAGAGTTTAGCCTTTATGTATTTTGTGTACTTGTGTAATCATATAATTTTTAAATTTTGTCTCTTGACAGCTGTTGTCTGTGTTCAGAAAAAAAGCTCATAAGTATTACATTCATTTATAGGTAAATAAAGTAATCAGCATGGTTCATTTTTGTGTATGTCTTTCCATTCTATTCCATCAAGGGACCTGGGTGGTTAATTGGTAAAGTGTAGGACTCATAACAAGGGTTTAAGCGTCACTGGAGCCGGGTCCCAATAGTCCAGTCGATAGCGTACAGGACTTGAGAAGAGAAGGTCTTGGGTTCGATCCCCGCCACGTCTAATTTCTTTCCGAGGATTGATGATAGTCATTGCGACAGGATTCATTCCTTTCCCATGGCTGCCATTGTTTCGACAATGGTTACATGGGAAAGCAGCCAGTGGCTTGGAAAGAATATTGTGCGGATTACTGGTAAGAGAAACTCCAGAAAAGCATGGATAGGTGCACTGGCCACCGCAATATAACTGAAATAATGTTGAAAACGGCATTAAACAACATACAATCAATCAATTAATCATAGCCTCACTGGAAGCACTGGGTCTTTTGTTGGAGTTTCCTTGGGTAAGACACTTCAGAGCCCTAGTATAGTTCTAGTGAGAATTTTCATGAGTACTGGATTGAAAATGTGGCCTGTAGATGTACGCGTTTTTCAAAGATTTGACACAGCGTCCAACTTTTTAACCAAGCTGACCCATTTTCAAGCTTGTCTGAGATATCATCAAGACATACATTCTGACCTAACTTTCATGGGTATTGGACTGAAAATGTAGCCTTTAGAGTAAAATATAAGTTTTTCAAAGATTTGACTTAGTAACTTCATACTCAGGTGAGCTAAAAAAAACCAGCAAGCATGATAGAGTAATTGGCACTGTGAACAGAAATATCTGGGCAATGCTCTGTGAAAAGGGGGCTTAATGCATCTGCAAAAATTATCGACCCAGGTCAGCCTGTGCAGTCCGAGCAGGCTGACCTGGGCCGAAACTTTTTGATATTGGTCAATTTCCTGTAGCTCAAATGACAGGTGTACCTTATAATTCAGTCGGTCATTATACAAAATGGACCTCATGGATCCATAATTATATGACTTGCCTGGTATCATGGATCACAGGAATGTTTTAAACTCCCTTATGTCAGAGCATGGCTCAAATCTAAGAAACTCGGCCTCTTTTGATGGCTGCTGAAAATACAATCAACTGACACTCAGACAGATTTTCAATCTTAAAGGCTTGATTAAACAAGTTGAGGTATAGATCCATGATGAGGCTGCATACCCTGTGCTGAAGGGTTTAACTAGCCAACATTGTCAACACTGGCTCTTCAGACAAAATGCAACTGCAAATTTCACAGTACTTGAACTCCCCGGGAATCTAATAGTGCCAATTTTTAAGGTCTTTAGTATGGCCTACACCATGGCTTCAACCCTCAACTGCCTGCCCTCAAGGTGTGCACTGTAGCCCAATAGATTCTGTTATTTCATACCATAGCAGAGGTGAAAAAGGGTGTGGGAAAAAGGGTATATCTGTCAAAAAATAGTCTGAGGCTTATTTTTTTCCCAAATGACAAAATTTTAGACTTGTCCAAATTGATAGCATTTGCATGCGACAATGTACAGGTAAATATAACTAAAATGATTGTATTTGTTTTTGAAAGAGTGGGAAACAATGTGGGAACAGGAGAAAATGCTGGTTACCAGCATTTTCTCCTTTTCCTACAATGTTTTCAAGCCTTTTTTTCCCCCAAGGTTGTTAAACCCCAGGATTGTTTGGTAATGAGTTTTGGTATTGGTTCCCCGTTTGATATCATTATGTAGTTAACAGCTGGCTCGACTTAAAAATAAATATCCTCAGTAGTGACAGAGATATCAGATGTCCCAGTTTTGGCATGACAATGATGAAGACACAGCTGAAAACAGAGCTGTGACAATATCTTACTTTCCCAAAAAATAAACGCTCTGAGTGACTATTTTAGACTTGCTATTCGAACAAGATCAGGATGGCTCTGTATTACTACTCTACTCCCTTATTAACAAATATACTGTACACACAACTCGCATCGACAGACGTTAAAAGCAAAGAGGCCTTTATTGAACTAAAATACATGTACAGAGAAAATAAGTCTTGGTTCAAAGGAAGTGCTATCCTTCAAACTTTGCTTCATGTAAATGTTCAACACATAAGGGCATAACCAGCATTTTCTCCTTTTTCCGACAGTTTTCAATCATACTCTAACTTGCATCAATTGTTCAGTCATATTTAATCAGTTGTCTGCAGATGCTTTGAATTTGGACCAGTCAGGTATTTTGTTGTTTGGTAAAGAGTTAACCTATAAATCATCAAGAACGAAAAATAAATATTTTCAATCTTAATAACTTGAAGATAAAATACAAATTATGTTAAAATGTAGCCTATCTACATGAGCATTAGTTAACTCTTTACCAAACGACAAAATTTTAGACTGGGCCAAATTGGATGCATTTGCAGACGACAAATGTAGCACATATTATGCCATTTGTCTTTGAAAGGGTAGAAAATATTGTGGGAAAAGAAGAAAATGCTGGTTACCAACTAACTTCTGCAAGCCTCCTCATTCTGGAAGTTCTGGAAATTAAATGCTCAATTCTCATCATTGGGATCCTCTGCCATTTGTCATGGAGTTTACCTCCGCCAATTCCAGATCGTAGCTAAGATTCTGTCGTACGTCAGTATTTGCGACCGTGAACCGTTTTATCAACAAAATCGTAGCTACGATATCGTAAATTTCCGTCGTAAGTCTGCGACTGCTCCGGGGCTATCGTAACTCGCTTCAACCGTCTTAATGTAGTGCTCAACTAACTAAGTTACATAGTGTTAACCTACCAATTGTGTCACAGTGAAATAGAACTAATAGTGGACTAAAAGCTCATTAAACGTAAATCAAAACCCAATACTCTCATCAGATTGAAGGAGAGAGCTGAGCCGAAATCCAACGGCTGAAGGAACAACAACAACAACAATGGCGGCCATCGAGGTGGCTAGATCTGTTGACGACTTGAGAGCTCTTCAAACGTATAAAGGAGAAGTGAAATCGTTAAACTATTGAACAGATGGCGGCATGACTTAACAGAAAAGAAGTTTTATTCCTTAAAGATCTTCCGAGAGCTGAAATTACGAACTTCAACCATGCGAAATCGGCGAAGCGGACAAACCCCATACCGGCATTGCACAACAGTAGCCCTTACATAGGTAAGATAAGACTGCCGGTGTTTTATATCTTTTCAACTTTCTAAATGTTTATATTTGCCACCATCCCTTGAACGATACGCGCCTGCAAACTTGCAAATAAATAAGAAAATGGGGGGGGGTGTGCAGAGGGGAAGCAACTCTACGCAACATATATATAATGACCTACATTTTCTTACACGGTATGTTTTTTCTTATGTTGTTGCAATAACAAGCTAGATACGTATAATTTCTCTAAGCAGAAATAGTGTAACACGATTATTGCAGTTATTGCACTGTTTGCATAGGTTTTGAAGAAAGCCTGGAGTTGATCACAATACTGAAATTGGTTTTCGTGCATCATGAGACACTGCACAGGTTACCAGCATTTTCTCTTTTTACCCAAAATGTTTTCATAAACCTTCTCTCACAGGGTTGTTTAAAGTCGGGATTGTGTGGTGAAGGGTTAAGAGTTAACATCTACATCTTACAGGTGAAAACATAGTGATAAGTAGAGATACTGTTTGTCTCAATGTTTTCAATATAGGGAGGCAGAGGCAGAAAAAAATGGCAAAGCTTGAATTTTCTTGAATTCAAAATAATTTTATAATCAGCCCAGGTTGATAAAAGAATCTTTTTAGATTTTCAATATCATCCCAAACTTCAATGTCTCATGACTGAATATAGTATGGCTTTTTTTAAAAGGTGTTTTCTGCCATTTTCAAGATTATTTCAGACATATAATGGCAACAGCTCACTTATTCATGGAATTTAGTATGGTATTAGTGTGTAATTTTAACCATTTCTTAGTGTAAAAGAGAAGTGTGATAGAATTTATGGAATTGTATTTCCATAAAGATACATTGTAGATGTACATTCTTGCAGCCAAAGAGACAAAAATGCTGTTGAAACTCGACAGTGGTTAGAATGGTTCAGAAGTAAGTCAGCTGTGTAAACAGATAAAACACCAATATATATCATATGGTGTAAGGGATGAGGGATCTGTCTTTGATTTAAAACCAGAAATGACAGCAGTCGTTTCTTTGAAGACAGCAAGAAAATGAAATGCATTTTCTATCAGACTTAATCTGTGCAACCTTTCAACCGTTGGGGACAACATTTAGTATGAAAATACAAGTATAGTTTTAGTTTCATAAAATAAATGTGAAATGGGTTTAAAAAAATGGCTGAAAAACGAGTCTAGATGTATGTTTACTCCTTTCCCAGAATCAGATTGGATCAGTTTGAAAGCATTTGCAGGTAACAAATTAAATGTGCCTCAAACAATTGGTTTTGTCATTGAAAGGATAGAAAGAAATTTATTGTCTGCAAATTAATTCAATTTTGACAAATCTAAAATTTTGTCATAAACAGTAGTAAAGAATTTACCATGGAAACAGAATTTGCAAAGGCCTGTGGGGATGTCACATGATCAATTTTATTTGTTGATTATGTGGGATCGCATTCAAATAGGTACAATGACGTCATATCCTATCTTATGAAGATAGATTTCATGACTGCAAAATGACTGTCCCCTTATTCAATCTTTGTAGGGCAACACTTTGACTGAATTGCTAATGCAGACAGCTCAAAATGAGCAGTTATATCTTGAATCCACAATTAGCTTCTTTGCTAAATATTATTGAAAAACAGCTTTGAAATCACAGTATCTGCATCTATAGTTCAGACTTAGAATGTCCATTTCATTTGTTCAGCACTATCAGTGTTTCACAAGTAATTCCGACTTGTAGTAGAAAATTTAAATATGCACTCAGCTGCTAAGTTTTGGCTGTATTTGTTATACTTTACCATAGTATTTTAACCATGCTGTCTGAAAAGGGGGCTTAATGCATCTGCAAAAAGTATCTACCAAGGTCAGCCTACACAATCTGTGCAGTCCGTGCAGGCTGACCTGGGTTGAAACTTTTTGCTATTAGTCTATTTTCAGCACTTCAACAGACCATTCTGCCATATGATTCATTTGGTTGTTATACAAAATTGGTTTTTTGGATCCATAATTATGTAAAAAAGATCACAGAGAAACGTTAATCCTTCACCAAACAATGCCTGGTTTTATCGACCCTGGGGAAGAAAGTCATTGAAAACATTGTAGGAAAAGGAGAATCACTTGTAACAATTAATTTTTCCTTTCCCACATTTTCTACACTATCAGTGAACTTCAGCTTATTGGAACCAATTTTATATTTGTCATCTTTCAATTTCTTTCAGGTGCTTGCATAAAATTACATGTTTGTATCATTCTGGAAGCCAGAAAAGAGCTTGAGAAGTATTGGTAGCCAGATACAAAAACAGTCAACTACAAGAGTGTTTCAGCAGGCAGAGACAGTGATATGGAAGAATTAGCCTGTAAACAGCCGAACCATTAGTGCTAATACATATTGACAGCTTGCATTGGACCTTCTTTTAGAACCCCATTCAAAACTATAAGATAAAAGGAGCATTTGCTGGAATATACATTAAATAGAACACACTGTAGTCCCTTTTCTCACAAATACTTTTGTTAGCTGTGTTTCAAATCACTCTTGCAAGCTGCATCATTTCACAATTATAGCTTAACTCTTTACCATATGACAAAATTATAGTCTTGTCCAAATTGAAAGCAATTGCAAATGTCAAATTAGACTCAACAGTTGAAATTTGTTTTGGGAAGGGTAGAAAATATTGTTGGAAAGGGAGAAAATGCTGGTTACTGACATTTTCTTCTTTTCCCACAATGTTTCAATAGGCATCTTCCTCAGGGTTGTTAAATGTTGGGGTTTTGTGCTAAAGGGTTAATAGACTTCAACAGTAGAACATGGGAAAAAAATGCTGCAAAAGGAGCAACATACAATGTGCTTGTTAAAAGCAGCTGCTCCTTTTCCAACTTTCCATGCAAATAGAATAATTTTTACTTTGTTTTAATGTTGAACATCATCACAAATTATTTCTCACATGTGCTCAGAAAGCTCAAAAATCTAGTTTGTGATGCATCTGTGCCCATTGTGAGTGGTAGCTCTGTATTTCACCTGTACAGTGTGTACACTAATGAGTTAAACTGATATAACTGGAAACGGATTGGTCTACATATCATTATTTATTATTTAAGAACAAAAAACTGCAACAATTCGGAAAGAAAAAGAAAGTTGACTAATAAATTTTTATCCAAAACATGTCTTGTTAGTTTTTCAACCTTGTCCTTGCCTGTTTGTCTCAAAGTCCCATGTTGGCACAACACTGAAGGTTTCTGAAAACAAAATGGGAATCAGAGGAAATGTTAGTAATCAGCATTTTCTGCATTGCCCACAATGTCTTCTGACCTCTTACAGACATTCCCAATCAGTTGAAGCTCATTCTATTTTTCATATGCAAATGTTTACAGTTTAGACAAGTGTAAATTTTTGTCATCTGATACAGAGTTGAAGTTAACACTTTACCTCATCTTGAGTTTTGACAACCCTGAAGCAAAAGGCTGTTAAAAACATTGCGGGAAAAAGGAGAAAATGCTGGTAAGCACCATTTTCTCATTTCCTACAATGTTTTTTATCCTTTCTGATGTAAATCGTATTATTTGTGGCACATTTATTGAATGGTGTTTTACGCCGCTTTCAGTATTATTCCAGTCGTATCATGGCAATGGCTCGTTTATTCATGTATGTCCTGGGTTTCACCAGTACTTGACTGGGGCTCTGAAATGTCTTGCCCAAGGGCACTTTAACGAAAAACCTAGTACATCAAGTGAGGCTTGAACCAGGGGCTCAAGGTTGTACGCTTTACCACCAAGCTACAAAGGACATCTTGCACCACATTTAATTTGTCGTCTGCAGCAGCTTGGAATTTGGAGGAGTCCAAAATTTTGTTGTTTGGTAAAGGGTTGAGTTTTGAACAGAGCTAGTAATCATGGGGGCCATGAGTCAAATTTCCAGCTAGACTAAACACTCCAAAGACGAATGAGTCATTTTGACAGGATTCATTCCTCTCTCACTGCAGAACATTGTTCACTGCTTCTTTTGTGGCAAAGCAGCCAGTGGCTTGGTAGTAGTGTTGTGTTCAGTATTTATACAGGGTCCTCCATGAAAGGATGAATAAGTGCACTGGTCGCCATAATATAACTTTGGACACCAAAGAAATGAACATGCCCACTTCCACCTGTAATCTTCATCTGTTTTCTACCTTGTTGCTCTCTGTCTAACTGAAATATCAAGGTAGATGTCATCTAGTCCATAGAATGTTATATACAGTACATGTAGAATATGAGTCATGATCTGGCAAAGGTGGGCTTAATGCATCTCCGTGATGTATTATACAAAGCAAGTTATCACAGAATTATGGATCCATAAAAATCGATTTAATCTAACAATCGGCTGGATCAGAGTGGATCAGGAGGTAAATTGGTCATTGGACATGCAGAAAATTGGCCAACAGCAAAAAATTTCGACAGAGTCAGCATGCATTGGCTGACGTAGATCAATACTGTGAATTGCATTATAATTAAGCCCTCTTTTTACAGAGCATCGTACAGAAAAATTAAGCGTAACTAAAATCAACACATTAATTCCATTTAATAGTAACTTTGAAGCAGGTACATCATTTCAGTCACCTTCGGTAAGTTATTTACTTCAAAATTTGTCTTGTGAATTATGATGAACCGACATTTCATAAAAAACCGGCACCTCAACAAAAAATAATAAATACTTGCGCTTTAAAAAAAGTCAATATCAAACCTTTTTATAGGTTCCTTTCATCAGATATTTTTAGTTTTCACGTTTACTTTGCTCCGTGCTATCAATTTACCGCAATAATTAGGTCGGCACATGCTAAATTTCCTCCGTCCAGCTCGTTTTTGCGAGTCGGAAGCATGTTGTTTACATTGGAAACTGACGACCGGAAGTGAAAATCATTGACAGATGTAGACGAATTACGGACGTTTCGTACCATGACCATTTCATACCAGTCACTTCGTACCATAATTTAACCATTTCGTACCATAATTTATACCATTTCGTACCATAATCTTACCACTTCATACCATAGTCATCCCATTTCGTACCATGTTTTTGGAACCTATGACAAAGTTTTAACTAAGAAAAACCTTCGTTATTATGAATTAAAGAGAAGAAGAACAAAATCAAAAACGCTATTTTATTCAAGTTAAATTTATATTGAAACAATATATAGTCTAATAAATACGCAATAACACTTTCCGTGGGGGGGGGGGGTTTCATTAAAAAATTGCTTTTGTAAGGTGTGTAATTTTTAGCAAATGAATATTGTGGAAAATGATGTTTTTACAAGGAATAAAATTGTCACATTGACTTTGACATTTAACCTTGTCCTTGCCTCGGCATCATAAAAGGCTCACCTAATTTCAAAACGTATCAAGAGTCAATCTAGTCAATCAGGAATAATCAAACAATTATAGTTTTTTTTATTAAATGTTCAGTTTAATGTGATCAGTTTGATCTTAGTTATAATTACCCGACCTGCAACAAACATTTTACAGACAAACAGATCAATTACCCATCTTCTCAGTTGCATACTAACTGGTTTAATCGATTTATGATAATATCCCATAATTTTGATTGCCAAAGCATTGGTTTATACTAAGTGAAAATATATTAAATGCCACTTTTTGTCACATTTATTGATACTTTTAGGTATTATCATGGTACGAAGTGGTAACGCTATGGTACAAAATAGTAAATCTATGGTACGAAATGGTCATAAACGGAATGGTACGAAATGCTTATGGTACGAAGTGACTGCATACCGATGTAGACTGGTTAACGTATTTTTAGCGTCTTACGACCGAAGACGGTCTTAGCTGCGACTGCAGACTTACGACGGTGTTGATAAAATGGATTTCGTCGGTCGTAAGTTTTGCCGTAAGTCTCCGTCTTAAGCTATGATCTTACGTACGACAGACGTTTTTGATAAAACGGGGCCCAGGGCTTTTGGCAGGCCAAGGCAATATGTCAGTTATCTATTGCGGTGCTTAATTAATGCTCATGACTTGTGTATATTTTGACAATCAAGGGAGATAAACGGTAGCATACTATCGTTTGAGTGTAGTCATTTTTATCACCAATATTTCAGCCAAACCCAAAGCAGCCATGTTCTTTGCCTGATAAATATCATATTTACCCTTTACCACACAATCCTGAGTTTTAACAACCCAGAGAAAGACGACTTTTGAAAATATTGTGGGAAAAGAAAATGCTGGTAACCAGCATTTTCTCATTTTCCAGCAATGTTTTCTACCCTATTAAAGACTAATTCCATCAGCAACAAGTAAATTGTCATCTGCAACTGCTCTAAATTTGGACATGTCTACATTTTTGTCATTTTGTAAAAAGTTAAGAAATCTGAAAGTGGTCAACCATAAGATGATTTTGGCTAATTTGTAGAGAATTCCTAACTGGGGGTCCAAAAAGAGTTCCAAACTGCAGTTTTGGAGAAGACTTTTTATATACTCACTAGAATCATAAGTAAACCATTTTGAATATTGCAGGCAAATTTCATTCATACTATTTATAAATATGGATATTGTTATGAGTCTGACAATGTGTAACAGAAAGCCTTTCAAAGTTCCAGTCACTGGCTGAATAATAAATCTTTAACCCTTTACCGCACAATCCCACCTTTTAACGACCCTGTGAAGGAGGCCTTTTGAAAACATTGGGGGAAAAGGAGAAAATGCTGGTAATCAGCATTTTCTCCGTTTCCCGCAATGTTTTTTACCCTTTCAAAGACTGGTCCCATTTTTTGACTCGTATTTGTTGTCTGCAAAAGCTTTCATATTGGACATGTCTTAATTTTCGTCATTTGGTAGAGTTAAACTAGAATTAAAGTTGCCAACTTTTATTCAAATTGTTTTTTTTTGGTCAGTGACAGTCTCTTCGAAAGACTGTACTGTAACACATTGTCAGATTGAAAATAATTTCCAAACTTTTCAAGTGGTGTGATCGAAATTAGCCTGTAACTTGACCCCCAATTGTATACTTTTGGCAGCTAGTGGGCCACAACAACCTGAGTTTTTGGTGGAATCAAACTCTTTGAAGTGATTCTGATGAGGCCCATAGCAGGATCATTTCTGTGAAGTTTTTTTTTTTTCAAAATTGGATGGGTAGGTTCAGAAAGGATGTTTGAATAACAGTTGACATACTCCAGAATATGCGGACAAAAGGACATACTCAAAACTGGCACAGGAGAAGTAAAAATCAAGAACTTTTAAGACCAAAGAAAATTGCAGAGACACAGTCCCTTCGATTTATTGGTTGTCATACATCATCTTCACATTGTATGATTGACATGATAATTAATGTGACAAATAAACAACTTCTAATTATGTAAAACTCAAATAATAAGTGTCATTGTATTTCAACTTGAAAACACAAAGTAAAGTCTACACAGTTCAAATCAAACAGGTCCAAATAATAAGCGTCATTGTATTTCAACTTTAAAATACAAAGTCAAGTCTACATAGTTCAAATCAAACAGGCCCAAGGCATAACCCTTTATTAAACAATCTAAACATTTTATGACCAGAATGAAAATGTGTTTTGAAAACACTGTGAAAGGAAGAGAAAATGTTCTCTTTTACCCACAATCTTTTCTATCCTATCTTGGACAAAATCCAGCATTTAAAAAATATTCAATTGCTCTGCTGATACTTTAAAGAATGGACAAGTTTACATTTTTTTCAGTCTCATAAAAAATTGATATAGTTATTAGAATATTTCGACTACCTAGAATCAGGTGAAACTTCATTCTGTTTTAACCTTTCCCACACAATGCCGACTTTTAACGACCCTGAGATAGAAGCCTTTTCAAAACATTGTAGGAAAAGGAGAAAATGCTGGTAACCAGCATTTTCTCCTTTTCCTACAATATTTTCACTCTATCACAGAAAAATTACACCATTTGACAAAAATAGGGTTAAACCTTTATCAAACAATTTTAAAATTTCAAAGTCCTGCTAAGGAAGCTCTTGAAAGTGTGGAAAAAAAGAGAACGCTAGTGACTAGCATTTTCTCCTTTTTTCAAAATGTTTTCCACAGAATTTTTCCTCAAGGTGATTTACCACTCTACCAAACAATCCTGACTTTTACCATTTCTGATGAAGAAGGAATTGGAACACACTGTAGAGAAAGAAAAAAATACTGGTAACCAGCAATTTCTTCTCCAACAATGTTTTCTTCTCTTTGAGAGACAAATTTGTTTTAACCCTTTACCACACAATCCTGACTTTTAATGACCTTCAGAAAGGAGCCTGTTGAAACATTTTCTCCTTTTCCCACAATGTTTTCAAATCTGCCCAAAACAAATGTCAATTTTTTAATCGCTTTACTTTTGTTTTGTTCAAATGCTTTCGATTTGGACTGGTAAAAAATTCTGTTGTTTGGTAAAGAGTGAAGTGACATCTAATATGTTGTCTGCAAATGCTTTTCAACTGAGACTAAAATTTTGTCTTATGATAAAGAGTTATCCATCTAAATGTATGACCACGGGTTAGCAGTTACCCATTGAATGTAGGTGCCAACACTTGGCTGCAGTTGCTTATAGTGCAAGTTCTAGGTCGAAAAAGGGGTGTAACTGGGTCAAAAACATTTTGATGGTTGCCTGCCCCTGATGCATGGGATCCCCTTTTCATCATTAAAAACTATTCTGAGTTTGAAGTAAATATTTTCAGTATTTGAGCCGTGCTCTGGCAAAAGGGGGCTCAATGCATCTCCGTGAAACATGATACCAAGCAAGCGATTACACAATTATGGATCCATAACAGCCACTTTTTTTCAACAACCTACTTAATCATGCGGTAGAATGGTCCTTTGACATACACAAAATTAACTAATAGTAAAAGTTTCGGGTCAGGTCAGCCTGCGTGGACTGCGCAGGCTGACCTGGGTTGATACTTTTCGCAGATGCATTAAGCCCCTTTTTCACAGAGCATGGCTCATTTAATAGAGATGTCAAGTTTTTGCATGACGATGACAACAGGGATATGACAATAACTCGATGGTTTCTTTGAAAACAGCCGAGCAGATAAATTTCTAAAGGAAAGTAGTTCTTCGTTCCTTTACCATACAATCTGATGTTTCAACTACCCTGAAGAACAAGGTTTTAGACAAACACTGAGGAAAAAAATACTGGTTACCAACATTTTCTCCTTTTCCCACAATGTTTTCAAAACCTTTCCCTCATCTTTTAAAACTTTTGATCATGTGATCAAAGATTAAAGCACAGACCCATATATGGACACAGGGCCAGGAAATAAGAGTGTGCTTTCAGCCATTCCACTTTTAACTCTTAGGCTGCTAAGCGCGACTCAAGGACTTTTTGCGGACAGTGTAGATCAAGATCAGACTGCACAGAACGTGCAGTCTGATCTTGGATCTTCACTGCCCGGTAAGGAGATATCTTTTCCTAAAAAATATCTGTGAAATAACAAAATCTTGGTTTTTACTATGGGCTTCAAAGTTTCATTTCACTAATTCAGCAGGATAAGGGTTAAATGTGTGTCAACTGACATATTTGACACCACACCACAAAGTCCACCTAACTCTTTACCACATGTGAAAAAATCCATATTGACAGATACTGCAGCTAATTCAATACAGCTTTCATGTGGGGATTTGTCCAGTGAGATATAAAAAATTGTAGGCAAAGGAGTAAATGATGGTCAATAGCATTTTCTCTCTTTCCAATTATGTTTTAAAAAGCCGTCTTTACTTAACCTTTTACAAAACAATACCGAGTTTAATGACTGTTAGAAAAAAACTTTTGAAAACATCTTGGGAAAAGGAACAAATGCTTGTAACCAGCACTTTCTCTTTTTCCCAGAATGTTCCTACTCTTTCACAGCAAAATCTCATAGCTCCAGTCACATTTAAATTGTTATCTGCAAATGTTTTCAATTTTGGAAAGTCTAACATTTTGTTATTTGGTAAAGAGTCAAATTATCAAAAGATGGGAATGTTTGATGAAGTGCTCACATTTCACTTCAAACAAATATGGTACCTTTTGATGCCTTTGCTGTATGAAAGTTTAAGAAAAAACTATTTTGACAACATACTAATGTCAGTTAATAATGCTACCAGCCATTTATGGATAACATAATTAGAATTTCAAACTCTGACAAGCAACAATATATGGAAATTATCTTCAACCTACAAGCATTCAAGCATTAAGGTCATGCAAAAATACTGTCAAAACCACCACAAATAAAATCAACAAAAAAGTAACTTTCACACAGACTTAAAAAAAAAAGTACAATTTCTTGCTTTTATATGAGCAATGCTGTGAAAAAGGGGCTTAATGCAACCCCAATAAATATTGACCCAGGTCAACCTGTGCAGTCGGTGCTGGCTAACCCGGGCCAAAACTTTTTGCTATTAGTAAATTTCCTGCATGTCAAAGGACCATTCTACGTAAGGAGTGAGTCAAATGTTAGACAAAATGGATTTTATGGATCCAAAATTATACAACTTGCTTGGTATAATGCATTATGGAGATGTATTAAAACCTGCCCTTTGCCAGAGCATGGCTCATATTGCGTTGACTTCTTTGCCATCTTTCCAACAATTTCAACATAAGCATACTCCCTGAATGTTTCATTGAAAGTGTTCTACTGTGTTGTGACTATGCACATGACCAACCTCCATGGGTGCTGCTGATAATTTTGTGTTTTTACAGTGTATATTGCAATCAGATTGCACAAAATCTGTAGTCTGATCTTGCATCAACTATCTAATCTTTGTGACATATAATGGCTTAAACTGACCTCACAGTGTAGTATCCTAGGACCATACTCATCAACCGTTCTAAATTTAGTTATTTTCTAGACTAGCCATCTGATTGACTGAGACCAATCTGTCACAACCAATCAACTGGCTAGTCTTGAAATTTTGAATAAGAACTAAATGAAGAATGAAAAGTAAATATTAAATCATGTTATTTTAATGACTGACAATGTAAATTGTGATGATGATATGACACGCTAAAGGATACTCAGCTGAGAACAAAGTCCATAAACTGATTAGTTCTGTTCAGCCTGATCTTGACCTACATTGTTTGCTAGAGACTCCTTGCCATGAGTGAAGCATTAAGAGGCTAAATTTAGTAATAAATGTGTTTCAGAAATCTCCGGGAACAAAATGAGCATTAAAACTACAGATAAACTAATGAAAGAAGCTGCCAAAACCTGAAATGAAACCCTCATTTTCTATATACCTTTTTTACTCCTTAAACGATGACAAAATTTTGGATAGGCCCACATGAAAAGCATTTTCATACAACATATCAAATGTAGCTCATATGATAAAATTTGCCTGTAAAAGGGAAGAGAACATTGTGGGAAAAGGAGAAAATGCTGGCCACCAGCACTCCTCCTTTTTCCACCGTGTTTTCAATAGCCTTCCTCTTCATGGTCATTAAAACACATTGTTGTATGGTCAATTTTCACACATGAAATGTGAGCGACTGTTTAACAGATTTAGATTTCTTTGCAATTTTTTTTCACTTGTTTGTGACATTGTTTTAACTCTTTACCAAATGACATAATTTTGGCCTAGTTTAATTTGAAAGCATTCACAGAAAACAAAATGTTTCTCAAATGTTGGAATTTGATATAGAAACAGAAAACATTGTGGAAAAAGGATATGCTGATTCTCAGCATTTTTCTCTATTTTCCACAATGTTTTAAAAAGCCTTCTTCCTTAGAGTCCTTAATATTTACAAACAAAAACTAGAACTTGTTTTTCTACAAAAAAAAAAACCCAGATATCTCCCCCCCTTTTTGGTGTCAGAAGGATTGATATGTGACCAAGGCAATTTCCAACTGAAATCATGGTCATTTTTCTCTAACGGTTTTCGAGTTATAGAGCAGACACGAAATTGTATGTAAAATGAGGACGGAAAATAATCAAAGGGAAATGACTCAAAAAATATACAAGCCAGAGTAATGGTTCTTGTGCATGACACTTCGTCTCATGGTGCTTTACAAATGTGTGAAGTTTTATCAAAATATCTTAAAAGGTTTTCGAGTTAGAGAGAGTGGACACGATTTGTGACGGAAAATAATCAAAGGGGAAATAACTCGAAAAATATACAAGCTAGAGTTATGGTTCTTGTGCATGACACTTCGTCTCATGATGCTTGACAAATGTGTGAAGTTTTATCAAAATATCTTAAAAGGTTTTCGAGTTATAGAGCAGACATGATTTGTGACTGACAGACAGACGGACGCACGGGAAAAACAATGTCTCCCGACCCTGACGGGAGGGGGGAAAGAGAGAGACATAATAAAATGTTACTCAAAATGTTGGAATTTGATATTGAAATGGTAGAAAAGATTGTGGAGAAAGGATATGCTGGTTCTCAGCATTTTCTCTTTTTCCCACAATGTTTTCAAAAGCCCTCTTCCTTAGAGCCCTGAAAACACAGGATTGTTTGGTAAAAGGGCTCATTTAGGTTCTTTGCTGTATATCCAATTCTTTTTGTATACAGTTCAAAATAGATTGTGGGAAAAGGAGAAAATGCTGGTTACCACCATTTTCTCCTTTTCCCACAATATTTCCAAAAGGCTTCTATCTAAGGGTCATTAAAACTCAGGATTGTGTGGTAAAGGGTTAAGAGGCTACATATCCTTTTAACCGTTTACCAGACAACAGAATTTATGACAAACTGAAGATGGCCCAAATAACAAAATTTGTCCTTGATAGGGTAGAAAACATTGTGGGAAAAGGAGAAAATGCTGGTTCCCAGCATTTTCTCCTTTTCCCACAATGTTTTCAAAAGGTTTCTTTATCAGGGTCGTTAAAAGTCGGCACTGAGTGGTAAAGGGTTAAGGATACACCATTCAAAAGATTTCTTTTTCTTGTACCTCTCTTTCTTATTTAATAACAGTTTACTAGCTTTTGCCTTACCAAATTCAGTTATCCTTTTTTTCCCCAAATCCTTGCCTAATGAAGAATCTGCACAGCCCCCTTTAACTCTATCCAACAACAAAATTGACATGTTCAAATTAAAAACATTTGCTTCTTCAGGATCATAAAAACTTGTCACTGTTTGGCAAAGAGTTAACTCACTACAATCCCCTACTTGTAACAACCCTGATTGAAAGGGCTTTTGAACAAATTCTGGGAAATGGAGGAAATGCTGGTAACCAGCATTTTCTCCTTTTCCAACAATGTTTTCTACTATTTCAATGACAAAATTGCAACAGTTAAGCCACATTTGATTGGAAAAGTTTTCAATTTGGACTAGTCTATAATTTTGAAGTGCTGTGAAGAGTTAACTGTTAGATCTAAAATCTATGGAAATTATGTAACTTGCACATGATCGAGTCAACACGTATCCATTCAATGCAGGAGCTTTTTGAAGAATGAAAATACTAAAACAAACCAAGATATTTAGTACCAGTAAATTGCTTGTCTCCATTTATAAAAATATTTTTGTGACTGGTTCTAGCTTTGAGTTTTAAATTAAGTGCTGTTTCATCTACAAGTTGACGTGTGAAAGTTATTCCCACTTGGAAGGATAAAGGTAATTCACATGTACTAACAACAAATATTACATTTTAACCTTTAATCTCTTTGTGCTGACAGCTTGTCAGATTTAAATCAAATCATGATACCAGGCTACTTTTTCTGAGAGGGTTGATACCTTGTACCCCATAAAAAAAACAGAATATGTAAGCATGCAAAGAAAAATAATTTTTATGCTATATTATTCAAATGTTATAGAAACGAGAAATACTGTTTCAAAGCAACATTAATTCATCACCTCCTGAAATAAGGATGAGGACTTTTAAAAACATTGTGTGAAAACGAGAAAACATTGGTAACCAGCATTTTCTCCTTTCCCATAATGTTTTCTAACCTTTCAAAGGCAAATTCCATCACTTGGAACATGTAGTAATGCGTCTGTCAAGTACTTTTAATTTGGACAAGTCTAAAATTTCTCCTTTACACACAATGCTTATAAAGGCAATCATCTGCATGATGAAAAGTTATCTGCAAGAGGTAATGTGCTTAAACAAAATATTAATGTGTCTGCATTTACTTTGACATTTTCATTATTTTACAAGAATAAAATACTTTTTTTCATTGATTTCAAAAAATACATATATCTATAAACTCTGAAACTGCCCAAGGGGGGGACGAAACAAAACTAGTAGAAGAACACACTGTAGGCTTTCAAAGTACTAAAATAAATTTCTCTGTATCTGATTATGGATTAACCCTTTACCAAATGACAAAATTTAAGGACTTGCCCAAATTGAAAGCTCTAGCAAGCTTAAAATAACAGTGACTCAATACATCAATATATGAATTCACATTAGGAGGGGTAGGAAAACATGATGGGAAAAGGAGAAATTGCTGGTTATCAGCACTTTCCTACAATGTTTTCAAAAGAGTATTCCCTTAAGGTCATAAAAGCTCAGGATTGTGGAGTAAAGGGTTAGTGTAAAGCTTTCAACCTGCCCCTTCTTACAGCTCATCTTTCAAAAAACTCAGAGCAACAAATCTGATGGTTCACAAGAACATTAACTTATCATTGTAGAGTGCAACTTTTACACCTACCGGACACTATATCAAGAAGGACATACACAAGACGGAAAGGAAATTATAGGTCGTCATGGTATGTGCAACACTGTGGGGAAAAAACAGCAATCATCACTTGCAAGCGAGGAGCAGTAGCTCCTTTTGCCCCTCTGTTTTAGAAAGCTGTCCATGACAAAGAAGTCCTATTGGTGCACTAACAGGTTAATCCTTACCATACAACAGAATTTTAGACTATTCTAAATTAGAGCATTTGCAGGCAACAAGCTAAATGTGTTTTAATTGATGGGATTTGTTTCTGAAGATGTAGAAAACATTGTGGAAAAAGGAAAAAAGCTAGAAACCATCATCTTACCCTTTTCCCACAATGTTTTGAAGAGCACTCTTCTTCAGGGCTGTCATAAACACAGTTTACCCAAATTCTACCATAGTTCTGTCTCTGCCATTCAGATGGTTAGTTATGGAATAAAGTATAATGGGTAGTCTTGGAATTAAGTATTATATTTGAATTTAAAACAATTATGAATTTGGCTCTGATCATTTTCAAAACTTTTACTATATTTGTTTCAACTAAAATTCATGAAATGTTACAGATATTAGAAATTGTTATTAATTCTTATATGTAGTTATCACACAAGTTGTACAAAAAGTGCCTTGAATACATCACCTCACGTGTAACAACTTACTCTAAATATTTGTTGCTCAAAGCAATTGTAATACATCATATTACTAATCAAGCTTGGTCATTGTAAAACTTTGAAACTCTTTATCACATAACAAAATTTTAGACTTGTCTGTGTTGTGGGAAAAAGGAGAAAAATGCTGGTTGCTAGCATTTTTCCCTTCCCCCAGTGCTTTCAAAGGCCTTCTTTCTCAAGGTCGTTAAAACACTCAATATAAATTTGGGTTAATGCTTTAACATATACATAAAACAGTAACAGGGATTTCCCCCTTTACCACAATGTTTTCTTGACCGGTTTGCTGAGAGACACAAAAACTCATTGGCGGGTCATGAGTTTGGATGTTTTTCCTTCAATACCACACTCTACAAACTATGAAATATAAATTGCACCTCTTGTCAGACCCAGTTGAGAGATTGTCTACTTTACACTGATCTGCTGTTTTAATTTTTGAAAACAATACATGTACTTCAAAAAAAAAATCAAATATAACCTTCTACACATGTATGAATAATCTAATTTATTTCACACTTAAGATTTAAGATCCAATGAAACTGAGTCATGCTCTGTGCAAGGGGGCTCAGTGCATCTGCAAAAGTATCGACCCTTATCAGCCTGCACAGCCTGAACAAATTTTAGACTTGGCCAAGTTGAAAGCATTTGAAGACGACAAATGAAATATACCTCAAGTAATGATTTCCATCTTTGATAGGGTTGAAAACATTGTGGGAAATGGAGAAAATCACT
Source organism: Hippopus hippopus (assembly GCA_946811185.2). Classification (NCBI taxonomy): domain Eukaryota; kingdom Metazoa; phylum Mollusca; class Bivalvia; order Cardiida; family Cardiidae; genus Hippopus; species Hippopus hippopus. The sequence goes on along the minus strand of OX328099.1, from coordinate 37,572,943 downwards.
CAGGGTTGTTAAAAGTCGGGATTGTGTGGTAATGGGTTAAAACTATATGCTATTTATAAATTTTCTGCTGTCCAAGGAACATTATACCTCCAGATTCAGTTGTTAGACAGAATGGATTTAATGGATCCCTGATTACGTGATTACTTGCTTGGTATAATGCATTAAACCCCCTTGCCAGAGTGCCATTCAATTGCTTTTATACCACTACTAGAGAACAAAATATCTGAATCCATATCGGACCCTGTAAAATCCCGAATACAGATTTTTGATTTTAAAAGGAGGCTAGAGTCCAGAATATGGATTGTTTCTTAACTCTTTACCAAACAACAAAATTTTAGACTGGTCCAAATTGAAAGCATATGCAAACGACAAAAATAACGTGACTCAAAAATTGGAATTTGTTCTGGGAGGGTAGAAAACATTGTGGGAAAAGGAGAAAATGCTGGTTACCAGCATTTTCTCCTTTCCCCACGATGTTTTCAAAAGGCTTCTTTTTTCAGGGTCTTGAAAACCAGGGATTGTTTGGGAAAGGGTTAAAGAGGCTGGACTAAAGAATATCACTATTAGCACAGAGGATATGTCTACCAAAGTCTGCTGCCATAAATCACCATTATTGGCTTAAAGCCCCTTGTCTGTTTTAAATGTTTTTTAAGATGAAATGGCTCACATATTTCTAGTTTAAAGTAAAAAGTAAGTGTGAAGTACAGGTCATTTCACATGCTTTCGTACAATACTTCATTTAACTGGATTTGTACACTGCAGACACAAGTCTACTGATTGGACAAGGATGTTGCCTGGTCCAAAACATAGGGTGGTTCTGCAGTGTACGCATCAAGAAGAAATCATTATTTTACCCAGCATGTTCAATAGCCTCTTCACCCTTCACAAAGGTTCAGTCCAGTTGCTTTTGTTGACAGTACAGATAATGTTTAGACTGCACAAGATGTGCAGTCGGATCTTTGATCTACATCATCCAGTAATCAATTTTGAGATATTCTGACATATGACAAAAGGAAAGGTAGAAACTGCGATATTAGGGTTTTTCCCCATTCACCATGTATGTCCAAAATCATTTGGTTGGTGCTCTTGGGATTAACTCCTGTTCTACCTTGTGTGAATTAAATGCACTGATACTGACAGTGAAGATCAGGATCAGACCTGCACAAAAGATTTAGTATTATCTCTAATCTTCAATGTTCAATAAAACTTTTTGGTCTAAATTTTTTTTATTGAAATCAAGGTATTTAGACTTGTATTGTTCACTTGAAATTTTTATGGAATTCTTTCAGCATAAGGGTTAGCCGTTTTGCAGTTTAACCCTTTACCACACAATGACGCCTTTTAACGCCCCTGAAGAAGAGGCCTTTTGAAAACATTGTGGAAAAAGGAGAAAATGCTGGTAACCAGCATTTTCTCCTTTTCCCACAAAGTTTTCTACCCTATCAAAGAAATGTTGCGTCATTTGAGCCACTATGAAATTGTCGTCTGTAAATGCTTTCAATTTGGATAGGTCTTAAAGTTTGCCATGTGGTTAAGGGTTAACTATTTGCCAGACAATAAAATTTTGGACTTGTCAAAATTGAAAGCATCTAAAAAAGCCATCACTCCAGGTTCTTTAACACACAGAGTTGTGTGGTGAAGGGTAAATACATAAAGTTGATGTTTTCAAGAGCACAAAGAGTTAAACCTTTACAGCATGGTAACATTTTACACATGTCATTTTGAAAGTATTTGCATGTAAAAAAGCTGAATGTAGCTAAAATGGTGAGATTTATCTTTGAAACAGTAAAAAACATTCTATGAAATGGAGAAAAAGCTGGATAACAGCATTTCCTCCCACTCTCACAATGTTTTCAAGAGCTGTTTTATCCTCAAGGTCGTTAAAACACTGGATTGTAAGGTAAAGGGTTAGAGGAGAACACTTTTGAATCAAAGGAGTTGTTGAGCTGTATTTACACTTTGTGAGTCGATGTCGGTCCAAAGCTTACTGAAGGTGATCTGCCATGAATATACCACTATACACAATGCTGTTTCTGCAATAAAACTGATAACAGTACACTCTAGTGTCTAGTAATCCAGTCACATAAATAGCAAAACTATGTGACTTATCCTTTCCCTGATTGGCAAATATATAAGAATTTCCCTAAACCACAAATCATAAAAAAAAGGAAAATACATTTTTCTCTCTTGCTGAAAGCAAAAAAATGTTATCATTTTAACCCTTAGGCTGCTAAGCGCGACTTGCTGACCTTTTGCAGACAGTGTTGATCAAGATCAGACTGCATAGAACATGCAGTGTGAACTTGGATCTACACTGTCCGATAAAGAGATATTTTTTCCCAAAAAAATGACTCTGAAGTAGCAATATTTGGGTTTTTACTATTGACTTGAAAGTTTGATGTTAGTTATTTAGCAGGATAAGGGTTAATAGTCTAAAGTAACCCTTGCTTACAAAACAAAAAGATTACTTTTTTTCCACTGAGGTTTATACTCCTGCAACATCACAGGGGATTAGTTCAGGGAAAGGGTAGTCTTCAGAACTGTTTCAGGAGATCTAGCAAAGCATGTGTCGGGAAATATGTATGTCCATGCATACAAAATGAGCAAGGTTATGTATAGTGCTGATGCTACGAATAAATGCACAATTTCAATGCCTGCATTTAATGCAGCTTTAATGATTTCCTCTGTTTCTGTTCACCAGTGCACTGACCAGAAAGGTTTTTCACATATTCACATATATATAATACCACTTGCTGAGAGTAAAGACTGTACTACAATCAGTTATCACAATCGTCCGTATCTGAATCCGATGATGATAGCGTCTCGTTTAATTCATGTACATTTGGTTGGTATAAGGGAATATGCTTGGGGCTCCATGTTTTTGGAATAGACCTGGGACCATTTCGCTGTTGCTGCTGATGTACATGCTTAGCGAGGTTATGAAATTCTTTCTTGTCATCCTCAGTTATTTCATAATCCTCATAGTCAGCCTCATTCCAGCCCATCTCTCGGAGCAACCTACAAAGAGATCTGTTTCTTTAAATGGTGTTATAGGCCAATCTTAATCTTGTAACCTACAAAGAGGGGTAGCTGATCATAGTTATTAGTAGAAATGAACAGTCTCAAAAATAACAGTTTTATAGCTTCAGAAGACACACATTACCAAATGCAGACAATGTTTCTCTACCTTGCAGCAGATGATTGTAAAAGGAAAGAAGTTATGCACTGGGGAGCTTAACCCTTTACCACACAATGACGACTTTTGACACCCCTGATAGAGAAGGCTTTTGAAAACATTGTGGGAAAAGGAGAAAATGCTGGTAACCAGCATTTTCTCCTTTTCCCACAATGTTTTCTACCCTATCAAAGAAAAATCATTTCATATGATCCACATTGAAACTGTCCTCTGCAAATGCTTTCAATTCGGACAGGTCTAAAATTTGTCGTCTGGTAAAGGGTTAATGCATCTGCAAAAAGTATCAAACCAGAGCCGTATGTGAAGGCTGGCCTAGGTTGAAATATTTTGCTTTTGGTAAACTTTGTATGTCCCAGGACCATTCTACCTCATAATTCTATTGACTGTTAGACAAAATGGATTGTATGGATCTATAGTTATATCGGGACTTGCTTGGTAAAATGCATCATGGAGATGCGTCAAATCCGCTTCTGACAGAGTGCAGTTAAATTGTGTCTAAGTGAGAAACTGATCTAGTAAGGTATAGAATGGTTTCTGCATATTTCTATGAACTAATGTGATTCTTGTTTATATCTGAGGCAATGTTTAATTTCAGTTGATCTGGGTCAGTTGTCACTGACCATTCCTAAGAACATCCTTAGTCTTATTCTCAAAAATTTTCTAAGTTTGAAAGTGATGTAATTTCTGATTGGCTTAACCAAATAGTGTAACCCTTTACCACACCATATTCAATTTTACCCCTGAGAAAGAAGGCTTTTGAAACATCGTGTGAAAAGGAGAAAATGCTGAATACCAGCATTTTCTCCTTTTTCCACAATGTTTTCTTTCCTATCAAGGAAGAATCATATCATTTGAACAACAAAAAATTTGTTGTCTGCAAACACTTTAAAATTGGAAAAGTCTAAAAAGTTGTTTTGTAAAGATTTAACCGAGCAGAAATTATGTTGCTTTCTAAATCCAGACTTAGACAAAAATACAATTTAAAAAGTTGGTAAAAAAAGCCCTGATCTCTCACCAAGATACTGACTACAGCTCTGATTTCAAATCTCGTTCTGATTTCCGTTTCTAGTTTTTGGAATGACTGAGAAATTCTGCATCAGCCATCAAAGAGCTTGCCTTGGCGTTCAAAAAAACAAACTAAATTTGAAACACTTGTTGAATGCGTCTCTAGTTTTTTCTGTATTCCTTTTCTATTCAATTTTGAACATTCCTTCACTATTTTTTTACTGGTTTTATCACATCTCTACATACCTCTGTTCAGCTTCCAATGAACTTGACAAATGGCTTCCATCTTCATTGATGGACAAACTGTCCATACCATTAAGTAATTCACCATCAGTTTTGTTTCCCTGAAATAACAAAGAATGGTGTTACACATTTTCTACTGCCAACAGCTTTGCAACCATCCCCATAAAAATAAGGATAACCAACACGAATCAAGTATTTATACATGAAATGCTCGAAGTGTTATCTCATTCTGTGTAGCTCAGTGGTAAAAGGTAGGACATGTAACCTGAATGACCCCTGTTCGAACCTCATTGGAAGCACAGGGCTTTTCGTGGAAGTGTCCTTGAGTAAGACATGTCAAAGCCTTAGCCTAGAACTGGTAAAACCAATGATATACATGAATATTAAGCTGTTTGCATGATATGAGTAACGTAATATTGAAAGCCACATAAATGATTGGATGGACAGACAGGCATCTCCAAAATAAAATCTGCACCAGGTACATATATCTATCAACTATTTAACAAACAAAGAAAATTTTGGACTTGTCCAAATTCGAAGCATTTGCAGATGTTATATCAAATGTGGATCAAGTGGAAGAGCTTGTTTTTGAAAGAAAACATAGAGGGAAAAGGAAAAATGATGATTTTAGCATTTTCTCCTTTCCCACAATGTTTTCAACAGCCTTCATTTTCAGGATTGTTACAGCATTGTTTGAATGTTTGGTAAGGGATTAACTTGGATCTCGATACTGCTCCTTCGACAAAGGTTTAAATTTTCAAGATATACAGTATTGTGTAATTTCAAAATGGTTTTACTCTGGTCAGTTTGTTTGTGTAGAATTGCACACCTTTTTCATCATTATTTTGGTTATACATGTATTGCGGTGGCCAGAGTACCTATCCATGTTTTCCTTGTGTTTCCTTTAGCAGTATTTCACTTAAAATTCTCTACAGCCACTAGCTGCTTTCCCACAACACCATCAATAAGACAATGATCAGTGGTGAGACAGGAGTCAATCCTGTCAAAATGATTATCATCAATCCCCCAAAAGAAACTGGCAAAGCTTGGGACTCAAACCAACAACTACCCGGTCTAGAGGTTTGGTTTTAAGCAGGTCATAGTCAAGAGTCTCATAAAATGCCTGACAACATAATTATACCCCAGAACAGGCTTCGTATTTTACCAGTACTAGACCATGTTTTTTAACTGATCAAGATTCTATCATGAAGTCTTAGAAGGGGTTCAACGAAAGATTTGCATGCCAAATTGAAGGGAATGAGACAGGTAGTTTTGGGAAGAATTATTTTTCCAACATTTGTAAATTTTATTGCAACTGCTACCAAAGCTCCTCATGGAGCTGATTTTTTGTTTTCCATAGAAAATCTCCAAGGACTATTTGAAAGAAATATGGTTTAAATTTGGTTAAACAACCCCAAGTTTTAACAATCCTGTTGAAGAAACCGTTTGAAAACATTGTAGAAAAAGCAGAAAATTCTTGTAACAGCATTTTCACCTTTATCAGTGTTTTCTATACTTTAACCCTTTACCAGATGACAAAATTTTAGTCTTGTCCAACTTCAAAGCATTTGCAGACGACAATTTCAGTGTGGCTCAAATGGTGCAATTTGTTTTTGATAGGGTAGAAAACAATGTGGGAAAAGGAGAAAATGCTGGTTACCAGCATTTTCTCCTTTTCCCACAATGTTTTCAAAAGGCTTCTTTGTCAGGGTCGTTAAAAGTCGGCATTGTGTGGTAAAGGGTTAAGAGAGAAATTCACCATCTGAACCATACTTAGTCATCTGCACGTGTGCTTTAAATATGGACAAGTCTAAAATGCTGTTGTCTGGTAAAGAGTTAAACTGGGCAGTTGGTTTCAGAGAGGAGGTTGCTTACTTGCAGTGAAGTTTAACATGATTGAAAGGATTAAGATAAGACAAAATTGAGAATGAATGAACGAATGAATTTTGTTTTATGGCGCATCTACAGCTTTGGTTATTTAGCTTGTGTATCTGTCAAAACTGTCAAATCAAGAACAGTTTATGAAGTGACAAGGATCCTATTGTAGACATTATAAGGCAGAAGCTACATGTTTCAACTTGTCACAATTTTTTAAGAACTTGATCCACTACTCAGAGTTAGATGTGTAAGAATGACAGATTTCAATTATTTTGTTACTATTAGTGATTATCATCAGCACAACATTCATCGAAGATGATGTAAAGGCTTTGAATTTGTGCAGGTTCTCAAACTTACTAATTTTTTGTCCGCCATTCTCTCATCTTCCTGTCTCAAAGCTTTCAAGAAATTACTCTTCTTATCTGACAGAGTTTTCGGCTGAGTAACAAACCGGGTGTTCAGGATGTCCATAGGTGGTGTTGACGGTGGTCCTGTCACCTTCATAAACAAAAGGTAGAAAGATAAGATAAAACAATGGGATTTAGGGATCTCTTTTTTGTAAATCATTCATCTCTTCCATGGTACAATGATATATAAATTCTGTATAGATGAGATAATCTTATAGTATCCCTTGATTCGGATTTTTTTGTTGGTATGGTATTTAACACAGTTTTCAACATTATTTCAACTATATCATGGTGGCCAGTGCATCTAACCAACTTTCCTGGAGGTTCCTTTACCAGTACTTTGCATAATATTCTTTCCAAGCCACTAGCTTCTTTCCAACATAACCATCATCAAAACAGTGATCAGCTGTGACAGAGGAATTAATCCTGTCACAGTGACTATCATCAATCCTTGGAAAGAAAATCGTAAAGCTGGGGATTCCAACAAACAAATCCCTAGTCTCATGTCCTGAATGCTACCAACTGGTCTGTGGGGCTCTATTTGCTAGGGTTTTTGCTTGGAAAGTTATATTTTGATGTGTGTAGCAGCTTTTGGATTGCTCAAAGCTGCCGCTGTTTAGGAAAAAAAAAAAAAACACTTACAAAGTAAGGTCGTATTCATATGTAACCCTTCAAAAAATAATGTGGTGTTTACAACTCTGAGGAAGAAAGCTTTTGGAACACTGTGGAAAAAGGAGAAATTGCTGGTGACCACCATTTTCTCCTTTTCCAACAATGTTTTCTACTCTTTCAAAAATAAATATTATCAATCAAGGCACAACTGATTTGTTGCCTGTAAATGTTTTCAATTTCTTCAAGGCCAAAATTTTGACTTCTGTTAAAGAGTTCAATGAAGATTGAATGATTGACCACGTCCATGTATCCATGTCCTTACGCTTTACCACACAATCCCGAGTTTCAACAATCCTGGAGAAGAAAGTTTTGAAAACAGTGTGAAAAAGGAAGACAATGCTGGTAACTAGCATTTTCTCCTTTTCCGATAATGTTATTTATCCTTTCAAGCACAAATCCCATCATTTAAGCCAAATTAATTCCTTTACAACACAATCCCTAGCTTTAATGACCCTGAGGAACATGCCATTTGAAAACATTGTGGGAAACGTAGAAAATGTTTGTAAAAAGCATTTTCTCCTCCCGCAACATTTTCTACCCTATCACAGACAACTTCAACCATTTCAGTTACATTCAAATATTCGTCTGCAAATGCTTTAGATTTGGATAAATCTATATTTTCAGGGTTTTGGTAAAGAGCTAACTTATTGTCTGAGAGTGCTCTCAATTTCCACAAGTCCAAAATTTTTTTATTTGATCAAGAGTTAACCAACAAATGTTGTTTATGTAGACATCATAGATCAAGATCAAACTGTTTTCTGTGGACAGGGAAGATCAAGACAAGACTTCACAGATAATGCAGTCTGATCTTAGATGTACATGATCCATTCATTTGTAAAATAATCTTACAACCTGAAATATTTGAAGCAATCTGTCTCCAATTCATATTTCTTACATGAAATTCGTATCATTCACCCTTTACAAAACAGAATCCCCAGTTTTTCTCAACTCTGAGAAAGAACGCTTTTGAAAACATTGTGGGAAAAGGAGAAATTGCTGGTAACCAGCATTTTCTCCTTTTCCCCACAATGTTTTCTACGCTTTGGAAGGAAATTTAAAATTTTGAGTCTGCAATTTACACAAGTCTAAAATTTTTGCTGTGAGGTAAAGGTTTAACAAAGAACTGAAACTCTGATGACATATGCAAATACCAGAAACACTATGGGGATCAAACATCTCTTTTTTCTGATCAACACCTTATTTATGACTGTAAAATAAAAGGCCCAAACACTGCTATCCCAAGGCTAGCCATACTTTTTCAAGGAATATACTTTCATACCTTTTGTAAAAATAAAATGTGGACAAAATAAAAACTATGACATAGCTTGGAGGAAAATGTAAATACTTTTTAAAATCTACAAAAACTGATGCAAGAAATCTCACTGAAACACAAAGACAACATGCTAAATGCCGACTAAAACACAGGCAAACTCATCTGTATAATGCATCGTGCAGAATATCATTAATAGTATCACATGGTCTTCCTACATCTAACCAGTTTGTAGTACTTTTCAAAACTTAAGCTGGGCATAAATGAGGACAAAAAAAGTCTTGCATGCACAATTTTATTAGAGGTACATTTTACAAATGTATTAACAGTGTGGTTTGCACAGAACTCTGCCGTTTGTACATAGCTCTGTGGTGATGAAATTATAGTTATGATGTTCTTGGGTTCTTTTTTCCAAGCCATTTGTTCAAATAATGAATTGCTGATATGGTCTTACAAATGAGGGATCTGACAGTTTCATTACCTTAAGCATGCATACATATAATCCAGCTCACTTCTTGGCTTATTTCTATATAATCATCAGATGTACTCTATGGCACATTTAAACCAATAGATTGCCAAACCTTGGTTGTTTTTCTCGACAAAGTAAATCAAAGCAATGCTGGATCGTACATCTGCAGTGTCTGAGATTTATGCGAGTTTTTTCTGGCAAATTGCATTAATTAGGTTTTCTATTGACAGACTGAAAATGAAATTATCTTCTCCTTTTTCTCCTGTTATTATTCATTATGATGGTCCCCCCCCCCCCCCACCCGCAAAAAAAAAAGAAAAAAAAAGAAAAAAAAAGAAAAAAAAAAAAAAAAATGCAGTACTTCCCCCCTCCCTGTCTATGAATTAGTAGAAAATGTAGGAAAAGATTGGTTACCAGAAAAGTTGGTTTCCAGAATTTTTCTCCTTTTCCCACAAAGTTCATCCTCAAGGTTGTTAAAACTTGGAATTAAGTGGTAAAGAGTTAGCTGAATGCTACATTTTAACTCATTATCTTCTGGAACAAGTTTGCAACAGACTGTAAACACAACCTTGTACTGTATGGAAAATCAAGGTTTAGCCTGAATAACCAAATACATATGAATTGCTTTCTCCTTTTGCCACAATCTTTTCAAAGTTGTTTGCTGCATGACCAAGGTTTTTGTTAACACTTCACCACAAAATCCCTAGTTTTAACAACCCTGAAGAAGAAGGCTTTTGAGAGCCTTGTGGGAAAAGGAGGAAATGCTGTTTACCAGCATTTTCTCCTTTTCCCATGGGATTTTCTACATTTAAACAATTTCCATCATAGTAAGGAGTTAAAGTGTAGATATTTTTACCTCTCTATTAGCTCCTGGTGGACTAGAACTACTTGCAGGTATTGTAGGTTTAAGGCCCCAAAGTGGGCCCTGCTCCTTCTGATAGCTACCATTCATGCGAGCTGGTCTTCTTGGAATAGAGCTCTTGATGAATAAACAAATAATTTCAGAATAAAATGATTGGGTTATAAAGGTTACAGTTGGTAAAATAAGGCCAAAACAAATACAAGAAATACAGAAATAATAATAAACTAAACTAGAGCTGTCACTGAATGTGACTTAATACCCCTGCCAGCGCTTTGACAGAAACAGGCAATTATTTGTACACAGACAGACACACGGATGGACAAACGGACGGACACACGGACAGACAGGCTGATTCCAGTATACCCCCGAAAACATTCGTTTTGCGGGGGTATAATAAAGAAATGAGAAACAAAGAAACTGTGATCCAATAAAATAAGCAATTCAACATAAAAAATACATTGTCTGCAATATATGCATAGAATAGCACATAATGTTTAGGAGCTTACTGGGGGCTATTTAGTTTTTTATGCCGAAAATCAAAATTTTTGTGAAATACTGATCAATACAACTAGGTATTTCTTTCTTTGCATTCAATGAACAAAAAAGTCAAGTTTTGGCATGTTATTTCAACTATCAAATATTGATGTTATCATACTGATTTGAATACGAAACTCTAACGTGAAATCTAAAAATACCTAAAGAGGCTACGTAGCCTATTCACAAAATATCACTGAAAAATATTTTTTCATTTCTTTTTTCTTTCTTCTCTCCTGATGGTTTGTCAGCTATGGGCTTTCTTAATTCACTGATAAATCCTTATTTAGGTCATGAGAGATCACAACTAGAGGCGCTTGAGCGCCTGTATCGCTCCACAGGCATGATATTTCTATAATGGCGAAAGGAAGTTTTTAACAATTATCATTCAATCCTGCATTTTAGCTCACTGAAGAAACAATTTGGTAGACAACCACCATAGGAACTTACCTGCAAAACAACAATGAAATCCAATGAATAGTTTTAGAGAAGAAATTTTTCAAAGATTTTACTTTATACCATAAAAGGAAAATGAGTCTCCCATAAAAGCCATGTTTTTTGACAGATCTTTTTTTTTTTAAGGAATTCTGTAAACCTGTATCTAAGGAACATTCCTGCAAAATAATAATGCTATCCAAATAGCGGTTTGGGAGGAGAAGATTTTTAAAGGTTTTTTACTTTGGTTGCCATGGCAACCAGAATTCTTCATGGAACACAATTATTTGAAGGAATTTGAAAGAGGACCACCAAAGGAACATTCCTGTGAAATTTGGTAAAAATCCAGTCAATAGTTTCTGAGGAGAAGTTTTTTAAAGAAAAAGTTTACGGACGCACGCACGGACGGACGAACGACGGACACAATGCCATGACAATAGCTCGCTGGCCTTCGGCCAGTGGAGCTAAAAATCTAACAGCTCCCTTGAGATATGGCCTGCAACACGCGAAAAGGGGCATTCGGACATTTGCGTAAAGTGTCGTCTCGGATCAGCCTGCGCAGTCCGCGCAGGCTAATCTGAAACGACACTTTCCGTTTTTATGTAATTTTCTGTCTTGCGCAAGTCTACTGTAGCACAATATCTAATGTAAACGTAAAGTGCCATCTCGGATTAGCCTGCACGGACTGCACAGGCTGATCCAAGATGACACTTTACACAAATATCTGAATGCCCCTTTTGGCGTTTTGCATACCATATATAAACTACAGCTGATCACATTCTCTGGACTGTTTACAAAATATAGAAACGTAAGACTTGTCCACACTGAAAGCATTTGCAGACAACAAAAACCCCAATGTTTAAGACATTAATTATTTTGATATCTACAGTAAGGTCAACATCATTGTGAATAAAGGATAAGATGCTGGTTACTATCATTTTCTCATAAGGTTTTCAAAAGGCTATTTTCTCAGTCATACAAACATGGAACTGTTTGTTAGAAGTAAACAATCAATTCACTACTCAACTATTTTTCAAACATAACAATTACAAGAAACAAGAGGGCCATGATGGCCCTGTATTGCTCCATTGCCTAATGAATTGCATTTGATGCACACATAAATAGCATTGACTGTCATCAAAGAAATCTGTATTGCAAAAAAATTTCATAGAGCAAAAGTAAGCTAAGCCCATGCCTTTTCCATATATTACCAAGATGATTTTTAAAGAAAACAAGCAGATTAACACAATGTCATTCATAACAAATACCAATGAACTCTGACACAGAGTATTTCTACAAGAAGACTTCCAACAAAAAGGCAAGAATGGCCCGATAATTTGTTACACCCCATCTCCCTCAGTAGGACCAATTTTTGACCTCATAATAAAAATTTGAACAATCTTGGTAGAGGTCCCCAATATCATGCTAAATATCAAACGTCACAATTCTAGGCCAAATGTTATGGAACAAGAAGATCTTGTACGTTTTCTCTACAAGTCTATAACGCAGTGGTGATCCCCCCCCCACCATAAGTTTGGCCATTATTGACCCAAGGGACATAATTAGTTGAATCCTGGTAGAGGTTCACTAGATGAAGCTACATACCAAATGATATAAGTTTTCTACCCATCTAAAGACAAATTTCATAACTTGGGCACTATTTACTTTGTCATCTGCAAATGCTTTCGATCTGGACCAGTCTAACATTTTGCCATCAGGTAAAGAGCTAATGCACACTTGCATTAGGTAAATTTGAAAATAAGGTAAAACTTCTAGCTTGCATACCTACAGTATGCACCTACAAGATGCCTTAATAAATTGACTGATCTAAAATATGCACAATTGTACAAACATTACAGACATAAATACATGCTCACTTTTGCTAAATTCTTCATGCAAACTACTAGTATGCAATTCAAATGTATAGTAGCCTTTTACCACATGATCATGTTTTTAATACCCTTAAGTTGAAGGCTTTCGAAACAATGAGAGACACAGAGGAAATGTTGGCAATCGGCATTTTCTCCTTTTCCAACATTTTCTATTCTTCCAAAGAAATGTCCCATTATTTAGACTACATTTATCACTTTTTACATGTTTTCAATATGAGAAAGTCTTGAATCTAGTTGCTATGTAAACAGTTAAGGTGATAGAGATATCTGAAACTAAACTGTAATCTCATTAAATTTTCAGCCTGACTACCAACATTTTCTGTTAAAAATTGAATGTGTCAATATGCCTCTCTGGGTCACCATCTTTCCTATATAGCAAACACATCTAGTCCATGCTTCAGGCAAATATCCCATTTCCATGCTTGAATAACCCAGGTTTTTGATGCACTGTGCATGGTGAAAATGTTGTTTGAAAGCACAAGACTAATTGCGAAAGCAATGTAACAGATGAGATAGGTGCATAAACTGATCAATTTGTACATTTACCACAAGTTTTCAATATATATTTAAACCTTTATTCCACCCAATAAACAAAATGGATATTTTTGTCAGTATAATAGACAAGATATTGAAATGCCAACATCATTTATATCAGATTATCTATTTAAAGATTTTTGGCTAATTAAAACCCAAAATCAGATTACATATTCTGTGCAGCCAGACCTTGATAAAGACAGTCCTCTAATCAGGCTAGCTTATCTAAGGATTAATTTTAGCCCTTACAGCCTTATAAACAAAATAGAAACCCTCAGTCTGGAAAAAAAAAATGCCTAAATAACTGCCGTTTCAAGGTTGCGTAGGGCCAGAGTCGTACAGCAGAGCAGACACTGTAGATCAAAGATCAGACAGCATGTTTTTTGCGGTCTTACCTTGATCTATGCTGGCTGCAAAGCATATTAAGTTATAAAAGGCGCTTTGAAGGTTCATAGTAGGGTAAACAATTAACATTAATCATTTTGCAAGGAGTTATTACAAAAAAAAATGATCATGCTTATAGCCAAATGACTTTGTTATCATGCTATTTGGTATTAAGTAAAATGTTGAGAGCAAGGCACAACAGTCTACCTACCTTATTGGGGACAAGATTCTTGTAAATATTAGCATCCCTCAGCACTTTAGTTTGACTAGAATCTGCCTCTCCATCCATTGCCCCTTTATAAGTGCTACTTGTTCCAGACTTTCTTGGTTTATCTGTTATCAATTAAATGAAATAAATATATTGCCATCTAAACTATATCACACAGGGGTCTCTGTTTAAGCCATAAAAGTATTTGTATACAAACGAAAATCTGCTCAGACACAAAATACCAAAGCTAATTGCATCTTGGGGACAGAAGTAAGTTGAAACATTTACTGATCTACTTACATCTGAGACAAAATTAATGAAAAATGTTAATTTTTTGAACTCTTTTGCTGCACAAACTGACCATTAAAATTCAAATGTCTACAACTATATCTCAACCTAAATGTGTACAGAGATATAACGGAGATGATGTGATTGAGGTTCTATTTATAGTGATTCCCAGCTCACTGATCACAGGAACCAACTGTTCTTCAACATAACTATAGCTGAAGAATGGCTTCCAGAAATTTCTTGCTATTAAAAAGAGCAGTTTTTTTCTCTCTTTATTTCCACATGGTTTTGAGATCTCAAAATGATGATTTATTCAGGCAAATATGGAAATCAGACAGAATTCGATTGGACTCAACTTTTTCTGCGATACCAAGCCCCATTGACTCCATAAAAATCTTCGGCAATTAGAAACTCTTAAACACAGGTACAAATAATTGGATTATTCCGAGTTTTCAAAAAGGGTGCTAACTCTTCACTATGAAACAAAATTTTAGACAACTTATCTGCAGACAACAAATTAAATGGGGCTTAAATTATGGGATTTGTCTGTATAGGGAAGAAAATATTGCAGGAAAAGGAGAAAATGCTGGTTACCATCATTTCTCCTTCACCCACACTGTGTTTCAATTCAAAAGCCTTCCACTTCATTGATTTTCAAAAGCCTTTCCCTTTACTGTTTTTCAAAATTCTTTCCCTTAGAGGTTGTCAAAACTAGAGATTGAGTGATCAAAGGTAAAAGAGTAATATCACTTAAGAAGTTCTGATTTGTGTTACAGTGCATAAAAATTAAAAATCTACAGCTGTCATACCCCAAACTCCTGAAGTACCATTCATCTGTTTGCTGCCTTTAGAAGAGACTGTGGTTTTGTCTGTTCCACCATTGAGGGATGGCTGCAAAACAAGGAAAAAGAGGGCTTATTCAATTCCCTCAAGAAAATATGAAGCCGACAGCTTTGAAAACTTCCTTGCCCCAATAACTGTCGAATGTACATAATACAGGGTCAAAATGCAGGCAAATTTAATTCATGTCACTTAAGAATTAGGTGTTATTTGTAGTCTGACAAGGCGTTACAATACAGTCTGTCAAGTTTGAGTCACTGGCATAAAAATGAATTGTAAAACTAAATTAGCAGTTGGCACTGTACTGTAACACCTCAGACTTTGCAATTATATCAAGCTTGTTTCTACCTAGGTATGAACTGGTTGGAGAAAAAAACACGTTCTTCAAGAGAACCAGCATTTCATTTGATAGAAATGAGCAAAACAACTAAAAGTAACAAAGTGTACTGATAAAAAATATTGACTGAAAATCAATTATTGACCTGTGTTACAACTAGTTATTTCGTTTGTTTGTATTGGTGTTTAATATGGTTTTTAACAGCTTAGGTCATATCATGGCGGTCACTGCACCTACACATGTGTTTCCTGGCTTTCTCACACCAGTACTGACACAATTTTCTTTCCAAGTCAGTGACTACTTTCTCACTTGCATCAGAGGAGAGTGACAAAAATCACCAGAAAGAAAAATTGCCTCAACCAGGTATCAAACTCTACCAGGTCACAAGTCAGATACCACTGAGCTACCTGGCCAGGCCAAGTTGTGTTGTTGAAATGATATCCCCGCCAAAAAAGTACAAAAATATAAGGGGTATTGTGTTTTGCATGTACAAGAGGCCTTTCTAATATTGATCCATAATGAAATTATACATTAAGCCCCCATTTTTCCATGACATGGCATTTCATTAAATAAAAAAAAATGATTGTCTGTGGCTTATGATGAACAATATAAATATGAAGTTTCATAAAATTTTGTCCAGTAGTTAAACAAATATTGGTCCATAATGGAAATGTACTTTAAGCTCCCTTTTTCCATGACACTGCATCAAATCAAATACAAAACAAGAGGGCCATGATGGCCCTGTATCGCTCCACTGGCTAAGTCAAAACACTACAAGCCAAACATTACAATACTTGGCCAATTGGTTTTAAACTAGAAGACATACAAAATTTTTTCTATAAAATCCTACGAGAAAGTTATGACCCCAGTGCAAAGCCATTTTTGGCCACAAAGCTATAATTACTTGAATCCTGGTGGGGATCCACAAGATAAAGCCCCATAACAAATAATACAGGTCCAGAATGTATGGTTATAAACAAGAAGATTTTCAAAGTTTCCTCAATAAAAGGCCCTGTAAAACATGAGATCCCTGAGGCAGGGCTAAATTTAGTAGCCCTTGGTCTTATGGTAAGTAACAAGAAGATTTATAAAGTTTTCACTATAAAAGCCCATGTAAAACTTGTGACCCCTGGGGTGGGGCCACACTTGACCCTAAGGTTATAATTTGGGCCCTCTTGGTAGAGGCCCACTAGATAAAGCTACATGCGAAATTTGGTAGCCCTAGGCCTAATGGCTAGGTACGAGAAGATTTTTAAAGTTTTCCCTATATAAGCCCATGTAAAACTTGTGACCCCCGGAGCGGGGCCAAATCTGACCCCAGGGCAATAACTTGGGCACTCTTGGTAGATGCCCACTTGATGAAGCTATATGCCAAATTTGGTAGCCCTAGGCCCTATGGCTAGGTACAAGAAGAATTTCCTTATGTAAGCCCATATAAAACTTGTGATCCCCGGGGCGGGGCAAAATTTGACCCCAGGGCTACAATTTAACGAAACTTGGTAGATGCCCACTAGATCAAGCTACATGCCAAATTTAGTAGCGCTAGGCCTTGTGGTTTCAGACAAGAAGATTTTCAATATTTTTCAGTTTTGTTGCCATGGCAACCAGAGTTTTTTAAGGAATCAAATTCTTTCAAGAAATTCTGAAGAGGACTATGGCAGGATCATTTCTGTGAAGTTTCATCAAAATTGGATGGGTAGTTTCAGAGAAGAAGATGTTTGAAATAAAAGTTAACGCACGCACGGACGGACGCACGACGGACACCAGGCCATGACATAAGCCTGCTGGCCTTCAGCCAGTGGAGCTAAAAATGAGTCAAAACGCACCCTTGCTAATACATCAGATGATTTTCTTTTTCTAGCGTCTAACTGGGAAAAAATTCTCATGGAATTGGGAAAACAAGAGGGCCAAGATGGCCCTGGATCGCTCACCTGAATTTTTGAGAGGACCATAGCCAACTTTTTTTAAAGTATTGAAATTTTGGAAACAAAATTATCATTTTGCCAAGCAATTTTGAAAAGGTCACCTCTAAAAATCATTTCAAAATCTGTCGCCACCCCTACAATTCTCACCATAGCCATGTTTTTGACGAATCAGAATTCTGCCTATAAAGTTTGTATAGTATTCAGAAATCAATCCATCATAAAGTACAGAAATGGTGATCAACAAGGCAGTTAACACCCAGACAAAAGCCCTTTTGATAACTAGTGAAATATTATGCATGTATTCCAAAGATAACAGTTTTATATTACCTCTTGCAATACATAGCTATCAAATACATCAAGTAGAAAGTGCATATCAGCATTTCTCACCAGTGTACTCACTTACCTGGTATGGGTTGAGGTCTGCAATAGCTTTTTTCATCAAAATACCTATACAGTCTTTTGATGAAAATTAAAAGGTCACCAAAGGATCATTTCTGTGAAATTATTTCAAAATCTGACCAGTGGTTTCAGAGAAGAAGAATTTTTAAGGATTTCTTCATGTCCGCATAGTGCAAAAAGCCCCCACCACCACAGCCATGTTTCTTGACTGATTAAAATTTCACGAACACTTTTTCAATAGGGGCACCCAAGGAACATTTCTGTGAAATTATCTCAAAATCTGACAAGTTGTTTAAGAGAAGAAGAATTTCAAAGAATTTCTTTAAGTCCATACAGTGCAAAGAGCCCCCCCCCCCGCCATTTTTTCGACGGATCAAAATTTCGCAAACAATTTTTGAAAAGGGTCACCCAAGGAACATTTCTGTGAAATTCTTTCAAAATCTGACCAGCGGTTTCAGAAGACAAGATTTTTAAAGAATTTCTTAGAAAATTCCATTCAGTTGCCATGGCAACCAGAGTTTTTGATGGAATCAAATTCCGTGAACAGTTTTTAAAGAGGACCTCCCAAGGAACATTTCTGCCAAGTTTGGTTGACATTGGCCCAGTGGTTTCAGAGGAGATGGTGTTTAAAGAATTGTTGACGACGCACAACGGACACAGGGTGATCCTAAGAGTTCCCCTTGAGCACATTGTGCTCAGGTGAGCTTAAAATACAACTTTTTCGATTGGGAATGGGGCTGAAATGCAGCCCCGCAGGAAAGGAAGAAAATCCCCTGTACATTTATACGTGATTGCACACACCGACATGTATGAAGTTTTATCAATTTTCGTCAAGGATATTAGAAGATATCTAACCAGACGGATGGACAACGCAAAAGCTATATCCCCTTGCCTTTGGCTGGGGATAATAAATATAGATCTAGCATTATTATACAAGAAATTAATCACTGGCATTATTATACAAGAAATCAAACAATCATTGAATCTTCAATCATCATCTACTGGTGCAAATAATGATAATTCATAACAAAGGCAAAAGGAGTAAGCATAGATAATTGCTCAAGAAAATCTACTATATTATCAATGAGTTAGTAAGAAATGACTGTATACATATTTATTGTATCATACCTTTGTTTGCATATTATGACTTTAGACAAAGTATGCAAATAACCAGACATAATTTATTATTAAGTTCTGGCTATGTTTTACAGGCTGCCTTTTCTTGAATCCAATAAGTTACCTGACTTATGATCCTACTTTCCTCAAAGAATTAAAAAGCTAGTATCGTCTGTCATTATTTTCTAAGTATCACAGGAGTAGCTTCCTTTTCAATAAATACCCAAAAGGGTTAAAATTAGGCCTAACAAAAAAATATCTGTGTTTAGGGTTTCAGTCCGAGATACTGTAGGTAGGGTGGAACATGTAATGAAATCACACCCGATAGATTTTTTTTTTATTTTTTCAATCATAGCAAAAATAATTTAGGGTTGGCAGCATTTTCTAGGTAGGGTAGGGAAACCCTAAACGCAGATATTTTTTTTTTAGGCCTTAGCAAAATCTATTTTACCGGCAAGCAATCAGTTGTCGCCAATTCTGGTGTCCAAAAACAATTACTCAATTCTACATGTTCATAGTGGAATCAATAGTGATATCCTCCTAACCCTTTACCACACAACCACTAGTATAAACTACCTAAGAAAGAAGGGATCTGAAATCAGTGCAGGAAATGGGGAAAATGCTGGTAACCAATTTGGACAAGTCTCCTATTTTCTTGAGAGGTAAAGAGTTAACACTTTACCAAACAACAAAATGTTAAGACTTGTGTCCAAATTGAAATTGAATGCATTTGCAGACAACAAATTAAATATGTCTCAAATAATGGAGTTAGTCTTAAAAATAGTGGAAAACATTGTGGGAAAAGACAAAAATGTTGGTTATCATAAGTTGTCCATCCCAAGGTTGTTACAACTCGGGATTGTTTGGTAAAGGATGAAACATTACTTCAATTAGACAGCTGAATATAAAAGATCTATTTTTTTTTTCTTATTACAGTATCAGCTTCAGGCTGATTATAAATGAGCCATGCTCTGTGAAAAGGGGGCTTAGTGAATCTGCGAAAAGTATTGACCCAGGTCAGCCTGCGCCGACTGGGCAGAAACTTTTTGCTATTGGTCAATTTTCTGTAATTTCAAGGACCTTCTACCACATAGTAAAGTCAGTTGTTTAAAAAAAGTGGCTATTATTGATTGATAATTATGTGTTGACTTGTCCGGTATCATGTATCATGGAGATGCATTAAGCCCCTTTTTGCCAGAGCATGGATCACATATATATATATTTCTACAAAACTGCTCAGCCAGTAAGATGGCTAACCTAAGAATTTAGTACAAAAAAAAAAAAATCTCTAAAAATTCCTTGCAAAGTATGTAACCTGGTGTCCATCAGCCAGGCTCACCCTAATGGACATTGGTTTAGTCTATTTGACTGAACTTGCATATCATTTGATTGCAATTAACACTTACAAAGTCATCGATGAATGGTTTATCAGCACCATCTTCTTTCTCCGTCTTTTCATCTCTATCTTTTACATCCTTTGAATTACCTCTCACATCTTTCTCCCCAAATGATTTTCGTGTGTTACTTCGATTTGCTGGATAGTTGTTGTAGTAAGGTTCCTTTCCATAATATTCGTAAGGTGGTAAAAAATCGTAGTAACCAGGGTAATTAACATTCTGAAATTTGAGAAAGGGTTTTTCATCATTTGTATCAGACTACTGTCAATTAAAAACTTGAACTGTAATATAAAAAAATTTTACTCCTAACCTTCTTCAGCAAATTTGGATTCGACAGCTTTCTAAACCATCCTCAACAAAAAATTAACTTGCAATACAAAAACCGACTTAAAAATATTTTGCTAAGAGGATTTTCTCATCTTGCCAAATTGGTTTAAAAGAGACATTACACTAGATTTTGTTTCAAAAGGGTTCTTTTCAAGAGAATCTTAAGAAAGACACCAAATTTTGGTTCACCTAAAAATGGCTTTAACATTAAACAAGAGTTAAATACAGAAATGCACAAAACACAAGAAATGACTGAGATTTTTGTACTTTAACTTTCCTAAACCCTTAGTCTAGTTCGAGCCATTATAGCATAACAAGGGTTTAAAACATTTTAGACATGAATTTAGTTGGCTGAATAGGGCAGTGGTAGAGGCACCATTTCTCATCTTGTAGGTTCAAGTCCCATGAGAGACATTTTTTCCCAGCATATCTCTTTTTCTTATTTTTTCCCATTTACTATGGGTAAACAGTCCTTATGATCTTTACTGTTAAAATGTCAACAGTCTAACACACCCCAACCCCCTATAAAAAAGTAAAAAATCTAGTTTAATGCCCATTCAAAGGTGGTCTATAGAAAGACAAGAAAAAACAAACTGGTGGCTATGTAACAAAACCCCAGCTGTATGCTCTGATAGAGAAGACAGGTTTTCAAAACTAAATTATGTTAGTCCAAGTTATCTCTCAACTCCAAAAAAAAAAAAAAAATTCTAGACTCACGCAAATTGAAAGCATTTGCAATTCGCAGAAGACAAATAAAATTTGGCTGAACTCTTTACCACACAACAAAATTTTGGATTTGTCTAAAATGAAAGCATTTGCAGAGGCCAAATAAAATGTAATACAAAACATGAAATTAATCTTTCATATGGTAGTAAACATTGTGGGAAAAGGAAAAAATGCTGGTTACCAGCATTTTCTTTTCACAATGTTTTCAAAAGCCGTCTTTCTCAGGGTCGTTAAATATTGGGATTGCGTGATTTTTTGATTGGGATTTTAAATGATAGGTTTTTACTTTCAAAGAATATAAAACACTGTAAGAAAAGGGGGAAGTGCTGGTTTCAAAAGGCCTCTACCTAAACATCCTTAAAACTTGACATTGTTTGGTAAAGGGTTCAAGGTTGTGTTTGTATTAGTAATGACTTTAAATCTTCAACCCCCCCCCCCCCAAAAAAATCGTAAAAGTTTGTACTATGTTTACACTACCTGACCCGCTCCATATCTAGCATTCGGATGTTGATATTTATTCTCTCTCTGCCCCGGGGTTCGTATTAAAGAGGGCTGGGACCCAAAATGTGCACCAAATTTTTCCCCATAGCCATAACCATTGTAATAAGCATAGGCTCCATAGTTGTATGCGTAGTAATCATCATCCACCGAGTGATGGCGTGATTTACTGCTCTGCCCTATTGGAATTCTTTTACCTAAAATTGAAAATAAAACAATGTTAACACAGTACTAGCTGCATTAAGACGTAATTTCAACCGATACTAAAAGGAAAACAATTCAAAGTAACTAAAATAATGAAACAAGAATGAAAATACATTTCTTCACAGGTAAGGAAAACACTCAGGACAAAAGGAAATTGCATGTGGTAAGCAGTTGCTTATTTTCCCATTAGGTTTTCAAAAGCTGTCTTTTTGAAAAAAAAAAAAAAAAAACCAACACCTTTAGGCTGAAATGTTTCTTGTATTATTTTCCATGGCATGATTCCCTGAAGATCATGTGGAGCAATTTTTTCAAAGCTATTTGATTAACTCATGGGTATTCAAAAACAACTGCTCTTTTAGATGGGCTTTTGAAAACATTGCAGGAAAAGAAACACACACATGTATGTTAGTAACCAACAATTCCCATGTTTCCACAATGTTTTCTATCCTTTGCAAGGAAGCACATTTAAACTGTCTGCAAAGGCTTTCCATTTGGGCATGCCTAAATTTTTTTTGTTTTGTATAGAGTTAGGAAACAAGACCATTCAAGACTACAGGACTTATTCTGGCTGAGTTACCCCCCCCCCCCCCCACAGTTCGCTGGTTGTAACTGATTCCAGCATTTTTGTCAATCTCACCTTGTTTGGAGCTGGGTGGCTTCTGAAAAAAAAAAAAAGAATGTTCAATATAAATCAGTGAATCTTCTAAACTGTTTTAAAAGCAATAAAAAAAAATTTACTAAATTCTGCTACAGTGGATTCCACTGAATCACAACAATGTTTATCGGGATTTTTGGCTATTAGCAACAATTAGTCCAGTACCGATCCTTTTCCTATTTAGCGTAAATTTGAATGCTTAATCTGGATCCCGTAAGTGGAAAATTTTGGTTTTTTGAAACAAAAACTTTGCAAAAGATTCCAAATTCTAGTGTTTATTAGCAATTCTGTGGCGCAAGACAAAGAAAATTGCAGTCTGTCAGCTAAAAAATAATTTTCATTTGTAGATAAAAGTCGAATTTCAAAGCGAAAAGAGTATTGAAGTTATGAACCATTGCAGCAGCATACATATGACGAGTCCATGTTGACCTGGAATTATCATTTTCATAATTTAATCATTAAAGATATTAAATCTTGCCTTGTTTCTAGTTACCCTTTTCATTTTATAACGTGTAATGATGGTTACAAAACGTCTCCAATTTGTCGACATTTTGGACCACGACCTTGTTTAATCAGTGATGTTTGACAGCAATGCTGAGGAAATTTCCTATGCAGTATATTAAACTGCAGCCTGTAGTATTACAGGTGAAACCTAGGAAACATTTCTATAACTGTTTTGGCTCTCTACACTGTAGATATGGTAAACTAGAAAGTGCTGCAGTACACTCAAAAAAGAGATCAGATAAAATAAATAGGAAAGTAACCGTATTCTCATTCGTAGGAATTTTAAGCCATGCCGGTGCAAAGTCATGCTTTGGAGCGTTATTGGTGGCCATTCCAAACCATTACATCATTGTGACACCTGAAATAGAAGGAACGTGCATCTGTTAACATAGAAGGCAGTTACCAATTCATATCGACTAATTTTTGTGACATACATCGTGATCAATAGCTTGATGGGCAATTTCACTGTTGCAGATGTCTGCAGCAAGATCAGACAACACAGAAATTATAGCCTGATCTTAAATCTACAGTCTGTCATTATTTTTTTTAGATGTTCTGACCAATATAAAGAAATAGAAAGTTTTATTTTATGACTAAGAAATGTCCATTTCAGTTACAGCCTACAACAACTTAACTCATATCTGAAGGTTTAGGAAAATATTTGAAATGTACTCAATCTACCATACAATAAAGTATAACATGTGCTGGGAAATATCTATATAAACATGTATTGTCATTTACTTACAACTAATTGTTGCTAAATTAATGAAAGAATTTAAAACTTTACCTACCAACATAGAACAGTATGAATGCCAAATGAACTCAACTGTTGCTTTGACAGGTTGAAGCTATTCACTCCCTGTATTACTTGACAATTGAAATAGAAATGCAATCAAGGCACAAATGGTAAAGAAACAGTACATTAAATTGTCCCGAGAATGAACT
Source organism: Hippopus hippopus (assembly GCA_946811185.2). Taxonomy (NCBI): domain Eukaryota; kingdom Metazoa; phylum Mollusca; class Bivalvia; order Cardiida; family Cardiidae; genus Hippopus; species Hippopus hippopus. The sequence goes on along the minus strand of OX328099.1, from coordinate 37,548,793 downwards.
AACACAACATCATGAAATCCTGAGCATTGTAATTTCAGCACCAATACTATACAATACAGCTATATCACAATTTTTTGTCATGACAACACCTAATGCAAAGCACACAGGCTTGCACTTAACCTTTTACTGCTACAATATATCTTCTTCCATTTTGTCTTTAAACGTCGAGGTTGTTTTGTTATGGTTTGTTTACGTTAAGTTTAGATGAACTATCACACAGATGGAAAAATTTAAAAACGTACATTTCACGACATTTATAAGCACTCTAAACCTGAACCTAAACCAGAGTTTGTCAGCACACAATTAAATCTAACTTTCACGACTTTGTCGGGGTAAACACCAGAAATAATTTTCTTCAGAGACATTACAGCATGGTCAAATAATCGTCACAACTGGTCAAGTAAAAAGGTCACAATCTTCTGGATAAATTTTGTACAGATGAATACAATTTTACTACGGAGTGTCACGTAGAAACTATCTTCATAAGATTCAAAATCGATTTCCAGATTCAAATGTAATTGACACAAAGTAAAAACCGTGGAAATTTAAGTTAAATTTGTTTATTTGTATTTCTATTTCTTCCCTCCATCCAATATGGCGACTAATTCCCACAATGCAATTCTTTGTCCACAGACTGGTTTACTGAATAGTTTGAGGAGTCACAAACCGTGCCTGTCCTCTACAAATAGATCTGCACAATTTGTAATTTCTGCAATTAAAAAACAAATATGCAAAATTTTTTAGTAGCAAATTTTGTTCAGCATAGATTAGCTCATAACTTAAATCATCCCAAAAGTGACATTCTGTTGCACACCTAAATGATGGTGAACAAACAATATTTTCCGGTGTACACGTGTTCTCGCAAGTCTCTTATATCCGACCATTCACTTTGAAAAATAGAAAAAAAAAAAATCTTTTAATTCTTTACCAGAAAGAACATTTTAAGACTTGTCGAAATTGAAAATATCCAGACGACAAACGAGGAAAATCCGAAAGGTGTTCTGTAAACGGCTTAAAACACTGTCGGAAAAGGAGAAAAATGATGATTTTACTTCTTTTTAATCTCCGTTGTACATAGATCTAAATGCGTCACCGATAAATAAACGTAAATTATAAAACAAGAACAAAAATGGAAAAGTAGGTAAGTGCATTTTCCCCTATCTGTCTTAGGTTACCTTTTCTGCACTACGAATTTATGGATGTTTATATAATGCGGAGTCTACGCTACGATTAGCTCTCACATGGACATATATGTGAATAGGTCTACATGTACAGTCTGATCTTGATCTACACTTTCGGCTTTGCTGTAAATAGCCTAAGTCTGACAACACTTATCAAATGAAACAATAAATTTAACTCAAAATACCAAATGATTCGACGAAATATGGAAAGCATTTGCAAACGTTAAATTAAAGGTAGCTCTAAAAGTATTTCTGTTTTCGAAATGGTAGAAAACAATGTTTCCATAATGGTTTTTTTTTTTGCTTGTTCAAAAGTTTTAACCAATTTTCATTCTAACAGAACTCGAAATTAGTTGGTTGTTCCATTATATTGAAGACTGGCGAAATTGTGACCAATTTAATAATCTAAGGGAAAAAACTCGTACTTACTTTTAAGTCTCTGTTAATATCGGGGTCGTTTCCCTTATAGTTATGGACAGCCTAAAACAAAATATAAATATTTTAATATTATGCTACATGTTAAAGTCTTTAGAGACGATCGGTGTGAAAAAAGGATTCTCCGCTGAGTTGTAAAGGATTATTTAAAGTTTTTCGTTGTGGAACTGTAGTATGACTACATCACACAGAATTAAAAATACTGAAATATAACATGAATCATTGCTTCATAAAGACATTTTGACAACTCTGTTATGAGCAAATTTTGCATTTTTACGTATTATATGTTATAAAACTTGTAAATGACTCATTTAACCCTCTACTTAAGTGTTTGAAAGACCCTGGGGACGAAGGCTTTTGAAAGCATTGTGAGAAAAGGATAAAATGCTGGTAATCGTTTTCCGACTATGTTTTCTGTCCTTTCAGAGACATTTCTCATTGCCCAAGTTAGGAGAAGGGTTAAGAAAGACCAGGCAAATTATGACTGGGTTAACTCTAGGCTGCTAAGTGCGACGCACTGACCTTTGCGGACAGTGTAGATCTAGATCAGACTGCACAGAACATGCAATCTGATCTTGGATCTATACTTTCCGAGAAGGAGATATTATTCCCCAAAATATCATGTTTAAATAGCAATATTTGTGTTTTTACGATCGAAATGAAAATTTCATTGTAGTTATTTAGCAGCATAAGGGTTAACAATTGCCATCAGATGACTGAAATAGTGTTTAGTTTAATGAAGGTATTACCTTCTGTAACAAATCTGCGTGTGATTGCTTTTGGAAAAAAGAAAGTCTTGTAATTATTCATAAAAATAAAAACAGCGTGATAAAAAGATAAAGTATCTACTATATGATCCCTTGTCTGCACCGTTTCCCAAGATCTTTCCATGGGACTAGGCATTCATGGGTTAAACTTCCAAGTTGCCTTATATATGAGCCATGCTCTTTGAAAAGGAGGTTTAATGCATCTGCAAAGCATTGACCCAGATCAGCCTGCACAGTCTGCACAGACTGACCTGGGTGTATTTTTTTGCTATTAGCCAATATTCTGCATGTCAAAGGACCAGTCTACTTCCTGATTCAGTCATTTTTAAAAATTGTTAGACAAAGTGGATTTCATGGATCCATTATTATATGATGACTTGCTTGGTAAAATTGAATCATCGAGATGCATTTTCCAGAAGATGGCTCACATATCTATATACTATAATCATCCTTCAGTAGATTGTCTCAGGATGGTAGAATTTAGTTAGTTTAAACATATTTTATTGCCAATTGTATACATAGTTTTCTATATAACAAAGATAGTAATCATTTAAATAAGGCAAAAGGGTCTGGCCACAAGTTCTCACAACTTAGCTTCGGCCATTCCCTTTTGTTTAACTTACACAGAATAAGGTCTTCAATAATACCAGAAATATTAAAAAGAAAACCATACAATAAATAACTTTCGGGCTAGCATGTAGAGAAGACAGTGTCTTTCCGGTCATGAACGGAAACAACATGCATACAAATGAAAATTTGTTAAAGAAATAAGTCAATCAAAAAGAAAAAAAAAAAATAAATTAAAGAAAAGAAAAAAAAAAAAAAAAACTGATGGAAGATATGTTCTCGGGATAGAACTACCGCTTGTCGAGCAAGTGACGCCAGGTCGTGCATCACACAACTGTTGTATATGAATCATGAGTTGTTGCAGCTGCACGACGTTATGTAAACCTTTCAGATTCCCTTATAAACACTTGCGTAGTGCGAAAAATTTTAGCATTATCCTCAAAACTAAAATCCGATGAGCCTAGAAGTAGTAGCCTTGTACTTAAAGGGTGGAAGCGGTGTAAGTCGCGGAAGAGTTTTATTCTTGAAGCAGTATATTGAGTGCAATGAAAAAAGTAATGATCTGCATCTTCAACTTCGTGTCCACATATACAGCTTGGGTCCAGTATTATGTGATTAGTAAAGAGGTCGTGGTTGAGATTACTACATCTGTTACGTATTCTTGCGTGGAATACCGAATATTTGCGATCTCCAATAAAATAATGACGAGGTACCTTGGGGACTGAGAATGTTCGTAAAATCGAAGATTTAAATAAGGATATAGATTCTATAGATTTTAGATCTTGAGGAAGCTCATTCCAAAGAGAAACTGCTGAAGGAAAGAACGATTTTGCAAACAATTCAGTCCTACATGCTATCAAATCAAAGTCATTGGCATTACGTAACGTGTAATCTGTTCTATTATTTACTTGTCGAGGAAATATGTCAGTAAGATAATTAGGAGTAAGACCATTAATTATCTTGTATACGAGTATTATTTTTTGGTACTTTCTTCTATTATCAAGACTTAACCACCCGATTTCTCTATAGATATTGGTCAGTGATGCAGATCGGGTTAAGCCAGTTACTATTCTTGCTGCTTCGATTTGTATTTTCTCCAATGATTCTTTTTCTCGCTCTGTACAATTATCCCAAACTACTGATGAGTACTCCAAGATCGGACGCAGAAAAGATATATAAATTTGATTGAGCGAATCCCGTTTGAGTTTGAATTTTAAATTCCTCATGATTCCGAGAATTTTGGACGCTGACTTAGTTAAGTTGTTTACATGCACCTGCCATTTACCATTACTACTTAATGTCAAACCTAAATGTTTGTGATCTTCTACAAACTGAATATGAACATTATCAAACAGTAAAGTTGGAGGATCGATGTTTTTATTGGAAAATAACATAGCAACTGTCTTGGAAGGGTTAAAGTCTACTAACCATTGTTTTGCCCAATTGGAAATCATGAAAAGATCATGATTCAAGATACCTTCGATATCAGGTATTCGTGTTGCAGAACAGGCGAGACTAGTGTCGTCTGCAAATAAACGACTTATACTTAATAAATTTTCCGAAATGTCATTGACATATACCAAGAAGAGTAGAGGCCCTAGTACTGAGCCTTGGGGGACACCAGCATTAACTGACAATGACCTTGACCTCACGGAATTAACTACAACTGACTGCTTGCGGCCTTCGAGATAGTTCACAAACCATTCAAAAGAGGTCCGCTTATTCCATGCTGGCGAAGTTTGAATACCAAGCCTCTATGCCAAACTCTGTCAAATGCTTTCGATATATCACAGAAAACCATGCAAAGGTTTTGTTTGGAATCTAGAGAAGAGACAATTTGTTGGTAAATATCGAGCAATTGATATACGGTTGAATGTCCACGAAGGAATCCGGACTGTTTTTTGTATAATAAATCATTAAAATGCAAATAATTATAAACGTGCTTGTAAACACATCTTTCCATGAGTTTACCTAGGCAGCTTAAAAGAGATATAGGACGGTAATTACTCACTAAAGATTTGTCTCCCTTTTTAAAAAGAGGATTTACAATTGCCTCTTTCCAGCTGTTTGGAAAAATTCCATCATTAAGCGACTTATTGAAAAGCTTGAAAAGTGGAACGGCTATACTGTTTTTAACATTCTTAAGTACTTTATGACTAATGAAATCAGGACCTGCAGCTTTATTGGTACATAGGGTACTTAAAATACTTTCTATTTCACGTACTGATATAACAATACTCTCAAGCTTGCAATCAGTTCTAGCTTCAAATCTAGGTAATTCAACGCTTGAGTCATCAACAAATGATATAGAGCAAAAATACTTATTAAGGCTCTCTGCTTTTTCTATGTCTGTATAATGTAGAATTTCTGCATTATTTTCAAATGTTCGTAAAATTGGTATGGAATCTGATTTTTTATTAATATTAAACAAACGCCGTATGTGTTTCCAGTATATTTTGGGATTATCGAGACGATAATTAGACAAACAGTCATCGAGATGATCAAAATAACGTTCTTTAGCATTTTTTTTCAAATTGTTAACCCTATTTCTTAGGTACTTATATTTTACCCAGTCACTAGGTCGTCCTTTTTTTGTCATGATTTTCTTTTGTCTGTCACGTTGTCTGGTAAGTCTCCTTATCTCGGAGTCATACCAGGGTCTGTCATTAGGTCTAATTGTTACTTGTTTAGACGGAATACATATTGACATCATTTCTAATAGTTTATTAGTGAAAAGTTCGCAACCGTCGTTAATGTCAGAGTTGTCTAGAAAGTTCCAATTTTCGGTTATTATAAGACGGTTGAGCTCGTTAAAATCAGCACGTTCGTAATACCAGATCCTTCTTTTAGAGCATACCGTTGGCGCAAACGTAAATTTCAACATGACCAGGGTTGCTTTATGATCAGTAATGATAGGGTCAATATCCAAAGTATCGGCTCTAATAACATCTATAGGATCAGTGACTAATATTGGATCAATCAGTGTCTCAGAAAAACTGGTGACTCGTGTTGGTTTAGTAATTACGTTAGTTAGATTATTTAAGACCATGGTATTGGAGAGATGAGACTCATTTTTGTCTAACAGATTTTGGTTGAGATCCCCAACTATCACAATATTTGAATTAGACTCTAAAGCTCTTTCCAGTGTCGAATTAAAATTTTCCCAAAAGGCCACCGGCGTACTTGGAGATCTGTACACGTTGCAAAGAAGAAAGGAAGATGAACGGTATTTAATCTCAACCCATATACAATGAATAGATAGGTATTCCAAATCAGTTCGTCTTTTTGAGAACAGGGAATTCGCAACATATACAAGGAGTCCGCCGGAGTGTGAAGTGAGATCCTGTCTATACAATGTACTGTCCTGGTTATCAACTGTCAAGTCTGAGGTAGGAATAGTGCTATTCAAATGGGTTTCCGTAAAGCACATGATATCGAAATCCGAGAGCTGGTCAGAGATGAAAGACAGTTTATTTCGAATGCTGCGAATGTTAAGGTGAATAATAGAAAGTCTGTCGCTAGATGACGGGGTATTCATAGTGGGTCCCGGATTGGTCTCTACATCACCTGATAGAATAAGTAATATAGACAAAATGTAATGAAGAGAGAAAGTTAAAATTGCTTTTGAGTTTGGCCTGATACTTAAGTACGTTTGATAGCATATATCTAAAAAAGTGATGAGAATCAGATTGAAAGCGTTTATAAGGTTAATGATAAAACGATATCGTCTAATGCAGCTGTGTGTACTTGCATAGAAGCTTCCGATAGACGCGCGCCAGATCGCAACTTCTATACCTATGGTGGATCAAACAATTTATCAGTCATCAGACGCGCAGCTACCGAAACAACAACAAATCCGTGATAAACGTCCGAAACAGCAGAAGCCCGACAAGTAGCAAGGATCCTCGATAACATAATGACAGGAAAATAAAGAAGGGTTGTTCTTGCAAATAAAACGTTAAAAAAAGAAACAAGAAGAAGTAAGAAAAAAGATAGAAATGATGATCGGTACATTTTGAAACAGATTGGATAGAGTTGGTAGAAGAGGTGGACTAGATGGGTACTAATTTTCTAACTTATATGGGGAGGATACATGACGTCATAATCTGTCAAGTATAAATGCAAAGTTTTAAAATCAAATTCTACATTTTCCTGCTGGTTTTACCTAGATAGAAACCAAGACATTACAGGAGTGACTTTTCAACAGAAACGAAATCTTTGAAATCAAAATTCTAACAATTCGATCTCTCAGTCATTAAATAGAGTCTAGAAATCTGAAAATAAGCCTTGATGGAGGAATGCTACATATGGTAGAATAGAGATGAGACACAGTTTTAACACATAAACACATACAACCATTTAATGAAAAATCAACTTGAAAAGTAGTAGACACATGATAATAAAATGTTTATCAGGTTATTTTCATTAAAGGATTTTTTCACAGTATCAAAGAAATCAATTGATAAAATAAATATTCTTTTATATCTTCTACGTACTGTATTTACTTTTTGATTGTAATTTTATGATAATATTTTGTAAGTTCCTAAACCAGAATTCCTAGACCAAAGTCACATCCATCCAAACATTTATCTCTTTACCAAACGACAAAATTTTAGACTTGTCCGAATTGAAAGCATTTGCAGATGACAAAATTAATGTGACTCAAAAATTGAAGTTTGTTTTGGGAAGGGTAGAAAACATTGTGGGAAAAGGAGAAAATGCTGGTTACCAGCATTTTCTCCTTTTCCTACAATGTTTTCAAAAGGCTTCTATCTCAGGGTCGTAAAAACCAGGGATTGTTTGGTAAAGGGTTATGTTATGTTACTATGTTGTTTTTGCATCAGCATTTTTCCTTAAACGGCAAAAGTACTTCTAATAAAATTATTCATGGATACATGAATTTTGCAAGCAATGTATTTAAAAACAAATGTCAATACTTTCATTCATAAAAATCCACAAATGCAGAATACTTTATGAATTATCAGAAAATGTATTAAAACGGTATTCAAATAAGAATACATGTTCATCTAATACGATTACCTCAGGCCTGACCCACAGTACCCAAGTTTACTTAGGATACGGAATATATTTATGTTCTAATGATCTCATATATCAGAGAAAAAAATATGATTTTCAAAAAAAAATTTTTTTTTTCAGAAAAAAGGTATACTAATATCTATTCACCGGAAAGGTGTCTAATATTTTTTTTAAGGGAAACAACTGTTTCTTTAATTTGAACCTAATCTTATTTGGGTCGCCTCCCTTGTCTTACAAGGCGACTGCAGATCTAGTAACATTTTCCCCTAAACTCAGGCTTATTTATACGGCTCTTCCCTTTCTCTCTTATTCATTTTTCGGCGTAGCTGAATGTGCTGGCTTTGGTACTGATAACAAATGAATAAATAGAAATTTGTGAATGGTCAAAAATGTAGTCTACATGTTTATTCTAACGGCCCCTGCCTATTTGCTGATAAATTTATGTCGTTTTTTTTTTAAAAGATATTTCTTGTGAAAAAACAATCAATCCCTTCTTTTTCTCAGTTTAATATGGGACCCCTGGTTTAACATTCTTCTGTTTCATTCAAAGAGGTCTGGTCGGCTAAGGTCTGTTGGGCACTAACTAGCCTTTCTGCTTTCATTAGGCGTAGCTGAATGCGCTGGCTTTTGACCTACATTTTGGTATTGATATATCCGAAAGAGTTAGCGTTGTAACACCACAGCGTACTCTTTCTGGGTCGTACGAGTCAAAAGTATTCATTTTATCAGAGAAAATGAAAGAGCAAGCCTAAAAATGTGTTTCTTGTTTTGATTTCATGAATTCTGTGAAAACTGAGTGTAAGTTTGTAATTTCTTAGGGAACTTTTTTGTACCTGTGCCCACATAAAGGAACTTGTTCTATCACCCGGAAGGGCCTTTTTTTTCACTGTGGTTTTTCAAGGGTAGTCGTGTTTGAGGTGAAATAGCAAAACACGCAATCAGTTGAGATGCCACTTTTTTTAGCTTCCTGTGTACATAGACCACTGGACATATATTTGATAGAAAGAACCAGCAAAGATGTGGGTTTGTCAATGAAAGTACAGCATAGGGTCAAACATAGTGAATTTCACTCTATTTCAATGTCGCAAAATACAAGTGGTGTGACACCTAGATAGATGGGAACAAAAACCAGAAAAATCAGTATTGCAGCTTTGTAAGTGCACATATTTGGATAAAATTTGGAGCACAAGAAGCCCTCAGTACAAAGAATCAGGATATTTAATCAAAATCACAAAGGACAAGTTAATTTTAGATTTATTTTCATTTTAATAGGCCGGAGGGATTTGTACAGGAATTTTGCCGAAGACTGCTTTCGGGTAACTCTAAATCCTATTTTATGGGGGTGGGGGTGGGATAATGTACTTACAGTGTAGAATGTGTCATCTGCCTATTGTTGACAGAGGAGCATGACCAGATTTGAGAGAAAAGCCAGTTTTGCTTTCAAACCACTGGATTTGAATAAGGCAAAGGTGCAGGGAAAGGGGCTGGAGTTATGACACTCTCTTCTGTTCTGTTGTATTCTGTACAGTTTTATTCTAAAATGTTTCATTCTAACTTGAAGTGGTTAACATTATTATTCATAGTTTGTGTGTTTCACAAATTTCCCCTTGTCTGTTCGTCTGTCTGCCATTCTCTCTATCCTCCTGTTTCCATACCTTTTACATGCTCTCTCTCTCTCTCTCTCTCTCTCTCTCTCTCTCTCTCTCTCTCTCTTGTGTGTGTGCTTCCTCCCATGGTCCCTCTGTTTGGGAGAAGTTTAGGAATGTAGGTTTGAAAGTTTGCTCGTGGGTGGGGGTTGATAATTCATTATCATTGTAGCACTTTTCAAATTACTTTTATGTTAATTGTTTTTCCAATTCATTTCCCTGTTTCAGTTACCATCAGGCCATCATCAGTGGTGCTGCTATACACCAGAGAGTCAGGCTTTTAGCCATAGGCCTATGCCACATTGGTTAAGCTAAAGTCACATAAAAATCGGCGGCACCGATATGTCGGCGGTTCCCCAATTTTTTTGGCCGATCGGTAGTAAATAGCGACAGACCGACGTCGGTGTTTGTTGCGGGGATCTATTTGTCTAGCGTTCACATAAAAGCGACGTCCCGGCGGCGTCTATTTCCTTTGATCGGCGATTAGGTAGCACTTGTATGACCGAAAAATCGGTGATCAAAAGTTGATATGCCGCTGATACGCCGGCGTGTTGTTGCCGGCGCCCGGCCGATTGTTGCCGGCGCCCGGCCGATCAAAGAAACGTCGGCGTAGCATCAAAGAGTAGTCGGCGATTGTACACCGAGCTACGGCCGGGCTACTGCCGATCACATGTTTGTCCAGGCCCGCCCAAAGTTAATAAAAAGAGGGCAGACTCCGGGATATTTTCGCAGAGTTTGGAAGTACATGGTCTTCTGGCTCTCGTGCTTGTAATGCGGGGACACACCAGATCGCACAGCTCCCGGAAGATCGCAGGGGTGACACGCATGAAGCTCTTGAAATCACCAGCGCTCTCCCTCATCAACTCCATCATGAGGGTATCGTACTGCCCGTACAACGATCTGAGGATCAGCCACGGCTTCAACCACACGGACCGGGGACGCCGCTCGTTCAGCTCTCCTTCCTCCCTTGCCGCCGCAAGCTTTGCTATCAGCATCTGATCTTGTTGAAGAAGGGCGTACTGTGCCCTCAGGACCGCCGGCCTGTTCCTTCTTCTGTCACGTAATGGCATGATGACTTGTGCTTCTACACTAGAATGCAGTCGGACAACTTTTCAAATATTACCATGGCTACCAGTATATATACCCATGAAAAACAATGCCGATGTCGGAATTAGTTGCCGGCTACTCAACGATACGTCGTGAAGTAATCAGCGAGTAATCTGCGAGAGATCAATGATTAGTCGATGGGAACACGCCGATATGCATGCCATCGGCCGGGACCTGGCCTGGCGCCTGCAGTGCATCTAAAGAGGCCCGGCGAGATGTCAACGACAAGTCTCCGATAATTGACGGCGGAGAAAAAGTCGGAAAAGGGTCAGAAACGTCGGCAATGTGTACAAAGTCGGCCGTAGTCCGTGAGATGGTCGGCAGTGTCCCGGCCGATTGCCGGCGATTAGTCACCGAGGCTTTACCGACTTCTCCAAAACCTAAAGATTCCACCGATTGATCGGGAGATTTTAACTTGGAGGTAAATTTGGCCGACACCTCGCCGATCATAAAAAAACGCCGTTTTTGTCGGCCGAGGCGCCGATCAATCGACGACGTATCTCCGACTAATCTCCGAAATTATCCCCTATACTACCAAAAACCCGTCGGTACCCCATCGCCGGCGCATCGGAGCGGTTATGTGACTTTAGCTTTAATCTCGGGTCTTGGTTTGAACTCGGCTCATCAGTGTTGGTTTTTATGTGCAAGCATATGTATTGTTATTGTTATATTGGATAATGTTAACTTATTCATGGCTGGTTCCTTTTTTACTCTACCATGCTGTACTTGGATTTCAATCTTGAACACACCATTTGTCTCTCAAGTACATATTCACACAACTGTTTGTGTTTTTTTTTTGGTTATTAAGTCTACAGCGCAGATGGAAAAGTAAGAGAAACACCCCAAAACCCCCAAACCACTTTCCTCACTCCCAAAACGGCATGCAACACGCTAAGATACACGATTTTTTGAAAATAGTTATGAAATAACGCTATCAGATGAAAGAATTTTTAATGAAATAGTCCGCTGTTTAAAACCTATTTGCTAGCGAATCTATCATCACCTTCTATTAGTACATTCGCTGCTTGCTGGTGTAGATTTCTGTAACCGAATTTTATCAATTTTGCATTACTTTTTTTTTTTCATTTTGAATACATTCTCGGGAAGTATTTTGATTTTTATTTTCACGGTATTGCTTTCTTAGGAAACTTGAGGACCCGATTGTAAGGTTTCCAGAACGGAACAATTCGCAAAGTATTAGGAAATAACCAGGCTTATAGAACTCATTTTTACAACCACTGGGTAGGGGGGCGGGGGACAAGGATCAACCCCCGGCACAAATTTGGCTGGGGGGGGGGGGGCTGTTTCAGTTTCATCAATATTTAAAATATATTTCATTTTCTTAGACTAAAGTTTCGCTTTTCATTCCTTACAAAAGCCAGTACTCACTCCTTTGCAAACTTCTATACGATCCTATGATTTTCAAGTGCCACCAGACCGGCGGAAAAAGAGACAAGCATCACGTGCCCGGTGCACTTTGGGATCACCGTGACATTTTTAAAACGTTCGTTAATCTTTTTAACACATTAGGCAAAATCAGGGGCTTTCGCAGACGACATAGATCAAGATCAGACTGCACAAAATGTGCAGTCTTGTCTTAGATCTATACCGCAGGCTTATTTGGTCAAACCTTTAAGATGAAAATCTGTCCAGGTTTCAATGGATTAGGGCCTATATTTTTTAGCAATATAGACAGAGGTCGAGCTTAGATATATGGCATCGAAAGAGTTAAAAAGAGAAATAAAATTTACTGTGAGAAAGACCGTGGTGAAATCTGATACAGGGCTTTATGTTACATTAGAAATGATGTGAAGTTCCTACCTAGATTAATTTACGGCTTTTAACAAAAAGGCCACGTGTGTAGGTTATAAATCTGACACAGGTGCTTTACCTGTCATAAACTCGGCTGCTAAACCCGTAACATTTTAGCAAACAATCCCGAGTTGTAACTCATCTTCGCAAGCCAACGTTGATAATCACTAAGTAGATCCACGTAGTTTTAACGACCCTAAAGAGGAAGACTTTTGAAAATGTTGTTGACACAGGAGAATATGCTTGTAACCAGCCTTATCTCCTCATCCAACAATGTTTTCTACTATTTCAAGAAAGAAGTCTCACTTTCTGAATCAGATTCATTTTGTCGTCTGGAAATGTTTTCAATTTGGACAAGCTAAGATGTTGTCGTTTGGTAAAGAGTTAACCTCAATATATATTATAATAATATGAAAAAGGCAATGCCACAATACGAGCGACGTGAATGATTTTAATTGCGTATATTTATACAAAAATAGACGTTTAATACGCTGAGAGTAAGTAGGAAATTAGATAATCTTTACACAATAAACTGGCGATGATTTTTTAGGAATCATACGATCGGTAGATTATTTGTTTCATTTTTGACCAATCATGTAAATGTGCGAAAGATTGTGATACGTGTGACGCTGTGCGACCAACCGGAAGACACACAAAATTTAGTCATCCCCTTCTATTTACAACACAATGACACTTTGAATTCCTTAGGGAATAATTAAAACACTATGAAAAATAACACTCTAATGTTCAATATTTCGGCTATTGCCTTCTTCAAGAGTTAGAAACACTTTATCCACTAGAACATTTTTTTAACGTGTATCATTGCAGACCATAGGCACTTGGTTTTCGTGACTTTAAATTTCACAAATACTAGTATTTTTATTATACAGAAATAAATGTAAGTTGTGAAATTTAAAGTCATGGAAACCAAGTGCCTATGTTGCAGACATATTATTGTTTTACTAATAAGAAGTGACGTCAACTGTGCTACGCAATGTAACGTCAACGTTCCCGCGCTCTGTCAAACATCAATCAACGTTATATGAAATTGTGCGTCTTTGACATTACAACCCAGTGGTTGGACGGTCTGCAACTTTTTAATCCATGCTGATTCTTGTAGTTGACGTTCTTTCTTGTCTGCGGAGTACATTTTTTTTTTTTAGCATAGTGAACTTTAAGTCGGAACTCGAATGGTTTTCTTGGGAAAAATGGAAGTTTATTGGCTTGTCTCTTTCTAAACGGACGTCTCTCAGGTGTTCCCGCATCTTTCATGTAGCTGTCTCTCAGTTTCACCGACATACACTACTATTTTACAACGCCTGTAACTGATGGCATACACCACGTTCTTCACTTTACAATTGACGTTTGATGGGACGTTATACGTTCTTCTAGAATTAATGCCTACAACTTGATTGTCTGAAATAATTTCACACATTTCACAGTTGGATTTACAAATATCCTTGTTATTTCGTATAGCCCGATTTGTTTTGCTATGCACCAGCGTGTCACTGAGATTCCTGTCCCTTCTAAATGCTACTATGGGGGGGGGGGGGTCTTGAAAACGTGCCTCATGCGCTCAGATTCATGTAACACTCTGGTGTGCTTCGACACTTTTCTGTGAATATTTGGTAAAAAGTGTGAATAAGTCAGGACCAGTGGTACCCGAGTAATTTTCTTCTTGTTAGTCTTATGTTTATTTTCTTTCAACAATTTGTCTCTATCAAGGATGTCGACTTTCTCTAGCTGTGATTTGATGGCTTTCCCACTAAACCCTCTTTGTCTTAGTTTTTGTTTCAAAGCTCTTCTCTGTTTATTATAGTCTTCATCTTTTTCACAGATTCTTTTAAGGCGAAGCCCGAGGCTATAGGCTAACCCTTTCTTTGTTGATGGGGGATGGCATGATTTGTTGTTCAAATACAATTGTTTATCTGTTGGTTTAACATATAGGTCAGTGTATATGTGACCGTTTTCAATTTTTACAATTGTGTCGAGGAATTCTATCTTTCGGTCACTGTAACGCAGTTCAATTTTGATATTGTAATGGATACTGTTGGCATGTCTAGCAAACTCTAGAAGTTCTTCCTTGCTGCCGACCCGTAATCCGAAACCATCATCAATGAACCTTTTGTAGAAAACTGGACGCTTTGGAGCGTTCATAAGTTGTTCATCCCATTTTCTCATGTATGTGCATGCGAAATTCTTCCCCAGCCTTGACCCAATGGCAACACCTTCTGTCTGTATGAAATGGTTATCCCCAAACTCAAAGACATTGTTATCGAGGACTGTTTCAATCATTTTCAGTACATATGTAGTGTCTAACAGCGGTGAAATTCTTTGGTCGAGAGCCTCTATACAAGCTTGTAACTCTTCCTTTTTGGGGACAGAAGGGTAAAGTTTGCACACATCAAAGCAAAAGAGTATACAGTCTTTTGAGATCGGTTCTTGAATTTCTTTAAGCTTATTTATAAAGTCTGTAGTGTCCCTAATATAGCTAGGAGAAGATTCCACAAAATGATTAAGTTCATACTTTCTGATTTTTAGTAGATTGTATTTCCAGCTGTGGAAAAAAGTCGAGTTTATACACTTGGCGCGGAAGCAGTTAATAAGCTGGTTGTTGACGCAAAAGGGATGACAATGTGACTAGGCGTTTCATAAAATGAATAAAACAGTAACAAATTATGTCCCTTGTTAAAAAAACTAGCCTTGAAAAGTAGTCCGGTTCTGTACCCAGAATGCCCAAATCAGATAGATGTGTCATTCAGCATACCTCGGGTGATGGGAGCCATCATATCCCTCGGCTGTATCTGGTGGATTAATATGCATCAGATCGATACATATCCGGAAATACGCCGGTTTACCGTTCTGAAAATTGTAAGGCTCCTCTTAAAAAAAGAAAACTTGAGTTTCAATTTTCTATCGAAATCTTTCTAACTATGTTTCAGCTGAGTTGGCAAACAGTTCGTACATTCATTATTTATCAGTTCCGATTAAAGTTTTCACCGACAGATAAACAGATGTGAATAACTTCATCGAGGTTGTTTATGTCGTTGCTAAACGACTGACAGTGGCGCGCCATGTATAAGATCACGTGATTCGCAGTTCAAATGGAAACGACCGTTATACGGACAAGGTTAGATGTAGGTACGGAATCGGCCGACTTGTGACGAGTGATAGATGTATATTTGAAGAATGCCATCTAGCGGAAGACAATGAAAAAATATCAAAGCGCTGAAAGCACTGATGGCTAGGGGCAAGTGAAAAGTGCATATATGCGTAAAGCAATTTACATTTAATCATGAACTGTCCAGTTAAAAAGTAAAAGAAAAAAAACGTGGATGCCAATGCTCGAATGCAGTTGCTTTCAGTGAAAATTGTAAGTCGAAAAGCCGGGCATTACTGTGTCAAAAAAAATGCCCCTGATTTATGGGTTCCCTTATGAAAGTTAACAACTAGCCCAAGTTTGAAGTAAATATGATGGTTGCAAGTACTTACGAGCTTGAAGTAAATGTCTTCAGTAATGACAGTAATGACAAAGATATTATTAGATATCAAAATATTTGAACACTCAAAGTCAAAAAGGGGTATTTATAAATGTTTGAAAAATACTTTGATGGATACGTGTCCCTTTTGTATGCGTTTCCCTTTGATAGCTAACGCCAGTCCCAGTTTGAAGTAAATGTCTTCAGTAATGACAGAGATATTATAGCCTTATCTCTTGCAAGTTCCTATTTTCCCTTACATGAGTATGTTCAGGTTTTCCCCTATTCCATTTTCAAATAAGTAAAGTGTTGCTACAAGAGTTTACATCGTATTTTTAAGTCCATTCCGGTCCAATCCAGACCGTTCCGGTCCATTCCGGTATTTCCATGTACCAGAAAAAACACCGACTCATCAACAACTGCCCTACTTGTACATGTATTACGGCTGACAAGTTAAAGGGTTTTGTCTTTTTACACACCATACGTGGATACACAAGACTTATCAATCAAATGTAAATTTCGCCACGTTCCATTTGCATCCAAAGGTGTGCTCACAGCGACGACCCAAGGGGAACACGGGTGTTGGTTGCGTCATGCTCTGCATGAATAATTGGTAAAATTTACGGGAGAATTTCTCTCTGTTTTAAGCGTTCTCATTTAAAATTCATCACGCCAATAAACACCGTCAAAAACTTTTGCTTTGAATATACTTTCTTTGGCATTTTCTCGGTAAATGTAGACACCGACCCCCTCTTTCAATTTCTATTTTACATCACGGATGAATAACTCAAAGGCGGTTTTGAGGGGTGTGTCGTTTCAAGCCAATTAGAAACGGCACTTGCAGTTCCAGCAAATCAGAGACAGCGAATAGCGCGCATTTATACATGATGTTGAGAGTGGTTGCAGCTTTCATGCAAAAGTCTGAAACTTGGTTACTTAGGCTAGGCGCCGTTGGCCCCTAGCCAAAAATATGTTCGGGTGTCTAATGCACATTGTAGACAGCCTACTACTAATGAAAGCCAGGGCATGCATGATTATTTGAGCTGTCACCGTGATATAACTGAAATAAAATTAAAAAGCCGAAACGAATGGCTTATGCGGACGGCATAGATCATGATCAGACTGCACAGAATGTGCAGTCTGAACTTGGATCTAAACCGTCCATTTAATTAGTCATGCTTAAAAGATGAAAGTCTTGTTGAGTTTTAGTTGATTTTATTTTCAGCCGTCAAATGATGTCGAGTCACTGAAAGATTTATCATTTTGAGCATCAAATTCGTGTAATAAGTGGATGGCACTCTGGGAAATGGGTTTAAATGCATCTTGGTAGCGCAATATTCGAAGCAAGTCGGTGCATAATATGGATTCTTTCTGTTTAGAAAAAAAACAGCTGAATCATTAGATTGAGTGGTCCTTTGACATGGACAAAATAAATTTATCTATAAAAAAAGCTTCGACTCAGGTCAGATTGCGCAATATTTTTTGCAGATTCATTAAACCACATTTCCACAGAGCATGACTGAAATATATTCAATCGTCAGAAGAAAAAAAAAAAAATACAGAAGTTTTAATGGTAATTGATTTATTTGGCGGGGTCACAAAATCTCACAGATTATTGGCCAGTGTGTATAAATGAAATATAAATTGGTATTTTCTCATGAAGTAAAATAAAATTCCACAGTGCGTGAAGATAATTTTGTCATTTCTTAAGCGGTAGGTTAAGGAAGGTGTAGATCTATGATCAGACTGGAGGCTCTATGCAATCTGATTTGCTATCTATGCCTCGAAAATGTCCTTTTTACAACACTGGAGGCGAAAGATTTAAGCCTGAATAGTACTCCTGACAGATCATTGGAACGGAATTCATACAAAACCTAGACGATGTAAAAAAACCCCAACAGATTTCTTCACAACTACACACGAAGTATATTGTCTCCAAACCCAGACTGCAATTTCTGTACATTCTGGTCTTATATATGACGTTTTTAGAAGGTGATGACTCATCACCTTCTTATGCCAACCGACAGACTTTTTCCCCAAGATGACGTATTACACCTCAGTTTCAAGAAAAATAGGTCCTTATAGATCAATGAACGGACGTGTCTGTGTCATTTAATATGTACAAGTAATGTGCGGATTTTAAAAATCAGGTTAAGCCAATTACACAAACAATGACTTTCAGAGTTAAAGTCGTAGAATTTGCAATAAATTTGAAATTAGTCTCATTCCGCAGCTTTGACCTGACCTAGTTTATAAAGTGTACATCACAGATGAAGCAGTAAAAGAAACACCCCAAAATATCCAAAACCACTCGAAAATTCCCCAAAACCGCGGTCATTACACCTTAAACACTTACTTTACATCTAAAACTCTTTGCGAAACGATTGGATACACGATTTTGTGGAAATTAGCCATGAATTAATCCTATCAATTTCAGTATTTTAGTTCTTTGATCCGCTTCAAGTCGAAGTATTTCATGTACTTTGATTTGTTGTAGTTGTTCTGGAAACCGGAAGTAGAAAACGATTGTAATCAATAAAGTTAAAAATCTACATTTATGCTAGTTATAGCTGTTGTCCGGACCCTTAAACAGTGGCGACAAGGATATTTACAGCCCACTCTGTAATTTTGTATAACCTCAAGAGTTTAATGGTGAGATTTTCAACCCAGTTAAAAACCATTTTTTAAAAGAACCCGAAACCTTCATCATTGCAGAACGATTTATGTTTCATTGTAAGATGCAAAACGAATATGAAACTGTAACCAACTAGTTGACAGAATTAATATGGCTTAGTGAAACAGGTGAGTTTTGGACATTTTTAGATGTGGTGAGTGATTGTTTCGTCAATGGGTTACAGAACAGTGTTACTCGGAGAAACTTATTGTCAGCAGTGAAATTAACTTTGAAACAGGCAGTTGATTTGGCCGTAAGTATGGAATTGGTGGACATTGAAGTGCCAAAAACCAAGGGCCCATGATAAAGTGTTCACATAGTGGTTTGTGGGTGGTAAAACTAATCATGACAGTCAGAATTGTTTCTACAAGAATGCCGAGTGTCATAGCTGTAAAGGTCACAGCAAGATGTTTCTGAAAAAGGCTCTTAAAAGATGACAAAAGTTCACAGCCCAGGGTGAAATGGGACAAGAGAAATAAACAAATGTCCATTTACTGAATGAACATCAAATTTTCAGAGTCTGGAAGTGAAAACGAGGTAGAATGGCCACTTTTCACACTAAGATCACTGTCTAGCTCAGAAATCTATGTTTCAGTGCAGATTGAGGGTAAAGATTGTGACGTGGAAATAGATACAGGGGCCTCTATGACTGTTGTTTTGGAAAAATTCCATGAAAGTACTTTTAATGTGACACTTGAGCTACTTTTGTGTTGCTAAAAACATATACAGGAGATAAAGTTCTAGACCAGGTATAGTAACTGTCAAATATCATCATCAAAAGAAAAGTCTACCATTAGTTATCATGTGTGGAGATGGTCTCTCTATTTGGAAGAAGCTGGTTAATGGAACTCAAGCTTGATTGGAAGAATGTTAAATGAAGTCACCAAGTTGGTTCTTTAGAGTAATTGTTGTCAAAATACTCTTACTTGTCTGATACAAATATTGGAGTAATGAAAGGTGCTGCAGCAAAACTGACGTTAAATGATGACTGCAGTCCAAACTTCTGCAAACCAAGACCTGTACAGTTTGCACTAGAGAACAAAATTAAAACAGAATTAGAAAGACTAGTTGATAGTGGAAATAGTCCAAACTTTGAATAGGCAACACCAAAGTTAGCTGAGTAGTTGAAGGGCTCTTTGCGTAAACTAAGAAGTAAACTGAAACTTGTCAAAGTTGATAGAGACAGTAATATCAGTGTATTGACCAGCCCTGCAAAAGGTCGCAAGTTCTCTAAAAACTGAACTAGAAGGTTTTACTGTTGTATAAAGATTGATGCAAAGTACTCTTGTAAGTTGTGTCATGACAGATCTTAAATTTCCTGAAACTGTGGTTAGCATACCATGAGAAAGCTGAAAACATTGTGGCAAAAGGAGAAAATACGGGTTGCAAGCCTTTTCCTGCCTCACAATATGTTCTAACCCTTTGATGACTATTGCCACTTGTAAAGCCAAACTTTAGTTTGGACACAAGCCTTATGCCTTAAATTTCTTTGAAACTGGATTTTACTTACCATGAGAAAGTTGAAAACATTGTGGCAATAGGAGAAAATGCTGGTAGTAAGATTTTCACCTGTTGACAAAATATTTTCATTACTTTTTATCATTATTTACATCCTTTGAGTCATTATCTATATTTGTCTGCTGCAAATGCTTTCATTTTGATTGTCAGAAACTATCTTACCTGGTAGAGAGAATGAATTTCAGCAAAAAATTCTGTCCAGGATTTTGGAAATAATAGTGCTTGGAAGATTTAAGAAAAAAGAAAACAAAAAAAGTGCCAAGAGAAACCATTATTCAAGCAAGTAATGCGTTCTCTTTCCATAATTTTTTTAAATAAAAAGAGTGAATGAATTGAGCTGGGGAAACAGTAAACATGTTTAAACTCTTTACCACGCAGTCCTAAGTTTTAAAGACCCGAAAGAGGAAGGCTTTTGGAAACATTGTGTGAAAAGAAGAAAATGCTGGTAACCAGAATTTTTTTTCTCTTCAGACATTGTTTTCAGAGATCTCAAAGTGAGACACTGTCATTTGTGTCCCATTTTATTTGTCGTCTGCAAATGCTTTCAGTTTGGACTGGTCTAAAATTTTGTTGTGTTGCTAAGAATTAAGTACTGGTAGTTTCTTATATGAAGAGAGATATTGATTAAAAACATAGAAAGTACATGTATTATATTATTTCCTGCATTGACATGGTTTTGTATTTAATTAAACTATAAAAATGTTAAAATATTACTATTTTGTTGTACAACTCAGCTCACATCCAGTTTTTAATGTCTGTCTAAACTTCTCAGTCTGACCACTTCTCCCCATTTTGAAAAACTTCTCCTAATTCTCAGGCTAAGGAGAAGTAACTTCTCCACAATGTTTTATATCCATAAAGTGTATGGATTGAGCTGGGGAAACAATAAACATGTTTTAGCTCTTTACCACACAGTCCTGAGTTTAAGAGACCCTGAAGAGGAAGGCTTTTGAAAACATTGTGGGAAAAGAAGAAAATGCTGGTAACCAGCTTTTTTTTTTCTCTTCCAACATTGTTTTCAAAGATCTCAAGGACAGATATATACCGTCATTTGTGTCCCATTTTATTTGTCGTCCCATTTATATTATTTCATGTATTGACATGGTTTTGTATTTAATAAAACTGTGAAATTGTTAAAGTATTATTATTTCTTTGTACAACTCAGCTTACATCCTGTTTTTAATGTCTGTCTAATCTTCTCCTCAGAGTCTGACCACTTCTCTGCATTTTGAAAAACTTCTCCTAATTCTCAGGCTAGGGAGAAGTAACTTCTCCTCAAATTCTGAGAGTTGGCAGAGGCCTGAGTATTAAAACCTGACAATAAAGTTAGAATTTAAGGAGATTGCAAAGTCATGTTTAATCCTGTATTTTATATAAGAGAATATCCATTACCTACAGCAGAAGATGTGTTCATAAGATTAGACTGGGGACAAAAGTTTGAAGATGTTGACATGTGTCATGTGTACTAACACGTATGATTAAATGAGCAGTCGAATGAATATGTGAAAAATCAACATTTATACTGGTTATTGCTGTTGAGCGGACTCTAAAATATTATATAAATCTGATGGAAAAGATGTTATCAACCATCAGATGAATGTAATTGTTAATGAAATGATTCACTGTTAAAACCTATTTGCTAGCATATTTCTAGCATCACCTTCTATTAGTACTTTCAGTACTTTGATTCGTTAAAGCAATTGAAATAGGTTCGGGCGTCAAAACGGTCAACTATTTGCCAGTGATGGTGAAGAAAAACCCGCAGCTTTCTGGCTTGTTCTCTGTATAACTTAGCTCTTTACCAAAACGACAAAATTTTAGACTATTCAAAATTGAAAGCAATTGTAGACGACAAAATAAATGAACCATAAATTGAAATTTGTTTGGGAAAG
Source organism: Hippopus hippopus (assembly GCA_946811185.2). Classification (NCBI taxonomy): domain Eukaryota; kingdom Metazoa; phylum Mollusca; class Bivalvia; order Cardiida; family Cardiidae; genus Hippopus; species Hippopus hippopus. The sequence goes on along the minus strand of OX328099.1, from coordinate 37,526,678 downwards.
GTAGAAAACATTGTGGAAAAAGGAGAAAATGCTGGTTACCGGCATTTTCTCCTTTTCCTACAAAGTTTTCAGAAGGCTTTTTGTTTAGGGTCGTTATAAGACGGGATTGTGTGGTGAAGTGATATATTATATACCCACCAGTATTTTACAGAATACTAATTAGTTATCCGCCTCACCGCTATTGGTGACATAAAGTAGCATTTTGCGCTGTAAATGAAGATAAGACCGCACATAATGCAGTCTGGTCTTAGCCTCACACAATCACTTGTTTCGAACCTGCGATGAAAAACTTCCATATTCATTTGAATTGTATATAAAAAAAAGAGTAAAGTTTACACATTTGTCGACAAAAAAATTGAAATGGTCATGTTTAAAATGAGCAATGATCCGACTTTAATTTATGGATGTCATTTTAAAGAATAACAACGACAACAACATTGACGACGACAACGACGACGGTGGCGGCGGCGGCGACGACGACAACAACAACACGATTCCAATTACATGTACTTTAGACATACAGGTATGTATTTTTCTTATGAAATGAATCTAGATCTATTAATTATGCCTTAATAGATGTTCTATTTTATCCAAGGCAACATATTTTATTAGTTTAGATAACATTTCGTGTAGACAGATGGCGCAAAAAGACAAACTATACGTCCATGATTATATACTGGGAAACTTAACAATAAGAGCCTTGTCGTTGTTGGTTATGTTTGTCAGTATTCAATTGTAAAATGAACACTAGTTGACGACGCTTTGTCTCCGGTTGTGCTACAAAACGGTGGGTCAAAACCCGCCTACAGCTACAGAGCTACATACTCTGGGATTGTTTTAACTTTTAAAACATTGTGCTATTTCAATGTAACTACTCGTACATTTTTGGTGCTATGAAAATTTTAAAGAGTTTCATTGTAAGAAGTTTTATATTTTGAGAGTTTTGAGAATTACAGAATAACACCCCTATCTCTCAGTTAGATCTCTTCATTGCCCTCTAGTGGTAGCCTAAAAACGTTGATAGTCCCCGTTCCCCCCTGCCACCCCCGCCTGAACTAATCTCTTCATTACCCTTTAACAATAACCTGAAGATCTAAGCGAACGACTCCCAACCGCACTCCCAACTGGATCTCTTCGTTGCCCTACAGTTATGGCCTGAAAACCTCAGTGGACCCCTACCAGTCTCTCTCCGAATTGAATCTCTTCACTGCCCTTTAGTCATGGCCTGGAATTCATGGCAGCACCCTCCCTCTCAACCTGAACAAGATCTTTTCGTTGCCCTTTGGTCATGGTCGGCATACCTTGGCGGACACGTGGCGATGACAGTTGAAATTTACTGACATTCGTTATGTAGCCCGGTCAGTAACACAGTTAACCTATATCCTGTCCATCGTGACCTTTGATGTCCTTTGCGCAGGGAGCAGTCAAAGATCAGCCTGCAAGTCGGTTGAGTCTGATATTTGTCCATTCACTTCGGCACAATAATCGACTGTTCAGGCTCTGCTTTACCCTTTTCATATAAATAAGTTCGTCTTCTTTCATGATTGTTTATGTTGATTTAAATATACTCAGCAGGACAAAGGTTCAAACTCAGGTTTGTTTTTTGCCTCGGTCTCGCGTGATGTCAGTCGAAAAACCTCAGTTGCCCTCATTTTACAGTCAAGCGAGTCATTTAGTGGCTAGATTATTCGGTCAGTGAACAAGACAGCTGACATTATGCAGGAAAACGAATTTCTGTTGTTGTTTTTTACGCAGAACATAGACGGCTCTTTCCTTTCCGAGATGAGCCGAGGCCCGGTAGCGCAGTCGGTAGCGTCCATTGACTTGAGAACATTTGGTATCACTGCGACAGGATTCTATCTTCTCTCATGCACCTTTCATCTTGTTTCGACGATGGTTGTGTGGGAACGCAGCCAATGGCTTGGAAAGAATATTGTGCGAATTACTGGTAAAAGAAACTCAAGGAAACCTTGGAAAGGTGTGTTAGAACCACTTTTGTTATAAAACGGATATTTGTAATAAAATTTTCAACTTCGCTATCTTTGTGTGAAGTTTTAGATTAAAATCATCCATATATGTCCATTTTGAAATACATGGTTGAATACTGAAGGAATAAAGTGGAGTTGAAAATTTTGTTACAAATATCCGTTTTATTACAAAAGTGGTTCTAACAGGCCGCCATGATATACCTGAATAAAGTTGAAAACGACATCAAACACCATGCAATCAAACAATCAACCTTACCAAAATGACATAGCTTCTTGACTGAGTATCTAATAAGAAAAATCGGATATCTTTTTACCCAGTCCCCTTCGGCTCCCGTTCGGTTTTCCACATGGTCCTGTAGGTGACAAACAAATGAAATTCTCAAGTGCGACCAGTGCTGCTCTCTGCATGTTACGGTGAAATGGCAACTTAGCTTCAATGAAATACACAATCAATAGTCTCAAAACAGGTAGAAGAATACCACCATGAGCTATGGATATTTTATTTCAATTTTTTCTTGCGATTCTTCCTTCTACAAACAATACTCTCTTCTAGAAATAAATATGATTGCTTCGGGTCCTCATTTACAGCGTACCAGGGTCCAGACCCATCGTGTTTCACCAAACGACCCCGTGGGTCAAAGAATCTGCAAACGATCCCGTGGGTCAAAGAGTCTGAGGAGAAAGGATTTTGAAAATATTGTTGGAAAGGGAGAAAATGCTGGTAACAATGTTTTTTGTCGCTTTTAAAGACCAATCCCATCATTTGAGCCACATTTATACTATTGTCTGCAAATTCTTTTCATATGGACAGCTCCAAATTTGTTATCGTCTTGTTACATAAATAGAAGGTTGCAGGCGACATGTCGAGCCTAAATTGTAGAAATAGTAAAGTACCTCATAAGCTTTAACCCATTACCACACAATCCCTACTTTTGACGACCTTGAGAAAGAAGCCTTTAGAAAACATTGTGGGAAAAGGAGAAAATGCTGGTAACCAGCATTTTCTCCTTTTCCGACAATGTCTTCTACCCTTCACAAAACAAATTTCAAATTTTCAGTCACTTTTATTTTGTCGTCTGCAAATGCTTTCGATTTGGACAAACCTAAAATTTTGTCGTTTGGTAATGAGTTAATCGCAAAAAACGTAACCAATTGCTCAATGCATATCTGTCTCATTCCAAATTCCTTTGATTTCAAATTCACACGAAGATAGAAGTATTTTCTTTTCATGAAGTAGATGCTCAATTTATGACCTTTATTTAAATATATTTATTTCACATCGATTGTGAAACAACTTCTTGCAACTTATACTTGTCTCTCAAGATTCTGCCTGCTGGAAACAACGTTTAATCTTGACCTTGAACCTATTGAAGTGAATGATTTAAGGAAACTTCTACTCATAAAGTAGAAAAGTGGTCGAAATCTTTATCATTTAATTAATTTTGCCTTCAAATGTGACATCGACAATGGACCTATATCTAATTAAACAAATTTTTCAAATGGCACTTCTGCTCATGAAAAGTTCTCTTTATAACAGTGGTTTAATCGTGTGACCTTAAAGTCTGACCTTAGACCTTCCTGAACAAGCTTTTCAGACAGCACTTCTACTCGAGAAGGAGAATGACTGAGCAAATTATTATGAAATCCAAATGTACTAATAACGGCTCAGACAAATTCGGACGCTCAAACACCTTGCTGAAGTTGTTGCGATTATGTCTCGGTCTCCACAAGCAAGCTCGACAAAAACTGTATATCTAAGTTTAAAAATTGCATTCACCAAATGTATGTACTCCTTAAGGAAACAGCAAATTTTTATCTTTTAAGATGGCATTAACTCAGAGACAGAAAACATTGAGGCAGAAATTCTAGATGAAAATGATTACTTTTGACAAAGTTCTCCGACCCTGAAGCAATTCGTTCCTGTTTGTTAAACCTATTGTTTTGAAACGCGTGTTATGACAGATTAAAATTCAATAAGCATCTGGATGAAAGAAAACGCTAAGCCAATTTTCAGAATCAGCAAAAAGGAAAAGTCCGTCTTACTTTTTGTATCAGGTAACCAACACATGTATCATATGTCTAGACAATGAGGACACGCGTTTGTGATTGACGCGGTTGGATCAAAGAAACGTAACATGATATCGATGGTTAAAGGGGCCGGACGGTCATTAAAATGTTGCCTTTAGTGTTGATTTAAGATGGCGTGAACAGATAGTGAAATATTAGAACGGGGAATAGCCTACCATTACCTGATGCCAGAAGCATCACGTGTATCAAAATGACGATACACGTCTTGTCCATGAATGACAGAGGGGTTGAACAAAACCACCTGTCGCTGTGATGTGGTGGATCATTTGGGTTGGATTTCACATTAATTATTTCACGCCAAATATAAACCGACCACTTTCCACGACTTCTGAATTTCAGAAAGATTTTTATCTTACATGCTTGACTGAACAATCGGAGGTGTAAATCCAAGATCAGCTCTGCAGTTTGATCTTGATCTTTGCCTCCCGCAAATGCCCCTGTTTTCCCTTATGGCACTGCTGCAAATGCTGCAACAGCACAGTGAGGATGGTTACTACTCCTTTGTAGACCACACCTAGTAGAACTTTTGATCTCACATTTTACTTTTTCAGAACCAGCCTGAAAATAAAAAAAAAAAAGTTTTAATGCAACCACATAGTCCAATGTAACAACACAAACAACGAAATATTTTTTTTTTTGTCCTAAAACAAACTTTTAGCATGCCGGTAAAAATTATATATTTAAGATCTTAGCTTGCCAGGTCTAAATCTAGCTTCATAGGTTAATTGGGCAGTACAGAACAGCAGGGGGTAAGAAGAGGGAGGGGGGATCGCTGGTTCGAAAACCCATCTCGGCTAATACTGTATCTTTCCGGGGATTGCTGATGGACACTACGACAGGATTCATTCCTCTCTCACTGCTAATCAGGTTTTCGACGATGGCGATATGGGAAAGCAGCCAATGGATTGGGAAGAATACAGTATTATGCGAAGCACTGGTAAAAAGAAACTCCAGGAAAGCATATACAGGTGCATTGGTGGGAGAGAAATGAACCCCGTCGCAATGACTGTCCGAACACTGCTTTGCCCCTAAGTTGACCATCCATGGCCAATTCGATATTTTCCGCCCCACCTTTTGACTGTGGTTTTCAGAGACCAAACCAAAACGGGTTTAATTTTGTCAGTTATAAATGAGACCAACCCGCATAGCTCAAATGGTAGAGCGTAGGACTCGCTAACGTCATTCTCGGGCCACTTAAGGGTGTGGGTTCGAGTCCCACGGCTGGCAATCTAAAATTACTAATAATCTTTCGGACTGGACGTTAAACTGAGGTCCCGTGTGACGGTGCTTTACACCGAGCACGTTAAAGAACCAGGCATAACTTAGGATGGGTTTCGTTTTGCATCTTGCACTGTTCCACATAACATTACTAGCAGCGTTCAGGGGGCGTCGACCATATGGGCAACCGGTGGCGACGATAAATAAACCCAAACGCAATCAGTCAGTTACAAATTATCCCTCAGACCAAGAACTACATTTTGACCGCACGAGAATTGGTGCTGTGTTAGGATCTTTTAGGCATAACGTTTTGACAAAATTTTCTCCTCGTGTTGCGCACATAATGATAAGAAGTATTGAAAGTCCTTTAATCTTCTAAACCATTTAACACACAATCCAGAGGAGGAAGGCTGTTGATACCATTGTTGGAAAAGAAGAAAATACTGATAACCAGCATTTTCTCCTTTTTACACAATGTTTCCAATCGTTTCTAAAACAACTTCCATCGTTAAAGCAACATTAAATGTGGCGTCAACAAAAAGTTTTAACTTGGACTACTCTGAAATTTTGTCGTCTGGTACAGTGTTAACTCTGTACCAAACGACAATATTTTAGATTTGCCCAAACTGAAGCTATTTGCAAACGACATATTAAGTGTGGCTTAAATAACTGAATCTGTCTTTGACAAGGTAGCAAACATTGTGGAAAGAGGGGAAAATGCTGCTAGCCAGCATTTTCTCCTTTTAACACAATGTTTTCAAAATCCGTCATCCCCAGTGTCGTTAAAACACGTAAATTTTGGTAAAGTACTAAAACATTTACACTTTTAGAATGGGCAACGGATAGAAAATTCCTGCTTTGGCTCTACTGCTTCCTTGTTCGCTCCAAGTTAGATAATGGATCCATTGCTTATTTCCTTGCTACAGGATTCATTCCTCTCTCACCGCTGATCATTGTTTCGGCGATGGTTATGTGGGAAAGCAGCAAGTGGCTTGGGAAGAATATTGCTCGACGTTCCGGTAACCGCAACTCGTTGAAAGCATGGATAGGTGCACAGGCCAAAGCCGATTTAACCGAGCCATTTACGTCTGCTGCAAGATGGAAAGAAATTTAAAGAAGTCGTTTGCAGAAGGTAATGAAGTCTAAACTGTTTAACAGACGACAAAACTTTACACCTGTCGAATTAAAAAGCTTTTTGCAGACGACAAATATAATGTGGCTCAAACAATGGGATTTTTATTTCATAGGATAGAAAACGTTATTTTGGAAAAAAGAGAAATTGCTGCTTAGAGAAAGTGTTGGTTACCAGTATTTTTTTCTTATCCAGCAAAATTTTTAGAAGCATTCTTTTAAGGGTCGTTTAAACTCGGGCTTGTGCGGTGAAGGATTAACCCTTTACCCAACAATCCTGAGTTTTTAACAACCCATAGAAAGGGAGCTTTTGAAAACACTATTCGAAAAGGAGAAAATGCTGGTTTCCAGCATTTTCTCCTTTTCCAATAGTGTTTTCTAACCTTTCAGAAACGAATCCAATGATTTTAGCCACATTTTATTTGTCGTCTGCTAATGCTTTCATTTTGGACCAGTGTAAAATATTGTCTAGTAGTAAAGGGTTAATTGACCGCCGTCGGCTGTCTAGGCAGACGATATTGACAGACGTTATGCTAGTGTTGCGTGATTTTAAAATCTTAACCAGACGACATTTTTTTTTTTTCATTCACGCATATTGAAAGAATAGGCGGACGACAAATTAAATGTGGCTGAAATTAGAGGATTTATCGATGATAGGAAATAAAACATGCGACATTTTCTCGTCCTTCCGCTATGTTTTCAAAAGTATTCCCGTCCGAGGGTCTTAAAAACACGGAATTGCTTGGTAAAGGGTTAAACCGATATGTATCGATCAGATTGTGTCTGGTTCGATAATTATGTACGTAACACAAACTCGTAATAAACTGGCGGTTATAAACTCATCGCATGTTGAACTCTTATCTAAAAGGTCTTTCGGATGAGACGTCAAACCGAGGTCCCTGTATCTTGCACTATACCCCGTTGCCTAGGTCCAGGCGGTAATAATCTTTTATTCACTCCTTATCGTGGTGTCCGTTAATGGTCTATACAGATCTGTGGCAAAACGATTTATCGCTTCCGTAATTATTACTTCATTTTTGACAAAGTAACTTCCGAATGATAGAAAAGGAAAAACTGAACGAACTGGAACCCAGGCTATATCCTCCGTTACAAAAGATATTAGTCATCTTGGGGCTTCGCCAGTATAGCCAACCGGTGGTGACGATAAATGAACGAAAATCAATCAATCCTTATCGATGTCTCCGAGATCAAGTGGTAGAGCAAGAGATTTGTAATCGACGAATTTCGGGATATTGGGGAAAAGGGGGGGGGGGGGCGTGAGTTGGACCCGCACAGCTGGACCACTAGGAATTACTATTAGTCTTCTGGACGAGACTTTAAAAGCTGGATTCCCTGTGACGGGGCCGTACATCGAGCACTGTAAAGAACCAGGCATAAATTGCATTGTTTTCGTCCCGTATCTTGCTCTATCCCCCATAACATTACTTAGAATCGAGAGAGATTAGTGTAAGTTGTAAGAACTTGTTTCTCAATCGATGTAAAATAAATATGTTTAAAGTAAAGTAACATTACTTATAGCCGTCAGGAGGTGTCTCCCATATGTGCAACCTGTGCCAACGGTAAACAGAGGCAAAATCCAATCACCCCATCTATTACGTAAATCGTGAAAAAAAAAGTATATCAAGCGGTGCATTTTTAAGAGTTATTGACAAAATCAATCCCCCCTTTGTAATAAAAGTCTATTTTAGCGTGATTTAGCATTCCGATCATTTATGAATATCCCATTTTTCTTCCGCGTCTGTGATTTCCATATTTTAAAAATGCAACTGACATCTTACAGATGACAATGTTTTTTATGTTATTGTTCGAACTGTTTTATCCTCTTACAAGCCCACGTTCATAGTAACCCAATGGAATATAATAGATTTACAAAAATCAATGGAAAGAAACCATGCGTAGAATGATGCACAGAAGAGAATATGGCATGGGCCCTTACGTATAACGTTTCCTTCTCTTTCGGGTTTCTTCGTCGGAATTTATGAAGTGTTTGGTAATGATATGGTTATCGCATTTCGATTTCGAAAATTTCATTTTGTGTTTTCGCTTTCAAGTGAATAGACCCTTAAATGCCAAATAAAGATGATGTTACATGTATGTCATGTTATGTTATGTTATGCAATGTTATGCTTTGCTATGTTATGTTATGTTTTAAATAAGTCAAGCCTTGATAATTGTTGTTTGGTAAAGTTAGGGGTAAAGATATGGTTGTAAATATGAAATTTAGGTTTGACCACACGTGAGAGGTTAAAGGTAAGATTGTTCGTTAAAAGCAGTTTGTCCTTTTACAACAGTCCTTATGCAGGAAACAAAAAGAGGTTTGTGGAAGGTGGTGAATTGAGGCTCCAAGGTCATACAAGTTGCTTCTTGCGGTGTAGATTCGTATATGTAACGAGTCGACCAGTGGGGTCATTTGGTGTATTAAGTGAAAGTCGACTCAGCAAATGGTTTACTTTGTGTTTTGGTACAGCTTGCCTGCTTTCCAGAAGAAAAAAATCTTTTTCATTTTGTTCAGTACAATTTGAGCATTTGTCATTTGTGTCAGGTTGACCATAGTTTACCGGAAGCGTATATTTATACGTCACGATAAATTGTAGGAGCACCCTCCGTGAACGTAGAAAAAACGACATTTATTGTACAGTTTACCATGTTTCGTAATTTGTCATTTAAAACCCTTTGCTAACAATCCCGAGTTTAAACGACCCCGAGGAGTGAGGCTTTTGAAAACATTGTGAGAAAAAAGAGAAAATGCCGTTAACCAGTATTTTCTCCTTTTCCCACAAAGATGTCTACCATTCCAAAGACCAATCCAACTATTTGAAACACCTAATTTGTCTTCTGCAATGTCTCTTCAGTTTAGACAAGTCGAAAATTTTGTCTTGTGGTAAAGAGTTAAAGCCCTTTACTTCCTACAGACAAGTTTTGTCGTCTTGCAGCAGACTAATTTGTTAAACTCTATACCAAACGACAAAAGTTTGGACTTCACCAAATTGAAAGCATTTGCAGACGAAAATGTCAATGTGGCTCAAACGATTCGTTTTTTCTTTGATAGGATATAAAACATTGTGGGAAAAGGAGTAAATGCTTGTTACCAGCATTTTCTCCTTTATTCACACTGTTTTCAAAAGCGTTCTTGCTCAGGATTGTCCAAACTTGGGATTGTGTGTTTCAGGGTTAAACGCCATGCCAACAGAAGAACTGACTTGTAACGATGAATACTACCTTTTGCAACATTTTTTTCCCAATTATTCATGTATTTAACCTGAATTCACTGTCAAGTCTTTCTTCACAAGGACTTTTTTAAAGTCGTGTGTAGTAGATCTGTTTCAGGAAGAAAGGAATTAAAGTCTGACGTTTCTAAATTCTCCGCGAATGACGTCATGTGATTAAAATTTGCCCTTTTAGCGTTGCGTGCTTTATATTTTCAGGCGGCAAAAACTAAGACCCAGATATTAAGACTGTTTGGGGTTCATACAGTCCTTCCACAGTGTCGGACAGTGAAGATCCAAGCTCTGTGGTCCTGTGGACTCTGTTTGTCTTAATCAACAATGCCTACAAAAACTTCGTAAATCGTTACCATTTACAATCCATTTTATTCGTTTGGGTAAACATAAGTTTTGCAAAACTTGTAGCAAAAGATACAAATAAACAACAATATATGGATCACTTAATTCTTTCATCGAAATGCTTTCAAACACATTCATTAAAATTATGAAACGTTATTTCATATTCATTATCTTTATCATACAATGATGTTTTCAAAACCGTAGCAAAATTGTTATAAAATGCAATGAGTTCTTTAGTCAACGACAAAACTTTGTACTCATCAGATTCCAAATTTTGCACTCACCAAATTCAAACGTATTTGCAGACAAGAAAAATGTGGCTAAAATTGTACAGAGTGTGTTTAAAAGGGAAGGAAACACTGTAGGAAAAGAAGGGAACGCTTGTTACCAGCACTTTCCAAAATATTTCCTAAGGCTTCGCCTTTGCCCCCCCCCCCCCCCACCCCCGCGAGTCGTTAAACTCCGAAATATGTAGTAAAAGGTTAAAGAGCAACTTTTGCCGTAATGTTTTCACAAGTTTTAGTGATATATGTACTCATTTATTGCCACTTACCTATATCATACGTTCTCGAAGTCGTCTGCTCTAACTTTCTCGTATACGACAAAACTTTAGATTTTGTCCAAACTGAAAGCATTTACTGACGATAAATTGAATGCGGGTCACATAGTGGTATCTTTCTTCAAAAGAGCAGGAAAATTTGTGGGAGAAGGAGAAAATGCTGGTTACCAGCATTTTCTCCTTCTCCCATCATGTTTACAAAAGCTTTCTTCCTCAGGGTCGCTAAAACACAAGTTTAATTGTCTGAACTCTTCGTGCATTACGTCATGTTATGGAAATGTGCCCTTCAGTGAGTGCATGACAGTAAGTGCGGGCCATTTTTTGGGCAGCAAGAAAGACTAGAATAAATTGTGGCCAAGACATCTTAGAAGGTACCGGGCGTTATAGATTATGTCGTGTTGTACAGTTATAGCTTGATCTTCTGGATTTATGTACCGGACATTTTTGGTCAGCAACAAAAACCAAGCCATAAAGGCCCTTACAATCTCACATTTCATGTTCTGATAGCTTAGAGCAAAAAGACTAAAACATTAAGGCCTTTTCGGCTTATTAATATCTCACTGCGGTAGGATCTTAAGTCCATGCTCAACTGCATTCATGCTCAAACTTTTTAGGTCTCATGTATGCTTAATGTGGTAGGACGAATTGAATGTAGGACTGATTAATGGGCAGAACTATTACTAAGAAAATGTCCGAAGTCAAGCCTGAGAACTTTACTCCATGAGGATTATCAAAATAGATTTATATAACTTTGAAATTTCATGCTCTGGTGAAAAGTAAGTAAAAGATACAGCAACTTAGCAAGTTATTACATAGTTTTACCCTTAGGCCGCTAAGCATGACTCACTGACCTTATGCGGACAGTGTAGATCAAGATCATACTGCACAGAACGTGCAGTCTGATCTTGGATCTACACTGTCCAAAACGGTATTTTCCCCTTTTGAAATTAATTTTGAAAACGCCATATTAGAATTTTTAGAATTGAGTGGAAATTTTTGTTTTATTAATTTAGCAGCCTAAGGGTTAACATTCTTATTTCTGTCAGCGACTAACACTTGGACCGACCGTGCAATAAGAGATTGTAATCCTCACAAAAAATGCATACATTTAAATAGAATAATTTAAATATAAATGCTTTTTAATACCTGCATTGTTTACTTACGGCCGCCGCTGGACCTCTAAGAAAAAAAAAAACTATTGTATATCAGCGTCCGATGTCTTAGATCGTAAATTTCGCTTGGAATGAAATTCGTCATACAAAAATTCCAACAGCTGAAATTTCGCAATTAAACCAAGGTCAGCTTGCATAATTTTGCCATAATTACTTTTCGCACCTGACCTTGACAGTATCCGCCTATGATGACTCACTATTTGATGTTTGTTGAATTTCCGGCCTCTATTTAGCATTGAACTGATTTATGGTATTATGCATTTACCACACAAACCCGAATTTTAACGAGCCTTGGGAAGAAAGCTTATGAAAACATTGTGGGAAAAGGAGAAAATGCTGGTAACCAGCATTTTCTCCATTTCCCACAATGTTTTCTACCTGATTTGAGAATTTAAGGTCATTTGTTTTAATTTCAAAATCGTCGTCTGCAAATGCTTTCAATTTAGAGGATCCTAATTTTTTCGTAAGGGTTAATCGAGTCTGATATTTGTAGCCGAGCCCCGGTAGCGCAGTTGGTAGTGTACAGTACTTGAGAAAAGGGGGTCGCCGGTTCGAATCTCCAGCTCGGCCGATTTCTTTCCAAGGATTGATGATAGTAATTGCGATAGGATTCACATCTCTCTCACCGCTGATCATTGTTTTGACGAAGATTAAGTTGGAAAGCAGCCATTGGCTTGGGAAGAATATTGTGCCAAGTTCTGGTAAAAGAAACTCCAGGAAAACATAGATAAGTGCACTGGCCGCCGCGATATATCTGGAATAATAACGAACACGGCGTTAAACACCATTCAATCAATCAAATAATCAATCAAGCATCTGATATTTGCATGTACTGTGAATGGCAAACCTGTCTGTGTCGGAATCGGCTTGTTATATGACGTCAGGAATTTTTTTTTAATGGACGACAAAATTTCAGACTTGTCGATATTGTAAACATTCGCAGAAGACAAATTAAATATAGTTCAACAATTATGATACAATCGTGATACAGCCAAGGGACTTGATCAACGGATCACCCTTAAGATACAAACGAGTTCGCCTCAGGTCAGCCCACACGGATTGCGCAGGCTAACATGGATCGATACATTTTGCAGATGCATTTAAATCCCTTTTCACAGATCAAGAATCAAATGAGCCGTGCTCTGGCAAAAGGGGGCTTAATGCATCTCCGTAATCCATCACACCGAGCAAACCATTACGTACTTATGGATCCATAACAACAACCTTTTTTCATAATCGACTAAATCATGAGGTAGACTAGTCCTTAGACATACAGAAAATTGATCAATAGCGAAAAGTGTCGGTCCAGGTCAGCCTGCGCGGACTGCGCAGGCTGACCTGGGTCGATACTTTTCGCAAATGCATTAAGCCCCCTTTTCACAGAGCATGGCTCAAATGTTTTCGTTCGGTCAAGAGTTAACTCGTTGAGTACAACTTCAATAATTTTGCGGGAAATATGGGTCGGAATCAGAATGCACAAAATGTGGAGTCTGCTCTTGGACCTACAACCTCTTATTGTATAGGATACAACGTGCTTGTATTAATGTCAAAACCAGACTTGGACTTTCGATACCTGTTTCAATGACAAAATGTGATACATGTATTTGTTTTTACGAGTGTGAAGCGTTTCTAGGGTAAACGATCAAAATTAATGTTTACAGAATAGACATCATTCTAAAACTTTATGCTGTTTTTTTTTTTTCTCGGTCAAATGTCACGGCCAGTTTCATTAATTTTGACCATATGGATGTCACATGTCCAGCGGTCACGTTTTAAAACATTCAGCGTCTGCCCTAATATTGAAATAGAGCACGAGTTTTGCAGACCTTTTTTTAATCCTTTACCACAAAATTTAAGACTTGTCCATAATGAGGTAATTGACATAGGACAAGTCAAATGTTTTTTTTCAAATGAAGGTATTTGATCTTGAATAGGTAGAAAGCTTTTTCGGAAAAGGAGAAAATGCTTGTTACCAAAAGCCTTCCTTCTCAGGGATGTTAAACTAGGGATTGCTTGGTAAGGGATTAATTCATAGAAAAGAGAGTTTCAATCTGGAAAAATCAGATTAGAAAAAGAAAAGACAACCAAGGGTACACTTGTTAATCCTTATTCTGCCAAATTTACATTGTTGACGATTACAAAAATTTCGTTGTGTTATTTGATATTTGGCGGGATGTACATGATCGAAACTTCTGAGAGAGCAGAAGAGTATGTAACATAAGATCAGACTGCACGTAATTACCGGCTGATCTTGCTTCAGACTCTTCGATAAAATCACTTATGGTAGAGTTACCTGAAAAGCTAATTTGCTAAATCTAAGCAATTCTTTACCTGTTTGCTATTATTTTTTCAAAGCTTAGTTATTAGATCTAGATAGGCAGCTAAACCTGCATGCATGTATCACGAAAAGGTCAAGATAATGACCTTGATATTCGTACCAAAACGTGACTAGATTTGGTCAAGAGTTTACCAAACACATGTATACATCTAAATTAAATACAAATTGTTTTTCTCTAGCATTACTCTGTATAACAGGCTATTTTGTGAGAACACAATCTTGGCGTCGCACAAACATACATGAAGATCTAGATCTACCTTGCTTTCTTAGAGGGGGCTATCGAGTTATTATGCCGTAAATAAAAATCTCTTGCATAAAAACCGACAAAAGCAATATAGATATATTTTTCTTTGCAATCGTGTAAAACCCTACGGTTTAATTAAGTAAAAAGATGCAATTTCGGGTGTTTAATCAAAGGGGTGGTTTTTAAGCAATGGGTAATTCCGACTGTTTTATATCACATCAGATATGACGTCATCATACCGATTTGAATACAAATCCTCGTCATCAACGTGTGTTTTTGATTTCTGAGTTTCTTATACCAGTATTTCGTTCGATTTTCTTTTCAAGCCACTGCCTGCTCTCAAAAACCCCTGTCACACTATAAGCGTTTCCACGGCGTTTGCGCGGCGTTGTGTAATTTTCCAGAGCGCCATGAGATCGCAGGAAAAATTGGCTAATTTCAGCGGAGATGGAGATGTCACGGCATTCTCACCACGAACAAGGCGTTGCTACGAAGCTCCTTTGGCGCGTTATTGCGTTCCTACGGAGTTCTTCTTGGCGATTTTCTGCGCTCTCATGGCGCTACCACTGCGTGCTCTGCGCTTTCACGGTGCTCATACTGCGTGCACTGGGCGTTCACGGCGTTCTCAAGGCGCTCACACTACGCTAAAGGCGTGACAATGAACAATCTCTGAAAATGAATTGTATGTATACACATTTACTCATCAATTGTTTCTTTGCTGTGGTCTCGAAAAGTCAACGGAGAATAAAACTATGCTCGTAAAAAGAAAAGGGGAAAAAGTGGGACATAAACCGCAACCCTCTCAAACAGAAGCAAGTCAACCACTGTCAACTCCTCAACCATTGCTAGCCCGGCTTGCTAGCGTACATCAGCCATGGTGAATTCAACGTTTATTTGCATACTTCGTCTACTATATGTTTATTTTTTGTCAGACAAAGACTGATGAACGCTGTAGAAGCGCCTTACAAGCGCAATGATCGCCGTTGCAACTCAGAGTAGTCGTTTTAAGAGTGCAGTGAAATAAAGAACACTCCGTTTCAGCGCCGTTGACGCGCTGTATAAGCGCCGCTGACGCACCGTATAAGCACAGTAGAGACTCGGTGCGCGGTACAATCTCCATGCAAGCGCCACCGACAACCATAGCGTTCGCACTGCGACCTCTTTGCGCGCCGGCGGAGCTCCTATGCCGTTGTGGGAGATCTTACTGCGCCGCTAAGACGACCTTCCGGTGATCCCACTGCGCTCTTCTCAGAACGCCGAGCGACGGCGTTTGTTTTGTGCATGCTCAAAATGCGCGCCGTCCCTCGGCGTTCTAGAAGATCCCAACGCGTCTATTCGTGATGCCACTGCGTTGCTGTAACGATGCTTGCGATCGTACTGCACGCACCTCGGCGCTCTGCATTTTTTCTTGGACGCCGTGGGATCGCCGCCCTGGTGTGACAGGGGTTTAAGATTGCCATCGTCGAAACAATGATCAGCGGCAAGAGGGAAATGAATCCTGTCGCAATGACTATCAGCAATGTTCGGAAAGAATTTGGCCGATTTGGGGAATCGAAGCAGCGGTCCCCTGGTTTGAGACTAGACTTCGCTACCGGGCTTGGCGTAGAAAACATTGTAGACCAAGAATAAAATGCTGGTAACCAGCACCCACTCACAATAACTTTCTAATTCGAGTGATGAGAACACGTGATTGTAAGATAATGATTCAATCTACAAGTGAAATCAACAATGTCCCGTATACATGTGGACCTACATGCATATTGTGAGATACTCTGCATAAAAAAAAGCATCGGATTTTTAAAATTTTGTACTCTCTTACCAACTGATCTTTATGCAGTCTGATCTTGGTCCACAGCATTCACAAAAACATCACAAGTTGTGTTTAGCACTGTTATCAGTTTTGACTTGTCCAAATTGAAAGCGTTTGCAGACGACAAATCAAATGTGGCCGAAATTATGGGTTTTTTTTTCTGTCAGTGTATAAAACATTGTGAGAAAAGGAGAAAATGCTGGTTCCAGCATTTTCTCCTTTTCCCACAATATTTTGAGAGGGCTTTTTTCCTTAGGGTCGTTAAATGTCTGGATTGTACTTATTTATGGTTTAACACTTAGCCCTAAATATATAACTCGACTTCTGTCGACTGCTGAAAATAGACCGGCCCCATGCAGAAGCTCAGGCGGTAGAGCATGAGAATTGTAAACGTCAAAGTTCGGGCCAGTTGAGGGTGTGGGTTCGATCCCCACGACCTGCCACTAACCACCTAACATTACTAAGAATCTTTCGGATGAGACATTGAACCGAGGTACCGCGTGACGGTGCTATACAATGAGCGCGTTAAAGAACCAGGCGTAACTTGAGATGGGATTCGTACTGTATCTTGCACTATCAGCCTATATCCGTTGTAGGAAAACTAACAGTCTTCTTGTGACGTCGCCCATATGGGCAACCGGTGGCAAGGATAAATAAACGAGAATCAACCAACGATTGAAAATACGGAAACTCAGACAGATTTCTATCTTATATGCTTGACTAAACACACGGACGATATAGACAAAGGAGAAGACTGCATGTTCTGTGCTGTCTAATGTTGATCTATGCAGTCCGCCAACTCCCCCATTTTTGTATTTTTACGCTGAGAAGATTAATATTGCCAGAGTGCAACATGTCAATATCACAGCACGTGGTGTTTACAGGTTTGGTGTTCTAATTTGAAATTCAAATTGGCTTGGAATTGATATTTAAATCATGTTATGAGGACGACAACGACAAGATTATTGGTGTTTTATTGGTGTAATGCAGTCCGTACACCTACTCTGTAAAAAAAGGTTATACCTTCACGAAACAATCTCCTGATTTTACGGATCCTAGAGAAAATGCTTTCGAAAACATCGTGTGAAAAGGAGAAAATGCTGGTAACCAGCATTTTCTCCTTTTCCCATGATTTTTTTTTACCCACTATATACAGACAGATTCCAATATTTATACTACATATAATTTGTCGCATGCAAATACTTAATATGAATCATTCTACATTTTTATCGTCTAGTACAAAAGACTTAGCCCTTCGACTGCAAGGTTATTGAAAATGGCATTATTCCGATCATTATCACAGACCATTTTTAGTTTCATGCATTATTTTTGTCAGAATGTCGCACATAATATATGACGGCATGGAGCCACGATCAGAAATACATGTAATTCTTTTATGCAGTCTGATATTGATCATCAACTTGTTCGGGAACATCCGAATATGCCAAAAGCACCTTAACTCTTTACCAAACGACAAAAT
Source organism: Hippopus hippopus (assembly GCA_946811185.2). NCBI lineage: Eukaryota > Metazoa > Mollusca > Bivalvia > Cardiida > Cardiidae > Hippopus > Hippopus hippopus. The sequence goes on along the minus strand of OX328099.1, from coordinate 37,509,066 downwards.
TCTAGACTTGTCAAAATTTAAAGCATTTGCAGACGACAAATTAAACATGGCTAAAGTGGTGGAATTTGCCCTTGATAGTGTTAAAAACATTTTGGGAAAAGGAGAAAATGCTGGTTACCAGGATTTTCTCCTTTTCCCAAAATGTTTTCTAAAGGCTTCTTTCACAGGGTCGTTAAAACCCAGGATTGTTTGGTGAAGGGTTAAGTTTGACTTTGACATTGAAAATTAAACGCCCATCCTGTTTTCACGACAGTGAGTTTTCCAATAAAACTTTGTATAACTTTGTTTCTCAACAAATTTTATATATATAAATATTCAGGGGCAATAAACCGACCTTTCTTAATATAGTTCCAATAATAAATTCTATAACCAGCAATCTGTAGATTTGATTTTTTTTTTTGTGTGTGTGTGTGTGTGTGTGTGTGTGTGTTTTCAACGCCTTTTTCAACTGAAGTACATCGCTGCAGCCAGTGCACCTATCTTTCCATGAGAGTCTTTTATCAGTATATTGCACATCCAAGCCACGGGCAACTTTCCCATATACGTACATCGTTGAAACAATGTCCAGCAGTGATCGAAGAAGAATCCTGTCGCAATGACTATCAGTAATTATCTGAAAGAATTTGGCAGAGCTAAAGAATCGAACCAAGCGACGTGGATTTCAAAGCCGCAGTACATTACCATATGAGCTACCGAGCCGAAGGACTGAGACCTTTTGTCTCAGCTAAGTGGATGGCTAGTCTTCGAAACTGTTGATGAATACGTTTTCGGACCAACAACAGAACAATACAATAGACAAGGAGAACTTTTTTCCCTTTTTTGATCATAGACAAGGAGGGCTTTTTTCCCTTTATTGATCGTCATTACTCTTTATAAGTGGTCTGCAGCACGGCCTTTAGAAGTTGTCAGTCGGTGGTTCTAACAACATGAACGTAAAAAACCCGAGCAAAACGAAAGACTCTGGTTTGACTGGAGATACTATAAAATGAATATCAGCCCTTTACCGCATTGCCTCTTCACCATCCAAAAATAACCTTTGATAGAAGTGATTCCAAAGGTGATCTATGCTGCCTCGGTCAATATCTCGCGAAAATGCATGATCAATTCAGGGTCAGAAAAATAATAAGAAAGTACGGTATATTTGCCGAACGCATCACAACGCACAGCCCTGTATCCCTGGCTGACTGTTAACTAAATAATATAAACTACAGAAACAGATTTTGCTCATAACTAAATATCTCGACACATGGCCTCGTGTACAACACCGAAAGTAATAGAACAAATCTATTCGTTCCATTAGGTTTTGCAACATGACCTATTCATTTCAAAGCAGTAACAAATTGTGTTAGTTTATCAGTTAGTTAACCCATTCAAGAGTTTCTCCACTCTTACATTCCTTGCTGGCTCACATACTGTAGTATTTTTAAACTGTACCTAGATTCGTTTACATCTTGTGAATATTGATAATACTAATTGTATTGACTATAAATATGTGGTTGCATTTAATGCCAAATAAAAATTTTATTATATTAAGTTATGTTGCGACGAGGACAAGTTGGGTGATATCGGTATCCGTAATACGGGATTGTCGACTAGATGTAACCACAAAAATCTAAAGAAATTTGGTAAACCGCGATAAAATACAAATCTTTCCCAGCCATTGATAAAAATCAAATGTTTGGATTTCGAGCCGGTTCTTCTCGGCGTAAAAAAAAAAAAAGCCGGATAGGACATAACAACCGGATTGGTCAGGGTCTCACAAAACGGATTGGACCATTTTTCTTCAATCATGTTTGGACCGACCAAGATTTATCTTTACGGAGTCCGCTTATTCCACATTTGCTTTTCTATCAGTTCTTTCAGTACTTTGATTTCTTTCCATACATTCTTGACGTTACTTTGTCATAATTTGAATATAGATTAATAGTTTATTGCGACAGATATGACCGAGAGCGATAAGTAAGCTACGATAAGGAAAAATTTCAATAAAACGTTAGCGCCTGAACCTAGACTTGTGAACAAGATGCTGATTACAATTGTAAAAAGTGTGGTAAAAGGAGAAAATTTCTCGACGTGAGTTCCCCTCCCCCCTCTATATTACATATTTTGATATGTAGTCTGCTGCAAGACGGGAAAACGTCGCATGCAGGTGTTAATCTGTTAATATTGAAATAAGTGGTTTACCTTAAAGCGCAAATTATAGCACATTTAAATATTTTCTTCCCGATTGATCATAGACTTCTCGTAATCCATTAATCATATTACGACCTATCCCAGTAATTTTAATCCTTTCACCGCAATTAGCTACGTAAGTAGCTTTTTTTTTTCGGACGGCGTAGATCAAGATCAGTCTGCGAAGAACGTGTAGTCTGATCTTGGATCTACGAGGTTTTCTATTTCCATTTTTAATTAAACCTTGAAAAGAGAAGACGTCGAGGGGTGAATGTGAAAGTATTCCATCTGCATTTTGGATAATTCTACAAGAGAGAGAAAATACATTTCTTTGGAAAGCATAGTTATATAATCTTGTTAAAGATATGTTGTGTTAAATTCATTCACACAATTCAACTCTGATGGAAGAATTTTGGATTCTCCCTTCAAAATGGATTCTTTCGGCGATGAAGAGCTAATCGCTTAATGATAATTATTGACTGATACAGTGATTGATTGAAAGGTGTTTTTACGCCACTTTCAACATTATTTCTGTCATATCAAGCCATATAAGCAAGCGATTGAAAATTAGCAAGTTTTTGTTAAGATTTTCTTACGGAGAAAAGAATTTTGCAAAACGAAATGTGGGTTAATGCCCCTTTAAATACTTAGGATATTTCTTGTGACTGGGTAAACCTAAATCATTGGAATTTCAGGGACCATTTTTTGATAGGTTAGTCACAAATTACTTTACGGTGCCTATCCCAGATCTAATATATTTTCTCTTCTGTCTGATCTTGATATACAATATTTGCGTAACGGATCCTTTGTGCTCTGCACCTTCGGAATAAGAATAGTTCATTTTAAATATCAAAAACCTGGTGCTTTGCTTTCTATGACATTATAGCGGGTAACAACGTTATACAGATAAAATCAACCCTTTCATCGACAAATATGAGCCATACTCTGTGAAAAGGGGGCTTAATGCATTTGCGAAAACTATCGACTCAGGTCGGCGCAGGCTGACCTGGGCCGAAACTTTTCGCTGTTGGTCAATTTTCTGTATGTCCAAGGACCGGTCTACCTCATGATTAAGTCGGTTGTTAAAAAAAAAACTTGCTTTTATGGATCCACAAGTATTTGATGATTTACCTGGTATTATGTATCACCGAGATGCATTAAGCCCCCTTTTGCCAGAGCATGGCTCATATATAAGATACCTCTATCGACGGCTGAAAATACAATCCACTGAAACTCTGACATATTTTGATATCTTATAGGTTTGATTAGATCAAAGCCGAACCCGGTACAGCAGTCGGTACCGTACATGACTTGAAACCAAGGTGTTACTGATTCGAATCCCAAGCTCGAAGATTTCTTTCCCAAGAATTGATGATAGGATTCATTCCTCTCTCAAAGCTGATCATTATTTCGACAAGGTTATATGGGAAAGCAGCCAAAAGCCCTGGAGAATATTGTGTGAGGTACTGGCAAAAGAAACTCCAGGAAAGCGTAGATAGGTGTACCGGCAGCCGCGATGTACCTAAACTAATGTTGAAAAATCGCGTTAAACACCATACAAACAAACATTTTGGCTAAAACAAGCGGACGGTATAGATCCAAGATCAGACTGCACGTTCTTGATCTATGCCGTCCGTAGAAGCCCAGTTTATGCCCATAGCGCTGAAATGTTAACAACCATGCCATATATAGTCCTGTTGCATCTATTTATACAACACTTGTAAATATCAAAATTATTTTTCCCGTGTAAATGTTAAAATTAAATACCTACCTGTTAACCAAATGTCACTCTCAGACCCCCTTTTTTTTTTCGTTTTGCAGCAAATCATTGTAGAAAACATTGTGACTACAGGAGAAATTGCTCGTCACAAGCAATTGTTACTGTAGTCAGAATGTTTTTATTCAATTTTAAAGTTCAAAACTTTCTTTAATTCATCTTGCGTGTTTTCGAGGTTTTTTCGCGTGTTTTAAGTCGTGCGATGGAGACCTTCAGGAGGTATTGTGTGACTTGTGTACAACCCCCCCCCCCCCCACACACACCCATACTCCCTACCCCCTCGCACAATAAAATAAAGGGCAACACAGAACGGGTGTTATGAATTTTGGAATTATTGTATTCGTACATTTGGCTGTACAGTTAATTATTCATAAGATTTATCTAAGTTTTATAAGTTTTATGTCGTATGTCCGAAAAAGCGTTTGTTTCAACCCTTGTCGAATGACATAGTATATCCGTTATACTATACCTAATGAACTTGTTTGAGGGTGTGAAACGGCCCATCCCTTGGCATTCACTTATTTACATACGAAAGTACGATCCTTGTAAACCCTGCTTCACACAATTTTAAAGACAGTGTGGCAAAAGGAGAAACTGGTTGCTGCTAGTATTTTTAGTTAGTTTTTCAGCATTGCTTTCCATTTTACAAAAAAAGGCATTTTTCTCCCATTAAGAGTTTATTCCTTTACGTTTCACTTTTGTCAGGTTTTTTTTTTTATATTTCAAAAAAAAGTTTCTGTTGTAAAATGTTAAACTATATATTTTATTGCGTGGATTAACTACTTAAAATATCTACCCTTTTGCTTTGAAGCTGTATTAATCTTGACGGTTTAACATCAAAAGAACATGAAAGAAAAGAATATATGAATCATGAGTTTTGAAAAAGGGGTTTAATACATCTGCAAACAGTATCGACTCCTTTACAGCCTGCACATTCCACGCAGGCTGACATGGATTGAATTTTTTTTTCTAATTGTAAATTTTCTGCATGTCACCGGACAATTCTACCACATGGTTCAGCTGGTTGGTGGACAAAATGGAATTTTATAGATCCATAATTATGTGATGACTTACTTGATATATTGGATCACGGAGATGCATTAAACCCCCTTTTGCCATAGCGCTGCTCAAATGTATTTTGTTATTTGTGATCCACGAGGACTGTCATAAACTATTTAGGCAAAAGGAGAAAGTGCTCTTTTTGAGCAGTTTTCTCCAATTATTTTCCGTAGTATTTTATACAGCCTTCCAAAGACTGCAATAAAGATGCCTCAAAACATGCATACAAAATATGGTATGATGAAATATCACAACACATAGATACATATGAGACATGCTCTGGCAAAAGGGGGCTTAATGCAGCTCCGTGATACATGATGCCAGGCAAGCCATCACATAATTATGGATCCATAATAGCCACTTTTTTAAACAACTGACTTAATCAGGAGGTAGACTGGTCCTTTGACATACAGAAAATTGAACAATTGCGAAAAGTTTCGGCCGAGGTCAGCCTGCGCGGACTGCGCAGGCTGACCTGGGTCGATACTTTTCGCAGATGCATTAAGCCCTTTTTCACAGAGCACGGCTCATTTGCATGTGAGTCATGCTCTGGGAAAAGGAGTTTCAATGTATCTACAAAAAGTATCGACCTGCGCAGTTTGCATGACCTAGGTCAAATCTTTTTGATGCGGGTAAATTTTCTACATATCCACGGATCATTCTTCCTCGTGACTCATTCCATTTTTAGACAAATTGGACTTTAATGATCCATAAGTATGTATTGACTTGCTTCATGTACGTATAATGCAGGTTCACTTGAATACCAGAGTGTGCAACATAGACCTTCTAAGCATTTTGAATGTACCTTATTTGTCGGATAATTATATTATTTTTTTTCAAATAGAATGGTTGTATATCGTCTCATGTTTCTTTTGCAATATCTCTGTGGCAAATCTCAAAGTGCGTTTATGCCATATGATAACTGTCACGGTGTATACAAGCGCACGCATATTTTAGAGCACACGCTGACACGATGCGCAATACGTTACCTCCACTTTGATATTTAAGCAACCAACTTCTTTGACGAATTGACAATTGATCTGGTTCGTGCCTGCGTCGATACTCCGACGTTATGAGCTTGTTCTGGTATCGTTCCAAATTCATTTGCAGTGCCTTTTTCAGTTCGTTATATTTTAAACCCCCTCTTCTCCTCCCCATGACGAAATGTATCGGGGTTTTTTTTGTGTGTGTGTGTATATGTGCGCATTCGAGCTTTGCAGGTCGTTCCCGGTACGTTCCGTCAATTCGTGAAAGTGTAAATGGGCCTTATGTCAAATCCGATAATTTTCCAAAGAGTTAAAAGCGTGTTTATACGTACACACGTAAAAACTTGGCACGTGTGAGGGCTAGTTATCTTTTTTCCCAAACAGGATGGGTATACTGTCGTGTATAGGATAAGAACTAAATAGCAATGAAGTTATGGCAGAAGTAACTGGATTTTCGACAAAAAAAAAATCTACTTTTTATCGCCGCAATGCATTTTGCCAACTGTCACATTCACCTGCACTTCTGGTTGACCCATAAAAAGTACGCAGATGAAAGGCTTATCGCGAAATACTCAGTCTGTCCTATCAGTTGACTTTGATCCCAACGAATGCATTTGTTTTGCATGTCCAATTGTCTCTTGCCTTTGCCCGTACTTAGAGTGGCATTTGTAATAACGAAGTATATATTTTATTCATTCAGAACCATTTACCTCAAAATTTACATTTCTAATGCATCATAAAATTCACCGAACTTTAATATTCATGGCATTTAATCAAAAGAGTGCGAAACCAAAAAAAGGTTTCTTTGTCACAGACTTAAATAATGAAGGCCAGAGGTTTATAAATTTTGTTTGTTTTTTGTTTAATTTGTTGATTTTCAAGAGTATTTTGAACTTTACTAGATCACAAAATAGTCGACTCGTCCGAATTTAAACCATTCGAATACGACGATTAAATGTATCTTAAATGTGTCACTTCTTTTTGTCACTTTTGAAGTTCTCAGTATGTTAAAACATAGGCTATGCAATAATTGCTCCAAAATACTTACTTTTCCGCGGCCTGCTTGAATAAACAAGAAGTCTGTAACTCATGTACGCCTGAAGGAAGCATATCACCTTTGATCCCCCCTGCTGTGATTTTCACCTCAGAGCCTGCTGTCATAAACCACTGCTCTGGACGTCGTCTCATCACTGTAAACATCCCGAGCCTGTAACATATTTTCAAAATCAGACCTGGTCCGTATTCACCAACCATTCTTAAGAACGTTCTCAGTCTTATTCTCCCAAATTTTCTAAATTTGAATGTAACACAACTTCTGATTGGCTAAACCAAATGGTTTAGCCAATCAGAAGTTGTGTTACTTTCAAATTTTAAAAATCTTGGAGAATAAGACGAGAATGTACTTAAAAATGGTTGGTAATTACGGACCCAGGGGTTCAGGTGGTATGGAGTGGATTTATGAGAGTGTTGCCATTTTTGTGAAATTGACCTGGGAGTCTTGTGTCTCAAACCCCCATACTGAACGTCCTCTCATCGTGGTTCAAACATATGTAAAACATTTTCAAAGTCAAACAAGGGCTTGAAGAGATGTAGAGCGGAGAGAAAATTGCCAACGGATGGGGGAACGACAAGGGGCCTAACAATACGTCCCTCCGGACATATGAGAAAGTATATAAGATGTACGAAAGTTGAAATTCCAATCGTAGCGACTTTAACCAATCTCAGAAATGCTATTATGTGCATGTACCTATTCTCAGAAATGCTATTATGTGCATGTACCTATTAAAAAAAAACTATTCTTTGTTTTTATAAATCTCTGCATTATCGAAGGTACATGTCGAAGACATAATTTTCGCCGCATCTGACACGTTGTCAAGAACGAGGCTTCGTCGTATGTTTTCTATATAACCCACAGCCCTTTGTTGATATATTTCTATTTTAAAATACGAAAGTGGCGTCGATAAAGACAACTTGGCCTGTAAGTGGTCATGTGTTTTTAAATGAGATTTAGATTTACATAATTCTTTGGTGGTTTCAAACAAATACAAAAATGTCATTTCACTTCAAAGGCGTGTCTGCATTGCAATACAATGACTATTCACATTTGCATACATGGGGAGTTTCATATGTTTTATAATACGAGTTGCACTCTGGCAAAAGGGAATTTAATCTTCCTGATGCATTGTACCAACCAAATTATCATTTGATAAAGGATCACTGAAATCGATTTTTTTTTTCTAACAGCCGACAGAAACATGGGATAGACTGGTCCTTTGACATGCAGAAAACTGACCAATAGCGAAAAAAGTTTTGACCAAGGTCAGCCTTCGCTGACAGCGCAGCCTGACATGGGTTGATACTTTTTGCAGATGCATTAAACCTCCTTTTCACAAAGGATGGCACATTATATATGAGTCATGCTCTGTGAAAAGGGGGGCTTAGTGCATCGGCAAAAAGTTTCGGCCAAGGTCAGCCTGCGAGGACGGCGCAGGCTGACCTTTGCCGAAACTTTTTGCTATTGGTCAATTTTCTTCATGTCCAAGGACCAGTTTACCCCATGATGCAGTCGGTTGTTAGACAAAATGGATTTTCTGGATCCATGATCATGTGATTGCTTGCTTGATATCATGCATTATGGAGATGCATTGAGCCTTCTTTTGCCAGTGCACGCCTCATATATGAACCATGCTCTGGGAAAAGGGGGCTTAATGCATTTGCGAAAAGTATCGACCCATGTCAGCCTGCGCAGTCCGCGCAGGCTGACATGGGCCGAAACTTTTCGCTATCTTTAAATTTTCTGCCTGTCAAAGGATCATTCTACCTCTTGATTCAGTCGGTTGTTTTAAAAGATGGATTTTTATGGATCCATAATTATGTCATGACTTGCTTGGTATAATGCATCGCGCAGATGCATTAAGCCCCCTTTTGCCAGAGCATGGCTCATATATATATATGGCTTATGGCAAGATTATGGACCTATTTAAAATTACATTCGTAGTCTTATTCAAAATATATAAAGTTACAGATTTTCTGATCGGCTAAATTATTTGATGTAGCCAATCAGAAATTGCATTACTTTGAAATTTAGAAATTTCTTAGTATAGGGCTTAGAATTCATTTTTGAACAGGTTAGTTGTACGGCCCTTCGTGTTGTAGTCGCTGTAATGTGCTAATAATTCTGTTGAAATTGTTGTGATCAAGATGGAAACAAGATCTGTCATACGTTCAAGTATTCATGCAAGCATTGGTAATGTAACCTGTAAACCGTCAATTTCTTAAATAATTTTCATAGTGACATATTTCCAAGGTGGATGTCTCGGTTAGGGGCATAAAGCTTCCAGTTAGGCGACAGTTTCTTCACATCAAAATCAACAACGCCAACAAAACTCGCCATACCAGAAAAACTACAACGGTCGTTCCTTACGGCTGTTTTATTGCTTCATTACAAAGCAAATATAACAGATTAATTTACATTTTAGATCAACTCTTTAACAAACGACAAAATTTTGACTTTTTCTAAATTGAAAGCATTTACAGACGACAAATTGCATGTGGCCAAAGAAATGGTGTTCGTCTTTGAAAGGTTGAAGCAAATTGTGGGAAAAGGAGAAAATGCTTTCAAAAGCTTTTTTCCTTAATGATCATTAAAAGTCGAGATTGTGTGGTGATGGATTAAGCTTCATTAACTTGCAGAAGAAGATTTTGAAAATATCCTTGTAAAAATGGATTCCGGTAATCAACATTATCTCAAACTATATCCATGTCTAGAAAATGAAAATATTGTGGTAAAAGAAGAAATTGCTCGTTACGAGCAATTTCTTATTTTTCCATAATGTTTTCAAGTCTTTCACTGCAAGACTTAAAGAAAAAATGGAGCAGTCGTCTACAGGAGGCGAAGTCATTTGTTAATGAAATCCTGACAAGGACATCCCTCCCTCTTGACCTTTATTATGTCATATGGAACATGACGTGTTACGATTAGCGCTACCATATATGGATATTTTCACTCTGTAGATTCAACTGTATTGTTTTAAGTGGGGATCATGCAGGTTAACCGGGGTTGTATGTTTTAAAATACTGCCTGAATGCGATGTACTGCAAAGAAAGCCGAAGAACACATGATAAAATCGTAAGATTCAAATCTATTGTTCAAATATAAGCTTCTTGAAAGACAAAGAGGAGCACAGCGAATGAAGCGAGTCATGAATATGAAAAGCACAAATTTTCCTTTCCTTGCTGACAGTGTAGGACCAACATCGAATGCGCCGAGCACAGGCCCACCATGTACTGATAATGTCAGATATAGTGAGGAATATAATAAACCTAACCGCGAATATACCAAGCATAATTTAAGTTCCTATGTCCGCTGACAGCCTACAGATTCAAAATATGCATGTACAACATGTGCTACTTGGGAATTGTATATACTGACAGGTCTGAATTCTGTTCTAAGTCTAATGATATTCCCAGACAAGCCATCTAGTTGGCTGTGACGTTCTCTTTAGGTCAACTGAACGGCTATTGATGGAATTTAAAATGTAAATTCTACTGACTCTACAACAGTGACGTCATTTCTTTTGACAAGTTCGATCAGCCAGCGGGACTGTGGAACGTAATAAAATACATGTAATTGTTACCGTTACGCCCACCCTATCTCTGGGTTCCATGATTAATGTCCGTCATGCACATGTATTTTCGTAGACTGTACAAAAATGGCATTATAAAACAATTGCATCATGCATTATTCATAAATGATATCACAAGAAGTAAAGTTCTATTTTCGAACATTTAAATATCAATCAAGACAGAAAATGACCATTTCGACAGGTGCATAAACGACCCCTTCCGTCCCCGGCAGTTGAAGGTTCGGTAAAAAACTTAGAGGGAAAAGAAGCTATTGCTTCTGTTATGTAATTGCTCTTAGTCCACCAATGTTTTCCATGCTGTTAAAACATCTATTGTCTCTTTTCTTCGGGACTTTTTTTTCTGTGCCTTTGTGTAGTAAATCTTTGTAGGGTCGTAGAGCTACTGGCCATTCTAGTTTCAAGACCTATCCATTTTCATGGCCATCCCTATTTGGGATTGCTGACAGGTGCAAAAGTGACCACGAAAAGCGGTGTTGTATGAAGTCATTTGGCTTAAAACAGGATAAATCTTATTTCTTATTTTTCTCTTTAACATTCTAGCATACAAAACACTCTTTACCAGAAGACATAAGCTTACATTTACCTTAATTAAAAGCATTCACGGCCGCCGAATTCAATGATGGCAACTGTTTTTGAAAGGGCAGAAAACATTGTGCGCAAAAGAGAAAACGCTGATTACCAAAAGCCTTCTTTTGCAGGGTCTTTAAAACTCGGGATTGTGTGGTAAAGGGTTTAGTTTATGTAGAATCGACCAATTCTTCAACAGAAAAGTGCTTTTTCGTTACAGCTTTGACTAGGAATAGTCTGATTTTTTTTTCTATTTCTCTTTTTAAATGCAAGTATTTATATGTTTTCAGAGGTCTATCGAGTACATATAAAACCATAAAAAGATACGTAGACTCTTACAAGCAATGCATAAAAAAGGTTTAACCATATTATAAACATTCTGACTTAAAAGCCTGATCATCAATTTCTATTACCGTATTAAAAAGCGAAATAAAAGATGAAGAAAAAAAAACCGGAGAAAAAATTCTGCTTTGACAAAAAAAAAGTATATCTTCCTTTAACCCTCTGCCAAACAATCCCGCGATTTGACAGCCCTGAAGAAAAAAGCTTTTCGAAAAAATTTCTGGAAAAGAAGAAAATGCTGGTAACCACCTTTTTCCACAAAGTTTTCCATGCATTCAAGGACAAATCCAATTCTTTTGATTTAATCTGTAATTTTTTCAGTTTGTGACAAGTGTAACATTTTGTAGATACGATAAATGACATGAAGAATCTCATTGTCAAAACTCTTACGAATGATTTTAATGACGCGAATTTCCGTTATATTTGTTTCTTTGTTTAAAATTTCCGTTGAAATAATGTCCTTTGTCTCAGGTAAATTTCCGTAGGAGTACTTACTTTGGACTCTTATCTTGTCATACACGATTATGAGTGAATTTTTTTGGGAAAACATAACCTAAGACCAGTCCGCATATACATATAGTCTCATCTCCGCTTTTGGTTCAATAGTTTCAGATGTATGTTTCTCGAAAATAATAATGATGAAAAAAATATATATATAAATAAAATAGACGATTAACTTGATAGTAAAAAAGTATAAAACCTATTAGTCTAGGCTCGAACCCGAACCTTCAAAACCAGGTCCCCTATGACCGAGTTAGCGTCTTGTTTGAGTCATATTTTAGCATTCTTTTATAAATGCATTTCATATATCATCGTGATGTCATTGCAATGACATAACGCAACGTCTGGAGAATTTTTGTGCCAGACATTTGTCTAGAATGTCAGGATTTTGTTTTATTACTCTCAGAAACTGTAAATTTAACCTTAAGGTTTATATTGCCATTCATAAATGCCTTATAGCATGTGCAGTCGACGGCTTTTAACAAGTAACCCTCTTAGCGCCATAGGCGAGAAACAGGAGCTTTTGCGACGGTAATGATCAGTATTAGACTGCACAAATCTGCAGCCTGATCTAAGATCTATATTGTCCGCTCATTAATTTCAGTCGAGCCCATAAGGTTAAAAAAAAAAAGATCTTCATGATTTTCAGTGGATTGCGAAAGATGTCGCCAGTATTTGGCGCTGGTGGAGTTAGCTCTTCATAGTCCGCAGACGACTTGTCGCGTCCTGCAACAGACCTCTCAAAGTTGGACAACTTTGGACCAAAAGTTGATGATTGGAAGAATCATCCATATTTACAGGATGTTTTAAAGTCGTCTGCTGCAAATTTGTTATAGGGGTTTTTGAATAATATGTGAGCGAAATTCAGAGAATATAATTCAAATCATAAATTTTTCTTTCATTGAAGCGTGGCATTCCACATTGTATCCTAAAATAATTTTTCTTTAAGCTCTATATTTATAGGTGCTTTTTTTGCCCTGTTCAGCTCCAATAGTTTTTCATTTGAAAGTAAAAGGCTCTAAATAACTTTAACCTTATTGCAAAATGATCGTTTTTTTTTTTTTTTTTCATGATACTAAGAGAGAAAGAGTTTGAAAACATTGTAAGAGAAAAAGAAAATGCTGGTATCCAGCATTTTCTTCTTCTCTTATAATGTTTTGCAACCCATAAAAAAACAAATCTCCATCATTTGAGTCCCATTTGATTTGTCGTTTTCAAATGTTTTCAACATGGACTAGTGTTAAAACTTTGTCGTCTGGACAAGGGTAAAATTTGCATAGGAACGGAATAAAACAGGAACGCGGAGGTATTTATAGATTATTTAGGAGACAAGTATCGATCGTCTTAATATTGCAAACTCATTGATATTTGGCGCACCCTTAGACCTCTGAATCCATGAAATCGGCCAGTTCAATGAAAAAAAACCACCAAAAACATTGCTATTTCAATGTCGTTTTCGTTTTGACTAGAAAATGTAACAAAGAAGGGAACAGTACAGATCAAAGATTAGACTGCTCGTTTTGTGCAGTCTGATCTTAATCTTCACTTTCCATAAAAGATTCTTAAGCGGTACCCAGTGCTTGGAAAGGGAGGAAAGTTGGGGTTAAGATGTATGACTATGCTCGTACATTTCCCTTTCAAACACATACCGATCATTTAAAGATACATTTGTCACGATTTTAGCACAAAAAGCAAACCTTTGGGCCTCCAAATATGATTTTAGCTGCGTTTGCAGATAGTTGAGACCAAGATAAGACCAAGATCGTACAGGTAGCTGTCTGATCCTGAATCTACACTATCCGTTGGTTGGCGAAAAATTATGACAAACATAGCCGCGAAATAATGGTATCTGTGTCGTTTTTACTGACTAGTTATTCATTTATTTATTTATTTATTTATTTATTTATCCGGCACTCCAAAGGCTGCATGTAAAGAAAATATTTCTAATCAGGAGACAAACAACTCTTATAGCAATATCAAGGCTATTTTGACCTAAATGTGTCTTAAAATAACCGTCAGGTCCAAGCAATAGCCATGTTACTTCTATGAACTGGACGCAAACTCCTTCTGATCAGAGGGTTTATCAAGTTGTAGCTGTAAGAGCAACTAAGTTTCAAGCCATTCAAGGGAAAATGAAGCTTTTTATTTGAACTACATTTTTTTGTCCTCACAATGGTGTGACTTGCAACCCGCATGGGTATGCAAAAAAAAAAAATCCTACAGATTTAAATTGACATATGGGCACGGATCAGTTTTGTTTTTCAATAGTTGCCAAAAGGCATAATCACTCCCATCGACTCCGAAAAGCCGAGGTCTATAAGCGTTTTACCCTGGTAAGATCATGGCTGATGGTTAATTTAGCGCGGAGTAAAACTGAAAACTCTTTTTTTACAGCTACTTACTGCATGCATATACTTAAAGTTATCACTTTAAGACGGAACTATCCACAGGATTAAACTTGAGTGCTGTATACAAAAGAAGCATATAATGATAAACAACAACAAAGACGGATTTTTACATTGTTGATCTTTCCGTTTTTGGACAACAAATAAACCTGTCAAGCTCGCATTTAAAATAGTCGTAATTAGTTCTTATTGTTAACTAATATTGGTCAATAACAGGATTAATGTTCTTAATCTTAATCTGCATATGTCCTTCTTGGTTTTTTTTTTTATATTTCTAAAACGTTATCCGAAAGAAATAATAAACACACACGGACTGCCTTTTTTTCTCCACTATAGATTTCAACTGAAATCGAGAAAAGACAATAAACAAACAACCGTTAACGATGTGATTCATTCGAATTCGGTAAAACTTCAATTGTTCTGAGTAGATTTGCTTTGGTTTAGAAGGCATCCAAAGTCTACGTGCTAGAGATGTTGACATATGAGTTTTTCAGTTATCCCAATGTACGTCTGTATTATTTTGGAAGGCTTTGTTGAACACGACACCTTGGACAGATAATCTCATTACCAAACAGTGATGACTTTTAACGACCCTGAGGTAAAAGGATTGTGAAAACATTGAGGCAAAAGAAGAAAACGCTGGTAACCAGCATTCTCTCCTTTTCCCACAATGTTTTTTATCCTTCCTAAAACAAATTTCAATTTTCGAATAACAACTATTTTGTCGTCTGAAAATGCTTTGAATTTGAACTTAAGTCTAACATTTTGTCACTTGGTAAAGAATTGATTAACGCGATCCCGGGGAAAAAAGTATCATTTACGTACTTAATACATGTACCTCCTTATTGCATCTTGCAGCAGATCATTTTCAAAAACATTGTGACATAGGATGGATTACATGTAATGCTATTATTTTTTCAACATGTATTCATGCTTAAAAGCTAACGTTCATTTATGTAAACCACCTGTATCTTCCATGAATGATTTTTGCTGCAACTTGTTTCTTGGGATAATGCGTTAAAATACAACCTGTTGACCTCAGATAAAGAGCTTTCAATAACAACTAGCAAAACGATATAGAGCTGAAGAGGTTGCTGTTAAATATCTTGCAATCAAATACATTGTCATAATTAGTTGTGAATAAACCACACATAAAGAAAGTCAGTCGAGAGAACTTGGATTCAAAAAAGGGAAATGAATGAATAAATAATCCGATCTGTCGAACACTCCCTGTTCAGATTTTATTTTGAAACATTTATAAGCGGATAATGGTAATAAAGTTACGAGTAATTAAGCGAATAAAAATGAGCCATGCTCTGGCAAAAGGGGGCTTAATGCATCTCCGTAATCCATCATACCAAGAAAGCCATCACATACTTATGGATCCATAATAGCCACTTTTTTTAACAACTGACTCAATCATGAGGTAGACTGATCCTTTGACATGCAGAAAATCGACCAATAGCGAAAAGTTTCGGCCCAGGTCAGCCTGCGCGGACTGCGCAGGCTGACCTGGGTCGAAACTTTTCGCAGATGCATTAAGCCCCCTTTTCACAGAGCGCGGCTCAAATGAATTTGTAAATACCATAGAGTCCATTCATAAAATAAATTACCGACACAAGCGCTTTCTTTTACATTCGATATCGCATCTTAGATTACTAGACAGCTCATGGTTTCCTTTTTTCGGCGTAGCTCAATGTGCTGGATTTGACCTACTGTTTGGTTCTGATAAAATGTGAATAAGCATAAATTTGTGATTGGTAAAATATGTATACATGTTTATTCTAGGAGCCTCTGCCTATCTGCGGGCAAATTTACGCCGTGTATCTTTTTTTTTTTCTTGTTTTTCTTTTTTTGTGATTAAAGAGTAGCCTTTGCGAACGGTTTAGATCAAGATCAGACTGTACAAAACGTGCCGTCTAATCTTGAACCTACAGTTAATTACAGTGGGGCTGTTCGCGTAGACCTCCAAAAAGTTAGATTTTTTTTTTTAAACTGACAGCAAAAACAGTTGAAAACAAAAAGTGTATGAATTGCTGAGGGAGATCCTTTAACCCTTTACTGTTCAGACTACGTTAACTCTATATCAAACCACAAAATTTTAGACTTGTCCAAATTGATTGCATTTGGTACCGAGAAAATGTATTGTGGCTCAAATAATGAAATGAGTCTTTAAAAAGGTTGAAAATATTGTCTGAAAAGAAGAAAATGCTGGTTACCAGCGTTTTCTCCTTTTCACACAATGTTTTAATAAAGCCTCCTCCATCAGGGTTGTTGAATCTCGGGATTGTATGGTAAAGGGTTAAGACCGATCAAATATTAGTGGAAGTGATAAAAAGAGAAAACACCCAAAGGAAAGGAAAAAAATTGTAACAGAAATGTACGGAAAACATTGTGGGAAAAGGAGAAACTGTTTGGAACAAACGATTGCTCCTTTTCCCACGATGCTTTCTAAAACTGCCTTTTACATGGAAGTGAAAAGTCGTATTTGTGTTGTAATAGCTTAAGATTTGCAACATGCATTTTTCGAAGTTCATTTTCCACGATGTTCAAATTTAAACCTACATGAATAAAGGATGAACATTTCCCTCGATTTCTCATAGTGCTGATTCAAAGCCATTGACGTATCATTTCCTTGTATTACTTACCCGTAGAAGGCCAAATAAATGAAACGGACATATCAGTCTGTGTAAAGACCAAGAAACTACAATTTCTAACCTGTTCTAGTCAGAATATAGCACAATGCTTCGATCCAAGATAGGACTGCGCGGTATCTGCAGTCTGATTTATACTACCAGTATAAGCAAATTAGGTTGTATGTGGTAGTTTAACTTTTTGCAAAACGTCAAAGTTTTATACTTATCCAGCTTTAAAGTATTTGCAAACTACAAAATTATGAATGGCTCAAATGTTTTCAGAAGCCTTCTCCCTCATTAAAAACCGGATTGTTGGATTAACGAACAGGGTTAAAAACTGATGAATGGATCAATACTCCCTACAATCGCTTTTGACATGTCAGGTGATCTGCCTTGTCATGAACACTTGGTATACTATATCAACCTATCTGTAATGAAAGTCATGACTTTTAAATTTTGAAACGTATTAAAATTGACATTAATATTTTTGTTTGTTGCAAAGTCATAACTTTAACATTTGAAATAAAAAGTATATGGGGGCACTAATATTTTCTTACATGTTCTCGACCACAGTATCGTAAACATTATATCTGTTTTTTGAAAAAGTTAGCCGCCATGGCTATTCTGTCTATTAAAATGGACTTTTAGATGAATGTTATTTTTGCATGTATATTGCAAGTCATTACTCTAACAAATGAATATGAACCATGCTCTGTGAAAAAGGGGTGTAATACATCTGCAAAAACTATCTACCCAGGTTGGTCTGCGCAGTTCGTGCAGGCTGAGCTTGGTCGAAACTTTTTGCTATTGGTAAGTTTTTGCATGTCCAAGTACCATCCTACCTAATGACACAGTCGCTTGTTAGTCAAAATGGATTTAAGTGATCACAGAGACGCATTAAACTCCTTTTGCCAGAGCATACCTCATAAAAATGTATATTTGGTTCATCTCATATGCATTCGTTGCAACTTGCAAGTCGTAACAAAGATAAGGTCGAACGGACATGAGGGGTCTTCTTGAGTTATATCTTAACAGGGGACATAAGAGTTCATTATGTGCGAATCGAAAATAAACAGAATATTATCAGCTAGTCTTACCTCACTTCTTATTTTAAATTCAAGGATAAGCCATCTCAAAAGCAGAATGTCTCACCAATGAGACAGCTAGGCTTGAAGTTAAGAATTTGCACAACGTTTTGAAATTTTGGTAAATCCTCACCCGGGTAGAAGTTGGTGAAGATGATTGGTCAAAAACATATGAGCCATGCTCCGGCAAAAGGGGGCTTAATGCATCTACGTGATCCATGACACCAAGCAATCCATCACATACTTATGGATCCATGATATTCACTTTTTTCAACAACCAGCATGAGGTAGACTGGGCCTTGGACATACAGAAAATTGACCAATAGCGAAAAGTTTCGGCCCAGGTCAGCCTGCGCGGACTGCGCAGGCTGACCTGGGCCGATACTTTTCGCAAATGCATTAAGCCCCCTTTTTTACAGAGCATGGCTCATATGTTGAGATATACATTTTTCCAAAACGCTTTCTGCCTCATTCCCTTCGAGATATATGTGACCCATATTATAAATCAAGCAATAGCCTAAAGGAAATCATCGTGGCGGCTTCGCTTTTCTTTGAAGTGTCTTTTGTCATTTGCAAAAAAAAAACAATAATAATACAGTTACAAAAAATAACAGGGCGTACCAGTCTAAAAAAGGGCGGCCAAAGGTCATCGTAGTGGGTCACTCATTTAAAAAGAGTGCCTGTGTACATGTATGACATATGTATGTTGTTACCGTAGGGTAATTATACATGTCAGCTAACCCTTTGCAGTATAAGTATCATCTTTACACGCACCCCTGATGTTGAAAATATTGTGGTAAAAGGAGCAACTTATTTTACTACCTTCCCTAATGTTTTCCCCCCTAATATCATCTAAAAGTGCATATAGTTTAAATTGCAATCCTTTCTGAAAGTTGTACTATTTCAAACGATGCCATTTAGATGGGGCAAGAAAACTCGTACATGTTCAGAAAACGTAAATCTTTTTTGTAAGACAACACCTTTCAAATTCAAGGCTACAAATATATTTATGGATAGTATGATATGTACAAATGATCCATTAACAGGCCGGGCAGGATACGGTCATCGACTGTACAAATTTTGCTAACGCTTTACTTGTTTGGCATCTTCCGCCGTGTATAACATGTTTGTAGGACAACACCTTTCAAAGTCCTGGCAACAACTGTCGGCCACGCAGGACTTGGTTAACGCTTTGCACGTTGAGCATTTTACTTTGTTACAAACTGTCTGAATACAACAACTTCAAAATCCGAATATAATTACAGATTCTACGATACATATATACGCATGATGGCGTCCTCGAACAAGCCAGGCAGGATGTTGTAATGGCCTGAACAACGTGTTATACATGTTACGCTTTCTATAGACAATCTTCCACCATGTATGAACCTCTACATAATTCAAAGTTTTGATTCGTTGAGGAAAAAATGGCTTGAATATTGCAAATCAAGTAAGAATACCCAAGAAAATTACAGACAGTGTTGACATAAGATCAGACAAAATGATATTTTGAATCTGATCTAGATCCGCTATGACGCATTAAAAAAATTCTCTAGTACGCTATTAACCGGAGTGTCTCAAAACGAGATTTTTTTGGACTTATTGTAACTATCATTGTTCTGTTACACCGTGGAATTTCCTTTTTTTTCCAACAAGCAAAAATGACGAAACGAGGTTCTTAGTTTCAAGCTATTCAAATTATTTTACGAGCCTAAGGTCGGTATTCACCAACCATTCTTACTTTCATTCTAAGTCTGATTCAATATTTAGAAAGTAACGCAACTTCTGACTAGCTAAACCATTTGGTTTAGCCAGTTAGAAATTGCGTGACTTTCAAATATAGCAAATTCTTGGGAATTAGACTCAGAATGTTCTGAAGAATGATTGGTAAATATGGGCCCTTACTGAAACACAGGAAGGATACGAAGAAGTTTTTTTCTCTCTCGATTTAA
Source organism: Hippopus hippopus (assembly GCA_946811185.2). Taxonomy (NCBI): domain Eukaryota; kingdom Metazoa; phylum Mollusca; class Bivalvia; order Cardiida; family Cardiidae; genus Hippopus; species Hippopus hippopus. The sequence goes on along the minus strand of OX328099.1, from coordinate 37,488,938 downwards.
CATCAACGCGATTGAAAGCAGCATAGGAACAATTTACACAAATCAAACATTGTTCACAATAACAAATTATCAAAACATTTCTATTGGTGGGCTGCTTAACTTTTACGCATTGTGTAATTTCGAAACATAATTGAAGACTTGTGTGTTTCATGCAGTGTTATCTTAGTTTATATATCTTACAAAAAATGTAAATACTACATCGCAGCCCTCAGTGCCTCCAGCGCTTTGAATTCATTTTTCGACTGCATCAATATAAATGTACTATCTTAAAGTATTCCTCATTGTCTCATACTCCACAGTGTATATTTATTGTCTCTCCTCCTCTTTAGGTCTGTCTTTTTATCTGTTTGTGTGTCTGTCTGAGTGTCTGTCTGCATGACTACCTGTCTACCTTGCGGGCCGGCAGTCTGTCTAAATAAAATGAAAGACCAAGTCAGATCGGTACATAAATTCCGACAAGGAAAACACAAAAGCCTCTACACTACTTCCTTTTTTGTATCATGTTTTAAATGAAAGGCATATATGCATCATTCTAGAAATATTATCTCGATATGCCTGTCCGTCCGCCCGCCTGAACGCCCGGCCGCTGGCCTTATCCACCCCTTTCTCCCTCACTCCCTCCCTCCACTAAAAGTCTGTCTGTCTGTCTGTGGCTCACACGCCCCCCCCCCCCTCTCTCTCTCTCTCTCTCTCTCTCTGATATATCAAGAAGCAAAACATTTCGTTTAGAATTCAATTAACACCTATTTTAAATGTTAAAATTTCCAAACAGTTTTCTGAAGTCTATTTTTGACTGTAACATTCCTTTGATTAAAGCGCCAGAACAACTCTAATAATTAAAATTAAAAGAACGACCTTTAGAATGGGTGTAACGTTTTAATTCTGATATTCAAATAATACTGTCCCTTTAATCATTTACCATACAATTCTATCTTTTAACCCTTAGGCTGCTTAGCACGACTCACTGACCTTTTGCGGACAGTGAAGATCAAGATCAGACTGCACAGAACGTGCAGTCTGATCTTTGATCTACACTGTCCGATAAGGAAATATTGTCCCTCAAAAAATATCTTTGAAATGGCAAAGTTTGGGTTTGTACTATTGGCTCAAAAATTTCATTTCACTTCTTTAGGAGGTAAAGGGTTAACAACCCATGGGGAAAGCGATCTTTGAATACATCGTGGGAAAAGTAGAAAATGCTGGTGACCAACATTTTCCCCTTTTCCCAGAATGTTTTCTATTATTTCAAAGACAAATCCCAAGATATGAGCCACGTTTAATTTGTCGTCTGCAAATGTTTTGAAAATGGACAGGTACAAAATTGTGTCATTTGGTATATAGTTAACTTAGTCCCAGTTAGGTAATTGAAACTCATTTTCAGTAGACAAAAACCAGGAATGCTGTATTTGGCAGCCAGTTCTAATCACAATAATTATCAATCTACAAACTATTGGACAGTGCAAATCAATGATCAGACAGCACATTTTGTACCGCCTGGTCTTAATCTACTCTATCCTCAAAAGTACCACCGAGCAGAGCAGACCGAAAACGACACTGCAGGTGCTGTGAAATCTCATATTGATCTACATTGTCTGCAAAAAAGAAATTTAGCTTTTTTCTATCATTGATTTTTCGTTGATTTATCGTCTGCACCGGTTTCCCATATTGGTAACGCCTCTTTTCATCCCCCCCCCCTCCAAAGCCTGTTGGTTATGTTGCGGGGGATAAAGCGAGATACAGGACGAAACCCATCCTAAGGTATACCTAGTTCTTCAACGTACTGGGTGTATAGCACCATTACACGGGACAAGGTTTAACGTCTCATCCAGATGACTGTAAGTAATTTTGATGGCCAGTCTTTGGAATGGAACCCCGTGAATGCCCTCAAATGACCTGAGATTCGTTTTTTTTTTTAAGTCTTGTGGCCAACCACTTGAACAATTTCGGCTGACATAATTTGTTTCTAGAAAGTTGAGGGTCGCTTTTATATCGGAAGTGTACAGTGGTTATTCTGCACTGACGAGTGCAATAATTATTTGATGCAGAGTGCATGAAGACAATGTCACCACAAAAAGCGACATAGCCAGCTTTTGTGTACATTGTAGATCAAAATCAGATTGCACAAAAAAAAAACTAGTCTGATTTTGAATCTATATCGTTTGCGACTTAAACTACGGCTAAAACCATCGCTCATTTCTAGTTGCAATGTATTTCTATACCCCGCCCCCCCCCCCTCCCCAAAAAAAGGACGATATTTTGTGTATTTTGCAATGAAAATGTTGACCCTTACAAATGCTGTGCGCGACATAATGTGATTGAAATTGCGGACTATGTAGACCCATGATCAGACTACACATTTTGTGAAGTCTGATCTTAGATTTACTCAGATCAAAATATCGTGAGATATTCTGCCCAAAACAGAATAAAATTTTGGCAACTGGCTTTCTTCTACTAATTAATACACGTATGTATTTTTTATTTTAACACTTCATAGTCCTAAAAAAACAATAATTAAATACATACTCGGTAAACATCTTTACTTCAAAACGTTAAGTATTGTTTGATCTTACCATAACAGTATGCTAGTGCACTATAAAATTGTTGACAAGGTCGGCACACCAATCCTACAAAAGTTATGCTTTATTTGTACAGCTTGCATAAGATTACAATATGGTGAAAAACTGACCTACGGAATACCGTTAGGGCCATCGCTTATGAATTTGTTCATTTTAAACGCGAATATCACCATCGTACTATCGCATTATCGTCATCGTACTATTGTATTATCACCATCGCACTATCGCGTTATCATCATCGTACTATCGCGTTATCGTCATCGTACTATCGCGTTATCGTCACCGTGCTATCGCGTTATCGTCATCGTACTATCGCGCTATCGTCATCGTACTATCGCGTTATCGTCATCGTACTATCGCCTTCCGGTGCGCATGCGCATGCTCACACATGTAAGATCTTCAGGACATACCATAAGACCAGATCTATACAGTAAAAGAAAACAAACAGTGAATACCTCATAAAGTTTTTAAAAGTTATTAATTGCCGAAATAATCAAAATTTATAATGTTTATGCCTACCTTCGTTATCCGACTCTGAATCCATCTTGTCGCATGGAGGAGAAATTTCTCTATGTTCATGCGCACCGGAAGGCGATAGTACGATGACGATAACGCGATAGTACGATGACGATAACGCGATAGTACGATGATGATAACGCGATAGTACGATGACGATAACGGTATAGTGCGATGACGATAACGCGATAGTGCGATGACGATAATGCGATAGTGCGATGGTGATAATACGATAGTACGATGATGATAACGCGATAGTACGATGGTGATACTCGCGTTTAAAATCAACAAATTCATAGGCGATGGCCCTAACGGTATTCCGTACTGACCTAAGTCAACTTTGATACTGCACCTCTACAGAGAACAAAGAGTACCGTACCTTGTTTGGTGTAGTCAAACCGGGCCCGTATTAACCAGCCGCACTGAAAAGCATCTTTTTTTACTATCAATTCTAGATTTAGAAAGTAACACAATTTCTGAGTTGCTGGTTTAGCCAATCAGAAACTGCGTTACTTTCAGATTTAGAACATTCTTGAGAATGAGACTAAGACTAATATTTAGAAGAACAAAACTGAACAAAATTTTAAAATAATCTGTGTACAAGATACATCGTTAGTTAAACAAATTGAAAATACACTGTTTGATGAATACGGGCCCAGGTCAGCAGTGCAACTCAATGCGGTACTTTAACATCATATAATAACCTTTTATTTTGCATTAAATACAGTACAATATTCATAGTCAGTATTTATGAACAAGAATTACAGTAACATAAGTACAAATCGCCCCTCTTAAATGATTTTAATGTGAAATTGTTTAAGTAGTGTTTTATTTAAGCCAATCCAACTTAAAGAAAGGAAAAGGAATATTGAAATGTTTAATAAATGGAAATATTGACACACTATCGATGTAACAAGTCAGGGGTACAGTGAGGCAATACACGCTGGTGAGGTACATAATTAGCTGTTGACATGCAACAGGAATATACTTACAGTAAGTGATGTGTTGTCATGATGAATGAAATAATGTTGAAAGCGGCAAAAACTACCATTCAATCAATGGACTTACTTCAGTTTCAGCCTTGAGAACACAGATCTTTGAATTCTACATTTCTGAAAGCAGTCTCAATACAACAGACAGCTCTCTAGACCTAAACTTTGTTAGTCTCAGTTCAAGAGCAGTCAACTCTACAATAGATTCTTCCCAAACAGTTATCTACGCTTCCTGGGTCAGATACCAAATATTTGGGTTTAGGATCATGCACCTGCCTCCTCACGCATGCGCGCTTAAACCTTCTATCGAATAATACAGTATTCTAACATCCCAGAAAGAGGCTTTTGAAAACATTGTGGGGAAAAGGACACAACGCTGGTTACCAGCATTTTCTCCTTTGCCCACGAATTTTTCCACCCTCTTTAAAATGAACGCAAACACTTGTCTACTTGTCGCCTGCAAATGCTGTGAACATGGACGAGTCTAACATTTTGTCGTTTAGTACACAAATAACTCAAAAGTGGGTGAAATGTTTATAGAGCAAAAAAGTTCAAATATTTTATGAAGGTAAAGGTTATTTTAATGAGACAAATGGTAAACAAAATAATTTTCACCCATTAAAGACATAAAACAGGCGAAAATCAGACACCGTGAAACAATAAAAAAGTTTTTCGGAGTTGCAAAATAGATGTTATTATCCAAGTTGCGTAACAATCTAGACCGAAAGTGCAGCTTGTACATGTGCTCGTTCAATTTGACCCTATCCAGAAAAACACAATTTTACAGACTAAATTAAGAGCATTTGCAGACGATAAATTAAACATGTCCAAAATGATGCCATCTGTCTTTTAAAGGGTAGAAATTATCGTGGAAAAAGAAAACGCTTGATACCAGGATTTTCTTTTTTTCCCACGTTTTAAAAATATTTACTTAAATGTCAACGTTGATCCTAGCTTACTTTAAATAACAAACTGATCCAACCAATGATCAGGATAAACTCATTAATTATAAAATGGGTACAGAAAATACTCATCAAGTTTTTGCATATAAAACAGAGGAGAGAACAAGATCAGACTGATCCGAAGTGCAAGCTAATCTCTTTCGCTCCCTCCGAAAAAAGATCGTAATTACCGGTAATGGACAAAGGGACATATCTAAAAATGGAAATATTCTGCGTTACATTTATTTATAGCCTCCATATAAGTGCTTCAATATCTCAGAAAGGGACTGATTCAGATAAGACATCTGGACCCGTCCGTATTCGTCGACCATACTTTAAAGCATGTTTTAGTCTAATTCTCAAGAATTTTCTAATTTCAATGATTGGCTAAAATGGATGGTTTAGTCAATCAGAACAGATCAGAATGGTTGGTAAATACGAACCCTTTTCAAACCTTACCCGTGTTTGTTTTCGTCCTAGAGCAGACGAGGTCCTGTTTGGCTCAGTGGTTCAAGTGTTGAGTTTTGAACCAGCAAACGTTGGATCGATCCTTTCTAAGGACAAGGCACTTTATAGCCCAAATCTATGACATGAAAAAGACTTAGTTAACTCAGCTGTAGTTCAGATATCACCGGAATTCAGCGAATTCTACGAAATCAATTCAGTAAAGCGAACTGATTTAAGAGCAGATAACTCTGCATTACTTCTAAATACATGTCGGGAAATCACACTTTCCACTATTACCATTTGCTTCCATCTCGTTTTTTCTTTAAGTGAAATAAACCAAGAACAGATAACTCTGTATTACTTCTAGATACAGGTCGAGAAAGTGCATCCCTGAATATATCAACAGACATTTTTTTTAAATGTTGTGTAAGAGGCCGATTGCCTAAGTTAATAATACCCAGTCTGACATCTACTAATATTTGCAACACATTTTGCGAGCAACTGGCTGCTTTCCCTGCATAAAGTCAATACCCTGTTTATCCGTGACAGAGAGAATATTTTTATGGAAATGACCTCCGAAGGTCCGAAAAGCCTCCGAAGGAATTTTTGCTAGGCTAAGGCTCATACCTCCCACCCCAAGCGTCGTTTCCAACAAAAGTGCAGCATTTTGACTGCCCAAAAATAGAACAGGATGTACTGCTTCGTTGCATTTTATTTCTGTAGGGTATAAATGTTATTTTTAAAGTACCGTTTTTATGCTTTTTATGCAAAATCATGTAACGACCTTGAAAATAAAAACTGAGATACCCGAGAAGATATCGGTAGATCTACTGTAGCTTTCATTCGACTTTAGCCTTTGTCTTACCGAACGCACATAACCAAATTTAATCTGGATACAAGTTACTCATTGTTAATGGATAGGTGTAGTAACGATTAAATTGTTTACTGTAAATCGAATAGAGTAGATTAAGATCAGACTGCACATTCGTGCAGTCTGATCTTGATTTACTCTTTTCGCAAAAGGTATAAGCAATCGAGATACGGGCGATATCAGTTTATAATATCACAGTAATTTGTACACCGATTTTTATTGTCATTACGAAACTGTCTGCACATGGTTGCACACGAAGTGCGATCGTTATGAAATTCGTAACCTACAACTAAACTTGACTGTATTCTGCTTATCTGGGTTGTATTCCTTGGTATATGTAGAAAGTTCGTATAACCTTGCATCTAATAAATGACAAAAAATCTGTTTTGTGCATATAAATAAGGGGCATAAATATTTCATGTTCAAGGCTTTGAAAGACTAGAAAGACCTACAAAATAGCTGATTGTGTGGATTCATATCAGACTGCACAAAATGTGCAGAAAGGCGACATGTTCAGGACGTAGTACTAAGGTCATTCTTCGAATCATTCTAAATATGTTTGAATGTAGAATACTACTTGTACATATCGATTTGAGAGAGAGAGAGAGAGAGAGAGACAGACAGACAGACAGACAGACAGACAGACTCAATAGTCAGACAGAGTAAATGAGAGAGCTATAAGAAGGAACTGACTAGGAGAGGCATAATACGTAAATACAAACCCACAAAAATGCATTTGGGGAGAAATATGACTATATGTTCATCCCACTGACAAAATGCATACTTGTTCGTCTTTTTAAACCCTTAAACAGCTATATAGGTAGAATGACAATATCCAACCGTAAACCAAAAACCCTTATATTTTGCAATTTCAAATATTGTGTTTTGCGATGGACAAATACTTACAGTATCGGACAGTATAGATTCAAGGTCGTGCTGCTCGTTCTTGATCTACAATGTCCGCAAAAGTGCATCCGGAACGGAAACGCGATTAGCAACCTAAGGGTCGAGCACTCGAGCTGAAAAAAATACCCAGCCTGGATTAAAGCGGTTTGATATCTACCTCATAACCACATTTTGTAAGAGGTCCTAACGATGATATCTTTACCAGAATACAAAATTTTGGATTTGTCCACATTGAAAGGATTGCACATGACAAATTAATTGTGACTGGAATAAGTGGACTTGCCTTTGAAAAGGTAGAACACATTGCGCTAAAGAGCTAGAAAATGCTGTTTATCAGCATTTTCTCATTCTCTCACAATGTTTGCAAAAGCCTTCTTCCTCAATGTCGTAAAACAAAAGTCACAAGGGATTGCTTAGTATCAGTTTAACGTTTGCTAAGCTTGACTCGCTGACCTTTTGAGGGACATTATAGATGAAGATCAGACTGCATAGAACATGCAGTTTGATCTTTGATCTACACTGTCCGATAGGGACATATTTTCCCTCTTTGAAATGGCAAGGTTTGGGATTTTACCTTCAGTGCAGAAGTTTTATTTCAGTTATTCATTCAGCAGGATAAGGGTTTAATTGTTATCTCCCTGGACACGTTTGCAGCAGACGACTTTGAAAATATCGTTAAAGAAAAGAATAATTTACTATTCATACATATCTTTATTTGCATTGAATATAAACATATCTATAGCACAATGGTTAACAAAAATATATATTACACAAAGTGAGTAGGACAAGGAAGATTTAGTAGGCAAAAAATGGGAGAAAAAGATGTTAACAGAGAAGGTATCTGTTGTTTACTCTTTCTGAATAAAGGGCGGGTAGATAACACTGGGATCAATTTTGCATGTACATATTCGACTCAATTAAAGTTTTGATTTGAGAATAATTGGTTAAACAATGTGGCAAACGTAGAAAATGCTCGTTACAAGTAACGTGGTCCACTGCTACGCATAGCTTAAACATATTTATTTTACATCGATTGAGAAACAAGTTCTTACAACTTATACTACTGCCACGTATAAGAGGTCGTCCACAAATTGTTTGTCTGTATGGTGTTTTTAACGCCGTTTCCAACATTATTCCGTAATAACGAAGCGGCTAGTACACCTATCCATGCATTCCTAGAGTTTCTTTTACCAGTAATTCAAACAATATTCTTTCAAGGCCACTGGCTGCTTTCCCACATAAACACCACTGAAACAATATTCAGCGGTATGAGAGGAATGACTCCTGTCGCAATGATTATCATCAATCCTTGAAAAGAACTGGGCCGAGCTGGGAGCTGCGGATTCGAACAGCGCCCTTCTGATCTCAAGTCATGTATGTTACAGACTGAGCTACCGGGCTCGACTTGTCCACAGATGATAACGCGTTCTTCAAGCTCTTTCCTTCACACTGAGAGACTGTAAGGAGTGATTTCTCAATTTCTAACTTCTTTATAGGCCTATTATCCGCCCTCCACCTGTATTGTTACTGTCTTCATAGCAGTTTTCTCTTTTCTTCTACAAAATTATATGAGCCGGGAAAGGGGTGTAATACATCTCCGTGATACACTGCACCAAGCAAGTCATCACATAATTATGGATCCATGAAACCCATTTTGTCTAACTATCAGCAGAGTCATGAGGTATAATGTTCCTTTGACATGCAGAAAATTGACCAATAGCAAAAAGTTTCGATTCAGGTCAGCCTGCGCGAACTAAGCAGGTTGACAAGAGTCGATATGCTTTGCAGATACATTAAACCCGGTTTTACAGAGCGTGGTCCATTTAGATCAGACCTGTGCACAAAATGTCTATGTAGAAACTGGTGAAAAACCAGGAAAAAAAGTGTTAACCCTTTCTTGCAAATTCTTAGTATTTTCTTTTTCTTCACCATTTTTCAACAGTTGCTTTAATACCATGCACATCATTCCTGCTAAGTCATTGACTTTTTTCAAACAAAGAAATCTTTCAGTGGTGAAAGAGGATTGAATGGTGTTAAAGTCACTATGGTCAAGGATTAGAACAAAGTTTTGCCGGGCCGAACAGAAACCCCTGGGTTACAGGCCATGTACCTTAAGAACGGAGCTAAGGGGGTTCGGGTCAATCTTTTTAATAAGATGCAAATCTTTGGCTGTGTTACATTGCATATATTCATCATAATTATATCGATATATAACTAGCCCCGGCTTCAATTTGACCAGTTGGAGACGGGGGACGTGAATCTTAGGAAGTTCGAAAGCTGTTAAATAAGGACATCAAAAAGCATTTCAGCGAAATGTAAAGTTGATAACTATGGGTAATTTGTAATACATGTAGTGTTTGACCGAATGTTGTAATGCACAGACGCTTGAAAATAAGTCCATATGACGGAATTTGTGAATATCGCCATTCTGTAAGGAAATTAGACAGGTGATCAAATTGTAATTTTCGGACAATTGAGAAAAATTTACATCCGACACACATAGTTCTGTGTTTAGTAATGCATCCGACTGACAAATTGCTAAATGTCGTGTAAACTGTAACAGTTTGTATTAGTCCCGCACAATGCAATATCTAATTCAAACGTTTATGTTCCGAATGAGTAGGCTCAGCCAATCAACACGCTTGTTATTTGACACGTGATCTGTCCTAAACATATTATCAAGGTGCAACATCGATTGGACGGTAAATCTACGATAACTAGAGTACAGGTGCGACGTGAGTCATGTCATATGATACTGCATACACATTTCTATAATCGTGCAGCTGATATCTGGACATTAAAATTGAACTGCAAACTGTAGCAGCATTGTAATTCGCGGATTATCAATAACGGATTTGTTTTTAATGCTTTATATCAAAGTTAACTTCGTCGAGAAAAAGATTGAATTGTGTGGACAGCAAGCGTTCATTGTGTTTTTCAAAATTTACTTTTCAATTCTTGAACAAAATTTAATTGAAAAGGTGACATAAAAGATGTCTGGAATAATCAAAAGCCAGCTGCATGTACCGTCTGAAATGGGAGATGACTATACAGCGTCTATAGAGTTCTCAAATGCATGCAGAGAATTTTACCGCAACAGAGTGAAGGCGACAGAGAGCTTCAAACAGAGCATGAGTGAGAACAGAACACCGGCAAAAAGGAACACTTCCATAGATCAAGCCATGGACAGACTTAGAAATGAAATGGTGAGTCTCTCTCTCTCTCTGATTCAAACAGTCGCCGTCAAGCGAAGTGGCGTAAAAATCTGTATTCGTAAGCTTTACAGTACTGTAATGTATCTTGCACGAAAAACTGACATGGGTCGGTACTTTTTTTGCAGATGCATAAAACACCCTTTTCACAAAGTATGACTTAACCCTTTCCCAAACAATCCCTGGTTTTTACGGGTCAGGAATAGAAGCCTTTTGAAAACATTGTGGGAAAAGGAGAAAATGCTGGTAACCAGCATTTTCTCCTTTTCCCACAATGTTTTCTACCCTATCATATAGAAAAATCATCTTTTTAGCAACTGTTAATTTGTCATCTGCAAAATGCTTTCAATTTGGTCTGGTCCAAAATTTGCCGTTTGTAGTCTTTAGTATATTTGTGTCACATTTTTGAAACATGGCTGTCCCTCGAAAGTTTGTTTGACAAATGTCCCATCTTTGAATAATCCTTGGCAGGACACTTGAAACCCGTTGAAAAAAGTTACCCAAAAATACACCAAAAAGGAGAAACACAGGAAGGAAATACTAATTGTTAAATGTACGGAAAATTTTATATGGGAAAGAGCATCCAATTTTAAAAAAGCAGTTTGTCCATTTTTCTCATAATGTTTTAATTCTCAACCAAACGAAAAGCTTTGGATTGTACCAGACTGAAAGCATTTGCGGACAAGAAATCAAATGTACTTTGAATGGTGATTTCTGTCCTTGACGGGAAAGGAAACCTTGTGGGAAAAGGAGAAAATGCTGGTTACCAGCATTTTCTCCTTTTCCCACAATGTTTTCAAAAGGAATCTTCGCGAGGGTCTATGAAACACGGGTTTGTTTGATAGAGGGTTAAAAGCTGTCTTATTCAGAGACGCAGACTGAGTCGTATTTGTGTGGCATTGAGTAATGCTAGGACTACTTTTTTTTTTTTTGGTTAATATTCCTGCACCAGGAGAATGTTTCGGAGAACCCAAGTGAAACTACTCATTTAGATCTCTACGTAAAAACATAAACACTATTAATAATAAGGAAATGTCATCCAGCAGTGGATAAAAAATTTGACTGAAAAAAAGCACCATATCATTTTAACATAAGAATTAAATTCACGAAAAATGCTGTGTCACTCAAAAAATTTGAATAACCTCTTTACCAAACGATTCCAGGTTTCTTGAACACTAAGGAGAAAAAGCCTGCTAACCAGCATTTTCTCCTTTTTTCCCATAATGTTTTCTGCTCTCTCAAAGATAGATTCCACCATTTGAGCTACATGTGATATGTCGTCTGCACATGATGTCAATTTGGACAAGCCAAACATTTTTTTTCGTCTGGTAAAGATTCAACCCTTAACCAAACGACAAAATTTTTCATATGTCCAAATTGAAAGCATTTACAGACGTCGAATTAACTGTGGTTCAAATGATTGAAGTACGCCTGAAAAGGTTAGAAAATATTGTGGGAAAAGGAGATAATGCTGGCTACCAGCATTTTCTCCTTTTCCCTCAATGTTTTCAAAAATCTTCAACCTCCAGGGTCGTTTAAACACAGGTTATGTTTGGTAAAGATTGAATTTAAATAGATTACCTTGGCTTTCAGAAAGTGTTTTGATGCAGAACGTGTGTTACTGCCATCGTAAAATTTACGACATACACTGTCTATCAAACAATCTTTATTTTTTTCTCCTTATTAACTCGCAACCTCCTATTCAAAACAAGTCTATAGGAGACAAAACTGAGACCATCCTTGCTTATATCGGATAATCAACATAAATTTCAATACATGTATATATGATAACAGTATGGAAATAGGAGAAACTGCTGGTGACGAGAAATTCTCGAGACAGGCAATTTTTTCCTTCTATCTCATTGTTACTTAAAGTTGTTTTTTATTGCAAAATGGGAAGAATTAGTCTGCAGAAGGTTATAATTATGTTTTTTTTTAAAGCCAAAAAGTAATAAAGAATGACTATTTGTTGCGGCAGGTGAAAATAAAATGCCACACAGTAAATGAAAATACGCTTAGGTGTGATCTAGAGTGGCATAAAATACAGGAATGACTGGATCAAAGATCTGACTTCACTGTTTTTGGCAATCTGATCTTGATGTATACAATGTTGCAAAAGCTTTTGTATAAATTTACAGGCGCGCGTGGACAAACCTTTAATCCAAAATTATACAGACCAGTTTAAAAGTTGTCCAACATAACTTGTGAAAGTGACGCATCTTAGTATGAACATAGCCTTTAACCACACAATCCCGAGTATTAACGACCTCGATAAAAAAAAGGCCTTTTGAAAACGTTGTGGGAAAAGGAGAAAATGCCGGTAACAGCATTTTCTCCTTTTCCCACAATGGTTTTTGCTTTTTCATATTTGACTCCAATCACTTGGAATGCATTACGTCTTCTGCAATTGCTTTCAATTTGGACATATCCAAAATTTTGGTATGATCGGTGTTTGGCTTGCAACAAGCAATTGCTTATTTTCCCCCACAACGTTTTTGAAAGTCATCTTCAGCAAGGGCGTTAAAACTCTTATTGCAGCGGTAATGAGGGTCAATCGTGACGTCATCACGCTAAGTTACCTGACTTACTAAGGTAATCTCTACATCAAATAGTGGACCCTTTAGATGTTCTCTATGCCTGAGGTATTTGAGTGGTCAACCTTTTTTTTATGTATGAAAAAGTTTACTCTCATTCGCAGAGGACGGTTATTTGAAAACATTTTGTTAATGGAGGTGGCATAGAAATACATGTTTGTTTTCTGGAATCTGAATGCACTTGACTACATTGTATCATCATAACATGATAAGTTGTTTATATTTTATTTAATTGTAATTTTTGAGGAGTATTCCCCCAAAAAAGTCAATGACTGAAAGAGTTCAAGAATCATCTATAGACGGGTTCTGCACTTAATATTTCATTCAAAAGACAATGAAACTTTTCCCACGTCCGGATAGTACCTTTGGAAATAGTTTTACAACTGGAAAAGTTGGTTGTCACAGGCAATTTCTCTTTTTACTACAATGTTTTTTAGGTGTACAGGTAGCAAACTCGAATTCATACTCATTTATCCATATATCGGACGACTTCTTTCATAGAAGTCATTCCCTAGCCCAGTACTGGTGAAACCCAGTACATGTGAGCTGTCGCCGTGATATAACAGAAGTAATGTTGAAAAGCGGCATGAAACACCATTCAATCAATCAATCATGCAATCAAGCAAAGTTGTTCGCTTTTTTTTTTTGTAACGGCATAGTGACGAAATGTTCTGTCTGCGTTTCATGTAATTATTGGAGTTTGACATCATTACGAATACGATACTGACTTTAAGCACTTTCTCGCGGTTAAATAATACCCAGACAATGTTTGAAACTTAGTGTGACCAGGTCAAATAGGTCTGGCGGCGATCTGGGCCCATTTAAGTGGACAGTTACGGCGAGAGGATGGACACTGGCTATCGTTTTTCGATGAGGATCTTACACAATTGTAAACATAGTTGTCGCCCTGATGAATACTTCGGATAAAAGGTGCTTGTAAGGCAATACAGGGCTCCTGATAGCTAATCAAAACCTGATTAACCCTTAGGCTGCTAAGCGCGACTCACTGACCTTTTGCGGACAGTGTAGATCAAGATCAGACTGCACAAAACGTGCAGTCTGATCTTGGATCTACACTGTCCGATGAAGAGATATTATTTCCCAAAACATAACTTTGAAATAGCAATAGTAGAGTTTTTACTACCGAACTGAAAATTTCATTTTAGTTATTTAGCAGGATATAGGTTAAAACCTAATTAACTCTGTACAAGGCGCAAAGGGTTAGAATTGTCTGAATTGAAAGCATTTGCAGACGACAAAGCAACAGTTGCTATATGATGGGGTTTGTAATGTGGGGCTAGAAAACATAGTGGGAAAAGGGGAAAATGCAGGTGACCAGCATATCCACCTTTTCTCACAATGGTTCCTCTATTTCAGTAATACATGGAATCATTTGAGGTGCATTTAATTTGTTTTCTGCAATTTCTTCCAATAAATCTATATTTCTTTCGTCTGTTAAAGTGATGAACTGTATAGAAATGTACCTGTATCGCAATTAGGTCAAAGCTTAGTACTAACCTAATCTATTTGACTAAACACCTGCAACATCATTGTTGTCTGCCTTATCTCGTCATGGATTTAACCCGCCTGGTTATTATCGTCTCATTAAGCTATGTTTAGCTTTTGACGTACTCATCAGGACACACTGCCAGGCCCCGATGGTCTCTAATTTTGGCCTTCTATTAGCGGCTTGTTCCCCGTCAACACTGGCCATTGTGTGCTTGTTTCTGCCATCTTATCTTGATCTAAATCAGTTTTTTACCTCTATCTCTCGGTCAAAATGGTTATTATCGCACCAATACACACAGCGACTATAACAATGGACGTAGCCTTCATCAGATCTTTTTGCTGAAACATAGTTGCTGGCAAGTTAATTCAAAGATGTGTTAGTGAATAGTCTTTCTGTCAATTCGAAGATGTGGTAGTGAATAGTTTCTTTATGTTTTTGTCTTCTTGTCTGTAAGAAACGCTGCATTGTATTGAGAGATTGTGATCAATGATTATTTGTAACATTGTTAAATCATCGCCATTGCCTCCTGGAGACAACTATTTGCGTTTTTTTTTTTGGCCTGACAACATACCCTTCTTTTTTTTAAATGTGGCAAATGGGGAACAGGAGAAATTGATCGTAACGAGGTCTTGGTTCGTCTTCTACGCTTTCAGTTTCTGAAAAGAATCAATCAGTCGACTCCACGCCAAATGAGCGATTTTTCTCTTTCTTGCTGTATTCATTTCAAATCAACTTCCACCACAAAATGATAATGGAACATGTCTTCATTGTTTACTATAGTGACATAGGTTTGAATAGACCAAAAGCCAGAGTATACAGAAATGGGTAGTCTTTGGATGCCCATAAGAGGTCTCCTTAGTCCATATGACAAATATCGGTTCAAATGGATAACAATCAGTGTATTGTCATCACCTCCTCTCAACGCCCCCCCCCCCCCCCCGCCCTAAATAACCAACAAACAAAACCCTAATGACAAACAAAATTTAACAATACGGTGCCGCGTCATCTTGTTTATTGAGTACATGTTGGTAAATAATGTCACACATGTATATGAGCCATACTTTGTATAAGGGGGGTTTAATGCATGTGCTAAAGGTATCGACCCTTGTCAGCCTGCACAGTCCGCGCAGGCTGACATGGGTCGATACCTTTTTGCTATTTGTGAATTTTCCCCCTCATGATTCAGTCGGTTATTAGACAAAATGGATTCTATGGATCCATAATTATGTGACAACTTACTTTGCATAAAGCATCACTAAGATGCATTAAATATCCCTTTTGCCAGGGCATAGCTCATATGTTCTTTCATTTTTTGAAACAATATTCTTTTCAGATAATTTATAGCTGCCCGTGTGATTAATCGTTAATAAAACAATATAGTGTTTTTACCACCCTGAGATAGAAGGCTTTTGAAAACATCGCGGGAGAAGGAGAAAATGCTAATAATCAGCATCTTCTCTTTTTTCTGTGTTTTATTTCCTCTGGGAGACAAATTCATCAATCCAACCACACAGACTTTGACTCGTGCAAATGCTTTGATATAGATATTCGAGTACAGAGCAGATTTTCCGATATGTGGAGTAGTTTCTTCAATAGTCACAAAATTTTCCTAAAATATCTCTAACATGCACAACAAAAATGATCTTATATGAAGTAGATACCCTCAAGCACTTCAATATTTACTCTCTCTGGTCTAAATAAATCTATTTTACGGATTTAAAATGCGATTTGTCAGTGATACCCAGGGGGTCGGTGTATGTACAAGAAAAAGTGTTCGCCAAATATGGGTACATTTATAATCTGTTGGCTAAATCCCCGAATAAATAACATTGTCAGAAGTGTAGTGTAACCCTCTTCAAAACTTTTAGCGGATAAAAACAAACTTCGAGCGACCTTGACCGGAACTGTCGTAGGCGGCCTCGTTTTGGAAAGGTTCCACAGAGTGCAGAAAAATATATACTAGCATAACAATATCTCAACAGAACAAAAATTGACACAATTCTATAGCAAAAGCATTTGCGAATATTGAAAAAACAATATGAACCGTGTTCTGTGAAAAGGGGGCTTAATGCATCTGCGAAAAGTATCGACCCAGGTCAGCCTGCGCAGTCCGCGCAGGCTGACCTGGGCCGAAACTTTTCGCTATTGGTAGATTTTCTGCATCTCAAAGGATCAGTCTACCTCATGATTGAGTCGGTTGTTAAAAAAAATGGCTATTATGGATCCATAAGTATGTGATGGCTTGCTTTGTATGATGGATTACGGAGATGCATTAAGCCCCCTTTTGCCAGAGCATGGTTCATATATTTTTTTATCCCAAAATTTGGAAAATATTAAAATCTTCATCTTATACAAGCATACACAGTCTAACCCTTTCAGCACCATTGGCTCAATAAGCGGACGGTGTAGATCAAAGATCAGACTGCACGTTCCGATCTATGCCGTCCGCATAAGCTTCTGTCTTTGCCTAGGTTTAGAACTGCTTTAATCTTTACGATCCATTACTACATACGGCAGCATGAGGTTTGCAGATTCTCCTGATCTTGTGCATCACCTTATTATTACTAGAACAACTATGTAAAAGCCGGCTTTGGAAACATCTTTGTAAAATATGAATTCAGATTTAATTGGTAAAAATTACCTATGAAAATATCGTCGCAAATGTAAAATTGCTCCTTTCGCAATTATGTTTTCATACGCGATCTGCTGGAGTGCGGAAAAGGAAAAGTCATCAACAGCGAGTTATTCTTAAATAGTAATGATAATTAATGCCAACTAGATCCATGATGGTGATGAGTTTGGCAATGAAATTTGGATACAGAAAATGCTACACATAAAAAACATTATCCTTCTACCAACAATGTTCTTTTTTTGTAGATGACACCAGGGCCCGTATTGAACGACTGTTCTTAATATCATTCTACGTCTAATTCCCAAGAATTGTAAAAATTTCGAAGAAAAGCATTTATCTCTAGAAGCGCTCTGTAAAACATACGCTATTTTACGAAACTTTGTGCAATCTCGTATTTTCTGCGTAAAATGTTACCCAAGTTCCTTAAGGCCAAACATGTAAAGCAAAAAGGATATGGGGTGAAAATATTGTCATAAATGATCATAAGTTTAAATCAACATGTTTTTCTGTATAATTACTTGTGGTTGAATACAAAGGGAGGATCTTACAAGGTCATATATTGTAAGATACTATTGAAATCATTACTGCTATCCCGTGACCATCCAGCTGCGACAAGACTTTACCAAATGATTATGCAGTTTTTTAAGGGAATTGGTTTGATCCATTTGAACGACATCTGAAAAATATTATGATGGTGGAAAAAGACGAAGCATTTTTGTTTTCCTTCCAACAGCATCCCTTTTCTTCCCCAAACGGTTTCCTTAAATTCTATGGACGCAAGCTCAGCGCATGAAATGATACCATGTTTTAAGTAAAAACTGGTTACCAACATTACTTTCCTTTCCCACGGTGGATTTCTTCCCACTACTTCAAAAAAAAAAATGCATCGTTTAATCCACGTTTTATTCGTTGTATGCAAATGCTTTCAAATTAGATATAGGCCTGAAATGTTTCCATTCGGTAAACTTTAAAAGAGTTAGATATTCAAAATCGACAAAGACTTTATAACCCTCTACCAATCAATCCCCAGTTTTAGCAACCCTGAAGGAGAAGGCTTTTGAAAACATTGTGGGAAAAGGAGAAAATGCTGGTGGCCAACATTTTTCTCCTTTTCCCGCAATGTTTTCTACATCTTCAAGGTTACATGCCAACGTTTTGATTCGCATTTATTTTTTCATCAGCAAATGCTTTCAAATTATACAAGTCTAAAAGTTTGTTGTTTGGTAAAGATGGTTTGTTTTTTTCAAAGAAAGAAATAGTTCACGTGCTAGAGAACGGGTTTAAGCCCCTCTCCCGCTGTGAAACTCGTTACACTGATAACATAGTTTTCATTTTAATTCACAGTTCAATTTCAAAGCGTTTAAAGTTTGCAATCGTTTTATGTATCAAGAGTTACACATGACGGGAATGTTTGATGTAACGGTGATAAAGCGAAAGGTCACCTATTAAA
Source organism: Hippopus hippopus (assembly GCA_946811185.2). Lineage (NCBI taxonomy): Eukaryota > Metazoa > Mollusca > Bivalvia > Cardiida > Cardiidae > Hippopus > Hippopus hippopus. Next base: position 37,470,291 of record OX328099.1, on the reverse strand, counting down.
CTATCGTTAACACCGAAAAGTCAGCCCATTTACTGTTTGTAGTCCTTATCTGCCGATCATACATATTGTAAAACTAACAAAAAATGTATTTATCACATCCCAATCAAATTTTCTTCTTGTACTGATTAAAGGAAAAATAAAAGAAACCATGTGCCTCCATTTGTTTCCTAGCTCTCAAAGATGGGGTATCATCAAACTTTATGGTGTCGTATTAAATTGATTTTTGTTCACGAATCTAAGTTTATTAATTTTATTAACTGCTAATATGCGCCAAGAACCAAGTGCAAAGGAATTAACTTCAAACTAAACACATACATATATACCGAAAGCGTAACCCACTATCGAAGATTATACCATTAAAGTTCAGCTGTGGGGACAGAGCAGCATTCATTGAATAAAGATAGAGTCAACGTATTGCCTTGGCCTGCACTCAGTGTACATGTTAAGCTGTAATTACATAAAAAGAAAACACAGAAAAGACTGTATAAATCGTCCGTGTTTGTATTGAAGTCGAGATTAATTCCTAAAGTTGATCCCAGTCAACCTAGATTTGACACCAGACAACTAGCTGGAGAAGTTGCGCTGAAATATAGATCATAAGTTTATCATTTTCAGTTTCAAAGTTCTTAAAGTTTCGAAAACATTCACGAGCTTGAATTCTGGCGATAAATTGACCCCTGTAAATGCACTAATGACAGTTTCAGACCAATTTTTCGCCCGTGTTGTTGGATTACATACCTGAAATAACTATTCTTTTTTTGGTAAATAATTGATTTTTAAAGTTCACAGTAATCTAAGCCTAAGTAATGACTTTTTCCCAGCGGGTATCAGTATAAAAAGAACTGTTTCACCTTTTTTTTTTTAAACATCGCCCAGCTGCCAAAAATTGTCTTCTTTGCCACATGCCAAAATCAACATGTCGTAAATTATATTTCAGAGCTGTAATCTTATATATGTCCACATGGTTTAAAGAAAGCTTTTCTTACAGAAATGTGTCAAAAATAGTTGACGCGCTGAAATGGAAGGGAAAAAATCAGGTGAGCCCGAAGTCAATATAAATTCTTTACCAAGCAACAAAGATTTAGACTCCTCCAACTGAGAATATTTGTAGACAACTAATCAAATGTGGGTCAAATATCATATTTATCTCTGAAAGGACGGAAAAAATGTGGGAAAATGGAAAAAATTATGGTTGTCATCATCCCCCCCCCCCTTTTCCATAATGTTTCCAAAAGCTTTGCCCACAATATTTTCAAAAGCTTTCTTCCAAAGGGTCCTGGCAACATGGGACAAAGGGTTAACTGGGTTCTTAGTCAGTTTATAACTTTAAAAAGTAGCACAGTGTCTGATTGGCTACACCATTTGGTTTAGCCAATCAAAAACTGCGTTACTTTGAAATTTAAAAAGTTCTTGAGAATTAAAGGAGGATGGGGCGTTCAAATTTCTAAACCTATCCCATCAATCATATGAAATAGACACCCAGCCCATGTAAGGGGTATACATACTAACGACCGTTGTAAATAACATGGGTCCTCCACGATTATCATCAAAGGGGATTTACGGTGACTAGAGTATTTTTTCTTTTATTTAGAAAATTGTCGTGAAATCCATTAAACCCGTATAATTCTTTCGTCTGCTTCGTCATTCACGGTAATTGATCCCGAGGTCAAAAGTGTCTCCTTTAACTATGTACCAAACGACAAAATTATGGACCTTTCAAGTTGAAATCATTGGTAGACGACCAATCAAATATTGTTCAAAAGATAGCATTTGCTCTTGAAATGGGGGAAGACATTGTGGGAAAAGGATAAATCGCAAGTAACCAGCATTTTCTCCTTTCACCACAATGTTTTCAAAGGCTTTCCTCGCTAGGGTCGCTGGAACTCCGGATTGCTTGGTAAAGAGTTATCTCTGTACCAGACGACAATATTTTAGACTTTCCCGAAACCGAATGCACTTGCAGACGAAAAATTTAATGTGGCTCAAATGACTGAATTTGTCTCTACAGAATAACTGACTCGAAATGGATATTCTAAATCATTTCAAAATAAAATTTCAAGTATCGGAATTACGGGACCCTTCCAGTGATAATGCTGAACGAAATATTGGATAGTGTTCACCACAGTACCTGGGCTGTCCAGAAAGGCACTTTGTCTGCAGCATCCCCACAAATACTTATCAAACTATCCTTTGTTTCAACAATCCCGAGTACTTAGTCTTGGAAAGCAAAGTGGGAAAAGAAGAAAATACTGGAAACCAGCATTTTCTTCATTTCCCACAAAGATCTACACTTTGAAAGACAAATTCAATAATTTGAGCTACTATTAGTATTTCGTCTGGAAATGCTTCGATATGGCAGAGTGCAAACTTTGATATCTGGTAATTTAACCCCTAGACTGCTAAGCGCGACTCACTAACCTGTTGCGGACAGTGTAGACCAAGATCAGACTGCACAGAACGTGCAGTCTGATCTTTGACCTACACTGTCCGATAAGGCAACATTTCTCCTCCAAAAAATAATTTTGAAATAGCAACCTTTGGGTTTTTTCTATCGACTAGAAGGTATCATTTAACTTATTCGGCTAGATAAGGGTTAAAAGTCAACAGCAGTACACGCGACTGTTCCTAGGCGCGTATTCATTGGCCATTCTTGATGGCATTCTTACTGTAATTCTCAAGTTGTTTCTACATTTGAATTAATGCGGTTTCTGACTGGCTACACCAAATGCTTTAGCCAATCAGAATTGATTTTATTTTCTAAATCTAGAATTAGACAAAGAATGCAATTTAGGATAGTTAGTGAACCTTCAGACAGGGCGTGAATCCGAAGCAGTGCCTTACCATATTTTTCACATCCAAACAGCGGACAAAAAGTTTTGAAAACAGTGGGCTCTGAGTTGTTGTCAATCGTTATACATGTTCTGTAACAAATTTAGAGGAAAAAAATGACGGAGAACCAGTCGCAAATAGCTCTAAGATATCTGAATTATTAAATGACCTCTTAAGACAGGAAAAAGTGAGGCAAAGTAGTGCTATTTCAAGGCTGTTTTGGACAGAAGAAGTTGCAAAGTAGCCGACAGCGTGGATCCAGTATCAGACTGCATTTGATGTGCAGTCCGCAAAAGCGTCTTAAGTCGGGACCAGCACTTTAAGTGTCAATGACATTTTTTTTTTCAACAAACCACTATCCTGCTGAAAAGGCTGAATGACACTTTCAAGTCGATAGTAAAAACCTAAGATTGCCCTTTCATTTTTTTTTGGGGGGGGGGGGGAATATCTCCTTATCGGACTGTGTGGACCAAGATAAGACCGCATGTTCTGTGCAGTCTTATTTTGATCTACACTGTCCGCTAAGGGTAAGTGTGTCGCGCTTAGCAGCCTTAGGGTTAAACAAACATGTAAACCGTATTTATTTGTCTTTTCAACGATTTGGCGCTATTGATCAACCATATATCGTCGGTTTACTTCCAAAACCTCGTAACTACAGCTTGTTACAAGCTGTAGTTACGAGGTTTTGGAAGTAAACCGACGATATGACCATAAAAAGAGCAAACACTTGTTTTAATGTCAGCAAAAAAGACCATAGTGTCGTGTTAACATATGTAAAAATATTTCAAATAATACCTTAACATGAAAAGAAACATCTTTACAAACATGTTACTAATTATTTATCACAATATGGCTGAAGGCGATTTGTATTTTCTACACAGGTCGTAAAATTTGGTCAAGACGGTGAGTTAGTACACAAAATTGCATGTAAGAGCTAGTTATCTGGGGATGACCTGTCACTTGAAGGATGAAATCAGCATAAATATCGTACTGGGTGTAACAAAAATAGCACATCTGACTGTAAACATCATCAAACCAAATGTGACCAATGGATTCCGGCCCTTCAACGACGTGACCTTCCAAAATTAGGTCATTTCCAGAACTTTGTTGATGGGCAGTAACTTTTCAGCTGATACGGAATGGTACTATATGACCTGTAGTTGTTGAAAAAAAAATTTTTTTTTCTTTCCATCGAAATGTTTTTGTACTGAATTTCAATACGAGGTGCTGATTCATTTCGAAACATGTACTTACACGGTTTACTCGTTATACTGTGAAACAAATTTGCAACAGACTTTTAGAGCATCCATAACAAATAGGGATAATCAACGTGAATCAGTATTCAAAACATTTAAAAGACATGTAAAAATCATTGCTACTTACAAGTAATACCCGTTTTTTCCACAATGTTTCAAAAGGAGTCTTCCATGAGACGCAAAAAGTCGTTTGCCGATGGTTAATGTGATAACGTACCGGGGCATGTCATACACCTGTCTAACTTCTGACACAATGCCGGCGTAAGCCTGACAGTCAAAGTGTCAACAGTATCGTAAATCTTTCTAATTTGAGTCTTTTTTCTTATATCTGCACTAAGTCCTCTTTGAGGTAACCGACCCATAAATTTTCATAAGTATACAAATATTAGTACTGCCCTTTGGGATGAATTTAGTGAACTTTGAAATACCTAAGAGTCCTCTTTGAGGTATGCGACCAATAGATTTACCAATATAGAGGTGTTGGTAACGCTCAATTGTATGGACTTTCTTGTTTTGTTTTCAAGAAACATTTGTACGCGATTTCTGTGCCAACTAACAGTCTTATCACTTTTGGAGATACCTCAGCAAGTTATATACTTAAATACCCACATGAAGACACATTTTGATTGATTTTCATTCATTTATCGTGGCAGCGACACCCCCAGAAAATTGCTAGTTATGTTACCAGGGAAAGCGTAAAATACAGGATGAAACCCACCTTTTGGTTACGTCTGGTTCGTTAACGTGCTCAGTGTATAGCACGTCGGACAGATTTTTAACGTCTCATCCGAAAGACGTTTTAATAGGAATTGAACCCACAACTTATAGTGGCCCGAAATTCGACATTCACAAGTCTCATGCTCTACCACCTGAGTCATTGGAATAGCCACACTCATTTTGATGCCCATGTCACAAAAAGACATGTAAAAATGTAAAAAAAAAAATGAAGACGAATAGATAAATTACTCAAAACAAACAATTCCTTAATTTTACACAAAATTTTATTGACAGTCCATTCATTGAGGGGATACTTTTGCCTCGAATGGCCAGTCACTGGAAGGATTTACACGTAATTAGAAGAAAAGTTACTTTTGTTTGACGAGTTTTACCAGAAAAATAAAGATATAAAAAGGCCATGAAAATATTTCGAATACTTAGATAATAATATATTTTTTTCTAATTGTAATCCATTCATTTAACAATTTTATAATTCACATGTTATGAGCCCTTTACCAAACAATTTTCAATTCGAACGATCCAAGGGAGGAAGGCTTTGGAAATCATTATGTTAACCAGCACTTTCCGCTTTTCCCTCAGTGTTTTTGTACTCTATCAAGGGCAAATTCCAAAACGTGGGAGCCATATTTGATAATTCGTCTGCAAATGCTTTCAATAAGGACAAGCCTAAATGGTTTTCCATTGCCTCATGAGACAAGTTTGCAGCAGACAGCTTTGTAAACAGCATTGTAATAGACTGGTAGTCATCATTTATGAAAAGCTCATACATGTTTAAAAATTGACAAAACAAGAAAATGATCATTACAAGCAATTTTTTCTTTTTTCGCAATGATTCCATAGGTGGTAAGCTGCAATGCACCGAAATTCGTCTCCAAGAGGGAATGTGTTAAAAGTTATACGGTGCAGCCACAAAAGTCTTGTTGATTGAGCATGTCTCGGAAAAAAACGGATTTGTCAAGCTTAACAACATGTCTTTTTCAGCCAAATTGATACTTACGTAAACTTGATAAATTATAGTATGTAAAATAAGCTAATAAGCTGAACTGTATACAATACGACCTAATTCTTACATTTGTCCCAATTGAAAGCAGTTGCAAATAACAAATCAGACGTCGAATAATTAGTCCTAATTGAAAACTTTTCCGAATAAGAAATTAAATGTGATTCAAAAGCCGGGAATTGTCTTTGAAAGATTAAAAAACATTTTGAGAAAAGGAGAAAACGCTGGTTAACACCATTTCTGATTTTCCCATGATGAGTCCAAAAGCTTTTTACTCAGAGTCATTAGAAGCCGGGATCGGCGGGTATTAAAGAGTTAATTCTGAGGGTACTCGAAGACCGATTGCAGTTACTCTTGCGGAAAGTATGACGACTAGTCTGAACAGAATCTGTAGCCTGATTTTGGCTTACACTATTCAATAATATCGTTTACAACTTTCTTTCTTTTTCTATTTTCAGGCTTCTCTTATGGATCAAGATCTCTCTCTAATGAAACAGTTACTAACTCTAAACGAAGCCATCGAGGAACTGAAAGTTAAACGTTTGTACCACGTGAGCAAAGATTCACTGCGGGCCAGTTCCCAAGAATTACACGCCAGCGATTGGTCCATTTCTGAAACGGACATGTACGACACAGATGAAGAATGTGAAAAGACACTGAAATGTGTGAAAGATCGGCTATCAACTTCGTCAATTCCGGTCCCTGTGAACAGTTCGTCAGTTTCAGTAGACTCTAGTGTTAGTGCAGAATATAGTAGACAATCAGACGTTACAATCATGGTGAACGGTTCACCGGTCAAAGTTCATCACGGACAACAAAGTTCAGTCGATTCCGGTTACGGAGACGACGAAGAATCGTTTAAACAAATGTATACTGGACCTTTAGAAGTTGATCTGTAGTGATGTGATATAATGATACTTTATATACCAAAGCTCAAGAAAGCCAAAGATTGGGCAACTCTTGGAAATATGTATAGACTTGTGATGACATCACGTGATGACAAGACTATCGGATAATGATCTCATCTTACTGTCTGTTATGTATCCATAACCCTCAAGATATTCGGCAGCCATGTTGTCCCATTTCCCTCGAACCGCAAGGACGTTTGACGTTATTCTAACGGAGAAACTATAGGTAAATATATATAACAAGCTATTTATACTGCACTTTTCTCTGTGACAGACAACATTTTAGAATTGTCCATATTGAAAGCATTGCAGACGACAAATCAAATGTGGCTTAAGTGATGGGATTTGTCCTTGAAACGGCAGAAAACATGGTAGGAAAAGGAAATAAATACTTGTTATCAACAAAATAAAACCCGAGAAATCTTTTTATGAAGTAATTGTGAATCTTAGTTTGTTTCTTCTATACTAGTCACTTACATAATATCCCTTAACCCTCAACCAGAGGACAAATGAAACTTTCAAGTCGATAGTAAAAACCCAAAGATTGCTATTTCAAGGTGATTTTTGGGGAGAAATACCTCCTCATCGGACAGTGTAGATCCAAGTTCAGACTGCACTTTCTGTGCAGTCTGAACTTTATCTACACTGTCCGCAAAAGGTCTTTGAACGCGCTTAGCAGCCCAAGGGTTAAACTGCTGAACTAATAGATTTGACCTTTAGAATTTGGAAAACCCACTGTATTGCTATTTCAAGGTTTTTTTCTGTCATAATATGGCTTGCAACACGCGAAAAGGGGCATTCGGACATTTGCGTAAAGTGTCGTCTCGGATCAGCCTGCGCGGTCCGCGCAGGCTAATCCGAGACGGCACTTTACGACTACATTAGATTTTGTGCTACAGTAGACTTGTGCAAAACAGAAAATTACATAAAAATGGAAAGTGTCGTTTCAGATTAGTCAACGCAGGCTGATCCGAGACGACACTTTACGCAAATGTCCAAATGCCCCTTTTAGCGTGTTGCAGGCCATATAATAAAGTAGCGAATAGTGTAGATCTGAGATCAGACTGCAGTCTGATCTTAGATCAACACTGACCGCAAGGGTAACAAATGATTTTCTTGAAGGCAAATAAATATGAATGTTACTCTATTCAAAATGATCATTACGTTCTATTTCTAATTTCAGCACTAAAATAGAGCAGCAGTGGTCAAGATGTTCTGTTACCAGTTCAACAACGTCAATGACAGCACTGAATGTGACACTGAAAATAAAGACATCCGATATTTCGATCAAACAATGCGATTTCTTATTACGAACTATAACTGGAAAAGAAAACAAGCTTGTGAAAATGGTGTTGCAGGTGGAACGGTTGTGACCTTGAGTTATAAAAGTTTGACTCGGACTAGAGACATATAATGAATCGTGGAGTCTGGAAGAATTTTATCCAACCCAGCGCCATGTTACGTCTTACTCAATATATCTTGACATTTGTGTAAGCTTTCAAATATACCTGAAGGGGGATACCCTGGGTCCAGGGGCCAATAATTTCTTTATCATTCCTTAAAGCAATTTCCTTATCACAGTCTATAAAGATCTTTGGCAACAATCTGTTAAACTGTTCCTTCAGTACAGTATTACCGTCAATTTTTAACTCCATAATAATGTTTAAAAGGAAAATGATTATGATCGAACTGGAATCATAAAACCAACTTTCCAAAATAAATTGGTTATCCAGAAAGTCGACAGATCAAGATTATACTGTGAGAATATGCAAGCTAATCTTGGTTGACTCTCTTTTCCAAATACGTCAATAGATCACACAAAACTTGACGATAATACAAAAAAGCCATGCTCTAACAAATGGGGGTTTAATGCATCTCCGTGATGAATGATACCACTAAGCAGGTCGTTAAATAATTATGGAGCCATGAAATCAAATTTGTCAATTAACCGACTGGATCATGAGGTAAATTGGTCCTTTGACAAACAGAAACTTGATCAGTATCAAAAGATTTCGATCCAGATCAGCCTGCGGGGACTTCGCAGCCTTCGGGGACTTCTGCTGATGCATTAAATCTCAAACACAAATTAAATATTGTACGCCAAGTACCTTTGTGGACGGCGAAGAGCCAGATCCGACTGCACAAAACATGCAGTCGAATCATGCATCTACACTGTCTGATACTTTATTCGAAAGGATGAATAAAAGGAGCTCTGCATTTTCAGGGATTATTTATCTCGAGGAGGAAGATTAACCCATGAGCTTATGCAATACACGACTTTGAATACAGCCTCGTAAAGAATGAATTATAAAAATGTATCTCAGTTTTACGTATGCACGCATCTGCAAAATACTGTGACCCAAGCGATTATTGCTCGTTGCAAGCAATATCTTCTAGCATACGTCTTCAAAAGTGGTCGACTGCAAGTGGTCCGTGGATGATAAAATGGTCAGTGATTACTATACACTGTCTTACAATAAGATTGTACATCTAAGTGAACAGGAATTATTTTTGCACCTCAGTGAGCAGAAACTATTCTTGCAATATAGTTTGTTGCTACTCGCATACTACACGGTTTGTTTTAGCTGATTTCAATTTCTAAACAGAAGACCAAATTTTTTTAACTGAGTTGGAAGAGTTTATCAAAATAGAAACAGATGCCGGATAAATTACGGGGACGAACGATAACCGGAGAACGTCTATGACGTCACGAATTGGGAACTGAGCCAGTCGTCGACTGTAAATCTAGTCAATGCTAAAATAATAGCCTTCTTATTTATTCAAATGTTAATATTGTGTTCACTATAAAAACATGATTTATTAAAGGATGTGAATAAAATATGAAATACTAGACACTTTTTGTGTGTTTTGTGAATAGTTTATAGCCTACCAATGGTTCACTGTACGCTATAGCAACACTCATATTACCGCCATCTTGTATCCGTCCGCCAAGTAAACGTCGACTAATCTCGAATACAGTTTTTTCATGATAGCATTTTTTTCCTTTATTCATGAAGATTTTAAAGTGTAAAGGAATTATACTTTTATGCGGCAAAACGTTTGCCAATCTAATCCTTCAGCAAACAATCCAGTAAATCCGAAACACCGAGGGGGTGATCTTGAAAATATTATGGGACAAAGACGAAATGCATTTTCTATTTTTCTCACAATGTTTTCTACCTGTTTCTTACACCATATTTTATCTGTCTTTTGGCAATGCATTCACTTTAAACAAGGTATAGGACAGTATGTTCCATCTAGACGTATTGTCAAAAAGGCGAGATGGATTTATGGACGTGAATCTAGTCTGCAAAAGCTCCTCGGATCGGACAGTCGACTAGCATGCATGCTCTACTTTCTTATTGCTGTTGAATCCGGTCTTCTCTCTTGTGGTCTTTTCAGACAACTTTGAAGGTTTTATAATTCTAAACAATAAACGCTGTGAGCTGTGAGTGTGAAACAGGTGAGATGGTTCTATATAGATGTACACATAATCAGTTAAAACGACCCGGGAATCATCCAACTTTTCTCAATTCCATTCTAATTCTAAATCTCAAGAACTTCCAGAACTGCAGCGCTAAAGAAACGAAATTTCTTACCGCCTGAAACAACTGATTTAGTCAATCGGAAATAGTGTTTCATTTTTGGAATTAAAATTTGAATGCATGTAGGACGGTTTTGTGAGTACGGCCCATTGATGGGAAAGCTTTATTACATCAGCACCAAGGTTCTATCAAGTATGACTGTCTCATGACAAATGATTTCGACCCTTCTCTTTTAACCCCTTTACCAAAACTGTCCCGTTTTAAGGATAGGGCACCCTAATGGGATTCTTGATAACATCGTCTTTAATCGCCGAAAAACCATACGGATTCGGCTAAGACTCGGGTAATCCGTAATCGATCGGCCGATACACGCTGGTTCCTCGCATCGATTACGGATTACCCGAGTCTTAGCCGAATCCGTACAATTTTGGCGATGAAAGGCGATGTTACACGAATCCCATTAGGGTGCCCTTTCCTTAACGACCCTGGAGACTAAAGCTTTCGAAAACATTGTGAGAAAAGGAGAAAATGCTGTTAACCAGCATTTTCTGGTTTACTCGTGATGTTTTTACCTTTGAAAGACAAACTAGCTTAAATTTGACGTCTGTAAATACGTTCAAGCTAAACAAATCTGAAATTTTGTCGTCTGGGAAAGAGTTCAAGACTCACACAACGCGTTTTACACTTTCAAAGACAAATTCCAACATTTGATCAGTATTTAATTTGTAGTCTTTATATGTTTTCGATTTGGACAAGTTTGAAATTTTGTCGTCTGGTTAAGAGTTAACCTTCAAATGATGTAAGATGTCGCTTTGTTCACTACAGTATTCCAACAAACTGCGCGACCATAGAAAGACAATGAAGAGTACGCGTAATTTTACTAATTTAACAAAATGTTATCATCCATCACTAATTTGCTCGCCAAGATTTGAACACATCCATGTAAAAAATGGATGGCCCTTGTAAATATGTATGATCTTTGTAAAAATGGATGGTTCTTGAAAAATATGTATGATCCTTTTAAAAAAATGATGTCCCTTGTAAGTTATGGATGGTCCCTGCAAAATGGGTGGTCCTTAAAAAACATAGAGGATCTTTGTACAAATAAAATAGTCTTATAGGATAGTCTTTGTAAATTATGGATGATCCTTGTAGAAGTAGTTGATCCCTGTAGGATATGGATGATCCTTGTAAAAAAAGGACGTTTCTTGTAAATCATAAATGATCCTTGTGAATTATGGGTGATCCTTGTAAAAGTGGTTGGTCCTTGTAAAAATTGGATGATCCTTGTAAAAAGTGGATGGTCCTTGTAAATAACGGATGATCCTTGTAAGATATGGATGATTCTTGTAAAAAGTGGATGGTCTTCGTAATTATGGATGATCCATGTAAATTATGGATGATCTTGTAGAAGTGATTGATTCTTGTAAGATATGGATGATCCTTGTAAGATGTAAGATATGAATGATCCTTGTAAAAAGTGGATGGTCCTTGTAAGATGGTTAGTCCTTGTAAAAGGTTGGTTCTCGTAGGATACGGATGATCCTTATAAAAAATGGCTGGTCTTTGTAAAAATGGATGGTTCTTAAAAATCATGGATGATCCTTAAAAAATGGATGGTCCTTGTACAAAACTGTGGAAAAGGAGAAATTGCTCGTAACGAGTAATTCTTGGCACAATATTTCAACAGTTGTCTGGTGCAGCAAGCAAAATGTCGACTGCGGGGGATAATATATAGACGCAATGAGCATACAGGCAAACTTTATGTGGCGGTAAATTGTTTGTTCACTGATCCGGGTCCTTTGAAGTCAAATTTATCCAAAAATTTAACATGCTTTTGTTCCTAACGTCGCAAAGCGGGACTCAGTGCTACTTTCTTGACGTCGTAGATCAAGATCAGACTGCACAGAATGCACTATCTAATCTTTGATCAACTCTGCCTAATAGGTGATATTTGTCAAGGTATAAAAAAAAGCTTCTGAAATTAAAATTTTGGGCGTTTTGTATTGGTTTGAAATATTTGATCATTTAGCACTCTAAGGGTTGCAAAAAAATATTAGCAATTTCCATTACATCGCGTTGATACTTCAGTAATGGCTAAAAATTGTCATCGGCAATCGCCAAAAGGAAATTTTTGTTTCTGCAGATAATTTTTGTTTAACCATGTACCAACCGTCTCGTATTTTACAACCCTGCACAAGAAAGCTTTTGAAACGATCATTTTCTCTATTTTCCTTTACGTATTCTTAGATCTACCTTCAAACGACAAAATTTCAGAAAGAGATAAGTTTTGTCCTTAGCAAATAATTTCAATATGGACAAATCTTCAAGTTTGTGGACCGGTAGAGATATATACATGTAACCCCTACGGCGCCATCGACAACTGTAGTTGCTTTTTCGGACGACTTAGATCAAGATCAGATAGCACAGAAATTGCAGTTTAATCTTGAGTCTACACTGTTGTTTTTGTTCTTGTCGTTGTCGTCGTTGCCGCTGCTGTTGTTTGTCTCGGGAATAAACTCGGTACAAGGTACCGGTATCTGGGTTATTTTTAACCTCACTAAATTATATATATATACACGTATATTGATTCATCTATTTCACTCATACAGCGTCCTGAGTGTCAAATGAGAGTATTGACTTCTAAAATGTTGTAAAATGTATTGCTTTAAACAGTTTTTATTTAACATTTGACTTCCTCTTCCTTGCTTTTCATCTTATTGATACAAATGATATTGAACGGCACACTGGTAAAAGGAGGTTAAATGTATCTTCGTAATGCATCCTAACAAACAATTCGTTGCATAACATCGACTCTTTTTTTTTCCTAAAAACCGACTGAATCATGATGTAGAATGGTCCTTTCACATACAGAAATTTCACCAAGAAAATTTCGACCCAGGGCAACTTGCCCGAACTGCGCAGGCGATACTTTCTGCAGACGCATTACCCTCCTTTTCACAGAGCGTGGCAAAATGTATCTTACGGCCCCTCGTTTTGAAAGTAAAACGTATCGAAATAAGGATAGTCTAGTTTATGCTACATTTCTTTGAACGGTGGTATGCACCGCTTTCGACAGTTCATGTCCCTGCATGGCAATACCTTACTTATCCTTAGGTTGCTAGCGCGACTCTGTGCGCTTTTGCGGACGGTGCAGATCAAGATCAGACTGCACAAAACATGCAGTCTGATCTTTGATCTGCTCTGTCCGATAGGGCAACTTTCTTTCCAGTCAAATCAACTTTTTAATTCGCAATATTTGGGTTCTTACAATTGAGTGGAAATTTTCGTGTCAATTATTTAGCAGTGTTAGGGCTGATACATGTTTTTACAAGGTTTCAAAGGTACAAGACTAGGAATCTGCACTGCCTTGTCCTAGGACACTCATATTTTACTGGTTCTGCCAGCAGGGATAGAGTCAGGCTCCCCTTTTTTATAAATCGAACGTTTGTACGCGACAATGGTCTTACACTGCATGACTTGCGATGTGAGTCTAAAAAGCCTTATCTTAATACTATTCTAACCCTTGACCCTTTCCCAAACATCGAATTTTGGACTCTTTCTATTTTAGACAAATCTGCAGACAATAGATTCAAAATTGTGCAAATGAACTTGAGCTCTCTGATAGGGTAGAAAACATTGTGGGAAAAAGGAGAAAATGCTGGTCACCAGCATTTTCTCCTTTTCTCACAATGTTTTCAAAAGCCTTCTTTCCCAGGGTCGTGAAAACAAGGGATTGATTGGTAAAGGGTTAAACACACAATTCCGAGCTTCAACTACCCTGGCTAAGACAGCTTTTCAAAACGTTGTGGAAAAAGGAGAAATGGTGGTAAGCAGCATGTTCTTCTTTTTTACAAAATTTTCTACACTTTCGAACACAAATGTCAACATTTGGGTCACATTTGATTTGTTGTCTGCAAATGCTTTTAAGTTGGACGTGTCCTAAATTTTGATGTTTGGCAAAGAGTTAACGATGAATATTTCAGTCATTAAAGGTTAGCTGAAAGGCATGCTGTGTGGGGGAAAAAAACCCGATCCATTCATTACAAAAGAAGTATGCATTTACTTAACATCTGTAACGAACAGTTTCATTTGTCATAACAAAAACTGATATAGTCTATGTGTCTATTTGTCAAACATTTTGACCATCAGAAAAGCTCAAAAGATGAAAAAAGCTGCATCTGCGGACGTTGTAGATCCTAGATCAGACTGCATGAAATTTGCATTCCGATCTTTGAACTACACTTTATTCTTTATATACGAAACTGTGCCAAAAAGATGTTATTTCATTATTAACCCTTTACTGAAAGTCACGTGTTTACTACCTCGAAGATGAAGACTTTTGAAAACATTCTGGGAACAAGAAACGATGCTGATTTGCCAGCATCTGCTGCTTTTTCCTCAACGTTTATCACCTTTCCAAAGACAAATCTACTCATTTAAATTGCCGTCGGCAGATAGGGTTTAGGTTAGAATTTTCTCGTTAGGTCAAGATTTAACACCTCGAAATAAGAAAAATACATTCCATTGGCGACGAAGGAGGTATAATTACTGAAAATTTATTTATCTTTTAAGAGATTTTTTGAATTAATCTTATTGTAACGGATTAAAGTTGTTGGATAAACAAGGCGATTTTGGCATTTAAATTGTGTTATAAATTGCATGTAAGAATTTCATTGACTGTTATTTAAAAAAGGTAATTACGAACTCTTTCATTCATTTTGCACGTTTACGACTTCAAGAAATTACAATTTAGAAATGAGTTGAAAAATTGATTGCATACCTATAACTTTATTTATGGGAGATAGGCCAACTTTCCGCTGAAAACGTTTTAGAACAGTAATAAATCAAGGATTACTGACATGCAAATGACGTTGATCTCTTTGCAAAATATTATATTTATCTAATTTGAAATCA
This sequence comes from Hippopus hippopus, assembly GCA_946811185.2. Taxonomy (NCBI): domain Eukaryota; kingdom Metazoa; phylum Mollusca; class Bivalvia; order Cardiida; family Cardiidae; genus Hippopus; species Hippopus hippopus. The sequence continues at coordinate 37,455,098 of OX328099.1, read as the reverse complement.
CTTACAGAAAACAAATACAGTACGGTTCACGTGAGAAGATTTGTCCTTCAAAGTTTAGAAAATCTCTTGCAAAAATGAGAAATTACTGGTTATCAGCTTTGGCTCCTTTTCCCAAATTATTTTCAAAAGCCTTATTTTTGAGGGTCGTTGACACATGATCCATACATATTTGATACACGGTTTTCGGGGGAAAAATATCAGACCCAAAGATGACCCACTTCGGGCTGTTCCAGTCGTAGCCGAGTAGGGGTTAGTAACGCTAGCGGCTCTGTTAGTAAAAAAATTCTCATCAAATTCATTTATTCATTTATAACATGACTATCAATATTTTTAGTGTAATACAGCCATTGCGAATTTCCTTATCGTACAGGCGTTCGAAAAAATAGTGCTGCATTTGGTCAGAGCTCTCTAACTTTACGCCTTGTTTCTTACGCCTTAAACAATGCGGAATCCAAGTTTCTCTGCGAGATCAAATGTCACCTCTGATGATCGTGACAAAGCTTTACATTTTTAGAATCAAAACAATTTTTTTACATGCAAGTTTTGGAACTATTTTTTCTTCAGTGATGCACTCACCCGTCAAAGAAGTAAATAGGCTTCATGTAAGTTTATATACAAGTGTACATATAGGCCTATGTTTCATTACCTCGCCAAAGGCTCATTTTTTTTTACCTCAAATGCCAACTCATGTCAGATCCTATATTTCTGTTTTGTGGCTAAATATTTCTATTCATCCATTGATTTGAAAACAGCAATATTTGGTTAAAAGAAAACAAAATTTTGGTTTGCGGTGAAGACGATAGCATGGATGAACGAAAACTTGGTATTTAGGTTGGTCGATGACGAATTTAAGAAAATATTCAAAATGCGTTTTTTTTTTTTCATTAGATTTTATCATGAATTTTCAATTATCTATACCTTCTAGGAATGAATGCATCATTTAAATTCAAAGCGATTGAATATATATTACCCTATCCCATTTCTTTTTTGTAACCCTTGGCGTGTTTAAACCCGACGTGTTTAGGCCTAAACGACCGTGAGTAAGAAGGCTTTTAAAAACATTATGGGCAAAGGAGAAAATGCTGGTAACCAGCATTTTCTCCTTTTCCCACACTGTTTTTCACCAATCCAAAGACAAATCCCTCCATGTAAGCCACATTTAATTTCTTTGTCTGCAAACGATTTCAATTTGGACGAGTCGATAGTTTTGTCGTTTGGTAAAGAGTTAACTCTTTAACAGACGACAAAATCGTTGACAGGTCGAAATTGAAAAACACTTGCAGACGACAAGTTGACTATTCCTCAAATGGTAGGACTTTTTATTGATAGGATAGAAAACATTGTGGGAAATGGAGGAAATGCTGGCTACCAGCATTTTCTCCTTTTTTTCAACAATGATTTGGAAAGCCATCTTTCTAAAAGTTGTGTGGTAAAGGTTTAGGGACACTGTGAACTATGTTACGGGTTTTAGCGCTTTATTTTACATATTCCCTGCGAGGAAGATAAAGCCCACTTTTTCAACGTTCAAAAGTAGATTGCAATTTTCAATGAAAGATGATTACTTTGCTCAGAGTTTAGTGTCAGGCAACAGATAGTGTAGATCCAAGATCAGACTGCACGTTCTGTGTGTAGTCTGATCTCAATCTACGGCGTCTACAAAGCTGTTTACGTTGCCATTAGCATAATAAATAACTTCGGGTATTAAATATATATTATTATTCAACTTTGAAAGCATCCCTGTAAAATATGGTTAATTAACACGAATTAAAGATAGGATGAAGAAATACAAGTAAAAGCATAGAAACAAAAGGAGAAATTGCTCGTTACGGGCAAGAGCAATTTGTCCTTTGCCACAATGTTTTCGAAAGTTTTCACAGCTTCAAGACGGAACAAGTGGACTGGAGACGGTTCTGAGTCAATAATTTAATATGTCTACATCATTTGCATTTTAAATCAGAATTTTAGTTAAGAAGAAAATGCTAGAATGGAAACTATTGCGCCCCCCCCCCCCCCCCCAAAAAAAATGGCCAGACTTATCGCTCTCTATGAAGAATGTTCACCCAAGTTTCTAAGAATTATACTTTATTTATTTGACAAGACCCTTTTACACAGACGCTAATTGTGCATTATCTACAACTGTTATTATGCTTTTGCAAACAGTGTAGATCAGCAGTCAGCATGTTTGCGTATAAAAGCTATTATTCTAGCTCTTTACCAAACAACAAAATTTTAGACTTTTACCAAATTCAAAGGTGTTGCAGATGACAAATTAAATGACGTTAGATTTATCAAATTTGTCTCTAGAAAACATTGTGGGAAAAGGAGAAAATGCTGGTTACCAGCATTTTCTCCTTTTCCAACAATGTTTTCAGAAGCCTTTTTCCTAAGGGTCATTAAAACTTGGGATTGTGTGTTAAAGAGTTTGTAGTCCTGTGAGAAATACGCTTTTAGAATGAATTATCGACCGTTAATATTTCCAGAAAATTTCATTTGACATGATACCATGCTTTAGGCAATAACTGATACTTTTCAGGTAAAGCAATGTGAGCCTCTTCTATGCTGGAAATATTTGCAAGCGACAAACTCAATGTGGCTCCAATAAGGGAATTAGTCTTCACAAGGGAAGAAGACGTTGTAGGAAAATGCTGGTTACCGGTATTTTCTACTTTTCCCGCAATTTTTTTCAAAGGTTCTCTTCTTTATGGTTGTCAAAATTCAGGGTTGTGCGGTAAAAGATTAAACTGCTGATAACATAAATAAACATTTGGAGCCAGTATTGAAAACCAAAATAATGCCATTTTCGACTGTAAAAATAGAACGTATCGATCACAGTAGATATAAGATCAGATTGCACATTCTTGCAGTCATGCTGATCTTCATCTACACTGTACGCTAAAGCATTTTAACTGTGAAAGGGTAAATCTGGTAAGACTAGTTCGGTCTGATCTTTGATCTACACCTTTTGAATTTTCTGCAATTCATCATAATCCACAGCTCACATCGAAACATTTACATATTTCTTTGAAAGTTGGCAAGTCCGTTTCTTTTATGTGGCAGTTCAAAGGTAGCCTGGTGTTTGCATGTTCGATACCCGGTTGTGGCAAACTTTATTTCCGGCTATTTTTCGTCTTTCCACTCTGATACATGTCAGTCAGTGGCTTGGAAAGTGAATTGTGTAAGTGCTGGTGTGAGAAATCCAGGAAACACATGTCTAGGTGCACTGAGCACCGTGATATGTCCTAAGCCGTTAAAATGGCGTTAAACTCCAATACAAACAAACAAACAAACATATAGTACAAAGGTTTAACCCTTAACTCTTTACCAAACGACAAATTTTTGGACTGGACTAAATTCAAAGCATCTGCAGACAACAACTTAAATCTTGTCAATATGATGATTTCTGACTTTGATAGGTAAGAAAATATTGTGGGAAAAGGAGAAAATGCTGGTTACCATTGCTTTCTATAGGCTTCTTTCTCAGGGTTTTTAAAAGTCGGGATTGTGTGGTAAAGATTTAAGTTTGGGTTCTGCGCGGCTCAGTGGTAAAGTGTAGGGCTTGTAACCTGAAAGTCACGGGTTCGATCCTCACTAGAAGCACTGCGGTGTTTTCGGTGAGTTTCCTTTGACAAGGCATTTTAGAGCCTCAACTTAAACTCCATAGATCAGTTCAGGTCTTAACTAATCAGAGTGGAAATCCCATTATTTCATTCTCTTCGCATAAAAATAAGTGGAGGGAAAATATTTTAAATTCTTAGTCATACATTCCTTTCATATAGATAATCGACAATGTTTAAATTAAACGCTTTGCTGGATTGTAAAAGTTTAGATTTATCACGATCGAAATCATTTGCAGACGACCAGATTAAATATGACTCACGTAATTGGAAATGGCTTTTGAAGGGTAGAAACATTGTGGGAAAAGGAGGAAATGATGGTTACCAACATTTTCTCCTTTTCCCAAAATGTCACCAGGGTGGTTTTAACACGGAACTGTTTGGTAAAAGTTAAACCGTATCGTATCCTTCATATAAAAGCTGTTTGATATTTTTTGCAAATACAGTAGACCAAGATAAGACTGCATATTATTCCAGTCGATTTTATATGAGCTGTACTCTGTGAAAAGGGGGCTTAATGCATCTGCGAAAAGTATCGACTCAGGTCAGCCTGCACAGTCTGCGCAGGCTGGCCTGTGCCGAAACATTTCGCTATTTGTCAATTTTGTGTATATCAAAGGACCAGACTATCATATGAATAAGTCGAATTTTTAAAAAACTGGCTCTTATGGATCTATAATTATGTGATGACTTAGGCTGGTATCATGCATCATGGAGATGTATTAAGCCCCCTTTTGACATAGCATGGCTCATATCCAATTACCAATATATTTTCTAAGCCCAAAAAGCCTTAATACATACACCGTATTCAAAACAAAGAATATATCCGAAACGTTGTATAGTACATGACAATTACTACTGATCGTTGTTTCGGCGATGGTTATGTTGGAAAGCAGCTAATGTCTAGGGAAGAATATTGCGTTGAGTACTTAGTAAAAAAAACTCCAAAAAAGAATGGATAGGAGCACTGGTCACTGCGATATAAATGAATTAATGCTGAACACGGCGTTCAACACCAAACAGAAAATAAATTTTATAAACGATAGATTACTCAGATTTACATAAGTACAGATTTACATAAATACAAAATATTCACAATACTAGTTCACTGTCATTTTGAATTTGTATGTATATACAAGTGACCCAATATTACCGTTGGTGTATACCATTACATCCTGCACACGTTTTCGCCTTGCGAAAGACGGCTTTTGAAATCATAGTGGAGAAATTTCTAGTCCTCTTTTGCCAAAGTGTATTTACTATTTACTATTCTAAACTATGAAAAAATAATGATTATCAATACAGTATTTTACAAAGATGTTTTCAAAATTCGTCTGCATCAATTTTAGGATCTTTTAACTATACTCATTGGGATAATGATTATATATACGCAGTTCCATAAATAAGTGTGCACTTAATTTTCTTTTATTTCTCGTCGCATGTTTTACTGAAGACCAACAAATTTGGTATCATACTTTAGTTTCGAGTCTGTAGAAAATGCCAGGCTAATCAGATTTTGACTAACAGAAAGTTTAAGTTAGGTTTTTGCAGTTTAAATGAAGGTGGTACTAAAACCAAAGTTGCAAAAGTACTCAAAGACTAAGGTAACATTAAAGTTAGGTTTTTCTTAAAGTTCTTGTAATTTTTCAATCAATATCTTGTATGGCCACCTCTGCTGTCGATACAAGCAATTATTCGACGTCGCATAGACCTTACATAACGTAAAATCATTGCATCAGGAATGTTATTCCATTCCTGAACGAGAGCGGTGGCAAAAACCTAACTTTAATGTTACCTTAGTCTTTGAGTACTTTTGCAAGTTTGATTTTAGCACCACCTTCATTTAAACTGCAAAAACCTAACTTAAACTTTCTGTTAGTCAAAATCTGATTAGCCTGGCACTTTCTACAGACTCTGAACTAAAGTATGATACCAAATTTGTTGGTCTTCAGTAAAACATGCGACGAGAAATAAAAGAAAATTAAGTGCACACTTATTTACGGAACTGAGTATATATTTTATTATTAAGGCTATTTGTACGAGTAAGTGTATTACAATTTGTGGCGTAAAACTTCGAGTGATGGGGGATTGTCATGCTAATATTTTATTTTTCCGCGATTATGATTTAGTTCAATGTAACACAAGGAGTGCTATAATTGTCCCATGTACAAGCCCACATTGTAAGAAATTCTTAGAAACCACAAAATAGTAAATGCTGTCTGATACCCTGATTTAGTTCACATTTACCCTTTAAGCACCCTGTAAACACCAAAGGCAAAAATACGGGGCTTTTGCGGACGGCATAGATCAAGATCAGACTGCACAAAACGTGCAGTCTGATCTTGGATCTATACCGTCTGCTGGTTTAGTCAGGCTTTAACGACAAAAACTTGATCTTTCTAAGTTTCGGTCGATTGTATCTTCATCCGTTGCAAGAGGTTGAGTTTATATATTTGGCATGAACAGATTTAAAAACATTTTTTTCTCCAAATCTGACCGTTGAAATTTAGAGACACATCATGATTACGACCGTCAGTAGCATTTTAATACTTTTCCATCATTGTGATATCGAGGAAGAATCACATTTACTAGCCCAAGTTCTCTGAAATTCCAAGAAATAGTCAGATAGTTATTCTATCAAACTCCCTTATCCCAAAGTGTTCCATATCAAAAACACCTATGAAACCCTCAAACATTGGCCATCTTTTTATACAAGGACTCGCAACATTATTTAAATCATCTACAAGGTGTACAAATGATCCATGCTCTGTGAAAAGGGGACCTAATGCATCTGCAAAAAGTATCGACCCAGGTCAGCCCGCGCAGTCCGCGAAGGCCGACTTGGGCCGAAACTTTTTGTTATTCATCAATTATCTGCATACCAAAGAACAATTCTACTTCATGATTCAGTCGATTGTTTGGCAAAGTGGATTTAATTGATCCGTAATTTTTGAAGACTTTCCTGGTACAATGCATCACAAAGATGCATTAAACCCCCTTTTGCCAGAGCGCCGGTCATACAGATGTATAGCATGACTTTCAGAGTGATCTTTTTATATAAATATTCTGACGTTATTTTGTCAAAAATGACAATGATTATGAAATGATTAACAGATTGCCACAAAGCAATATTATAGTCCTTTTAAAGGCACTTCACAAAAGTATCAATTTCCCGAGGTATTTATGAGGAAGAACGCAGGCGTGTACGTTTGTCTTTATGACTCACTGTCTGTGTTTTGTCCTCAAAACCACAGACAAGTACAGTCGGAACTCGTACATTAACTCATTGAATACAGCGAGTGACTTCAAGATAATGCATTCTCCTTGATCTTGGGCCCACACTGTCTGATGCGTGGTGATATTTTGGTTTCCCCTTCAAACAGTCTTGAAATGGCAAGGTGACATTCAGGATTGGTATAATCTCTTTACCTGGCGACAAAGATTTAGACCAGTCCATATTGAAAGCATTTGTAAACGATAGATTGTAACGTTGCTCAAATGTGAGTACTTTTCTTCATGTACTTTTCTCCAAAACGGTAGAAAACACTTTCTAACATGACACGTGAATTCGGCTCTATAAACACAGTGCAACGAAAGCGTGGTAAAATCTATGTTATTCTATGAAAAGTGACGTCATTCTATATAGAGTGACGTCATTCTGTAAAAAGTAAGTTATTCAATGGAATATAATCTGCATCCGCGTTTTTACTCTAAGTATGAACTTGTTTTCCTTTCATTAAGAGTTGGTCATGTTAGAAATGAAATAATCTTCTTTCTATCGTGGTTTATCGTTCAATAAACCACGTTGTGAGTTATGAGGCGCAATGAATAATCCACTCGGGCTATCGCCCTCGTGGATTATTTATTGTGCCTCATAACTCACAACTGTGATTTATTGAACGATAAACCACGATAGAAAGAAGATTATTTCTTAAATAAACATTATGGGGAAAGGAGACAATGTTTACCAACAGTTTTCTCCATTCTCATACTGTTTTTCAAAATCTTCTTCCTCAGGATTGTTAAATCGTGGGATTGTTTATTAAAGAGTGACAGCAATTTGTGGTCTGTTTGGTAAAAACCACAGAAATATGTCTTGTAAAACACACGGTTGTTGTTAGGGTGCTAAGAGCAAGGAAAGGTTCCCCGTGGGTACAATAAACCAAAAATCAAGCTGCACAGAGAGTAAGTATAACTTTTGAAATTCTAAGCTAAGCTGAGCTCGAAACATGGTCTAACAAGCACTGGCGCAGGTTTTTGCCTACAATACTATCGGAACCGGAAGTGCAGGATAATTCACTGCCAACAAATATTCCAACGCAATGAAAAGTAGTTCTGTAAAGCTTTTCGGGGAATTCTGTTAAAAAACACGAATCAAACGTATCTTTACCAAAAAGATATTTCCATCTAGAATTAATGTTATTAGTGGTATGTTAACCTTTTTCAAAACAAAATCGTATTTTAACGACACCGAAAACAGAGGCTAAAGGACAAGGAGATAATGCCGGTAACCACTATTTTCTCCTTTTCCCGGAATCTTTGCTTTATTTTTAAAGACAAATTCTATCATTAGAGCCACAATAAGTATGTCATCTGCAAATGCATTCAATACATGCTAGTCTCAACTTCGGCATTCGTAAGAGATAAATTCTATTTTGCTCGGTCCTCTTCTCTGTACTTGCTGTGCTTTGAAATACATTGTATTTAGGTGTTACCTAGTCAGGGATTGAATCAACAGTAATCAGCGTCTAACCAGTAACTATGGGGTAAAGACCGCGGTCTTTAACACATTCAGCTACAAATATTTTAACTCGACCACTTTTGACACCTGAAAAAACAATCCAGTGAAACTGAGACAGATTTTTACCTCACTGGCTCGACTAATCAAGTGGACGGTATAGATCAAAGATCAGACTGCACGTTCTGTGTAGTCTGATCTTGATCTATGCCGTCCGCAAAAACCCATGTTTTCGCCTATGGCGTCGAAAGGGTAAAACCTAACATAACATCTTTTAGGTGCCAAAAGAGAAGGAATAATTGATGATTTTGTTTTTAAAAAGGATATGGAAAATATTGCAGGAAAAGAGGCAAATATGTCTTCTACGAATTTTCAAAAAGTTATGTCTTCCGAAAAAGGTTTAGATCCTACGAGCTGATTCATGTTTACTTAGTAATGAGGCGTGGTCTGGGAAAAGAAGATGATACTAAGCAAGTCATTATAAGATTGTGGATCCATAAAATCCATTTTATCTCACAAACGACTGAATCATGAGGTAAAATGGTCCTTGAGCATGAGGAAAATTGAGCAATAGCAAACAGTATGGACCCAGGTCAGCTTGCGCGCACTGTGCAGGCTGACCTGGTCGATACTTTTTGTGGATACATTAAGTCCTCAAATCGCAGAGCATTGCTAAATGAGTTCTCAAACCAAACCCTATGGATTATGGGATATGAAAAGAACATCTATCACCCAGTATTATATCATACTAGTAAATTTCTTTAAATAATTTTGGCATTTCATCTTGATGAAGTAAAACATTTACTTTGGTAAATCAATTTTGATTTCGGACTGATCAATTTTTAAATAGGCAGAGTTTTTTTGTTAAGAATCAATACGTTTTCGCAGAGTGCGTAAAAAAGCAACAGTCCAAAAAAATCACAGGATGAAGGTAAAGCCGTGCGTGGGTTAAGATCTATTATATGTATATTGAAATATTTTGTAATGGCTATTTAAGCATCAAAATTATCATAATCGGTCGTTCTCTTCAAGAGAGGTATAAATCAAACAGATACGTGTTGTTTAACTGACATCATTATATAAAGGGGCCTCCTGACAAACCCGCGTAGGGATGGGTGATTTTATAAAACAAATACGAGAAACAGCGGGGATATTTTTCAAAATTCATATACATATGTCATAATATTTTCTGCAAATCAAAATTCTGTTCATTTACTGTGAAAATGAAAAATTAAGTCATGATAAAATTTTGAACATCACACTTTAAAGAAGTATCCAGTCAAAATAGGTTAAAATAACACTGATCAGGTCGCTTTACTGGCCGCTATGCACAAGTTTTAGCTGCATTAAACTTGCTGCTAGTGGAGTTTCAAAATGACATAGGTATCTCTGAAGTGAACTTCACAGTCGACTTTATTAACCCTTCAATTTTTACCTAGCCTGGGTTCCAGTCCGTTCATTTTTTTCCTTTTTCTATCAGTCGGACGTTACTTTGTCATAAATGACCAGATGACAAAATAAAACATTTGTCCAATTCGAAACTTCTTCCAAACGACACCTATAAAATGTTTCAAATGATGGGGTTTTGCTTTAGAAGTGTAGAAAACATTGTGGTAAGTGCGGAAAATACTGGTTACATGGTTACCAGCATTTTCTCATTTTCCTACAATGTTTTCTAAAGCCTCTTTTCCTCAGGGTTGTTAAAAAATAGGATTGTTTAACATTGTCCACATTTTTCACAAATTACTATTTATTTATTCGATACTAACACCAAGAAGTAGGTCAAAAGCCAGATTATTCAGCTACGCCGAAAAAAATGTTTTTGCTTGGATATGGGACCGGCGCCGAAACTATAATCATATTTGCATACACCAGGAAGGGTTTGAAATCGAAATCACCGAAAAATCCCGTAAATCTGAGAGGTAGGAATGTTTTATGGGGATAACGATACTTAAAATGGCTTAAATGAACGACGGGTCCTTTTTTCTTAAAGATAGAGATAAAATATCTACAGGCTCAGACGTGATCAAACAATTTTTCCATTTCCCTTTATTTATTCAATATCGAAACTAGACCCATTTCGAATCTACCGTGATATTAATGAAAAATTTAAGGGGGGAAATGTTAGATGTTAGATGTAAATAGCCAAAAAAACGTTAAAATGGCTATTTTCAGTTAACTGTCAACAGCCAAAAGACGAAGAATTTGCTGTTTACAGTCAACATTTTTACGTTTTTGGCTACTTACAGTCAAATATAATTAGCCATTTCAACGTTTTTTTTGACATCGTTTACTGTTAACAGAAAATAGCATCTACAAAAAAAAAAAACATACAAAGAAAGTGTTCTGAAGTTAGACTTGAGTCCGCTTTGAAGCCAATCGGACAATCTGAGATGAACGGATTGCCGAATAGCAAAAAAATGTGGTTAGTTCATGGTATTACAAGGGAGTTTATAAAAGCACGGCCATACGACTGTGGACCTAAACATTTAGAAGATAAAGAATGAAAACACATAACATTTGTGGATTTCTTTCTCTTTTCTCTTGTATCTTTCTTTTAAAAAAACACGTTGGAACATGTCTTCGAAAGGCTAGAAAACATTGTTGGAAGGGTAGAAAACATTGTTGGTAAAGGAGAAAATGCTGGTTACCAGCATTTCCTCCTGTTCCCACAATGTTTTCAAAAGTCTTCTTATTCGGGATCACTGATATACGGCATTGTGTGGTAGAGGGTTATTAAATGAAGATCAAAAAAAATCTCGAAGTACATGCATTTGTTCACCACGGAACTGTCAGTATGTTAACGACAGCTGTATTGCGCAATTAGTTCTTCCTTATTAAGTTTCTAAACATAAAGGATTCGACAATGAAGGTAGATCCTACAGTCATTGAAATAATCGCATGACGAAATTTTGCGAATCTGTATTTCCTTTTAAAATGGATGACAGATTATATCAGGTTTAAAAATAAATTCGCACAGGGAAAAACGAAATAGTTTTATACGTTTTTAAAATTTTATCATATTTTGAATTAAATGCATGTCTGTGTGTGTCCCTGTCTCTGTCTCCCTCTCTCTCTCTGTCTCTCTCTCTGTTGTCAAGTATAAATGATTTATCTTTTTTATGAAATAACACAAGGTTTTAACCTAAATTATGAGGTAGAAACCATAATGATGAAACAATACATAAATAAACTATTATCTAAACGCGCAAGATTTATTGATATTCTTATAGATAAGACAAATAAATAATTATTGTTAAATACATACACATTATTTCCGACAGATCAAATATTGTTTTGTACCAAATCTATAAACTTGGAGGTATCAACTTGGAGTTGTTTTAACAACGATTTAACAAGAAAATTCCTTACACCTCTGTCTGTCTGTCTGTCTGTCTGTCTGTCTCTCTCTCTCTCTCTCTCTCTCTCTCTCTCTCTCTCTGTCTCTGCCTCTCTCTCTCTGTCTCTCTCTCTGCTTGGAATCTCACATTTTCAGGGTATCGTATGATATTTATGTTACGAAAATAGTTACATCATGTGTTATCTACTTATTATTTCAAACATTGATTGTGTTTTGAAAACATGACCTGTTAATATTCATTCGTACCAGAAACAGTTTTATTTCTGAAAACATAATATATACATGTAGTAGCGGTGCTCCGGGAAAAGGGCGCATAAAGTATCTCCGTGATACGTTAGACAAAGCAAGTCATCACATAAGCACGGAAACTTAAAATCAATTTTGTACAAAAGCCGATTAAATGTTAGATAGTCTGGTCATTTGACATGCAGAAAATAGCAAAAAGTTTCGACGCGGACTGCACAGGCTGACCCAAGTCGATACTTTTTGGCAGGTACATTAAACGACCTTCTCATGGAGCATGGCATAGATGTATATGTGTACTCGTATATAATTAAAAAAAAATAGCGGTAGGTAGAAGATCAACTTGTCTCTTAGCTCTTTCCCACACAATCGCAAGTTTTTACGACCCTGAGGAAAAAGCCTTTTGAAAACAATGTGGGAAAAGAAGAAAATGCTGGTAACCAGCATTTTCTCCTTTTCCCACAATGTTTACTACCCATCCAATCACAAAATTCAGATTTTTAGACACATTTTTGTCGTCTGTACATGCTTTGAATGTGGACAAGTTTTACATTTTGTCGTTTTGTAAAGGGTTAACCCTGCGACTCAACGTCAAGGATCGCGGACTTCCAGTTGCAAACTTAACCATCTCACATGATCCTAGTTTTAGTTTGGACTTGGACTTTATATCAGTAGGCCTTTTCACTCCAGTGAGGCGACTCATCCGTTCCTAGTTTTTCTTCACCGGTTATACGCACATCACGCCAGTGGCTGTTTACCCAGATTAATAAAGTGTCCGAAGAATTTCGACATACAGACAATTTTAAATGTCTTACAACGAGCTAGGCATAAAACAGAAAAAAAAAAACGAGGAAAGGCAGTCAAATGCACTTTTCTTTTTTTTTCGATCGACTAACAGATTGTCATATGTTTATGAAAATAGATCTAATGAGATATTTGATTTTTGATAATAGAAACTCGGTGTTCAATTCATCTTTTAACCTTTACACTGTCCGATAAGGACATACTTTTCTCCAAATAATACCTTTGAAGTAGCAAAATCTGGGTTTTTACCATCGACTTAAAACTTTCATTTTACTTAATTAGAAAGATAATGGTTAAATACTCGCCGAATTGTCTATCATTCAATGCGTTATGTCTGATTAACTTCACATACTTGATGTATGATACGTTTACAAGAACCTAGAATGCATGGTACAGTATGTGCATGTTTGGATGAATGGGCTGTTCTAGAATTGACATGTGCAGCGGTCTGGCAAAAAGGGGTTTAATGCATCTCTGTGATGTATTATAACAGGCAAATCATCGCATAATTATGGATTCATAAAACCCATTTGGTCTAACAACCGACTTAATCATGGGGTAAAATGGTCTTTGGACATGCAGAAATTTAACCAAAAGCAAAAAGTTTTCGACCCTTTTCAGCCGACGCGGACAGCTTAGGCTGACTGGGGTCGAAACTTTTTGCAGATGCATGAATTGCCCCTTTTAACAGAGCATGTCTCACATGCAGGTTGGCTTTTATGTAAGATTGACATTATTCCTCAGATATATGGCTTGCAACACGCGAAAAGGGGGATTTGGACATTTGCGTAAAGTGTCGTCTCGATCAGCCTGCGCAGTCCGCGCAGGCTAATCCGAAACGACACTTACAGTTTTTATGCAATTTTCTGTTTTGCGCAAGTCTACTGTAGCACAAAATCTAATGTAGTCGTAAAGTGCCGTCTCGGATTAGCCTGCGCGGACTGCGCAGGCTGATCCGAGACCAGACTTTACGCAAAGGTCCAAATGCCCCTTTTCACGTGTTGCAAGCCATATGGGTTTTGAATACTCTCTGGGCATTTGAAAACATTGCAACAAAAGTGTTAATATTGTGACAATCTTATCACATCTGTTTATTGTGTATTAGGTCTAAACCTTTATTTATATTGGTTATCCATCCTATCGTCTGCTTCAAATTTGATTTTGCAGGTAGGCTTATGAGTGAAGAGAAAGTCTAGTTTGCATGCGCTAAGGAACGTAAATTTAGACCGATTCAAATTTCCAAACTAGTTCTCTGATTGGCTGAGGTGAATATGTCTCGATCGCCAATCAGAGGGCTTGATTTTGTACTTTACCCATTTACCCGACAGTCTTTTGTATAAAAATGACAAATAAAGCTTTTGAAAATTCATTGCAAAAGGACAAAATGATGGTAAGCAATATTTTGTCCAATAAACCTTTTCAAAGCAATCCCATCTTACAAGCCACTTTCAATTTGTCGTCTGAGCATGCTTTCAATATGAACGAACCTGACTTTTATTTTGTCCAGTAAAAGCTTAAACTTTTTTGGAATCGAAAAGCGTACGAGTATGAATGAATTTTGTCGCAATTACTATCAACAATCCTCGGAAAGAAATTGGCCGTGTCGGAGATTCGAACCGGCGAACTCCTGGTCTCAAGTCCTGTTCGCTACCGACCACGCTACCGGGGCTCGGCAAATAGTACTAAAGTTAGGCCCATCGTTCTATATGCTATCACGGTTCATGTGATATTACATGATATATTGAATTATATGGCCTATAGTATGCGAAATCTTTTTGCTAAGAGTCTGATACTCTTGTCGTCTGTTATTTTTTTTTTCGGCCTAGCAGACTGTGCTGGCTTTTGACCTGCTTTTTGGTACTGATAATAAACGAGTAAGTAGAAATTTGTGATTGGTAAAATATGTAGACATGTTTATTCTAAGGGCCTGTGTCTATTTGTTCGAAAATGTAAGCCGTCTGTCTTTTTTAATGATATTTCTTGTTTTAAGTTTGACCCACATTTAGGACTTGTTCAAAAGCGGTGTATTTATTGTCACGATTTTTGCTGTTTTTCAAACACGTGATATTACAAGATGTGTCAAATAATACAGTATATTTTATTCTGAATCTTCTAAATTTTGCTGTCAGCGATTGAAAATCAATTCATCAGTGTCACCCAGACAAATGCTTCACAATAGCTCTATATAAGGATTTTAAATCGAAGCTTCAAGCGGACCCCGATCACATAGATAAGAAATGATCGATGGCTGTAATTAGTCATCGAAAGCAGTTCGGGAAAAAAATCAAATTACTGTCATGATTTGTGACCCTATAGTAGGACCTATCTTTCACCTTTTCGGCACCATAGGCGAAACCATGGGCTTTTGTGGACGTCATAGATCAAGACCAGACTGCACAGAACATGCAGTCTGATCTTGGATCTATACACTCCCCTTATTTAGTCAAGCCTGTAATGTAAAGATCTATCTGTGTTTCAGTATTTTTTTTTCACCTGTCGAAAGGTCGTTTATTAATTGAGCTATGTTCCGGCACAAGGGGGTTTAATGCATCTCCGATGCATTTTAGCAAGCAAGTCATCATATCATTATAGATCCGTAACATCCATTTTGTATCACAACCGACCGCATCATCAGGTATATATCTTTGAACTGGACAACACTGACCAATAATAAAAAGTTTTGGGTGTAAGGGCGGGCTGACCTGTATAGATACTTTTAAGGCAGTACGCGTCTGAAAACATTACAAAGATAGGGGAAATTGAGAGCAAATATTATGTTCTCCTCTTCCCTCGGTGTTTTCTATCCTTTCAAAGACAAATACCATCATCTGAGCCATATTTCATTTGCTGTCTGCAATGCTGTCAATGTGGACGAGTATGAAATTCTGTCGTTCGCTAAAACAGGATGCTTCATCTTTGAGTATGCTGTGGACTACTTTTTGGTAAGCAGTGTCGACCAAAATCTTGCATTTAACCCTTTCCGGCACAATGCCGACTTTTCACGACCCTTGGAAAGAAACCTTTCGAAAACATCGCGGAAAAAGGAGAAAATGCTGGTAACCAGCATTTTCTCCTTTTCCCACAATGTTTTCTTCCCTATCAAAGCAAGATTGCACCATTTGAGCCACAATGGAATTGTCGTCTACAAACGCTATTAAATTGGACAATGCTTACATGTTGTCGACTGGTAAAGGGTTTAAATATCTTCTAGGAATATTTCTAAGAAGTAAGGATGTCGCAATATTTGTTCTTTGTCACTGATATAAATGAGCGACCCTCTGGCAGAAAGCGGGTTTAATGTATCTTCGTGATGTATTGTACGAAGCTAGTCATCATATGGCCTGCAACACGCGAAAAAGGGCATTCGGACATTTGCGTAAAGTGTCATCTCGGATCAAGCTCCGCAGTCCATGCAGGCTGATCCAAAACGACACTTTACGATCGTGTATGATTTTCTATTTCACGCAGATCTACTGTAGGACAAAATCTAATTTCGACGTAAAGTGCCGTCTCGGATTAGCCTGCGCTGACTGCGCAGGCTGATCCGAGACGACACTTTACGCAAATGTCCGAATGCCTGTTGCAGACCATCTAATTGTGGATCCATATAATCCCTTTTGTCCTACAACTCACTGAATCCTCTGAGTCATGAGGTAGAATGGTCGTTGAGCAAGCAGAAAGTCTAGGAAAAGTAAAACCTTTCGACCATAGTCATTTTGTGATATTTCTAAACAAACCGGGATATTGCAGTAAACTGTATTTGTCTTTGTCAATGACCGATACTTTATTTATCAAAGTTTAGAAGGTATAGAGATAACCAAGTTTCGTAGCAGATGACTTTGCAGAACCAACAGAAAACAGAAAAAAAAATACATATTTTCTATCAGTGTAAAGATCTTACCAATAAAAATGCCACAAAAATGTAAAACGTCTTGATGCTCGTATTGATGCATTTGGCCAAAGTTATAACTATTTTGCGGGATACCAAACGAGCAGTTTCAGATTTTGGATCTAATCTGTTATTCAGATATGTTTTTATTTTATTTTAGATACTTCTAGACAAATAAGTACACAAAGTGCGTAGTGTGGTCTTTGTCGTTCACAAAATATCTTCATTTTATTTATCATTTATCAAATGTTGAACAAGTTAATTAAATCTTTCCATTCAAGTTTAGAAACTGAAGTCATTTTCATTATCTTCATTGCTTTATGAATGACTTTGCATGTAGCAAAGAAAAAATAAAATAATAATACAACAATATGGAAATACATATGATTTAAAGATCTTGTAGATTAATTCATCTTAATGAAAACGAAAAACGTTTGATATTCGAATGGGAACATTCTTGACATAGCTAACACAAATAAATGCATTTGTCGAACCATCAAAAGCCAAAAATATTTACCTTTTTCGAGATCTTTAAGACTAATTCATCATAATGATAATTTAAATTCTTAAAAAAGGACACATTTCTGCTCTAGATATTTTTTACTTAAGTGAGTCAAATGAACATTTTCACGATGTTTCTGGCTTTAAATTATTATGAAAAGGTTGGACAGTGTAGATCAAAGATCAACATTTCGAAAGTAACGAAATTTCTGATTGGATCAACCATTTGGTTAAGCCGATCAGAAATTCCGTTCTGTTCAAATTTATATAACTTTTGAGGATTAGACCAAGAATGGTCGGCGAATACAGTCCCAGGCTACACGTTCTATCCAGTCTGATCTTGATCTACGCCATTCACAAAGTCGCCCAAAAGTCACATCACCTCTATCAGGAACTATTTATTCGAACATGCATGTACTCTCTGAAAGATTCAAATAGGCACCAATATATTGATCCGTGACAGAAATAATACATGATGTACATGGCAGGTAAGCACAATTCGAACACAATGGCCAATTAGGAAGTGCAAACCACACTCCCAGAAAGAAAACATCAAAGTAAAACAATTATTTGATAATGAATCCTTATTTTATGGGGCTTCATTTTTGGATATCTAGAATTAGAATTATTTGCACTCAACTTCTTAAATGAATGATGACTCGGCGATTTGGACGTGTTCCTAAAGTGCTGATGGTGGAGTTTTGTGAAATCGAAGTGTATTATATTTAAACAAATAGTTGTTTGTCGTTAAACGCCGTGTTCTACCATACATGTGCATGTACATGTGCGAATTTTATTTCTATTAAGTTTCCATGTATTTCATTTCTCGTATTTCATTTCTATTCAGTTTCCATGCATACCTTGCATCATCTTTTCCAACAATGCAAAAAAGGCATAAAAAAAAATGTTCCAGTTCAGCTAGGTGCCTGGACTTGCACTCAAATTTCACAAAATTTAGTCTAAATGAAAAAAAAAACCGTAAAAATCTAAGTGGTCTATTTCTTTGTGTATAGCGACAGAACAGCCACGTCACCGTTTCTTGGTAGAACAAGTCTGTAATAGGCAATGCCCCCCCCCCCCCCCCGCAATAAACCAGACATGTTCGAATGATTGCATATCTAAATAATATATCTATCACATTATCAAATACTTCAAATGGATTTCTGTGGTTTAATCTAAAGTGGTAATGCCAGTTTGTATGTAGATAGAGTCAACTTCACAGGAATGAAGTTTCCATGTCAGTTCATAGATTTTCGTTCAATTGGCAATAAATTTTAATAGAACCAAAAATCGATTTTTCTGTAAGATGAACTATTTTAAGTCATATTAACCCTTTACCAAACAATCCCGTGTTTGAACGCCCCTTAGAAAGAAGCCTTTTAAAAACATTGTGGGAAAAGGAGAAAATGCTGGTAACCAGCATTTTCTCCTTTTTCCACTATGTTTTCTGCTCTTTCAAAGAGCAATCATTCTTTAAGCTACATATGAATTATCGTCTTGAATGCGTGCAATCTGGCGAGTCCAATTTATTTGTCGACTAGTTAAGAACTAACCTCAGGGTTTGTACTCACCAACCATTTTTAATTACATTTGAGCCGCGCTGTGGCAAAAGGGGGCTTAATGCATCTCCGTGATGCATTACTCCAAGCAAGCCATCACATAGTTATGGATCCATAATAGCCACCTTTTTTTTAAACAACCAACCTAATCGTGAGGTAGACTCGTCCTTGGACATACAGAAAATTGACCAATAGCGAAAAGTTTCGGCTCAGGTCAGCCTGCGCGGACTGCGCAGGCTGACCTGGGTCGATACTTTTCGCAGATGCATTAAGCCCCTTTTCCACAGAGCATGGCTCATTTCTATTATAATCCTCAGTAATAATTCCTAAATGTCACCGCAATATATTATTGGCTAAAAACGAGTGGTTATCTTACTGTTTTAATCAGCCGATCCCTAGAAAGGCAGTCGGTAGATTACAGGGCTTAAGGACAGGGGGGTCGCTGGTTCGAATCCCCAGCTAGACCATTTTTTTCTTAGAGGATTGATGATAGTCATTAAGGCAGGATGTATTCTTCTCTCACCGCTGACCATTGTTTCGACGATGGTAATATGGCTTGGGAAAAATGTTGTGCCACGTACTGGTACCAGAAACTCCAAGAAAGCATGGCTAGGTTCACTGCCCGCCGTGATGTAACTAAAATAATGATTGATAACGGCTTTTAACACCATACACCATACCATTTGGCTAGCAACACGCGAAAAGGGGCATTCGGACATTTGCGTAAAGTGCCGTCTCGGATCAGCCTGCGCAGTCCGCGCAGGCTAATCCGAGACGGCACTTTATGACTACATTAGATTTTGTGCTAAAGTAGACTTACGCAAAACAGAGAATTACATAAAAACGGAAAGTGATGGTCAGCGGTGACAGAGGACAGAGTCCTGTCGCAATGACTGTCATCAATCCTCGGCAAAATGGAACAAGGAGAAATTGCTTGAAACGAATTATATCTTTTCCCTTTTTTATGGGGGGGGGGGGCTTTTTTAAGAACACCTTTTTTTTTTTCTATAAAACCTTAACTTACATTCATTTACGTTCATTTCAATCTTTAGCACGGATGTTAGAGAGGTTGTTTGCTTTCCGAAGCCCTTTCAAAGGTAAATTGTTAAAACAGTGGATGGCTCTAGAAGGGTATAGTTTGCACGCTGTTTTTTTTTTTTTGGCAGTTTGTGTGTTTCAGTCCACCACTTTTGCAAACTTTGTGGCATAAAGAGATTTTGCCCGGAACGAGCCAATCTATACTGTGAGGTTTAAGAGGTTTAAGTTACATGAACTATTATAGTTTGCACGCTGTTTTTTTTTTTGGCAGTTTGTGTGTTTCAGTCCACCACTTTTGCAAACTTTGTGGCATAAAGAGATTTTGCCCGGAACGAGCCAATCTATACTGTGAGGTTTAAGAGGTTTAAGTTACATGAACTATTACGCTTCACAAGGTTTTCTAAGGTAAATTATAAAATACACTCTACTTGAAAATGAAAAAGTGTCTTGTGTGTGTGTGTGTGTGTGTGTGTGTGTGTGAGAGAGAGAGAGAGAGAGAGAGAGAGAGAGAGAGAGAGAGAGAGAATATGAAAAATAAATAAATATTATATGTCTACATCGTGTCATGGTGATTTAACAAGTAACTGCACGTAAAATGAAAACATTCTAATATATGTGACATGCCGCAGCATTCGGCGAATCATGTGACATTGTAATTGCCCGCGATCGTTGTGAATGCAAAAAAAAAAACAAAAATCGAAAAGTCATCATCGGTAAAATCGTCATAGACGATATCAAATAAAATCAGCAATTCCATTAAAAGGGAATGTAAATCCAGGAAATATAGAAGCGTGCAATCATCAGTATCAGTTTGATTTAAAATGTGGAATCCATATTGCAATCGATATAAATAAATAAGATCTAAGAATAAACTCTTTTCTAACGTTAGATGATAAAATTTTAGATATATTCAAAATGAAAGCATTTGCAGATGATAAATTAAATGTGCCTCAAATAATTGGATTTCTCATTGATAAATATAGAAAACCTTGTAGGAAAAGGAGAAAATGCTGGTCACCAGCATTTTCTCCTTTTCCTACAATGTTTTCAAAAGCCTTCTTCTCCAGGATCATTAAAACACTGGAAAGTTTGAGACAGGGTTAAAATGTTATCTGTTGATTATCTATATGCTAATTTCTTGCCACAATCGTTCACCGAGTTCCAAGATGAAAGACGTAAACCTGACTTATGTCCCAATAAAATATCCGTTATTATTACGTCTGTCTTTAATTATCGCCAATAAATAGTTCCCAATAGCAATACGTAATGACGGAGCATATTTTGTATCCTTCCGCCTGGTCCACATGTATCACAGGATGTGTTTCATTGATTTTCATTTTTTATTAATTTATGTTTTATGTAATGTATGATTATGATATATTTCTTTGTTGGTCACACTGTTTCCACATACATTCGTATATTTTTACCTCATTTTTATTATTTTTTCAACCAGTTAATGTGTATAGAACACCCTAAATTAAAAAAAAAAAAAATTTCACACTCAACAATCCTCTCTTTCTTTGCAGATATATTTCTAACTCTTTTTTTCTACTTTAAGGTAAACCTCTCTCTCTCTCTCTCTCTCTCTCTCTCTCTCTCTCTCTCTCTCTCTCTCTCTCTCTCTCTCTCTCTCTCTCTCTCTCTCTCTCTCTCACGTTATTCGTATTTCCCATTTCCGCACATACAAATTAAAATGACTTTTTCAAACTGTAATAATGCACAGGACGAATATCGCATGGACAAAAAGACCTCTGCTTGAACTGTATGGAAAAACAATACAAAGTAGAAACATCGCATGGACAGAAAAGACCTTTCTTGAATTGAACAGAAAACGATGTGAAAAAAGGAGTAATTCTGTTTAGCAAGTGCTCGTTCACCAACGTAGTTCAAAAACAATCTACACTAGGGGCTGATTTGGGTCATGCTCTTTAAAAAGGGATCTTAATACATTTGCAAAAAGTATCGACCCAGGTCAGCCTGCGCAGTCCGCGCAGGCTGACCCGGGCCAAACTTCTTGCTATTAGACAGTTTTCTGCATGAACAAGGACCAGTTTATCTCATGATTCAGTCTGATTTTACACAAAATGGACTCTATGGATCCATCATTTTGTGATGACTTGCTTGGTGTAATGCATCGTGGAGATGCATTAAGGATAGGGCACCCTAATGGGCACCTAATGGGATTCGAGTAACATCGCCCTTCATCGGGAAAAACGTATGGATTCGGATAAGACTCGGGTAATACGTAATCGATCGGCCGATACACGCTGGTTCCCCGCATCGATTACGGATTACCCGAGTCTTAGCCGAATCCGTACAATTTTTTGGCGATGAAAGGCGATGTTACATGAATCCAATTAGGGTGCCCTATCCTTAAGTCCCCTTTTGCCACAGCGTGCCTAATTTATTCTTAGGTGGTGGGTTCACACTTCAATATACGATCACGTGTCTTTACGAACCCGAGTAAGAAGTCATTGAAAACGTTTATTCGAATATTTAAAAACGCCGGTACTAGCATTTTCTCCTTTCCTACATTGATTTATCCAGTTCAAGGACAGGATTACCGACACTTGTGCAGCATTTGACTTGTGTTTTGTTAATGCTCTCAAGACGGACCAATCTAAACTTTGTTGTCTGGTAAAGGGTTGACTCTTTACCGTTCGATCCCGTGTCTCAACGACCCTAAAAAAGGCTGTTGAATGGGAAAAGGAGAAAGTGCTAGTAAACATCATTGTCTCCTTTTCCAAGGATGTTTTCCTCACCCTATCGAAAAAATACGTCGTATCAACATGTAAACTACATTCAATTTATCGTCTGCAATTGCTTTTTATTTGGACCAGTCTAAACTTTGTCGTTTGGTGACGAGTTACATCTACATGTAATATTTTCACATTCACTCTATCACAATAAATAATCAAATCTAGACCACGCCTGTTTATAAATAGAAAGCATTGTGCATTGTTTTTGTTTCATACCCGTACTAATTTCACTGTACCCACCATATATAATGGTCACATTACAACGTTATTCAATATAAAGCAACTTCTGTTTGCACGCATTCTATTGTTCCAAAACGTTGCATAATGACGGGCTTGTTCGTTTCAGTTGTTCTGCTGCACAATCGGCTTAATTCTTATTGTGTAGCGTGTAAAAAATCAATCAACCCTTCTGTTCATTTGGGGAGTACTTAAGTGCAAGAACACTTTGGGACTTGTAAAAGAAATGAGTGCAGACGATTATTACTTTGTCACATAACTACCTTTATTTTCATTGTGATACGGCCAACCCGAATATTCTTTTCTTAAAAACGTTTGAGATAAGCAAATAGAGCTGTATTTGGTCAAAGCTCTGTGATTATACACCCCATTTCTAAAACAGTACTCACCCAGATTTACCTGTGAAATAAACTGTCAACATTGACGATCATAACAAAGCTGCAAAATTTATGTTAGATTAAAAAGAAATTCATCATCTGCATGCAAGTTTCTCTGGACCTACTTTTTATTCATGATGTACATAACTGTCAAAGAAGCGAATAGGCTTCACGTAAATTTAAATACACTTGTACATGAAGGCCTCTGTTTTAAGATATATCGTGAACTATTATTCCTGAGATACAGTTTGTGATAAAAAGAATCTGACATTCGTTGGCTTTTGAGGTAAAATTGTATTTGTATGTAACTCGTCAACGAAAAAGTGTTATTAAGTTCGCCAAAGCCTGCACATTGCCTTCCTCGAACTACGAGAGCAGACCAAGATTACGTGCTGTGCAGTCTGATCTTGATTAACACATGTCTGCGTGTTAGAACAAACAAGTCGTATAAAGGCACAGATGAGACAAACAAAAGCCGCCAAAGCCTCTGTTTTCACCTCTGAGGCTAATGGTGCAGTTCCATGCAATGCAATTTTGTTTGTTCTACAATTTCAGAGGCTATGAAATGATAGCGCTGGACGCATTAGTGACTTTTTACCAGTAAAGGGCACAGTGACTTAATTTCGAGGTCCCTTTGGTCACCAACCCCCAATAAAAGATATTGGAGAGTGTAGATCCAAGATTATACTACACGTTCTATGCATTTTAATTTCGACATACACTGTCCGCATAACTTAACTTAAATCGTCGTAAAAGACGAAAGGGTTCAGATGGTTTTAGACAATGAGCGGTATAGGCGTGTCACAGTCTTACTTTGATCTTTATCCTAATCGTATTATCTAAATATTCATATTTCATGTACAGTAACACTTCGATACAATTGATACCATCTTTCCGATAACCTCGGTTCTTTGACTGGCTGTGACATGTCAGTGGCCACCAATAATACATTGACAATGTTATTTTAAATCGAGAAAAAATGATAGCATTCTGATCTCCAGCTCAACGCTTTACCGTTTATTACTTACGTACTTTGTGTCGGCATACTTTGAGGCATTTACCTCATTCAGCTTTAGGAAACAATGTGACAACCGAAGAATTGATGCCAATGATACATAATGATACCAGTGTTTCTATTGGTTGTGAAGTTTTCTTGGCTACCAAGATATACGATGCTCTTTTACCATCATCGAGAAAAAAATAGATACCTTTTCTTATCGCCATTTGAATAATAAATACAACTAACTTTGTGTCTGCGTTCTTTGTTGCATCTACTCCATACAGCGTTTGGAAAGAAAACCGGAGCAACACGCTAATTGTTTCAGAACAAGCTATTTTTTCCAATTTGTGCCGCGGTAAATAAAAGCTTTTTCCGGCCAGACCTTGTGTCATCTTAGCTTGACATATAACTAAATTCATACTAATCATACAGAGTAGGTTCTTAACTTTTACAGCTTTCATCTGTTTCTTCTTACTGAACTAAAACCATAATTTTGATTTCGCTTATTGAAAAAAAAAAAAATACCAGGAGCATTCATGACACTCATACTTTGAGCACTAACTCATTCCACCTCTTACAATTTAAGCAAAAACCCTTGGCCCTTGTTACTACAAAATCATGAACACCAAAAACCAATGATCCTGACATTTTTTTTTTAACGAACAATCTAACTATCGTAAATATTCCCTGTTTAGTATTCCTTTCCTTTTTAACTTGTAAATGACTATTCACCTCATTCTCATTTATTATCTGACATTAAATGTAATTCCTTTGCTATGTCTTTATTCTTTTAAATTTGTCCGGGCAGATGGTACAAGTTAGGACAAGGTGCAAAAAGTATTTAAACGATCTGGAAAGGGTTCAAATATCCCAGCTATCTAACTATTTCTTTAACCTTTAACCATTTACCACACCAGCCCGTGTTCTTACTACCCCAAGGAAGAGCCTTTTGAAAACACAGTGGGAAAAGGAGAAAATGCTGGTAACCAGCATTTTCTATTTTTCACACAAAGTTTTCTACCCAATTACCGAAAAATCCCTAATCCCATTATTGGAGAGGTCATCAGACCTCTCCAACAGTGGTGAGTTTAAAAGGCAGACTGCCGCAGAATTTGCCGTCTAAATCCATTTTTCTTGCGAAATTGTTCTGATACACAGTCTGTTTCGTCATGGTTTTGTAAATAAAGCGAAATCAAAAAGCCGGAACAGGAAATAGACGTGGTTTATTTTTATATAACGAATTTCAGAAAAGATTTGTTATATTAATTTGCCATGGTTGCAAATGACCTCTCAAATAATTGTAATTTTTCATTAAGCAAATAAATCTAAGCAGAAAAAAAAAATAAGGAGAATTTCGTTAAAAACGAGAAAGAAGACCGCTGGACAAGATCACGCGACTTTAAAACGCGGGAAGAAGGTCAAATGACCGTCATGTAGAGCATATGAGGTTTCTACACGGCGGCTTTTTTACTTGTTTGTTTACATGTACCAAAATATATTGAAATTAAAAGCTAATAAACTATTTGAAAACTTTGATGCCGACCTCTCCTGGCTTCTTTTGTAAAGAGGCCAACTTGTCTGAACCACATTTTGATTTGTCGCTTGCAAATGCTTTGGATATGATACGGACAAGTCCAAGATTTTGTCGTGTTGGAAAGAGCTATAACGCTAAGTTCAACTTCTTGTAATTTTAATGATCAACAGTGTAAATCAAAAACTAAACAGCACATAATGTGGAATCTTATCTTGAATCTACTTTTCCCGATACCTCTGATTGTAATGGTCATCAAAATTATTGGCGATGATCATTTTTTTCCATTGACTTGAAATAACTGGTAAGCCCTTAACCAGACGACAAAAATTTTGACATGTCCAAATCGAAAGCATTTTGCAGACGGAAATGAGGCTCACGAGATGGGATTTGTTTTCATGGGACAGAAAACATGTCTTGACAAGAACAAAATACTGATTTCAAGCATTCTCTATTTTTCCACCATTTTTTTCGAAATCCTTCTTCGTCAAGGTCCTGAAAAGATTTTTTTGCAAAGGGTTGAGTAATGAATGACTTCAAGCGTAAGTGATTACGTGTTATTGATACCAGAAGACAAGATGAAATGATACAACACTGAATCATGAGGTATCAACGGGAAAAGCCAGTACTTCCATTGTTTTTGTAGTATTTTATATCATCCTTGCAAGTTTCTTAACTCACGACCTCTAGCTCTGAGGTGGCTACAAGCATAAATCTTGCACAGTTGACTAAAAGTTTAGACTTTTCCAGGTTGAAAGAATTCGCAGATGGTAATTTAGATATGGCTTATATGATGAACTATGAAAAGTCAGAAAACGTTGTGGGAAAAAGAGAAAATGGTGGGAACCAGCATATTCTCCTTTTCCAACGTTGTTTTCAAAGGCCTTTTCTAAGTGTTGATAAAAGCAGGATTGTTTGAAAAAGAATTAAGCTTAAAGCAGGTTACATAAACGATGAATACATGGAGAGACAGACAAATGAACAGATAACGGGACGGACGTACCAAAAGATGCGAAGCCAGGGGCCATATTTCCCGTCCAGATATTCTATGTAGTTATGTGTATTTATCTTGTCATAAATTTCAAGATTCGATTTATTGCATCGTGACATAAAATAGATAAACAAAAAAGATTTAGTGAAACGAGTGATAGATTGATCATGTTTCGATCGTAATGCGGTATGACAATAAGCTGTTGATTTGACGATGAAAATGTATCATTTAAAAAAAAACCTAAATCCTATATAACCCCATAGGCAAATAGATTTGCTTTAACCGACGGTAAAAGTAAAGATCAGTCTGCACAAAACGTGCAGTCTGATTTTGAACCAATATCATCCGATGTCTCATTTCAACTTGACCAAAAAATAATCTTCTCTTGCTATAAAGTGTATTTAAGCCCTCTCCGAGGACGAAATCAGTCAGGATTATTTATTTTTAGCGGCGAAAGAGCAACTTCATAGAGACGTCTATGACTTACGATAGGTTAAGTTTCAAAACGCCCTTTATACACATTCTATCATCGAGATTAATTTCTAAGCATTTCGCCCTTTCTCACATCGTCTTATTTTAAAAGCTACCACAACTGAGTGCAACTTTCTACTGTTTGTTTGTTTGATGTTATGCTAGAAAATATCTAAATGTTAGAGTTTGGGCATCTTTCTATTGTTTGCGTGATATCGTACTATTTTGAATCTTGCTTTGGTGTCGGATTCAATGTCCTTTTGAATACCAGAGCGCTAAAAGCACTTCGATTATTTTGATCAACGGAATTGTTACTCTTTTTAGAATGTTGCCATTTTCGCCTGATTGTTTTAAACAAAACTCTGTTTCGAGTTTAAAACAATTGGCAGACTTTTACAACTTATATATAGGTAGGGCTAATGAAACGTTTTGTTTTGTTTTGTTTTTGTTGGTGGTGGATATGCTATATATCCATATATGCTACTGAAAACAATAAAGGGAACACCAAGCTCATTGTGCTGCTAACTTGGAACGAAAGGGTTATGGCCATACGGTGGCTAGATAAAGGAGTTTTGCTTCGTCGCACTGCAAACAGACTTAGTGTGAGTCCGTCAGTAATTTGCAGATTACGTCGGACATTTCAGCAAACCGAAACGGTACGTAAATGCCTGCAAAACGCGAAAAGGGGCAATTCTGACATTTGCGTAAAGTGTCATCTCGGATCAGCCTGCGCAGTCCGCGCAGGCTATTCTGAGACGACACTTTCCGTTTTTATGCAATTTTCTCTTTCGCACAAGTCTACTGTAGTACGAAGTGGAATGTAGTCGTAAAGTGTCGTCTCGGATCAGTCTGCACGGACTGCGCAGGCTGACCCGCAACGACACTTTACGCAAATGTCCGAATGCCCCTTTTTGCGTGTTGCAGGCATTTACGTACCGTTTCGGTTTGCTGAAATGTCCGAAAAATAGTGGTGTGACACCAAATGGACTGGCCAAAATACTCTCCAGATATGACGTGAAATTGTTCACTACTTGCGTCAATATTCAAGTAGAATTTTCATTCTTAATTCATGACGTTCTCTGGTTTTCAAAACTGGGCCCAGCATTTAGGAAAGTTCAGTTTGCGGGTTTTTAGAAAAATATGGACCAAAACTTTATTTGCAGCACTTTAAAGCCATATGCAATTATAACACTTCGCTTTACTGTGTATATCCTCTACAAGAAACAGTGCAAATAGAAGCACACACTTAAAATGTGCTATCCGCAACAACTGAAAGAAATAAACCGCATTTGCTAGTTTCTATACAAAATTTTAGATTAAAAATATGAGTCAAGCTGTGTGAAAAGGATGCTTTATGACTCTGCAAAAGGTATCGACCCATGTCAGCCTGCGTAATCCGCGCAGCCTGACACAGATAAAAAGTTTTGCCATTGGAAATCTTCTGTCTGCCAAAGGACTATTCTATCTATTAAAAACAGGATTTTAATCACAATAGTTGGGTTTTTCCTACCAGCTTGAAATGTTGATTTAGTTTATTTACCAGTCTAAGGGTTTAATTTCAGTGCTAAACCTAGTTGATAGTGATCTGTAACTAACTACATGTATATGCTACAGACACATACTAATGAAAACATCCATTGTAGAGCAAAAATTTAGAGAAATATCCAAAATTTTGTTGCTAATTGCCAGTTTCAAGCTCGATGTAAAAACTACGGCAAAATTGATTACTGCAGGAATACCCACTGACAGTGAGAGTCTTACAATTTAGACAGGTGGTGGTTATTTAAGAAAATCGGATTTTCGACCTTTCGTCAATTGTTTGGCAATCCGAAATAAAAGCGTTCGCCCTTTTATGACGTAAGTTCTTTGGTTCAGAATCTAAAATATTTTCATTCCAACACAAGAAAAATAAGTGCACTAAGTTTCGATAAAAATGTTATGTAACTTATTGTAATATATAACGGTTGTAAATAGTTGATCTTTAAGTAGTGTTATAAATAGTCTTTTCAAGTAGCGTTTTCGGTTACAGCTTTTTTAGCAACCCGGATAATGCGACTAATACTGTCTGACTGGGAAGTAACTTTTTGTGGAGTAATTGACTTCTAACCAAAAGACAGGGACGCAACGTGTACTAAAAATTCCCTGTCAGTTGAATAACTGATTTTGGCGGCTAAAATTAAACCTTTATCAAACAATATCATGTTCACCAACCGTGATAAAGGGAGCTTTTTTAAACGTCGTGGGAAAATGGAGAAACTGCTGCATTCTCTCCTTTTTCCGTAATGTAAAGAAAGACACCACAGTCAATTTCTCGTCGGCAAATGCTTTCAATTTCGGCACTGATACAAAATTTTGTTGTTTGGTCTACTCTTGCCGCTATTCTATCATACGCACGATTATCCTTGAATGCGAAAACGAACTTGGCCGAATATGATATTTGATTGATTGATTGATTGATTGATTTTTCGATCAGTCGGTCCGTCCGTCCTTCCCTCCGCCCGACCGCCCGCCCTCCTGCATTCCGTCCCGGTCGCCCACCCGTCCGGCTGTACCTCCCTTCGTTCGTTCGTTCGTTCGTTCATGGAATGGAATGGTATTTTACGCCGCTTTCAAAACAAATCAGTCGTATCACGGTGATAACTCAGATATAATTGTATTACCTAGGTTTCGCCAGTACCAAGCTAGGGCTCTTAAGTGTCTTGCCCAAAGCCATTCATATGAGAAAAGAATCAGAAAGCGTATGGCTCAGATCTAGGACAAAACTACACTTTCAAATAATGATAAATATCCTTGAACGATTGCAGATGATCATACTTTGATCCTGTGGCAAATGATAGAATTACAACAATGCAAATTGAAAAAGTAACAAATAGATCGTTACAAGTGAAATCACAGAGAGAGGCAAACATTGCAATGTCTTTTCCACGAAATTTGAATTATAAACCGGAGAGACGGGATGAAAGATGACTTTTTAAGCCTGTTGTATATTAAACCGATCAACACGAGGGTCTAAACAAATAGTTTTGACATAATACCGTCTAGACGGGGGGTTATAAAGCCTTCTCAGACAACTACAGAAGAAAGTAGTCCACGGAATCTACTTTTTTAATTTCACAGGCTTTGTACTAAATCTACTTGAAATGACGTAAGTATCTTTCGAGCTGCTTCCGTCTGTAGATGATTTCGTGGGCAAAGTACCCGGGGAGCGCTGATGCATTATGTGTCACAGATGACCTTTTGCGTCTTGAAGTAGACCATTAGTGAAATCATTGTGATAAAAGGAGAAATAGCTCATTACGAATAATTTTCCTTAAGACACATTGTTTTCGCTTTTATTCGTGTAGTAATCCTATGACTGATTGTCTGTGATTCACAGTCATGTTTGTAAAATCGTCTTATCAAATTTGCTTGCTTCGCCAAGCTCTGTAGCGCAATCGCTATAGTACAGGACCTAAAACTACGGGGTCTTTCATTCGAATCCCCAGCTCGGCCAGTTTTTCTTTGTTTTTTTTTTTCTTCCCGAAGATTAACGATAGTGATTGCCACGGGATTCATTCCTCTCTCTCATTGCTGATCATTGTTTCGAAGATGGTTATGCAGGACAGCAGCCAATGTTTTGGAAAGAAAATTGAGCGCAATGAAAGCATGGAAAGGTGCACTGGTCGACGATATATGGCTGAAATGATGTTGAAACGGCCTTAAACTCACACAAACAAACATAATTTGTCTTAGTTTGTAATGACCGTTGAAACATGTGGAACCTAATGAAGAATAGGCGACATAGAACGTGCAGTCTGATCTTGGATCTACACTATCCTATAGAGTATCAGACAGTCTGACCAAAAGAGCAACGCAATTGAACAAAATGGATTTTGTCTTCAAGGCGAAAATGATTATTTCTGTGGTGTGGAGGCACTTCGCGACGGTACACTGACCCTTAAACCTTCAACCAGACGAAAAAGTATTAATTCAACTCTTGACTACTGCAAGTATTTGGAGACGGAATTTTTCGTCGGATATAAAACGTTGTAGGGCATGGAGAAAATGTTGCATACCAGTATTTTTTTCTCAATTCCCAATAGGTTTTAAAAAAGCTTTTATTTTTAACCTGGGGTCGTTAAAATACGGGATGGTTTGGTGAAAGGTTACAGAGCTCAATAAAACGGACGTTTGCAGACAGTAAGAGGGACAGTGGCCTTGCAGGTTTGCCTCAGGGTGACTCAGGCATCAGCAAACGGATAGGGGTCTAACATTCGAATCCGGATGGCAGAAGGATTCATTCTTGAATATGGCCGGTTAGTGAGAAATAACTTGGTGTATCCACTTTAGATTAGCCATGTTTTCGACGTAGCAGTAAGAACTGTATATTGGCCTACTTCTTGGTATTGGTATCGAGCGAATGAATAGTATTTTGCGATTGGTAAAAATTGTGGACATGCATATTTTGTTAGCCTTTGTACAAAAGAATTTCAAAATTCACATTCTAGTACCTCTTACACTGTCTGTATGTTCTAAAAGTAGTTTCTTTGTTTCTTTTTTAAAGCTGCTGACTGTTTCACATTGAAAAAAAGTCACAAAGTTTTTGAGCTGGGTTCTGGAAAAGGGGGGCTTAATGCATCTTCATAATGAGTTATAGCAAGCAAGCCGTGGCAAAATATGGATCTATTTTGTCCTAGAACCAACTAAATCATGAAGTTGAATGATCCTTTCTTTGAAATGGACAAAATATAACCAAGAGCAAAGACTTTCGACCCAGGTCAGCGGACTGTGCAGGCGAATCAATACTTTTTGCAGATGCATTAAAACACCTTTTTACAAAGTTTAACTCATTTGGTATCTTTGCTTTGCAGAACAAGAAAGTCTCCAGAGCTTTATACTTAAATACCCTATAACAGTTGTATTCGGTACGAGGGAAGGAACATCAGGAATGCATGGATAGGTGCACTGGTCACTGTGACATATCTTAAACCGTAACTGTCGAACACGGGATTAAATACAAAACAAATCAAAAGACAAATTTCTTGATGCTTTTAATTTTGAAGATTAAAGAAAAATCTACGAGTCGTGTGTTAACTCTTTTCCAAACAATACCGAGTTTTAATAACCCTGACGAAGAATGCTCAAAGTTTGAAAACATTATGGTAGCAAGCATTTTTGTCCTTCTCCAGTAATGTTTTCTACTCTTTCAAAGACAAATTCAACCACTTCAGCTTCTCTTAGTTTATCGCCTGCACCTTTTTAGAACTGGAAGCGACCAAGACTTTGCCATTTGGTGATGGGAAAATAATGGGGGGGGGGGGTGTTTAGTAATCCATATTATTTTTAGCTTACATGCTAGCTAATCTCAAACAGAGCTAAACGAGAACTTAAGGCTTCAAGAAGAAAAGATTTAAAGGAAAGGGCAAGACTTGATTTTAACTTTATGCAAAATAGCGAGTAAAAATGAGCAACTGCTTATGTCTCAATATTTCCAAAATCTATTTACTGCTATGTTGTACAAAGCCGAACGTTTACCAGTGTTATGGGCTAACCCTTTACCAAACAATCCCTTTTCTGTGCCAGTCTGAGTAAGAAGACTTTTGAAAACCATGTGGGAAAAGGAGAAAATGCTGGTAAGCAGCATTTTCTCCATTTCCCACAATGCTTTCCATCCTATCGAATACAAGTCACATCATTTTAGCCATATTTGATTGATTGTCTGCAAATACTTTCAATTTGAAAGAGTCTAAAATTTGTAGTTAGGTAAGAGGTTTAATGATAATAAACTTTCGAAATCGGAATTTGAGTGACAGGGTACAGACGGGTTGTCATAATTTTGTGACTAAGTTAATTGATTTAATTAGATTAAAACTCATCTGTGGCGTCACACGCAATGTATTATACGGCTGTTATAGAGTGATACCTTTATATATGTACTGTTTACGGACGTTTTTTCCCTTCGAGCCTTCTGCGGAGTTAAACCGGAAACATGGGACATGTAACCGTCAACAATTTGTATTTGCGCCATAAAAAGCAGATCTCTAAATTTTAATGCATGACCAAAAAAGCCTTGGAATTATAATTTCTTGTCCTTTATACCAAGTACATCTATCTTATTATTCATTACTGTTTAACGGGTTCAACAAAACCGCATTGTTTTGATCAAGCAGTGAACTAAGTGCTCCTTCATGAATAAACAAATATAGATGAGCCATGCTCTGGCAAAAGAGGGTTTAATGCGTCTCTGTAATGGATTATACCAAGCAAGTCATCACATGATTAAGGAGCCACAAAATCCATTTTATCTAACAACCGACTGAATCACGAGTTAAACTGATCCTTTGAATAGCAGAAACTTGACCAATAGTAAATAGTTTCGACTAGTGTCAGTCTGGGTAGATTGTACAGGCTGACCTGGGTCGATACGTTTTCCAGATATATTAAACCCCCTTTTCACAGGGCATGGCTCATACATAATGACGTGATTGACAACCAGAAAAAAGGGGTTATTGTTAACCCTTAAATGCACAAATACGACTTTTTAACTCCCAAATTCTTTCTGAAACATTTAGGAAAAAGAAGCAAACAGATGTTCCTTTTCTGCGTACTTTGCAGCATGAGTTGACTAAAGGTTTGTTTTCCCTTCATTTCTTCAAACGTTTCTTTACTTCACCCGATTTTGTGACCAAAGCACTGTTGTAAACTATTTTCATCCATCGAAGTTGTTTCAGGCATTAACGTTACATTTTCAAACCTTTACCAAACGACAACATTTTAGACTTGTCCAAATTCAAAGCATTTGCAGACGACAAACCGAATCAAATGTGAATAAGATACCGGTAAAGGAATTTGATTTTTGAAACGGTAGAAAGCATTGTGGGAATAGGAAAAAAAGCTAGTTACCAGCTTTTCTCTTTTTTCCATGATTTTTTCAAAGCCATCTCCCGTATGGTCGTCAGAACTCTCAATTGTGTGGTAAAGGTTTAAGGCCATGCAGGCTAGTTCTTAAGTCTAAAGTCTTTAGACTATGAAAGCCGATACCTATATAAATGAAAGCATCTGCGAGTATTAAGGCAATTCGCCATCATTTCATACACCACTCTGTGAAAAGAGTTTTTAATGCATCTCCGTGATCCATTATACCAAGCAAGTTATTACATTTTATTAATCCATAAACCCATTTAGTCTAACACACGACTAAATTATGTGGTAAACTGGTCCTTTGCAAAATATTTTGGCAAAGATCAGGCTGCGCGGACTGCATAGGCAGACCTGGTCGATACTTTTTGGCACAGGCATGAAACCCCCTTTTCACGGAGCATGACTCATATACTGCCGTCAAATAAGTCAGAACAATGGGGGGGGGGGGGGGGGGGGGCGGGTCAACAAGGCAGAGATGTTAAGACACATAAATCAATTAAAGGCAAAACAAGTGTTCTTCTTGAATATATTAATTAATATTTAATACCTTGGCTGTCATATTGACGTGAGAAAGGTTGATCAACAGCTTGTTTATCAGCGACTGCCACTGTCTTCCTAAACCGTATTTGGAGGCTAACTCTTTTACTCATGACTCTTTCCTAACTGGAAACGACACCAAAACCCTTCGTGGACAGTTTAGATCAAGATCAGACTGCACAGAACGTGCAGTCTGATCTCTGATCTTCACTGTCCACTACTCTGTTCTAGATTATGTCCAAACTGTGTCTTTGTCTTGCAGCGGAACTGTATTTATAGCCTTTGAAAAAGTCTAATTCATTTTATTTGGTAGAAAAAGACTTAAAGGCGAATTTATTAGCTTTTGCTGACGGCAAAGATCAAGTACAGACTGTATAGAACCTACGTGGATGACGCGAATCATTTGAATTAGAGAGCTAAAAATAAAAAGTTTAGAATTTGATGTGTCGTTAAACCCCGTTTTCAGTATTATTCTATTTTTATATCATGGCGACCAGTGCACCTATCCATGCATTCTTAGAGTACCTTGTACCAGTACTTCACACAATATTCTTCCCAATCAACAGACTTCTTTCCCACATAACCATAAAAGAAACAGTGATCAGCGGTGAGAGAGGAATGAATCTTGTCGCACTGGCTAAATGTTATCAATCTTGAGACTTGAAGAAATTGTCCGAGTTGAGGACTCGAACAAGCGACCCTAGTTTTTAAGCCCTGCAAGGTAACTAACTGACTTACTGGACTTGGCTATTACAAAGAGCTGTGATTGACAGACTACTTATATACTGATTGGCAGATGTTTGGCAAAATATCAGCCGTGATTCATGAATACAGTTTTTATACTATAGATAAAAGAAATAGGATTTGCATTAAGTGACCCCCAACTGCGGTGTATCGGATCCAAATAAACGTCAATTTGTCAAATATCAAATACAGAAAAATGTTACCACGCTATAAACCGTGCAAAAACCCTTTCCTATATTTTAACATAGCAAAATCATAACAAACAATGTTTCTATCACATATTGGACAGGGTGTGAACCTTCAACGCTGTTTCAAACTATTACCATACAGGTTCATTTTCTGTTCAGACAAACAGCCAGTCTCTTGCTTTTTACATAGAGAAAGATAAATTGTCCTGTTTCCTGGCCATAAGTTATCAATGATCACGATAATATGTTTCGCTTCATCATTCGCTGAAAAAAAAAGTAATTACATTTAAGATACTTAAGATAAGTTGATTGATTGATTGATTGATTGATTGATTGATCGTATGGGGTTTAACGCCGTTTTCAACATTATTTCAGTTATATCACGGCGTCTAGTGAACTTATCCATGCTTTCCTAGAGTCTATTTTACCAGCACTCCGCACAATTTTCTTTCCAATCGACTGGCTGCTTTCTCAAATAACCATACTTAAGAAAGAAATCACTTCCGCTGCACTTGATACATACATCTAAAATTTCAAAATTCTCTTCGACTACATATGCTGTTTGATCACTTCTACTGTAATAAAACATGTAGATTTATTGCTGAAATCTGGTTTAACTCACTTTTTAGTATTTCAAATGCATGCTTGCGTGAACTGTCAGAAAATGATTATGAATAAGATACTGTTTTCAATAATTTTCTATCACTTCGTGGTCGAAGCACAGCCGTATTGCAGTAAGAAACAGGGGAGAGACAATGTCTTTTATATTTCGTCTTCGGATCACATCTTTTACATTTTGGTTCACCTTAAATTTGTCCCTAATGTAAAGTGCATGTCAGTTAAAAATCATTTTCGAGAAGCCCCAATGTCACCTTTTTTTGCGAAATGACTTTTAGGTATAAGCCAACTTCCAACCCAGCTAGTATCAGCGCACAAAAGATATGAGCTATGCTCTGGCAAAAAGGGGCTAAATGCATCTGCGTGATCTACTTAGTCTATTGAATGACTGAATCTGGTGAAATAGTGGTCCTTTGACATACAGAAAATTGACTGATAGCGAAAAGTTTCTGCCCAGGTCAGCCTGCACGGACTGCGCAGGCTGACCTGGGTCGCATCTTTTCGCAGATGCATTAAGTCCCCTTTTCACAGAGCATGGCTCATACTTGTAAACATTGTGACAAAAATGAGTATATAAGCATGTTTTTTTTTCAACTTTATCAAACCTTGAACCTTACCTCTTTACCATATGGCCTGCAACACGCGAAAAGGGACATTCGGAGATTTGAGTAGAATGTCGTCTCGGATCAGCCTGCGCAGTCCGCGCAGGCTAATCCGAAACGACAGTTTCCGTTTTTATGTAATTTTCTGTTTTGCGCAAGTCTTATGTAGCACAAAATATAATGTAGTCGTAAAGTGCCGTCTCGGATTAGCCTGCGCGGACTACGCAGGCTGATCCGAGACGACACTTTACGCAAATGTCCGAATGCCCCTTTTCGCGTGTTGCAGGCCAAATTTAATTTATTACGACAATGTTTTAGACTTGTCCAAATTCAAAGGAGTTGCAGACAAAAATCAAATGAGTCTCAAATGATATAATTTGTCTCTGAAATGGAAGAAAGCATTGTTGGAAAAGGAGAAAATGCTAGTTTTCAGTCTCTTGTTTCCACAGTGTCGTCAAAACCTTAAATTATCAGTCCTTATAACACGTGACTGTTTGGTATATTGGAGATTTATGTACAAGTATAATCTTTTCCAACAAGAATGCTCTAAAAGTGTTCTATTGTCAAACTTTTCTGTGAAAATAATGATATTCCGTTAAAAACTTGTATTAAACCTTTTGAAAAATAATTGGATGTCCAAAAATAAGAAACTCGATCAGACTGCATGGACGTACAGGCTGATCTTGGTATCATTATTATTATCCCCCCTGCCGAAGGCGGAGGGATATAGTTTTAGCGTTGTCCGTCCGTCCGTCCATCCGTAAGTCCGTCTGTCCGTCCGTCCGTGTGCCCGTCCGGGACAATATCTCCAATACCATCGGACGGAACTTCGTGAAACTTTAAACATGTGTACAATAACCTATTCCGCCGATGTGCTTTTTTTAATTTTTTTGATTCGATGCAAAATGGCCGACTGGGAGCTATTTCGAGTTACGCGGTTGCGTAAATTTTTGAAAAAGTCTTTTTCGGCGGGGGATATCATTTCAACGAAATTGCTTGATATCATTATTATTGTCGTCGTCGTTGTTGTTTTACCGCCACATTGACACAGCAATGAAAACTGTGGCTAAACAGGACTAAACTATAAATAAACATACTCGCGAATTCTAACATGAAAAAGGCATCTGCCGTTATTTACCTTTCAGCTGCAAAATAAATTTTACGACTATAAATCAGATGTTACTTAAAACACGAAAACATTGTGGGAATAGGGGAAAATGCTGGAAATCAGAGTCTTTTCCTTTTCCCACCTTGTTTTCAAAAGCTCTCTTTCTCAGGTCCGTGAAATCTAGGAGCTGCTTGCTGAATAGTTAAAGATACATCCTTACTGCCAGAGAGAAAAAACGCTGTTAAAACTTGAAAGTGTGTAGAATGACTTAGCTGTGTAAACATAGATAAATTACCAATATCTGTGTTGTAAGGGATGGAAAACCTAAAGGGATCTGTTCTCATTTAAAACCGGAAACGACAAAAGCGAGTACTTTGAAGGCCTCCAAAACATGTAATGCACTTTTCTATCCGACGTAATCTGTGCAACCTTGCAGCCGTCAGGGGCAACATTGGGCATGAAGATACAAGAGTGATTATAGTTTCATAAAATTAGGATGAAATGGGTTAAAAACTGGATGAAAACGAGTAATAGATACATTTTTAATAGTTAGGTACACACAGTTCGGGATATAAGGGAAAGGGGATTAATAGTTAAACACTTTCCCAAACAACGAATTTTAGATCTCTTCAAAACTTAACAGCGTCTGCAGACGAAATACCCAAAAAGGCCTCGTCCGAAGGGTCGTTAAAATTCGGGATCGCTTGATTAACTCTTTACCAAACGACAAAATTTTAGACTGGTCCAAATTGAGGACATTTGCAGACGACAAAATGAAAGTTAACGAAAATTTGAAATTTGTTTTGGAAAGGATATAAAACATTGTGGAAAAAGGTGAAAATGCTGGTTACCAGCATTTTCTCCTTTTTCCACAATGTTTTCAAAAGGCTTCTTTCTCAGGGTCGTTAAAAGTAGGGATTGTGTGGTAAAGGATTAAGGCATAAAAGTATGTCAAATGGGTTGACGTGTAAGTTATTGAAAAGAAAAACTAGTTATTCATTATAGGAATGTCACAAACTCCTTCAGCACCGAAAATATAAACTCGACCTCTCGTGACAGCTGAAAATACAATCCTCTGTAGCTCAGGAAGATTTCTCTTTATAGGATTTCACCATGCAAGTCGATGGTATAAATACCAGATCTGACTGCAAGTTCTGTGCAGTCTGATCTTGAGCTCTGCCGTCCGTAGAAGCCAATGTTTTAGCCTATAACGCTCAAGGTTAAAGTGCGATAGACGAGTCATGCTCTCTGAAAAGGCGGCTTGATGCATCTAAAAAAAGTATCGACCCAAGTCAGCCTGCGCAGTCCACGCCAGCTGACTTGGGTCGACAATTTTTGCGATGTGTAAATTTTCTGCATATCAAAGGACCATTCTACCTCGAGATTTAGTCAATTGTTAGACTATATATGGCCTTCAACACGCGAAAAGGGGCATTCGGACATTTGCGTAAAGTGTCGTCTCGGATCAGCCTTCGCAGTCCGCGCAGGCTAATCCAAGACGGCACTTTACGACTAGCTTAGATTTTGTCCTTCAGTAGACATGTGCAAAACAGAAAATTACATAAAAACGGAAAGTGTCGTTTCGGATCAGCCTGCGCGGATTGCGCAGGCTGATCCGAGAGGACACTTTACGCAAATGTCTGAATGCCCCTTTTCGCGTGTTGCTGGCCATAATATATATATGGATTTTATGGATCCAGATGATACCATGACGTGATCGGTACAATGCATCAATGAGATGCATTAAACCCCTTCTGTCAGAGTATGGCTCAAATTATAAAGGACATAAGATGCTGTATCATTGGTAGGTCAATCTTGTTGCCCTTTAAGCTGATCGCCGAAGACGACATTTACATTTTTTCCCGGTAAAGTATAGACAATCAACATGAATTTTGGTGTATTACACGATTTCATGTAAAAAACGTTACGAGCAATTGCTCCTTTTTGCCACAATGTTTTCAAAAGCAGCTTTCTGCAAAGAACGAAAGAAGTCGATCACAGGTTATATTGGGTTGAAAATGTTATATAGGTAAAATGTATAGGACAACACATGTGACCTACTTATTATATTTCTTGTGACCTAATAATTTTGAAAAGATTAACTTAAATAGATAACATTATTTCTCTTCCCTCCCATGATTCTGTAAGCCTCATTTGACGCGACTGCGACTGTCTGTTGTAACACGTGCACGTATGGAAAATAGAAAGGCGATTTCTGAATTTTTTACCATGTGGCAATCGTTACCCGACGTTTTTTAAAACCCTAAGCTGCCTTGTGTGACCCAATTTGCTTTAGAAGACAGTGTAGATTGGTTGCTCTGTGAAAAGGGTGTTCAATACATCTGCAAAAAGGACCGATTTAGGTCATCCTGCGCAGTTGGTGCAGATACTTTTTGCTATAGGTGAATTTTCTGAATGTCAAAGGACTAGTCTACCTCAAGATTCAGTCGGTCGCTGCATCGTCTGGAAAAGGGAAATATGCATCAACAGATTGTGTTTATCAAGTTACACTGGCTGCCATAATATGACTGAAATAATGCTAGAATAGCCATCAATAATACTAGACAATAAAAAAAAAAAACAAGTGGCGATTAAAATCCGACTGTATATTCTATGCGGAAGACAGTAGTGTACGATCAAAGAATCGGCCTCTAACATTTACATTAATGAACCATGCTCTGTGAAAAGGGGGCTTAATGCATCTGCAAATAGTATCGTCCCAGGTCTGCCTGAGCAGTCCGCGCAGGCTGACCTGGGCCGAAACTTTTTGCTTTTGGTCAATTTTCTGTATGTACAAAGACCATTCTACCTCATGATTAAGAAGTGGCTAATATGGATCCATTAGTTTCTGATGGCTTGCTTGGAACCATGGATCACAGAGATGCATTAAATCCCCTTTTGCCGGGGCATGGCTCATTTACATTTACACTTTTTATGGGAGTTTAAGTTATAGGCAGGGGCTCTCGTGTCCCATATTTTGGAAGCCTGTGTCAGCCAGTGGTGGCCATAATAGGGTACGGGTT
This sequence comes from Hippopus hippopus, assembly GCA_946811185.2. Classification (NCBI taxonomy): domain Eukaryota; kingdom Metazoa; phylum Mollusca; class Bivalvia; order Cardiida; family Cardiidae; genus Hippopus; species Hippopus hippopus. The sequence continues at coordinate 37,414,265 of OX328099.1, read as the reverse complement.
TGAATCCCTAAATGAGGTTTTTCACTTTTAGGACTGATATTTTTACACAAAAATGCCTACCATCGTTTTGAACAGATTTTTTATTCACCTGATCAATCAATTAATCAATATTGACGGGTAGAATCTCTTTTGCATTTTAAAACATTATAAACATCAAGAGTAAATTTTCGAATTTATCTCAATGCAAGGGAAGTAAGTAATGATAAAATATATACAGAAAACCGAGTTACGTCCCAGTAGTGTATTTTTTTCTGAATTGGTAGAGCGTAGGACCCGTGAACGTGATGTTTCGGGTCACTTGATGGTGTGGGTTCGATTCCTATGGCTGGCCATCTAAGATTACAAATAGTCTTTAGGATGAGACGGTGCTATACAATGAGCACGTTAAAAATCCTGGCGTAACTTAGGATGGGTTTCGTCCTGTAACTGCACCATCCCCCGTAAAATACTAACAGCCTTCAGCGGGCGTCGCCCATATGGGCAACCGATGGCGACGATAAATAAAGGCAAATTCAATCAATCAATCAATCAACAGCCCAAAACAAAACTTAGTCAACTGGAATAGCTCAAGTGGCAATGCATGACACGTGTGAGCGATAAATCTCGGCACACATGAGGCTGGGGGTTCGATCCCCAAGGCTGGCAAACTAAAATGATTAGTAGTCGTTCGTATGAACCTGGGCTAAGTTTCGTCCAGTATCTTGCACTATCCCCCGTAACTAACATAATACACAGCCTTCTGGGTGCGTCTGCCCATATGGGTTAGCAGTGACGACGAGAAACAAATAGGCTTAGTTTACATTCCCTATTAAGACAAACACACCGAAACAAACGGGAAAAAAAAACCTTAAAATACTGCGTAAATGAAATTACTGTACACTTTCCAAAAAACAAAATGGCACTAAACACTCACGTAAGACAAAACAAACCTATAAAGCTATGTCTGACCCCCTATTTACCAAAGATTCTAACTTACATTCTACGTTTAAATCACAAATTCGGAATGCCACGCTATTTCCGCTAAGTTATTTAGTTAAGCAATCAGAAATGGTGTTACTTTGAAATTTAGAAAGTCTTAGAAAATTTAGAAAGTTAGTTAGAGAATTGTACTAAAAATGTGATTTAGAATGGCTGGTGATTTTTTCAAGAAGTCGTGCACCGGAAAAACTAATATTTCTCTAAACTCATATTTCCTCCGGATACAGAGCGTACTCTTGACCAGCCGATAGAATTTAAGACTTGTTCAATTTCAAAATATATGCAGACGACAAATTGAATATTGCTCAAATAGTGAGGTTATTGTTTGCTTTGAAAGGGGATACAACATAGTGGGGAAAGGAGAAAATGCTGGTTACGAGCATCTGGTCCGTTTCGCATGATATTTTAAAAGGCTCGCTATCTTTCGGGTTTGTATGGTAAAGGTTTACATTATTAGTTGTACGGTCAGGTGGCAGGGGACTTGGAAACTTGTTCACGGCTGTGGTGAATCATGTCGTCCCGAGCCCTCGCCTTCGGCTCGGGACGACATGATTCACCACAGCCGTGAACAAGTTTCCAAGTCCCCTGCCACCTGACCGTACAACGAATTTATTATACTGCAAAGTTTTACCATTCCAACGTGTATTAACCCTTTCCCAAACGGCAAATTTTGGACCAGACCAAATTGAAAGCAATTTGCAGATGACAAATTAACAGATGCTAAAAAGATGATTTTTCTGTATGATAGGGTAGAAAACATTGTGGGAAAAAGAGAAAATGCTGGTTACCAGCATTTTCTCCTTTTCCCACAATGTTTTCAAAAGGCTTCTATTCCTGACCCGTAAAAACCAGGGATTGTTTGGGAAAGGGTTAAGCGAAATTTACCTGTTTTTTTGGTTTCAAAAATTAAGTACGCTGACGAATTAGAATTTCCCTTCTGAGTGCCCCAATTCAATGAAAAATGACGTCACTGGGAACTGACGTCACTGAAACCTTGGAAAAACGTGCAGTTTGGTGCATAATCTTGATGTTAATCTTGATCGACGCCGCCATTTTGGATGTCGTGTTGAAAGTGTAGTCATGTATACGGGGCTCCCGAAAGGGAAACTGCTTTTACGTTGGTTTTGCCAGTGGACATGATATATATGTTCTGGGCATATTATCCAATCAGATCACGAGAAATTTCTTTGCAGTATAATAATGTGTTTTCTTGACTGGTGGTTTACGCTGCCTTTAGCTGTGCTTCAGCCATAATATGGATTCAGCACAATGTTTTGTATCTTTCCTGGGTGTCAGTAACAGTCTGGGGCTGTGAACTACTTTCGTCCAACGAGACATCACACTAACCAACTCCATCAGCAAGGGCTGAACCAAGGTTAAAATTAGAAAAACCAAGATTAAAAATCTATAGTCCTTTCCTTTGAGCCCTAGAGGACTCGAGACTTACTTTCCCGATTTCATCAAATTTCAAATTCAATATACAATATTGTATTGTATTGTGAATTTCAAATTCAAATTCAAAATACTTTTTTTTAGCTCTAAACTTTACAATAAAGGATATACGAGCATTGCACAAAATCATATAAAATATACTATACGTGACTACGAGGCGTTTCTATTTTCTTTTTACAGTAGGGGAACACTGGATAATCAAACTAAGGTCGTTTTATTTATGAGACTCCAATCAGCATTTTAGAATTTTATTCTGCATTTTTAACAATATTACTATATATATGTCAATTTCAACGAACTAAAACAATTACATATTACTTCAAAGACAATTAATTGAAGGAGAGAACAATTCTCGCTTATTACAAATTGCGGAAAACATTCTGAGAATAGAAACAATTGATTGTTACAAGCAATTGCTCCTTTTCCCACAATCTTGCCTAAAGCTTTCAACCGCAAATGTGTAAAAAGTCTCAATTTTACAAAAATGGGATTGATAGATTTAACCTTACCATTTTCGTGTATCTCAAAACGGCGACGTTTTTTTCCTTTCAAATTAAAAGTTAATTCTACCTGAAAGTTAAAAACAAATTATTTTTTCGCTCTTCCACTCAATTGTAAATGATTTTTATCTGTAGACGGTAAAGCCTTCAATCAAAACAACAAAATACCAAATTCCCTCTTTCCCTCTCCCCCCCCCCCCCCCCCCCCCCAATCAACTCATCAGCCATCACGAAATTAGTTATTACTTTACTTGGTGTACAATAACTCTACTAACCCTTATGTTGCTAAGAGCGACCCAAGAACCTTTTTCGGACAATGTAGATCAAGATCAGACTGCAGAGAACATGCAGTCTGATCTTATATCTACACTGTCCGATAATGAGAAATTTTTCCTTCAAAAAGACCTTTGAAAAAGTAAAACTAAGTTTTTACTATCAGGTTAAAAAGTTTCACTTCACTTATTTAGCACATTAAGGGTTAAACTCATCCATGCATCAACATCATCGATACTTTATCAGTGAACAAATCTTTTTCTTCACCTTTGTTGATCCTTTCAGCGCCATAAGTGAAAATAGCAGCTTTTGCAGACGGTATAGATCCCAGATCAGACTTCACAGAACGTGCAGTCTGATCTTTAAAGTCCGCTTGTTTATTCAAGTCTAAAAGATGAAAATCTTTCTGAGTTTCAATTGATTGTATTTTCAGCTATCAAGAGATGCTGAGTCTTTATATTTGGGGTTAAATGAGTTGACATAAAAATGTTAGGAGAAGGAGAACTTTGTCACAAATTTTGAGAGATAAAGCATGCGCTCATTTAGGGCAAAATCTTTATTTGACCCTTATCCTGCTATATAAGTGAAATGAAACTTTTAGGCCGATAGTAAAACACTAAATTTTGTTAGTTTAAAGATATTTTTGGGGGTGAAAATATGTCCTTATCGGACAGCGTAGATCAAAGATCAGACTGCACGTTCTGTGCAGTCTGATCTTGATCTGCACTGTCTGCAATAGGTCAGTGAGTCGCGCTTAGCAGCCAAAGGGTTAATGAAAAATTTGCCGAAAAGTAACATTTTTTTTTTCTGTTTGCCACATTTTTTCCTGTCAAATGTAGTATTCATATTCAGTACACTGCTTTTGAAAACATTGAAAGAAAAGGAATTATTGGTAGTAAAATCTTACTACTGCGATTTCCCAGAATGGTTCTAGACTTACGACGTACATGAACAAGTAAATGGTCGCCGTGATATGACTAATAAAATTTTGAAAGCGGCGTAAACACATTCAATCAATCCCAAAATAATTGCTTTTATAAAGCAATTGCTTTCTTCTCATATACTTATTTGAAAGAAAAAATAACCCCTCCTTGAAATGTTTCCGCTTTCTGTCACCTTTAACGTTTTTCGGTATGAAAAACATGTACATACATATAGCTATTACAGTAATGGTTTATACCCATTTATCGTTTACCCGACGACGAACTAGAAGGATCATTTGAAAGCAGTATTGCACAAGACGAATCTGATATGGCTCAATTGATGGGGTTTGACTTTGAAAGAGCTTTTGAGCAGCTAAAAAGAGAAAAATCCTTGTTTCCAGTCTTTTCTCTTTTTTTTTTTCAACAATATTTGCAAAATTCGTCTCTCTCAAAGTCCTGAACATCGGTGTTGTTTGGTATAGGGTTAAAAGAAATTCATATGAGGTAAGTGATCCATGAAATCAAATAAAAACAAAATAAGCTGTGTTTACCAGCTCTTCACCAGAATCTAAGTCGGTCGATGGTGACTTACGGACATGGGATGTTGGTAGGGGTTCTCTCTCACTCACTCACTCTCTCTGTCTCTCTCTCTCTCAAATTAAGTTTTTGTAACACTTTGCCAGCGATCCGAATTTCTAACGATCCTGAAGAGGACGGTTTTTATAATCATTTCGGGAAAAAGGATAACTGCTGGTAACCAGTATTTTTCCCTTTCAGTCCCACAATGGTTTACTACCGTTTAAATAAAAAATCCCCCTTTTTTTTTTAAGCCATGTACGATTTCTCCGCAAATGCTTTAAATTTGGACTAACTTAAAATTTTGTCGTCTGGCAAAGAATTATTTTTCTGTTAATCGGAAGACTTGTTTCACAATCGATAAATAGGTTTAACTTAAGCAACCCATCTTTCTATGGTCAACTAATTCTACAAGTGGAGGGAAAAAAGCCTTGGTCTTGGCGAATTTTTTGCCTAAAGAAGCTTCCGCCATTGTTGATAGCTATGAAAATGGAAAATTTGAGGCCGAGAAAAGCTAGCGTGAAAGTAAAGCAAGGAATTAGTTATACAGGGGCTGTGAATCCGAACAACGGGCTCTCCTAATGCTTTTTTTCGAGAATTTATCAAAGTCACTGAAACAGGATAACAACCCTTAAGAAGACGGCTTTCGAAAACATTGTAGAAAAAGAAGAAAATGCTGGTAACCCGCATTTTCTCCGTTTTCCACAATGTTTTCTACCCTCACCGAAAGAGTGCCCATTGTTGAATCCACATCTAACTCCAAAATATATTGTCGTATAGTAGAGAGTTAAACTACCTAGCACTGTTTGCTCTTTTTTCTCCTTTTAAAGTATCCAGTGGTTCTAAAAGAATAATATGGGCAGTTCTGGAAAAGAAACTTCAGAAACACATGCTACAGAAATGCTGGTTTCCAGAATTTCCTCCTTGTCCCACACGTTTTCAAAGGCGACCTCTAGTCGGCGTCGTTGAAATCCGTGATTGTATGGTACAAGGTTACACTGACGACCTTGACATTAATGTTTAAGTATTGAAAACTGCTGTTTAAAATCAAACAAACTTCTTTTATTGCTGAAATTAGAATCAATTAAAGGAAAGGAAAACAATAACTTTTGATGGTTATGGCAAATATTGGGGTAAAAGTAGTAGCTTCTTGTTAGATTTACATTTAACTATTATTTGTGGCACCAAAGGTGAACATTTTAACTCTTTACCAGACAAAGCTTTTGCCTTGTCCAAAATGAAAGCATTTGCAGACAATAAATCAAATGTAACTCTAAACATGGAAATTCTCATTCATAGAGTAGAAAACTGGACAAAGTGGAAATGCTGGTTACCAGGAAAGCAAAATACCGCTTGCTAATCGTATGGGAAACACTGCGGGAAATCAAAGCATTGCTAGTCACAAGCAACTCATTATTTCTCTCCACATAAACTTACGAATGCAAGAGCGCAAAAAACTTACTTGCACGGTGATGGGGAACAGGTTTCATCCTACAATTTTCGAAAGACTGAATTACCACCGTACCTGCAGGGCTTTGTATATTGAATGTTCGTTCTTTTTTACAGATCTACATGATATTACAATGAACACGAGTGACTTTGACAGAGCTGTACTACTTGATGAATTAAACAGAGAAAAGGCCATTGAGTATATTCCCATCAGCATCTACATCGCCGTTCTGTTTATCGTCGGTATCATAGGAAATGGTTTTGTCATTGCGTTCTATTCAGACAAATCGAGACTCACACCGACTACAAGACTCATCTTCATGGTCGCAGTTATTGATGAAATGATCTGCATACTGATGCCCGAAACCTTCGCGGAATTGGCCATTCCATACAAGTTTACAAGTACTGTCTTCTGTAAGATTTATTACCTGATGAACTATATTTTGTGTCTGTGGGAAAGCTATGTGCTTCTTTCTATCGGTGTGTTCCGGTACAGAAAAATCTGCGTTCCACACAAGAAACAATTTACGATCAAACATGCTAACTATGCGACAGTACTTGGCTTTTGCATGGCCATTCTTATCACTTTTCCAGTGAGCATATTTTTTCAGTCTATTCCGGTACAGCTTACAGTTCGTGACAATGTGACCATCACTGGACATGAATGTAATACAGCTGTGGATTATCTACAAACATTTCAGTTGGTTCATAACATTATAATTCTTACAAATCTGACCACCATTGCAGTCTCTCTACTAACGCTGTATGGACTAACGGTAGGGAAGCTACGACGTCATAACAAAACCATCAGTCTCCTAGAGTCAAAATCATCGGACATTAGCCTGTCTGCACAGCTTGAGGAAGACTTCGACAGCAGCGCTGTCTCACAAACTGATCATCATGACCATAAAAGTAATTCGAGTAAGCCTGAAGAAATTAACTCGACTGATACTTTGGATAACAATGCTTTAAATGTTCCACAAAACCACAGCTTACAGAAGATACCGCCTGGGATGACCACAATGTTATTTATCATCACTGTGATATTTATTCTTAGTTACCTCCCTTACCTCGCCATGACGATCACTAGTACAATAACGAAACAACTGTACAGGTCAAGGTCGAATTGGCTTCAGTTTGTTTCACAGTCATATCGGCTGAACAGTGTTTTTAATCCGTTCGTTTATGGATATTATAATACAGAATATCGAACCTACGTTTCGTTAATGCTGTGCATGTTTGCTAAATTTATTTTTCGGAGGTAAAAAGTTTATTTGATACATGACATATTCGGAATTTCTAAAAAAGGACAAAACTGTACACAACATCCAGTATTCTTCTATGTTTTGGATACCTAGAAGCTCTTGTAATAACGGCGAACTACACACACACACACACACACACACACACACACACACACACTGAAATGCTCTCTGATAAGTCATATTATAAACCTATCCACACGCTAATACAACACAGCTATTTGATTTTATTAAAAGGTTAATTAACAAAAATAAAACAATCACTACACAAGAAGCAGATTTCTTATTAAAGTTTAATTACAAGACCAGTACTTTTTATGGTCTTCCAAAAATTCGTAAAAGCAAAATAATTCAAAATATTTGTGACGTTATTAATGAAGAGTATATTGAAACTTTAGATCCAATTGATCTTCAAATGAGACCAATTGTGGCAATTGTGACCAATTGTAACTGTGAAACAAGTCGATTAAGTTGTTTTTTAGATAAACTTTTAAAACCTTTCTGCAAGTTTAAAGATTGTTTTGAGTACGAATAATATTTGAATAATGTGTTTAATGAAACATTGAGAATAAAACTTACACAATTCAGATTAGCATCCCACGAACTCGAAACTGAAACAGGAAGAATTCTTAATATAGATAGAAGCCAAAGAACATTTAAACTCTGCGATCGTTCTTTAGTTGAATCTGAGTATCACTTTCTTTGCATATGCAGTAAATTTAGTGATCTTAAAACTAAGTACCTTTCCTGTACTTGGCCTAATAACAGTAAATTTATACGCATATTATCGTCAAAAAACAAGAGAATACAAATCAATACAGCAAAATTCATAAAGGAAGCTTTACAAAGGAGGAAAATTTTAATCGCGGCGTCTAATTCTGAATAATCTTTTCGTATAATGGTAGTTATTGTTAAATGTATATGTATGTATACTTTGTATGTCTGTCATTGCCATATATCCATGTTCTTTTTTTTTTTTTTTGTAAATGGCCAATGGCATATTTGTTTGCCGAATGCCAAATAAAGTTGACTTGAATTGTAACTAAAGTCAAAAGCTATCTCAGAGATGACATAGATTTCCTTAATTTTCTTCCAGAAACAGTTCCTATAAACACTTTTTTAGTATCATTTGATGTAGTAAGTTTGTATACAAATATTCCACACAGCTTAGGATATGAAGCAATTTCTTACTGGATGGAAAAATATCCAAATCTTATTCATAACAGATTTGACCAAACATTCATATTGGAAGGTTTGAAAATAGTATTGGAAAATAATTATTTCTCCTTTAATTCCATATTTTTCAATCAATGTAGAGGAACAGCCATGGGAACCAAAGTTGCCCCAACATGTGCAACATTAGTTTTAGGATTTTTAGAAGAGATACTATATGACATCAAAGCGCTGAAAGCACTAATGGCTAGGGGAAAGTGGAAAGTGCATATATGCGTAAAGCAATTTACATTCAATCATGAAATGTCCAGTTAAAAAGTAAAAGAAAAAAATATGGATGCCAATGCTCGGCTGCAGTTGCTTTAAGTGAAAATTGCAAGTCGCAAAGCCGGGCATTACTGTGTCAAAAATATTTAGATGTTTACCTGCCCTTGATTTAAGGGTTCCCTTATGATAGTTAACATTAGCCCAAGTTTGAAGTAAATATGATGGTTAGCAACTACATCAAGCTTGAAGTAAATGTCTTCATTAATGACAGTAATGACAAAGATATTGTAAAATATCAAAATATTTGAACGTTCAAAGTCAAGAAGGGGCGTTTATAACTGTTTGAAAAATACTTTGATGGATACCTGTCCCTTTTGTATGAGTTTTCCTTTTTATAACACCGGTCCCAGCTTGAAATAAATATCTTCAGAAATGACAGAGATATGAGAGCCTTATCTCTTGCAAGTTACTATTTTCCCTTACATGAGTATGTTCAGGTTTTCCCCCATTCCATTGTCAAATAAGTAAAATGTTGCTACAAGAGTTTACATCGTATCTGGAAGTCCATTCCGGTCCAATCCAGTCCATTCCGGTATTTCCATGCACCAGGGAATCACCGACTCATCAACTGCCCAATTTGTACATGTATTACGGCTTACAAGGTAGAGGGTTTGGTCTGTTTACACACCATACGTGGATACACACAATACAAGACTTAACAATCAAATGCCAATTTCGCCAGGTTCCATCTGTATCCAAAGGTGTGCACACAGCGACGACCCAAGGTAAACACGGGTGTTGGTTCTGTCATGCTCTGCATGAGTATTTGGTGAAATTAACGGGAGAATTTCTTTCTGTTTTAAGCGTTCTCATTTAAAGTCCATCACGCCAACAAACACCGTTAAAATTTTTTGCTTTGAATATACTTTCTTTGGCATCTTCTCGGTAAATGTAGACACCGACCCCCCCCCTTTCAATTTCTATTTTACATCACGGATGAATAACTCGTAAGGTGTAAGGCGGTTTTGAGGGGTGTGTCGTTTCAAGCCAATTAGAAACGGCAGTTGCAGTTCCAGCAAATCAGAGAGCGAATAGCGCGCATTTATACATGATGTTGAGAGTGGTTGCAGCTTTCATGCAAAAGTTTGAAACGTGGTTACGTAACAGGATAACAGTAGCCCTGCTTCAAATTTACAATCCTTGCCTAGACCGACTTTTTGTTTTCGGGTTTCCACCTTAACTCTTTGTCTGCTAAAAGCCATTTAGCCCCTGTAGATCAGTATCAGACAGCACAGAATGTGCACCCTCATCAGACTACACATAATGTTAGAATTACACCATCAGATACTGCGAGATTTTTCTTTGGAAAGAACATTGCTATATTTGGGCTTTGTTTGACGGTTCATACTTCATTCATTCTTCGGTTTAAGGGTTGAGTTTTGATGCTCTTAGATTAAAGTTCTGATCCTTGCTGTTCTGCCGTTTGTGCGACTAAGTGCACTTTTAGCTGACAATGTAGACCAGTAATAAACTTCACAAAAAGCTGTCTAATCTTGAAACCTAATTCGTCCAAATTCAATTTTGCTGACAGTGTAGATTAATAACAGGCTGCACAAAACAAGCAGACTGATCTTGGATCTGATCGACTCTATACATCGATTTTTTTTCTTAAATTCTTGATACCGAAATATCACCAGGTTGCTGAATTCAGCAGAAAATTCGAAGCTTTTGGAGTAACGGTTTAATCTTTTACCATACATTCCCGAGTTTTAACGTTCTGTGCAGTCTGATTTTGATCTAAACTGTCCGCAAAAGATCCCTGAGTCGCGTTTAACAGCCTTTAACAGCCTTAACATTTCATAGTTCAACCAACGGCAGATGTCGGTTGAGATAGCGAGGAGGGATCGGCATCTAACTGAACGGATGTACTCTGGTAGGCCTATTGATCTTCTCCGATACCTGGTAGTGTTTAACAGCCTTGAATTCATCCATTTACAGCTTTTACCAAACAATCTTCCTAGTTTTGAACAAACGAACGAACGTTTGAACGTTTGAAAGAAAGAAAGAAAGTGTCGGATACAAAGTGGCAATAACTGAAAGTTGTGAAGACTATAAGGCAAAAACGAAAGAAGACGGTAAAGCAGAAGGTTTTTTTTTTCCAGATCCCTGGCCTGTCTCACCGGAAACCGCCTGCACTTTTCAATATTAAGGAATTCTTTACAGCCGAAAAAAAAAGTTTCCTTACATATGAAGCCATAGATGTTTACTCTTTACTAAACGATTCAAATTTAGTCTCTTTTAGATGGAATTCATATATTGATATAATTTTTACCTTTAATGACCATGTTTCCAACTTGATCTGTAAGACCAGGGATCGTATATAACATATACGATCCCTAGTAAGACCTGATTGCCAGTGACTTGCATGAGGGATTGCATTCACAAACCGTTCTAAATACTGCTGTATTGAAACACTAGCTGTACCATCTTGCAAATAAAGGGCATCGTATAATGACGAAGTAAAGGGATGAAAAAAGAGCGAAATCTTTTATAAAAAAAACCGATTTTTTCTCCCAAACAATATTATATAGAAAATATCAAGAAAAATTTGTTTGTCAACCTACGAAGAAACAAGCCCTTTCACGTGTCCTATCGGTCAATGGTGAGCACAATTGTAAACTTTGGAGTGGATAAATTCCTATGTGGCCTGAAACACGCGGCGAGGGGGCATTCGGACATTTGCGTAAAGTGTCGTCTGGTATCAGCCTGCGCAGTCCGCGCAGACTAATCCGAAACGACACTTTCCGCTTTTATGTAATTTTCTTTTTTTGCGCGTCTACTGAAGAACAAATTCTAATGTACCGGTAGTCGTAAAGTGCCGTCTCGGATTAGCCTGCGTGGACTGATCCGAGACAACAGTTTACGCAAATGTCCGAATGCCCCTTTTCGTGTGATGCTCGCCATTTATGTACAAACAAAAGTAAAAAAAGAAATGAATCTAGAAATCCAAAGACATGTTATTGGTACAATTCCAAGTTCATCTATAAATATGTGACTTGTTGGTTATCCGAGAGCTCCGAATAAACCTTGAGAAAAGACAATGCTAGTCTAGAAATAAGGCCTAAATAATTGCAAGTTTAAGCAGGGATCGTATATACGATCCCTGGTTTAAGGTTGCTCTTGGCCAGATTATCTCAACAAAACGGACAGAGTAGATCAGAATGCCTTTTTTCAGTCTGATATCAATCTTTTGTGGCCGCATTTAGGCGGCTTTAGTTGTGAAGGCGATTGAGGGTCAATAAAGGCTTCTGTTCCCGTCTGTTCTGGTTGGTTTTTAGGCTGACCCCGATCACGTGATTAATCAACCGCGCACGAGATTGCTCAGTGAGTATGTCAACGTTTGAGTGGGCAGTATGGTGTTTCGCAGAGAGACCCAGACAATTTGATCCGGAAAAAATGAAGTAAGTGTCTTATTTATTTGAAATTTGTAGATATTTTTCATGAATAATCAAAGTATGTGTAAATCTAGATCTAGCATGGTACACATGGTTGCAAATTGCGATTGTTTTATTTTCTCGCAAATTATCGCCGGCGTCTTAAGTAGTGCTGATCCAAGTTAGAAAATTTTGTGGAAAAGGCAGCAAATTCTAGTTGCAGCGTTCTTTTTTTTCAAAATGTTTTTGAAAGCCGTCTTTGTCAGAATCATTCAAGTATGGGAATGTTTGGAGGAATTTTCTCTAGCCTATTTTCAACAGTGAATTAAAAATTCTAGGGTAGAAAAATTCTAATTACAGTATACTGAGGCAAGTCAAAGAGTATCCTTAAAATGATGAACTCTTTACCAAAGGACGAAATTTTGGTCTTGAACAAATTGAAATCATTTGCAGACAACAACAACAACAAAAATATAGCTCAAAAGATGACTGCTGTCTTTGACAGGGTAGAAAACATTGTGGGAAAAGGAGAAATGCTGGTAACCAGCATTTCCTCCTTTTCCCATAATGTTTTCAAATGACTTCTTCCTCAGGGTCATTAAAACTCGGGATTGTGTGGTAAAAGGATAACATAATTAATATTGGTGTATTTATTACCCTTTTGTTTGTATTGGAGTTTAACACCATTTTAACAGCTTAGGTCATATCATGGCAGTCAGTGACGCACCTATGTGTTTCCTGGCTTTCCCACACTGGTACTGACACAAAGCCACTGACTACTTTTTTCACATGCATCAGAGGTGAGGGGCGAAAATTCGCCGGAAAGAAAGTTCGTCGCAACCGGGTATCAAACCTGCAACCTCCAGGTCACGAGTTAGATAGGCTAACCACTGAGCAACCCCACCAGGCTTTATTACCCTTCACCAGAAGACAACATTACTTACCAGTCCAAATTGCAAGCCTTTCAAGATGAAAAATTTTATGTGACTCAAATGATGAAACTTGTTTTTGAAGGACTAGAAAACATGGTTAAAGAGAAAATGCTGGTTATCAGCATTTTCTCCTTTTCCGTCAATGTTTTCAAACGTCTTTTCCTCAGGGTCATTAAAACTGAATATGGGATAAACGGTTAAATATATACACTTACAAAGAAATAGAATTTTTTTACGTTGTTTGTTAATGACTATACAAAACTTGGATTTTATTTTTTTTCTTTGTAGATTTACAATATGACCAGATTTGAAGTAAGAATCACTTTACTTGAGGTAATTAAAAATCATTTTGAGCACATATAAAATCATAAAAAATCTGTCCATGTAATGATGGATAACTTATCAACAATTTCTAAAATTCTGGAATACAATATTTATAATTTGAGACATTGAGGTATGACTTTGATATACCGGTACATGTACTTCTACCTGCCTAAAAATCAGAATTTAAATATAACCTGGTAGTTCTAAACTGATTGTCCGCCATGGTGTCAAGCGTATAAGACAATATGGTTGCCATATACTGTTGAAGGGTAGCAAACTTCAAAAGTTTGAGAAAAAAAAATGAGATGCACTCAAACTGTGCCATTTCACTAAGATGCCACACTCTACCTTCAAATTACAACATCCTGCCTTAATTTATGAGGCCATCCCCTGGAGTCAGCCACTTATAAATGAAAAAGAAAACAGTATCATGAATGTTAATCTTACTCTGTCGACAGACCTACATATTTTGTTATTGTCTCTCAGTGTGTGTGTATGTGTGTGTGTGTGAATGTGTGCGTGCCGGTGGTTTTTTTTTTTTTTTTTTAAATAATTTCAATTATACCAAATAAATCAATACAGATTAATGCTTAACCAAAAAACCCAAAATGGCCAACAAATATTGTCCTGCTAAACCTTAAGATTGCCATGTTGATGAAACATACATTATCAGTCTCTAAGACAAACCAACTTAAAGGAGTTCCAGATATATTCTGACCCTCATGACATCAGTTTATGCATATTCTTACATTATGTCTCTTATATCCTGTAATACCCTTTATGGTTCTAAGACTAAGTAGATCTACTTCTTGTGAAAACTTGATGATGCTCCTTGACCACCCCCTTCTTGCTACAACCCAACCACCAAAAAAACTCACTGCATATAAATGTCAATATGACTAGCATTATTTGCAAAGATGCTTCAATAAAATAGGAAATTAACTATCAATCACCTGACACTATCATAGATAAGTCACATTACATTGATCATGTAGATTGGTAGATCAGTCAACAGTTATTTATAGGTCTCACTATATTGCATATTAAAACTCTAAAGTGGTTGTCTTTGTACTAAATATATATGTTTTTACACGTGATTGTCTAAGAATTCATCTAAAAGTAGGGTATTGTGGATGGGACAACCACAATAATTTAGCAGTTACTACATCACACACATTACTGCATCATTTATGAATTTACATAAATTATTGAGGCTAAACTTTGTTGATTTTTACGAATCACAAATACTTAATTGTCACTTTATGTAGAAATGATTAGATCTGGACCAATTACAGTCAGGTATACTCATGAATATGATTTAGATTTTCTGCAAGAAACAGATCAGTAAAGGACATGATTCTTAACCCAAGTGACAGTATGGACCAACTGCTGGTGAACAAGTGGCCTTCTATTGACTAAAAAACATCTATTTTATTAATTATGAATTACATAATTATTGTCCTCAAAATAATAGTGACTTAGCACCAAATTTCATTCAATGTTTAACAGCTACATACAAATAATAAGGATGTAATGTGTCAAGAATTTGCATGAAAGCATTTGTATTGGGCATGACTCCTTAAATTATAGTTCTGACTCTTACTATTATTTTGCTCAAATGACTCTTAAAGTTTTGGCTAATACAGTGTTCATCAATGGCTTTTGAGTTACCGAGTAGAGCAGAATAGACTCTTGTAGAAGAACTGTGTCCAAGTTTTTAAAGTTTTGAGTTTGTGGCCAATGTATTCGAAGTATTTCATTAGTTGACAGGTAACAGAAGACATAAAAGTTTACAACAGATGAATCTTTTAAATCAGCACCATGTTTATGAGATTGATAGGTTTGATACATTTTCAGGTATCCTAACATGATGTGTGTCTGTAAGACACACATTAAGTTAAAAACATGTTTGAGAGTAAGTAAACCAAAGGGATTTGTAATAGCCACCAAGGTATTGTCAGCATACCTTATTATATGTTGAGGATTTTAACTCCTAAAAATGAAAGTGCATGTAATTTCTTACTACTCTTAGTGTGTTTTTCTGATCTATTATTAAATGCCTTGTATAACCCTTTACCAAATGATCCTGCTTCATTGTAATCCTAAAGATATATTAAGACTTCTAAAAACATTGTGAGAAAAAGAGGAACAACATTTTTTTCTTTATTCACAGTGTTTTGCTACCTACAAAGATAATTTGCAGCATTTGAGCCACATGTAATATGTCATCTGCAATGTTTCCAAGTAGACAAATCCAGTTTATCATTTGGTAAAGATCTTTTTCTGCAGGGTTCATTTTAGTTTTTGTCTGAGGTGGGCTCTTGGCTCCTAAATCATTTTTGCATGGGCCAAGCTAATTGAGGTAAAATACTTTTAAGGAAACTGACCAAAACATGGAAAGACAGTTTCAATCAAAATTAAAGATTTGTAAATATGAGCAAATGAAAATAAAAACCATACTTTCAATGTTGACCAAATACTGCAAAAATTTAATTTTAGAGAAACTGGAGATCAACAGGCAAGTAATTGTTACTGCACCTGATTACCCTTTTTGTGGCCCACCCAGCCAACCATTAACTTCTTGTTGCATTGATTTTATACCATCTTTTTTTGTACAGAAACTTGTTCTGAAATGAACACTGCATTTCTTTTTACCCAAGTCCCAAGCAATTCCTGTGTTGCTAAGGATCTTAGAAATATTAATTCTTTATCTCATACGATTTTTTATGTAGAGGATCTTGGATCCAGAAGTAAACAAGAAATAATTCATTAGCTCACACAGTTTTTGATGTTAAGGATCTTAAATCCAACTTTGATAAGACTGATCATGAAAAAAAAAGCAGAATTTAAATGATAGCTTGATAAGTAAGTAAAATCTGTTCATGTAAATTCTGAAAATGGCTTGTATTAAGTATACTTATCTTTTTTTGAAAAAATAAGTTACAAATTAGAATACATGAAACAAAATTAGTGTTATATTGCATTGCTCAGAAAGGTTGTCCTTGCCCAATTGATGATTACCTTGGACTGGTTAGAATCCAGGAAACACAGCAGAGAGATACATGTAGTCAGGACAGAGTTGATTACTGGGTGGCATCCAGGAAAAATTTGTCTTTTGACCAAGATTTTTTTATCATAAACAACCAAAAATATAGAGATAAACTGTCACCAATGACGGATCAAGGCAAGTCAGAAAGGTTTGTCAGTCTATTCAGGGGCAGCAAGATTTTTTAATCATGAACAAACAAAAATATAGAGATAAACTGTCACCAATGATAGATCAAGGCAAGTCAGAAAGGTTTGTCGATCTATTCAGGGGCAGCAGCTGTGTTTCATTTGCAAAGTTAACCTTATCTGAGCCCTTTTATCGAAACCAAAGTACCGTACATGTCACTGAAAAACAATTTTATCAGTGAAAAAAAAGATCCATTTTCACAAGTTATGTGAATGCATTTATCTTACCTTTAGACTGACGAAGACAATATATAGGTTTGTGGCCTTTCATATTTAATATTAGACTTATCTCTGTACCAAACGACAAAATTGCAGACTTTTCAAAATTAAAAGCCTTTGCAGACACCATCACTAATACAGCACAAAAGATAAGACCTGCCCTTGAAAGGGTACAAAACATTGAGGAAAAAGGAGAAAATTCTGGTTACTAGCATTTTCGTCTTTTCCCACACTGTTTGCAAAAGCCTTCCTTTTGGGCTTTAAAACTTATGATTGTTTGGTACTGGGTTTAAAAGACCACACAATGTATATAAGGTTCATGTAATTTGGAATGAAAAGGATCTTAATCTGTCAAGTGCCTCTCACAACTTTAGATTTTTTCAGGCTAGTGCAGATCAGGATCAGACTGTATAATGTAGCCTGCTTTTAGATCTGCTCTACCTAACGAGTAAAGTTCAGCATTAAAATGATATTTTTTTTGGCCTCTGTTCCATGTCTACATAGTTTGTTTGGCACTTGAAGGGTATATAAAATAAGATATGTAGAGCTTAATAGTACTGTACATTTATCTTTATACATGTATTTATATTAGATCTACATTAATGTACTTATATTTATTTTTTCTTTTGAAATTTTCCTTGATCAAATTATCTTGTTATCATTGTCCTAAATTTTTCATTTATTTATTCATTTATTCATTTCCTTTCTTTCACATTTGATTTAACCCTTTACCACACAATGCCAACTTTTAACGACCCTCAGGAAGAAACCTTATGAAAACATAGAGGAAAAAGGAGAAAATGCTGTTAACCAGCATTTTCTCCTTTTCCCACATTTTTTCTACCCTATCAAGCAAAAATCACATCATTTGAGCAATATTCGTCTGCCACAAAAGCTTTCATTTTGGAATGGTACAATTTTTTGTTGTGTGGTGAAGGCTTGAAATAGCAAAGCTTTTCTATTCCTCAGTATAGTACATGTAGGTTTCAATTTTATGTGATCTGACTGTCTATAAATGCATCTCTTGCTGACCTTTGTAATAAAGAGGGTATTTTTATTTATCATTATTAGGTAAGATTGTATTGTGTATTTAACCCTTTACCACATAATCCTGAGTTTTAACGACCCTGAAGAGGAAGAATTTTGAAACCATTGTGGACAAAGGCGAAAATGCTGATAATCAGCATTTTTTCCCTTTGTCCACAAGGTTTTCTAGCCTTATAGGGAAAAGTTCAGTGTTTGAGTCACATTTGATTTCTCGTCTGCCACTGCTTTCAATTTGGACAAGTCTAAGATTTTGTCATTTGGTAAAGAGTTAATATATTGAGAAGTAAAGTCATGCTTTCTATGTGAATGTAATCTCTGTTGGTTTAAAAACATTTCAAAGATGTTTTGTATAAAAAGATTTTGGATCAAACTTGGGAATCAATATCAAATAGATATTGGGGACAATCAAAGACTTGGTGCTTTTAAAAGATTCATTGGCTGGTCTATATATAAATGCATTGACATTGTCTGATTTCAATGTAGTAACACATACAAATCAGCTGTTGGAATACCTTGAATACCAAAACCAGACACACCATGAAAACCTTATAACAAACTTTTCTATGTAATGTATTAAATTATACTTTTTGCTACAGCTGTTGCAACTTATGCATGCAAATTTTTACTATTTCATTTTAGGGGCTTTTCTTACAAAGTATTTGCATAAAGGTTATTTAAGAAAACGAATAGACAACAGCAATACATTACATTTATGATGTTTGAATTACTATTTTTTTCTGTTAAATCAAAACAGTAAAGGAAATCATCTACTTTGAATTTGCAGTGGTTCAGATCATAAATGCTAGGCTGGTTTCAAACACTTTACCAGCCAAGAAATGTACCATCCAACTCCAAGTTCATATGAAACTAATTGTTAAAGAAACTTGTCATATACTATATTTCCAGTCATGTTTCAAAGTGTCATTTGGAAAACAAAGACATCACAATTTTTAAGTGTTGCTAGATTATTTCAAAGTTCAAATGCAAAAATGAGGATAATGACGTTTTGTCTTGGTTTCAACAATTTTGGCAAGCCTAGGAACACTTGTTAATCGTTGGAACATTTCTTAATAACTAATGAACTTCTAGCTTAGATGATCCCTGTACACTACACATTTAATGTGTCAACAATATTCGCATACCGGTAAAAGCATAGTTCAAGCACACTTCAATAAATATCTTGTAAATAACATATTTGCAACTTTCAATATCAACTATGTAATGGGTAGTTATTTCCATTCATCCTATGGAGATTTGTGGGATTGATTGAATGGAGTATTGGTCATAGTGGATCATGAACACTGATAATTTATCTGGCTACTTCATTGAAAACAGATTTTTAAAATAGCAAAAAAACATAAAGCGAAACAGATCTGTCTCAGCTGTAAGTATGTAAGTAATCAGTGTCCCATCCCCTACGTGTCTGAGCTAATGGTTTTCCACACCAAATAGGGACATTTACACAAATGAACCAAAACAAAGGACAGGAAAATATAGGAATATTATAATTATCATAAAACAAAAACACTAAACCACAAAAAAGATAGAAAAAAAGGAATATCTAAATACAGAAAAGAATAAACACTCACAAAACTAAACTAGAAAAAAAATATATATTATTATAAATGACCAAAAAAAAAGGTAATAATAATGCAAAACATCTTATTAAAAAAAACTTGTGAAAAATGAAAAACTTGAAAAGGAATGAAATAAAATAACATGAGAAGTAAAAAAAAAAAATAAAAATTAAAGAAACATGACAAGAAAGCAATAAAGATAATTAGAAAAAAATAAGTTACAAAGAAAAAAAAAAAGAAAGAGAAAATAAAAACAAGAATAAAATGGTAACAGGGAAAAAAATTATACAAGAATATATGAATAAAAGAAAACAATATTGGGGATAAAAAAAAGGTATAGAAATACAAGAACTGCTGCTTTAAATTCTAACACAAAAAATGGAGTTACAATACAAAAAAAATGACATTGCCAAGTTCAAACAAACAGTTAGCTTTATACATAAAGCAACAACTTAATTTTTACTCACAAATGCAAAAAAAAAGGGTGTAATCTTAAGTACCATAGATTAATATTGAACCGTTACCGGATAATCCTGAGTTTCAAAGGCCCTGAGGATCAAGGCTTAAATTGAAAACACTGCTATCAGCATTTTCTCTATTTGCCAACATATTTTATGACCTTGTTAAAGACTAATACAACCATATGAGCCACATATTAATATATAGTCTACAAATGCTTTCGATTTGGACAAAATGAAATGGTCATTTGGAAAAAAGTTAGGAATATGATTTTACTCACCATTACCAATAAAGTAAACCTTAATGTTCATTCTCTATTTATACAAGTTGTTTTTCTGTAGGTTAAACAAATAATCACATCTGTGCAGTGTACTTGAATTATTTATAGGCAAAGTTGTACATGAAGTACTGAAAAAATCATTATTGTTTTTTTTTTTCTTTAGAGGTTTTCAATGGAAATATGTTTGTTTCTGATACCCCCTGTCCCTGGCAAAAGTATTGCAGAAAGTATCAGAAGCAAGCATTATCCATAATCCTTTTTTTTTTAAGTAATGACAGGAATTTGCATACATAAACAATTTTCAGCTTGAACTAAAACATACTCATTTGTAAAAAACATCAGGAGAGGTTACCTTAGATACAAACTTAAAAACCAAAGAATATTTAAATTGTTGATCAACAGTCATGAAATAGGATACAGATAATAAACCTAAAATTTTCAGTACTTTCTTACTGAGGAATCTTTGATTGAAAAATAGAAATATTGACATATAAGAAACAGAGTTTACTCTATGTTTCAAGAAAACATAAAGGAATAAATATAAAGTTACAGTACAAAAGTGTGATTAACAAGTTAGATATGCATACAGATTTCAACAGCAGCAGGTCACAAGCACATGCGAGCAATAAAGTCTTTTGAATAGTAAGTTTAAAATTGATTCCTTTGCAAGAGCAAAGAAATCAAGATTACATGTATATATTCATATGAAGATGAAATTAAATTGAAAAACAAAAAAAAAACAAAAAAAAAGAAACAAATAAGGGTGTGGTTTATTAACTCTTTATAATATACAATTCTGTGTTTTAATTACTGTTAGAAATAAGACTTTTGAAAACACTGAGGAAAAAGGAAAAAATGCTGGTTACCAGCATTTTATCCTTTTTCCACAATATTTTCTTCCCATTCAAAGACAAACTTTCTTATTTGAGTGTCATTTACTTTGTCATCTGCAATTGCTTTCAATTTGGACCATTCTAAAAATCTTAAAACCTGTTATCAGAAAGAAAAATTGATTAAATGAATACTAAAAAGTACCTCAAGCTTGAAGATAAAAATGAGTAAAGCTGCATTAACAGTACAAAAATAAAATGTTCACACTGAGAATGCATACAGTCAGCTTTCTACAGCAGCAGGTCATTTCTCACAAACACAGGTTTGAGCAAGAAAAATTGAATTGTGAGTCACGTAAGTTAAGATTTACTTACAATAGAAATACAGTTTAACCAAAAATAGTCATATTGATTTAAAACAATCTAAAGTGTATAAATCAGGAAGGAAACAAAAAAACCAAAATAAAGTTACAGGAAACAACTTTTCCTACAACTAGCCCACCCCTATCCCCACCCCCATAGAAAAAAGGAACCAGAGGTTGTTTTTTTTTGTTTTCAATTTAAGATCCCACGGCTTTGAAGTGGTAATACATGTACTTGAAAAAGATGACAGACACTTTGCCTAAGGCCATATTGAGAAAGATCTACAAGTAGCAGTGTATCTACATGGTAAGTTAAAAGCTATACAGGTAGATTAAGATCAGGCTAAATAGACTATGCATTGTAATCTTAAACATAAACTGTTTTTTTTTTTTTCCACAGATATTCTTTCCAAAACAACAAGTTGGAAAGAAAAATAGTCTGAATTGTCCTATAACTCTTTACCAACCGAAAAAATTTTAAGTCATTGCAAAGTGAAAGCATTTGCAAACGACAAAATCAGTATGACTGAAAAATTAAAACATGTCCTGAGAAAGGTAGAAAGCATTGTGGGAAAAGGAGAAAATGCTGGTTACTAGCATTTTCTCCTTTTCCCACAATGTTTTCAAAAGGCTTCATTTTCAGGGTTGTTAAAGCTCGGGATGGTGTGGTGAAGGGTTAACCCCGCCAACAAACAATTCTGTGTTTTAAAGACCCTGGGAAAAAACCTTTGAAAACATTGTGGGAAAAGAAAAAATGCTAGTAACCAACATTATTTCCTTTTCCTGCTGTGTTTTTTATCTTATCGCAGACAAATTCCATCATTTGAATGATATTACTCATCTGGAAAATCTTCCACTCTGGACCAGTTTGGGTCCTGCGTGGCTCAGTGGTAAAGTGGTGTGGGACTCGTTACCTGGAGGCCCTGGGTTCGAGCAGCACTAGATCCACTGGGCCTTTCGTGGGAGTGTCCTTGGGCAAGACACTTCAGAGCTCTAGCCTAGTAGTGGTAAAATCCA
Organism: Hippopus hippopus; assembly: GCA_946811185.2. Lineage (NCBI taxonomy): Eukaryota > Metazoa > Mollusca > Bivalvia > Cardiida > Cardiidae > Hippopus > Hippopus hippopus. Next base: position 37,391,697 of record OX328099.1, on the reverse strand, counting down.
TGAAACACATGAATATGTGAACTGTTGCTGTGATATGACTGAAATAATGTTGAAAGAGGCATAAAACACCATTCAATAACAGTCAAATTCTGTTGTTTTGTATTCTAGCCTTTCCCCAACAATCCCGTGTTTTCATGACCTTGATAAAGACCCCTTCTGAAAACATTGTGGAAAAGGTAGGAAATGCTGGTAACCAGCATTTTCTCCTTTTCCCACAATGTTTTAATTCTACCTTATAAAATATAGATTCCATCAATTCAACCACACATAAATTGTTGTCTGCAAAAACTTACAATTTGGACAAGTCTACATTTTGCTTGTGTAGTAAAGAGATAAATGAAACAAGCAAAGATTTGAAAGGACAGAAAAGTAGATTAGAAAAAATAACAACACAAAGTAACTTTATAAACTGCCTCACAACAATTCCCCACTCCCATCTCCCTAACCCTCCTCCAAAATGAAATACAGAGGTTTTCTTGTATTTTTTTGTAGGGTTTTCAATTCAAGATTGTTTCAAAGTGGCATTGCTTGGAAAAGATGGCAGACTGTCAGCAGCAGTGATCAGAACAATCTACAACTCAGCAGCGCAGATCAGGTATTTAACCCTTTACCACACAATCCCAAGTTTTAACAACCCTATGGAATAAGGCTTTTGAAAACATTATGGGAAAAGGAGAAAATGCTGGTAACCAGCATTTCTCCTTTTCCCATAATGTTTTCTACCCTTTTAAAGACCAGGGTTCATCATTTGGTCCATATTTCTCTGGTCATTTTTAAATGCTTTTAATTTGGACTAGTCTAGAATTTTATTGTGTGGTAAAGGGTTAACCCTAGCTTTACCAACAGCAAAACTTTTGGATGTGACCAAATTGAAATCATCTACAGACAACAAAATAAATGTGACTTGAAATTTGTGTTGGGTAGGGTAGAAAACATTGTGGGAAAAGAAGAAAATGCTGGTTACCAGCATTTTCTCATTTTCCCACAATGTTTTCTAAAGGTCTCTTTATCAGGGTTGTTAAAGGTTGGGATTGTGTGGTATGATCAGACTGAACAAAATACGCAATCTGATCTGAGATCTACATTACGATTATCTGTACAGATATTCTCTCAACATGACATGAAATTGTAATACATGTATCTTGACAGTCTTTTAAGTCATTACCAAATGAAATTTTTAGACTTGTACTAATTGAAAGTATATGTAGACAACAAATTTAAGGTCTACGGCCCCTAACTCATTGGTAAACATTGACATTTTTGTAAAGGCTATTCGTCCAATATTGACAGCTTCTGCCTTTTAACATGAGAGTTAGGGGCTGTAGAGTTACTTACTCATCGGTAAATATTGTGTAACATTGAGGTTTTCATAAGGGCTATTCGGCCAATCTTGGTAGCTTCCATCTTTTAATATGTGAGTTAGGGGCTGTAGACGGTAAATATGGCTCAAAAGATGGGTTTGCCTTTGAAGAGATAAAAAACGTTTTTGAAACTTAAGAATGTGTGGTAAAAGTTTAAACTAATGGAAAATATCCACTTAGTTTATTTAGCAACCTGCTGAGTAAATTTGCTGCAGGTATCTTTGAGAATACTCTTGTAAAATAGGCATTTTCAATATTCATTTTAAGGACTACGACCCCCTAATTCATCAGTAAACATCGTGTAACATCGATGTTGATGTTAAGGCTATTCTGCCAATCTTGGAAGCTTCCATCTTTTAATATGAGAGTTAGGGGAAGTAGACTCACTAACACATCGGTAAATATCGTGTAACATAGACGTTTTCGTACAGGCTATTCGGCCAATCTCGGAGGCTTCCGTCTTTTAATATGAGAGGTAGTGGCCATAGACCTTAATTTGAATATGCCAATATGTGGAAAAATGAGGAATATGCCTTTTGCCACAGTATTTTCTAATGTACATGTATTCTTCAGCATTACTCAAATGTATCTAACTCTTCCTAATGGCAAATTTTTAGACTTGCCATTTGCAGATGACAAATGTATCTCTTTGTATGAAATTGTCCTTGAAAGGGTAAAAAAATCTCGTCGGAAGAGGGGAAAATGCTAGTATCCAGCATTTTCTCCATTTACCAAAATGTTTTCAAAAGCCGTCTTACTCAAGGACTTTAATCCTTAGGCTGCAAAGCACGACTCACTGACCTTTTGCAGACAGTGTGGATAAAGATAAGACTGCACAGAATTTATGGTCTGAATTTGGATCTACACTGTCCGAGAAGGATTTATTATTTCCCCAAATAAAACTTTGAACTAGCAATATTTGTGTTTGTTCTATCAAAATGAAAATTTCATACTAGTTTTTTAGCAGGGTTAAAACTTGGGCGTGTGGTAAAGGGTTAAAGACCTAGATGCCAATGCCTTGCTGAATCGCCATTCATTCATTCATTCATTTATTCATTGTGGTACATGCCGAGCCCCAGTAGCTCAGTCAGTAGCATGCAGGACTTGAGAACAGGGGGTCATGGGTTCAATCCCTGGCTCGGCCAATTTCTTTCAGAGGATTGATAGTCATTGCGACAGGATTCATTCCTCTCACTGCTGACCATTGTCCTGATGATCGTTATGTGGGAAAGCAGCCAGTGGCTTGGAAAGACTATTGTGCGGAGAAAACATTGATCGGTGCGATATAACCAAAATGATGTTGAAAACAGCATTAAATACTATACAATCAATCAATGATTGTGGTACATGTACATGTCTTTTATGTAGGTGTTGATTTTATGCTAAAATTGCGTATGTGTAGAATGATAAATTTTGTTTAAAGTTTATTATTATTCCTTTGAAATCTGTTGCAGGGAGGGAATGAACTCGCCTATATGGAAATTTCCGGGTGATTGTGGACTCGAGGTAGGTCAAAGTTGTCAGTCAGTTTTTAGCTGTACTATTGTTAAAGTTTTCTAAATTCACATGTATTTGGCTCAACAAAACTTTTATTAGTAGAGCTTAGAAGGTTTTAGTGTATTTTTTGTTTCATCATTTTGTGCATAAAATCCCTGTCTGCAATGCACTTCATCTTATCGGTATGGGCACTTTAGGAGGAACACTGGGTGCAAGACATTCATACTTGTCTTGTTTGTACAAAGTTTTGCTAGGTTTGAGTTTCCATATAACATCTTTATATTTTCTAGTGTCTTTCTTTCTGAATATTTATGACAGACTATAGGTTAAGTCTTAAACACACAATCCAAACTTTCAAAAACCGTACGGCAAAAAAGGCTTTTGAAAACATGGTGGTGAAAGAAGAAAATGCTGGTAACCATACCATAGTCAAAAACCGTTATTTGACGCACAATTTATTTGTTGTCTTCAAGTTTGGATAAGTCTAAAATTTTTGTTGTTTGGCAATTAGTTAAAGCAATATGGAAATGACAGTTTTAAACTTTTTCATAGTATAGAAGTTCATAAACAATGAAAAAGCAAATTTAATGTTTGGAAGGATTTGTTTCTAAAGCCTTTATTTTCAAACTAAGCACTAAAAGTTCTTTTGATGACTGAGAATGCTTTACCTTAGTATAAAGTTAATATAAACAAGTGAGGCTCAGTTAACTGATGGTAGGAATTTCCGTTATACACATTGTGACCAGGGACAGGGGTTAAAACGAGAAATGGAAGTTTCAACTATCAGGTTGCTGGCAAAATTTCAATTGTAAAGAGGTAGAAAATATTCATTAATTATCCAGTAAAAAGTTCTTAAATATAAACTTTAATTCAAGAAGACCTACAGACTGCAAAATCTAGCTGCTGACAATATCTTCCTTAAACTATAATTATGTAAACTGTTAGGTTAAATAGGCATTATGGCATAAAGTAACAAATTTAGTGAAAATTGGATTGAAGCTCCTGGAAAACCTACTTTTAGCGTAATGGTTAAAAATAAATCAGAGTATTAGACTAAAAGTTCATAAACAAAACATCTTACATTGGGTTCGTATAGGCAAGTGAGGGTCGCAGACTGACAGTTGGAATTTCCATTACAGGTACATATGCATTGTGGCCAGGGACAGGGGTTTTATAAAACAAATGGAAGTTTCAACTATCAGGTTGCTGTCAAAAACATTTTCAAATTATATGTAACTACATCAAATATACATAAAGTATGAAAGTGTAAAGTTCATTTCAAGGTCAGACATAACAAAGCATCAAAAAAGAGATCAGTTATACAACTTCTGTATATAAATTTCACTTCGAAAACAAGAAATTTCTGAGCTATCAGGTTGTTCAAAATAACATTTATCTTTTTTTTTTGTAAATAGGTCAAATGCACATCATGGAATCAAAAAAAAAATCTTTCCTGTAGTTGAATGAGGATGCTGGCAAATAATCTTCTAAAATGGTCATCATACATGCTTCATTTAATTTGTTGTCTGCAGGTGCTTTCATTATGGAAGAGTCTGAGACTGAAGATTTAACCCATTTCCACATAATCCGGACTTTTAACAACCCTCACAAAGAAGGCTTTCGAAAACATAGTAGGATAAGAAGAAAATGCTGGTAACAAGCATTTTTTCCTTTTCCCACTATGCATTCTACCCTTTCAAAAACAAATTCTGCCATAATAGCTGCATTTAAGTTGCTGTCTGCAAATGCTTTGAATTTGGACAAGCAAAATTTTGGTCGTTTGGTAAAGTACTGCTTAAGGTCTTTATCAGCAAATCTAACTTTGTACACTTGAAGCCAATGCTGTGAATGTCTTGCATCTCTGTTCTTATACATCTGGATTGTTGGCTCTTCATGCTGTGTTGTATCAAAATAAATGAAAAAACAAGTACCAGAAAACCTCTTCATAACAAACTCTAATAATTTTCTAAAATTTTCTAAATTCAAAATTATTTTTGTTTGTATATTTTTCATGCTTATTTCATACTTTAGAGGAGCTTTTGTGGACAGTGCTTTCCCCACATTGATAACCTAGGTACCGGCCTGCAAAAATGTACCTGATATGGCCAATGTACAGAGAGGATATAGGGCCTTATGCCTTTTCTGTTGCAAAGTATTTGCAGGTAAAGATAGTACTGTCATGGAGTGTGTTGGGTACCCTGGTGCAGAGATCATCTATAGAGATTATAGGATCGCTGCCTAGTCTCATTAAAACCTCAACCCAACTAATTTACTTTACATATTTGCGCCCGTCTCTCATGTAAGACTGTCAGGCCAAGGCATGTCCGAAAACATTGTAATATAACCCCATAGTGACATCAACATGGCCATTTACATGCTGACACCCACATTGTATGGAGCAAGGAAGAAAATGGCCATCGACATGCCTAGAGAAAAAGCTCCTCCCTATATTGGTCACACCGCGCTAGGTGGACAGTCTTGTCTGATGTCTGGAGTGTATAAAATAAATATTATATATTGTGTCAGCATATAAAGTAATGGTTTCTACTTATTCCCATACAGGGTTTTGGGTTTTGGTCTTTGAGAAAAAAGGACACAGCAGAGAGTAGAATGGTCATTACAAAGCTGACACCAAAATGAGCATTTGTAATATATTCGCTAAAATATTAGCCACACTGTGCTATGTGAACGGTCTTGTCTGCTTGAATGGTTGTAATGCAGAATGCAATATTACGTCAGCTTAAAGGGAAAGGAATTAAATAAATTTTACATTAATGAAGTTATTTCTTATCATCAAAACATAATTCTTTGAGAGCTACAGGCTAAATCAAATGACCACTTTGGCCTACTTGGGGATGTGGATGTAGTTCCTTACCTCTGTTTTTGTTTAATTTTAGGTAAAGTACAGATCTAGAGCAAAACAGACAGACCATGGAAGGCAAAACTGAGATGAAATTTGAAAGTTGAACCATTTGGTGATATACAATATACAAGTGTAAAAGATACAGTCCCAGCGATTACCACAACATTCTTCACATCCGTACTGTAGACAGATAAACTCTTTACCAAATACCAAAAGAGTAGGCTTGTCCAGATTGAAAGTGTTTGCAGACGACATATTAAAAATCTGTCACTCAAATGCAGTGTGATGTGGTTTTCTAACTGCATCACACCCAATTTGAGTGACAGATCTTAAATATCAAACACAACCAGTTGGTCATCCTCTGTGTACTTTGAATTCATTCAAGTTATTTGAAAATATGTTGGCTACGGTGACACATGTACAGCCCTAGGGTATACAAGCAAATGCTGTATCTGAAATTAGCCAGTATGGTTATGGGTTAAGATATTTTACAAATTGATACCACATTATGAAAAATGAAGTACATGTTATCTTTAAACGTTAAACAGGATAACATCTTGCAATATATGAAAGACATAGATTTTTATAATAAAATATAGAATTTTTAAATTTAGGACATAAATATAAAACACGCTGGATGACTCTGCAATGAGGATTGCCTCGTTGCTAAGTCTACTAGCACTTACAATCATATAATAGATATATTTCACATTTTTCTGCTTTAATTTTTAATTCTTGTACATGAAGTATTACGCTGCTCAAAAAAATTAAAGGATCACATGTCCTCAACTTCGATCGCAAGATAATTTTTTCAGTCCAGGACAATGCAAATAATTTTCTGCTCATAAGTTCATTCAGTCTTAACACTGTAAAATCTCAGAGCAGGCAAAACAGTTTGGTTTGCACAAAAGATGTATGGGCTATTCTTGTCAAGGCCGTTTTTTTTTGATATGTAACACAGGCTTTTAAGAGAATCGGAGGTGTCATTATTTCATCTCGTTCTCTTCTTTCATTAGATTTGACAAGAATATGAACAAAAGATTGGAAAAATATGAGCTGTTTAACAAAACAACAAGGAAAACAAATTTCTCGATTTTCTTCTTAACAAAATGAGACAAGAAAACTATTTAGCCATTTTGTCTAGTAAGAATGTAAGCTGATGGTTTTCAGAACACAAAGACCGAGTGTTTAGCAGAGTGAAAGACTTTAATTTTAGCATTTGTGTGATCCTTTAACACTTTTGAGCAGTTTATTAACTTTTAAATTACCACTTAGTTCTTACAACTATTGATAATACATTACCTTTCAAGCACGCTAAATGACCATAGATGTCGATGCGCCATTAAACACCATTTGACCCTTTACAGCATAATGCAGACTTTTAATGACCATGAGAAGAAAGCCTTTTGAAAACATTGTGAGAAAAGGAGAAAAGGGTGTTAACCATGTCTTCTCAAAGAAAAATCAAAACATTTGAGCTACAGTGAAATTGTCGTCTGCAAATGCTTTCAAATTGGACAAGGCTAAAATTTTGTCGTCTAGTAAAGGGTTAAAAAAAAAAAAAAATAAGAAAAGAAGTACATTTACATGTACTGTATTTTGTTTTTGAATTAACCTATTACCAAAAACCCAAATTTTAGATTTGTCCAATTGGTAAACATTTTCAGAAGACAAATGTGGTTTTGAAAGTATGAAAAACATTATAACGGGGATTCTATATATACATGTATATACGATCCCTGATTATAAGAAAAGGAGTACATTATGTTTACCTGCATTTTCTCTTTTCCTAGAATGTTTTGAGAAGTCATCTACCTGAAGTTCAATAAATCTTGCAATTGTTTTTTACAGGGGTTTGAACCAAAGTTGATTTTCCTACACTGAACATTTTCCATTTGTTTTTATACTGGCTATTCCCTACATTCCCTACATTACACAGATTGACCTTCACCCTTTATTAGACTTCCTACAATGTTTTCAAGAGTTCACCTACTCAGGGTCATAAAAACATGCTTAACTCTCACTGCCAGTGTCGCCTTGGATAAGTTTTGCGGATGGCGTAGATCAAGATCAGACTGCACAAAATGTGCAGACTGATTTTTGATCTACACCTTCCGCTACCTCATGTTCATCTTTTACTAGAGTCAGCTCCAAACGCAACGTAAATTTATTTAAAGCCTTCGAAAAAAGTAGAATGTATTTGAGCCATGTTCCGGGAATAGGGGGCTTAATGCATTTGCGAAAAGTATCGACCCTTGTCAGCCTGCACAGTCCGTGCAGGCTGACATAGGCCGAAACTTTACACTATCTTTAAATTTTCTGCATGTCAAAGGATCATTCTACCTCATGATTCAGTCGGTTGTTTCAAAAAATGGATTTTATAGATCCATAATTATGTAATGACTTGCTTGGTATAATGGATGGCAGAGATGCATTAAGCCCCCTTTTGCCAGAGCATGGCTCATTTAATTGGTAGTGAGAAAGTTAACCCTTCGCTTGCTAAATAACTGAAATAAAATTTTTAAGCTGATAGTAAAAACACAAATTTTGCTATTTCAAAGGTATTTTTTTTTTTGAAGGAAAATATATCCTTATCGGACATTGTAGATCAAAGATAAGACTGCACGTTCTGTGCAGTCTGATCTTGATCTACACTGTCCGCAAAAGGTCAATAAGTCCCGCACAGCAGCAAAAGCGTTAATAGATAAAGGATTCAGATGTAAGGCAATGTAATGGAGCGAAATGAAGCATATCAGCCAATCAAAACGCAGTATAGCGCATAGATGATATTTGTGCTGTCAAATGACACAGATTGTCTTGAAAGCAAGATTTAGTTGTTTTGTGTTTGATCCATTTTCCATCATTATTTCAGTCTTATCATAGCCATCAACCCACTAATCTGTGCACTCCTGGAGTTTCTATAACCAGTACTTGGCACAATATTCCTCCCAAGCTACTGTCTGCCTTTTCTCGTAACCACCGTTTAAACAACGTTGAAACTTGTGGTAAGAGTGGCATACATCGTGTAGCCACTATTATCAATCTTCTGACAGTAATTGGCCGAGCTGGGGACTGGAATCGGCCACCTCCACTGTCAAGCCCTCCTGTATGCCACGGCCTGAGGTATTGGGCTCTAGCTACTTAAACTCAGTTGAAAAAAAAAGTTTGGCCATGAGACATAAATGGCTAATCTCAATACTCTAAAAAGAGTTTTACACAACCACACCGTCCCAAGATTTAATGATCCTGAGGTAGAAGGCTTTTCAAGATTGTGTTGACCAGACCAAAGTAGCGGAGATCAGACTGCGTAGTGTTATCTTGATCGGCACTGTCTGTATTAGCAACTATAGCTGTACCTAGCGTTTTAGCTATTAACCAATCAATTCCGAATTTTTACAACCCCCGAGCCAGAAGGCTTTTGAAAACATTTTAGGAAAAGGAGAAAATGCTGGTAACCAGCATTTCAACCGAGAATGTTTTTGACCCTTTCAAAGACAAATCCACTAATTTTCTCCTTTTCTCACAATGTTTTAACTCTTTAAAGGACAAATTCCTTCGTTTGAGTCATGTTTCATTTTTTTTTAAATGACTTCAAATAGAACAAATCTGAAAATTTGTCTTTTGGTAAAGATTTAAATAACAACTTTAACCTATTGCTGTACAAATACGGTTGATTGTTTAGGATAAAATATGGAAACGAGTGCAATAACTTTTTACAAGTTATCTTCTTTTCAAAAAAATATTTTTTACACCACTCAATCAGTTTCTGCTACAAAGATTATTAACAGTAAAAAGAATGACAGTACTAGATCCAGCATATTAAAATTGACATAGACTATGAATATTGTCGAAAAAAGGAGTAAAACAAACGAATATTCCTTTACAAATGACTTAAAAAGTTAGCTTCTGCATAATTATCATTTACGTATACACTCATGAAAACCACAGAGAAATAGCCTCTTCTAAAATTGCTCTGCGGGAAAAGGTAATACTTAACCCTGTACCACACAGTCCCGAGATTTAACGATCCTGTAGTAGAAAGCTTTTGAAAACAACTTGTAAAAAGTTATTGCATCTACTCCTTTTCTCGCACTGATTTTGATCCTTTTAGAGACAGATTTCATCGTTTGAGTCACCTTTTATTTATCTTAAAAAAAAAACTAAATTTAGAGAAGTCTAAAATTTTGTCGTTTGGTGAAGAATTAAATTACAAATTTAACCTATTGTTGTATAAAATACAACTTCTAAAGACCATACAGTTCATCTCTAACTTTTTCAAACAATTCTTTTTTTAAATCTATCAAACAGTTTCTTTCATCTTCCAAATGTTCCCCTTATAACAACTTTCATATACATGTATTCATTGTTCATTGGTAAGAATTAGTCTAAACAGTGAGGGGGGCTAATTGTTGATTCTTCCATATTTAAAATGACGCAACCTGCAAAAAGCATAACCGCGAAAAGGTTGTACCCATCTTTATGTATCAAAATATAGTTCAATGCATGGATAGAACTATTAGTAGTAGTAGACATTGTGAGAAAAGGCGACATCGCTCATTAAGCAAAAGCATTACCGAATAGAAATCGGCGCCACACGGTCTATGGAATATTCGGAACAAAACATTTTCTCCTTTTTGTTCGATCAAAACCAACTTTAAATGGATGCTTTCTTATATGCTGAATCTGTAACTTTTCGTGTGCATAAAACAATGTATATTTACTCTGACGGTTCTGAGCATTATTCAAAATTAATATATGTGCTATAAATCGGTTTTATTTCTCCTTCTCCCCCACTTTTTTTTTTTATTTTTATTTCTTTAATCGGACGAAGTGGAAATTAAACAAATCAAAACAATCAAACCACACACACAAAATACAATTTGTAAATTCTGACTTAATTACCCCATCAAGATAAAACCTTTAGCTTTTTACTAAACGACTAAATTCTAAGTTTTATTTTTTTCAAGTTGAAAGCATTTGCAGATGACAAATGGGGCACATAATGAAACTTGCTTTTGAAAGGGTAGAAAACATTGTAGGAAAATGAGAACTTGTCGATCACAAAGATTTTCACCTTTCCGTGTGTTTTCAAAAGCCTTCTTTCTCAGGGTCGTAAAACCATGGAATTATTTGCTAAGGTACTAGTAATTAACTGCATATAGCATATTTTCCCGTCAAAAGTTGAACTCGTTACAAATGACGAAATTTTGGACTCGATCAAGTTAAAAGCATTTGCAGACAACAAATTAAATGCAACTCAAATTATAATGCCTGTCTTTGAAACAGGAGAAAATGCTGGTTACCAGAATTTTCTCCCTTTCCCACAAAGTTTTCAAAAGGCTTTTCTTTCAGGTCCGTTAGACTCGAAAGTGTATGATGAATTTAGTGTTAAACCGGAATCCCAAAATGCCGAATTTTTTGCTGGATGCAGCAACCTGTTGATATAGTAATATCAAGGATTTTTAAAAATCGACACACAGAATCGATCAGGTCCAAGATCAGACTATTTGTTTTGTGCAGCTTGTTATAAATCTACACTGACAACAAAAGTGCATTTGGACGAATTAGAATTCAAGATGAGACTACTTTTTTGCAGTTTATTAATTATTGGTCTACATTGTCAGCAAAAAGTGCATTTAGACGCACAGAGCAGTTTAAGGGCCAAACGAATACCGGCCAAACAGCAGGGATCAGTAATGTTTCCGAGAATCCAAACTTGACCCTTGAACAGAGGAATGAATTCATTTACAAACTGACAAAGCTTAAATACAACAATTTCAATGGTCTTTTCCAAAGAAAAATCTTGCTGTATCTGATGACCAATGTAAATCAAATTTTCTGAGCACTCTGATATGGGTGCACATTCTGTGCAGCCATATATTGATCTTCAAGGAGACAAAGGGTTTAGGTTGAAATCCGAAAAAAAAAACCGGCAGGGCAGATATACAGTCTAGGCAAGGATCGTAAATTTGATGCAGGCTACTGTTACGTAATGTTATGCTTCTCTTATCTTTTATAGCTACGGGATATCAAATATGGATTACTAGTATATATGTTACAGTAAATCTGTGTAACTAGGAATTTCATGAAATTCCTAAAAAAATCAGGAAATTCGTGAAATGACTGTTTCACTTAGGGATTTCGCGAAATGCCTGATTTTTTCAGGAATTTCATGAAATGACTAGAAAATGCCTTCAGTCACTTCATGAAATTCCTGAAGTGACTTCATCTTCATTGTTTTATTGATTGGCAGTATGATATTGATAAATTCCAATTCAGATAATTTTGCATAACTGAAATACTTTAAACTCTACACCAGACAACAAACTTTTATGTTTAAAGGCTATTTTTACAACATGTGTGTCTATAAACTTTGTAAATTTTTGTCAAATAAAGCGATGTTTTGTTCTGTTCTGCTAAAATTTGTTAAAGAAAGGATAGAACACGGTGCTGGAAAAGGAGAAAATACTCTTTACAAACCTTTTTTTCTTTCCTTTCCCACATCTTTTTCAGCAGTTTCCTTCTAAAATGTGACTTGTTTATTTTTATGTTTATTCATGAAATTTTTCCTATTCTACAAACTACATGAAAAATGAACTTGCCAGGATATTTCATAAACAAGAGGTCCTTGATGGTCTGAATTGTTCCACTGACAGATAATTTGCTTATTTCCTGGCATAGATCGTTCATTCATGATGCAAAAAGGGAAAAGACAGGCACACAAAAAAAGGGGGAGGGGTTGTTGCAACTGTGCCTGAACCCACTAAAATAGCATAGTTCTAGTAGGCATGGTGAGCTGAACAAATAGTGAAGTAATTGAAATTAGGTTTGTCAAAACCAATACTTTGGAATCCAACAAAATTTGATAGAGTTTAAGAACTCACTGTATAAAACACTCCCTGCAAGTTTTAAAGAAATGTGACCAATAATATGGAGTGTATTGAGTAAACAAGACTAAGCCATCAAATGGTTGCTTTTCCTAAACTGACTGCTGGGTTTTCTTCATTTTGACGGGGTTCAATTCCTTGATAATTCATATGATCTGTGCAAGTTTCAAGAAAACTGAACCAAAAAGGCCGACTTACATGATTGTAATCGCGTTAACAATACACGCATATCTTCAATTTTAAAAGGCTACTTTTCACATACTTATTGTCAGATTTTTTTTTTTTTTTTTTTTTCTCAAAATCAATAGGCTTCAAGCCATTGATAATATAAACAAACTGTGCAAGTTCCACGAAATTCAAGCTCAAATACAGACTTTATTACGTAAACAAGAAAAAGATTAACGAAAGGACAGACACACAGACGGACGACAGAAACCATGCGGTGACAAAAGCTGTGCTTGCTTCCAGCCAGTAGAGCTAAGAATGAATATTGAGAAAACAGTTCATTCTGTTACGGTGTTTTAACTGTTTTAATGGCTATTATACATATCTCTCATTTTCATACTTATAAGTATTGAGACAAAATATGAAATAATTCATTCAATCCAAACTCATTTTTCCTCTCAATTTGAGGAAGGGTTAAAAGTATTAACATAAGTTAATGATTCTAAAACCTATTATATTAAATACTTTAAGTACAGTTTTATTTACCTTTCCCCAAGTACATGTGAATTAAATAAACTCAGAAAGCATATCAGTTAAACTGGTATGTACGAGTAAATATCATATGTGAGTTACCAAATGTCAAATTCTTAATTTTTGTTTTTATGAGTCAGACTATTATGAAGTATACTTTTGCAAAGCCGCTGCACCTGCAAACAAATCAATCTATTAGTATCAACTTATGTCTTTTTGGTATCTTTATAATTACAAATTAATGCATGTCAGAATTTTTAAAAATAAAATGCAATATAAGTTCTAAATTTTTAAGCAAGTCAATAAGTATATGTTTAAGTAATGAAAAAATAGAAAGTTAAAAAGAGTTAGTTATTAAGTATCACACAACTGTTTAAAGGACACATCATTTCATACATTTCCTGAATCAATAAATTGCAATATGAACTCAGATTTTTTAAGCAAGTCAATTAGCATGTGCTTAATAAAATTGATTTAAAAAATAAAAAAAAAAAAAAAAAAATGCAAGTTAAGAGTTAGTCATTAAGTTGCACACAAGCTGTTTGAAAGACACATCATTTCACATATTTCCTGAATCATGAAAAGGCCTGTAGTAAATCTGTGTAAAAATGTCTCAAGATTTTCAGTCATTTCACGAAATTCCTGAAAAAATCAGGCATTTCGCGAAATCCCTAAGTGAAACAGTCATTTCATGAATTTCCTGATTTTTTTAGGAATTTCATGAAATTCCTAGTTTCACAGATTTACTGTAACATATATACACGGTTTAAGTTCGCCAAGCTCCGGAAACTCCCGAACCTTTACGTATGATATCGATTATTCTCATCGATTTCTTGGTATGCGAGACTGCTGATAAGGCATGTCCGTGAAAGTTGGCTATGTGCCGTACTGCGACCCTATTGCAGTCAGGCATCAATTGGCAGTGCGTTTGCATTTTACCGAGCGAAATTACACGTCCTATCCCGACTGCAGTCCGTTTTACGATTTCGTTGACCAGGGTAAGACCTTTCTAAGAACAGGTTTGGTGAGAAGGGGGCTTTAGGCATTATCAGGCCAAAATTACTCGTTCTACCCTGTCCGCAACCCGTTTTCCGATTATGTCAGGACGGGGTAAGACATTCCAAAAACAAGGTTGGTGTAACGGGGGCTTTAATTAAAATCAGATAAAATCTAATTACATGTATCTATCATTATTAGGAGCAATGTTTCTGTTCTTCTTGTTGTGTTCTTAGAATAGATTACAGTTGTAGTCACAATACAAACTTGAAATAAAAACCGTTAACCCTCAAGCTCCGACTGATTAAATTCAATGGACATTTTAAATCGAGACCAACATGTCATTCCAATTTCAAGGTTGCTTTAGTCCATAATGTCTCGGACAAGCTCACATGGTAGATCAAAGAACAGACGGCACGTTTTGTGCAGTCTGATATTGATCCGCACGGGTTGCAATGGCAACTATAGCTGTGAAAAGCGCTTAAAGGGAAAATGTTCAGCTCTGTATCTTCTTAAATCTTTACCAGAAAACCAAACTTTAGACTCGTACAAATTCATAGATTTGAGGACGTCACGTTAAATGTGGTTCAAATAAGGGTATTGACTTTTAAAGTGTAGAGATCATCGTAGGAAAAGGGGAAATGCTGGTTACCAGACAATGCTGGTTTCACACACTGTTTTCAAGTTCTTCCGCAGGGTCGTTAAAAAGACGAAATCTTTTAGTAAGGGACTAAAAAATGCGATAGATAACCATTCGAAAACATTGTTGTAAAGCTAAATAACCATTATACTATAATCAATACATTTCGACAAAGGGACAAAATGCTCGGAACCGTCCCATAATGCCAGTTTCAGAAGTGGTCTGCTGCATAACAAAAAGACTTGTCAGAAGGTATTAAGAAACTGAAATCTGAATCGCCGCGTTTCAGCAGCAACTATATTTTAAACTTTTTATTGGAAGGTTCTTTTGTCATTGAATAGCTGTGTTTTCAGTGAAATTTTCACTAATAACACTCCACATCCCTCTGTTCTTTTGTTATATTCCCTCTACTTTTTATTTTTTTTTAAATTGACTTATGTTTTTCTGTAATTAGTAATGATATGATCATTTATTAACCGTTACCCGAAATTTGGAGAAGAACTTTAGAAGCCTAAGCTTTCGTTCTTATCCATTTCTTCAGTATATTTGTCATATAATTGTATAGTATTGTCTTTTGTAAACTTGTATATTATACTGTTGAATAAATCAAGCGTTGTGGCATTTGTCAAGGAAGCCAGTGTGTGGAATTAATAATTTGAAAAAGAGAGAGAGAGAGAGGCATATTATTCAAATATTAGCATGAAAGTCAACCTACTAAGCAAATTAATACCTTTTTGGTTGAAGGGAGAGTACTCATGCCAAAGTTTGGATTATCTATGTATTGGTGGTCTCCCTTCGATCATTCAGTACGGGCCAGGAGTAATGTCCCTTGATGGTAGGAAGCATGATGGGTAGAGAGAGGAACCTTGTAAATATATCGAATAAAATTAAGTTTTATGGTGGCATATTTTTGCCACGAGATACGAGATAACTATCATGATAATTTTAGAAAACTATCGAGCGATAAATCAAAGTTTCCTGGAAATTTTATCGTGATAGTGAAAAGTTTCCTGAAAAAAAATCACGATAAACTTTGTTATCTAGAAAATTTTACATTTATCGGTAAGTATTTTAACGCAAAATTTCTCAGTTGTGCACGAGGCTGACATTCGAGATAAAATTATCCTGATAGTTTCATCTGTTTGTCGATAGCTATAATAGAAAATTCACCATTTGGATGAACTCGGTTGTTTTTGACATAACAAAATTAAAGTAAGTAAAAATTCGAATTATTTACAACTGTAGCTTAATTGGTAAATTTTGACAAGACTCGAAATGTACAGAAGTCTGTTAAACACAAAGAAGACTCAAAATGCCTCCTACGAACATCTTTAAAACCATTCAGGAAGAGGAGAATTCATAAGGTTGTAGACGAAGATGTGCCTAAACCGTATCTAATTATAAATACCGAGATCATCCAAATGGTGAATTTTCTATTTATAGATATCGACAAACGGATGGAACTATCAGGATAATTTTATCTCGAATGTCAGTTGTGGGCACGAAAACAAAACAAACAAAAAAACCGCATGATAACAGTTAGAATTATTGTGATATTTTTATAGTGAAAATTTGTATTATCTAGATAATATTTCAAGGAAACTTTGTTTTATCACGATAGTTCTCTTAAATTATCGCAATAGATATCTCGTATCTCGCGGCAGAAATATGCCACCATCACGTTTATACCTGAAAACTATGATTTTGAGATATCTTTGGCCGTCAAGATCTAATTCCCAATATTATGTACAGTCAATTATTAGTTCCCTACCGGCGAAGCCGAAGGGGACTTTAGGTTTGCACTCCGTCCGTCCATCTGTCTGTCCGTCTGTCTGTCAGTCCTCCGGCAAATCAGTTTTCCGGACTTTTTTTTCTAAACGCTGGCAGATATTGAGCTGATTTTTGGTGTGTAAGTCAACCACCATGAGTTACAGATCAAGTTTGAGTTTCGTTCCGGTCCGCTGATTTCTGACAAAATTACGGGGCCTTGGACCTAGAAAATTTCACCGAAAAAACAGTTTTCCGGACTTTTTCCTAAACACTGGCAGATTTTGAGCTGATTTTTAGTATGCAAGTCAACCACCATGAGTTATAGATCAAGTTTGAGTTTCTTTCCGGTCCGCTGATTTTTTACAAAATTATGGGCCTTGGACTTAGAAAATTTCACCGAAGAAACAGTTACCCGGACTTTTTTCTAAACGCTGGCAGATATTGAGCTGATTCTTGGTGTGCAAGTTAGCCACTATGATTTACAGATCATGTTTTAGTTTCGTTCCGGTCCACTGATTTTTGATGAAATTACGGGCCTTTCACCTAGAATTTTTCACCGAAAAAACAGTTTTCCAGACTTTTTTTCTAAATGCTGGTGCAGCAGATATTGAGCTGATTTTCAGTGTGTAAGTCAACCACCATGAGTTACAGATCAAGTTCGAGTTTCGTTCTGGTCCACTGATTTTTGACGAAATTACGGGCCTTGGACTAAGAAATTTCACCGAAAAAACAGTTACCCCAACTTTTTTTCTAAACGCCGGCAGATATTGAGCTGTGTTTTGGTATTTGAATTTACCACCATGGCATGCACACCCATATATGATCAAGTTCGAGTTTCGTTCCAGTCCACTGATTTTTGACGAAATTACAGGCCTTGAAAATTTGCTTTTACAGGGGCATTTGCGTTTCACAAAATACATCTTGTCTTAGTAAAACTTCTTCAATGAACTTACATTAACAAGGAAAAATGTTTATATATCTGGCTTTTATTAAAGCATCGCATACAAAGACATGGGGTCAAATACGTTCTTTCTCCTCCACAGATTTTCACAAACTATACGTGCCAGCGATATATACGGCCGGTAGGGGACTGGGTATTGCTATGCAATACTATCAGAATGCTTGTTTTGATCTGTAAATATTCATGCACAATCAAATGGAGTATCGTGCAATCATGGGACGAACAAGCCCAGGGACGACCTAGTTTTGAAACGAACAAGCCCGGAACCAAGCGGTCTGTAGACAAATTTTGTGCATATCACTGCGCCAACAGAAGGCTATCAGCGGGTAAAGCTATTTTCAATCGAAAGGAACTATTTCCATGATCGATGGCCTAATCCAGTTTATTTTGATACGCCATTTCTGAGTGCTATCGAAAAATTTATTTGTCTCAGAAAAATTGAGTGAGTTTAATTGGGTTTATTTCCTTTGGTTTTGCACAAAATATGATACATGGTCTTCAAAATTCAACATTGAAATCGACAAATGCCACAAAAATGTCTAAACTATTTATGGAACTACAAAAGTACTGATTTGTCCAAATTCATAGCATTTGCAGACAGCATATAATAAATAGTGGCCCACATAAGTTTTTTTTTTTTTTTTTTTCGCGAAAGGGTGGAAAACATCGTGGGAAAAAGAGAAATGCCTGACATTAGGATTCTTTTCCGTACCCACAATGTTTTTAAATGCTTTCTCTAAATAGCATGGTCGTTAAAAAAAACAAAACCCGATTGTTTGATAGAGGGATTACACCATATTTCCAGTGATAGATCTCATCGAAAAATTCTTTTTTTAACAATGCTCAAAACATCGGGGTTGGAGGAGCATTTACTCGTTGCTTCTTTTCTCACAGGGTTTTCTTAAGATCTTAACTACGGGGGCGTAAAAAGACAAATTTGTTTGGTAACAGGTCAAAGACTTATTATAATGGAAAGAAGCATAGTCCCTATCAAAGACATTTGGAAAGTAATGGGATATCGCAAGCCCTTGTCTAAATTTGGCCTTTAAATAGGCTCGAAGGGTATGCAGTCACTTCGTACCATAACCATTTCCTACCATTCCGTTTATGACCATTTCATACCATAGATTTACCACTTCGTACCCGTTGTCTGCGCATGCCATATTCTTTGAAGATACGATCTGTCTGCTATGATGCATCACTGATCCCATATACTAGGGAAAAGTAGGGCTTGTAAACACCGAAGCTATTACCCAAGCCTGTAGGGGCTGGTGCATAGGTTACATGCTAGCTGATCATAACTGAATAAATCACACCAGGCACCGTTTTATTGAGTAAACGTTTATTTTATTTTGAAATTCAAAGTAACGGTTGTCGTTTTGAAAAGGAGTCCGGTTCTGTACCCAGAATGCCCAAATTAGATGTGTATTTGTAGAATGCCATCTAGCAGGAGATAATGACTTCGTACCATAAATTTACCATTTCGTATCATAGCATTACCACTTCGTACCATGATAATAGACTACCATTTCGTACCATGACCAAAAGTATCAATAAATGTGTCAAAAAGAGACATAAATTTAATATATTTACTTAGTATAAACCAATGCTTTGGTAATCAAATTTACGGGATTATCATATATCAGTTAAATCAGTTGCGACTGAGAAAACAGGTAATTGGTCTGTTTGTAATGTTTGTTGCAGGTCGGATTATTTGAACTGGGATCAAACTGATTGCATTAAACTGAACATTCAATCAAAGAATTATAATTATTTGATTACCCTTGATTGCCTAGATCAGGGATCTTATATACCCCCATCTGTCATCCATTCCATTTCAATCTAGTTTATTAATTTCTTTAGCTCACCTGAGCACAACGTGCTCAAGGGGAGCTCTTAGGATCACCCTGTGTCCGTCGTTCGTTCTGCGTCGTCCGTCGTGCGTCATCAACAATTCTTTAAACATCATCTCCTCCTAAACCACTAAGCCAATGTCAACCAAACTTGGCAGAAATGTTCGTAGCCGTGGTGGGGGGGGGGGGGGGGGGCTCTTTGCACTGTATGGACTTAAAGAAATTCTTTGAAATTCTTCTTCTCTTAAACCACTCGTCAGATTTTGAAATAATTTCACAGAAATGTCCCTTGGATGCCCCTTTTGAAAAATTGTTCGCGAAATTTTGATCCGTCAAGGAACACGGCTGTGGTGGTGGGGGGGCTATTTGCACAATACGGACATGAAGAAATTCTTAAAAATTCTTCTTCTATGAAACCACTGGTCAGATTTTGAAATAATTTCACAGAAATGAACCTTTGTTGCCAAATTATGCCCCTTTTTTGACTTAGAATTTTAACTTACTATCCAGCACCCAACAGCCAATCGTTGGCACCCGCATGCAGTGCTCTTTTTTTTTTTTTTTTTTTCTTATTGAAGTTATTGAAGGAAAAGTTTTGAAATAACAAAAAAAAAGGGCCATCTTGACCCCTCTTGTTTAAACATGACGCCGAGACAAGGACAAGGTCAAACGTCATGGTCAATGTAACAATTTTATTTCTTGTAAAAACATCATTCACCACAATATTCATTTGCTAAAACTACACACCTTACAAAAGCAATTCGTTTTTATGACTTTCGAAGAAACTACTTTGAAAATATTATGGGAAAAGGAGATATTCAGAAAGTGTTTTTGCGTATTTGCTTCACTTCAATATAAATTTAACTTAAATAAATAGTTTTTTTTATTTTGTTTTTCTTCTTTCAAATCGTCATAACGGACGTTTTTCATAGTCAAAACTTTGTCATAGGTCCCAAAAATATGGTACGAAATGGTAAAATTATGGTACGAAATGGTATAACCTATGGTACGAAATGGTTAAATTATGGTACGAAGTGACTGGTACGAAATGGTCATGGTACAAAACGTCCGTAATTCGCTCGAAGAGGCCCGTGGAATTAACACGTCCCCGAATCAAGTACGAAGGAAACTGAGTACTAAGATAGGTCTTAATTCTGGTTTGTGTAAAAAATAGGTAAGTTTCTCGGTCGTGTCATTAAATCATTGTTCTTTTTCTGCCATTAAAATGGACTAAATTACCAGGTTTTAATGTCATTACTTGAGTAAAGCAATTCAATAATCATTGTATATAAATTGTTATCCGTATTCGCGTTGGTAGTCAAAACGGACAGGTTCAAAGTCAAAGTTGAAATTAAGTACTACTCATAACTATACTCCTAAAGGCAATTTTTCTAGATCTAGAAAGATCTAGGTCAAACATTTAGGTGATTTAGGCTTGTTATAGGAAGGAGAAACATTTTAGGCACAGAAAAAGGTAATTTGACTGTAAAAATAATTGTGGTAAAAGAAGGTAATTAGTGAAAGGATTAACTGGGTCTAGAAACACATCTTTAAACACAGCTCACAGTCTCCCACCTTTGACATGTATTTGGAGTATTGATGGTTAAACGTGTATTGATCCATTCAATAAACATGTCTTAAAACTCATCTGTCATTGTCAGTCTCAGGACTCGTAAAATACAGAATTTTTAAATGATACATGGCTTGTCACAAGAAATTGATAGAGGCATCTTTTTTTTTTTTTTATCTATTTGCCACAACATTTTAATTTCATTTGTTTGTTACAGAAAATGAGCAGACAAGCCAGATTGCCCCCTCTTCCAAATTTGAGAGAAGTGCTGAACATTTACGGGATTTCAGCTATGAAAAATCTCTCACAAAATTTCATATTGGATATGACTTTAGCTTCTACAATAGTCAAGCAAGCAGGAAAGTTAGATGGTTGTCATGTTGTGGAGATCGGACCAGGGCTTGGTTCACTGACTCGAGCCATTCTTGAACAGAATATTCAACATTTGGACGTTGTTGAGATTGACAAAAGATTAATTCCAGGCTTGAAGGTAGCTCTTGGTCAGTCTTTCTGGTTTTGTGTGATTTGGGTTTTCTAAATAAAGCAAAGTTCTTCAGTAACTTAAACTTTTATCCAGCAATTAAAAGTTTTTTATGATCCTTAGGAAGATGGGTTTTGAAAACATTGCGGAAAAAAAGAAAAAAAAAATTGAAGCCAAATTTACAGATTTCTAAAAATGTATTATTACACAAGCATAGCAAGGTTCAAATTTAACGGTCACAAACTCGCAAAATGTGAGCTGAATTGAAAAAATGCGAGTGCCAAATTCTAACAGTCGAAATAATTTGCTAGTGCGCCGGAAAATGGGCAAACCTACCGCTTAAAAATCTGAATTAATCCGTAATTGTGGTCGTTTTTCGTGTACACTGAATTGCCGTATGCGGTGTAGAACTATCCTTTGAGAGTATCACTGACCACGTGACCGGTATTTGTAGAGATGCTTGTTGCGATATTGTAAATACATGTATCCGATATTTAAAGCGTGTAGACGATTCTGACGTTGTTTATACGTCTGCATTGCCTCGCTGAGAGTATGGAGCGGAAAATATTCAGTTTATTCGGCAAAAGGCCGGATTCCGTGACATTGCAGGAATGCACAGACCCCAATGGGTTAAAATATTGCTAGTAGAGCGAGTGCACCCATTACCGAACACCTAAGCATGATAATTTGCCGTTCGTAAATAAAACCACCTATTGAACAGGCGACGTCATTTTTATCATCTTTTGTGTATTCCTTACAATTGTAACTGATAACTAACGCAGTATAGTGCACCGATATCGAGTTATGGGCATTTCTACGATGTAACCGAAGGGTTGAAATTACGAACGCTGGTTATGAATCCGAATACATATGGTTGTAAATCAGAACACGTCGGCAATTTTTAAAAAATACCACTTCAAACAGGTGTTAAAAGCAGTCTATACCAGAAATTACGGTTATTTGCGAACACCCTTGTGTATGCAAATAACGACAACTCTGGAAAGATATCTATTTTGACCGGGGTCCTGTCAGATATCGAGGTATCGATAATGGCATTATATGCTGACAAGACCCCAGTCTAATATCTATGGGTCACTACTAAATCACGGAACAGAACAGAACGGAAAGGGAAAAAAATCCCTTGACATCTTGTTGCATAGTTTGCGTCACTGAAAAGTTTTGAAAATATTGTGGCCAAAGGAGTTATTGCTTATGATGAGCAATATCTCCTCTTGTCACAATGTTCTCAACATTATTTTACAGCAATGCTCAAGATATCAACAAAACAATGGATTTATTCTTATAACATGAAACATGCAAATGAAACAAGCTCGTATCAGTGAACCAATTTTCCCATGATAATCACACCTTCAGTGATTGAACCTAACAATATTTACATAATTCGTAATTAAAACCAGTGTGGGAAAATAAGGTTTGAAATCCGAACAGCCAGATATCTTCATCAACCACACGTAATGATTTAAAATGTCTATTGATGCTGGTAAATAATAGTTTCACCGTTAATAAAACGATACAAAAACAGATTTCTAGTGCCTTTGTGGCGCAAGGTAACCTTAAGTAACAATGTCGTTGGATTAGCGAATGTCACAATTTTACTCAGCTGATTGCGAGTAGCAAAACAAACTTGAAGTTGTGGGAGATATAATCACATATTGGCTCCAAAATGGCGAAACGGGAAAGAGTAATATAGCTACGTTATACATGTGATGTCATATTTGTAGTGCAAAAGAACTAAGGTCATAAATAGGAACTTGTTCGGAATAAGACGTCGTTCGGAATCACATGCACCTGCTCTACAAAATTGATTTTGGCTAGTAGAAAAAATGGTCACTAGCAAATTTTTGCTAGTTGAAAAAAAGTTGAATTTGACCCTTGCATAGTATCATATAATGAGTCAAGTTCTGTGAAAAGGGGGTTTGTGGCATCTGCAAAAAGTATATGGTTAAGGCAAAGGTTAATATAAAACACAACTTTTAGCTTTTAGCAAACAATCCAGTGTTCAACAAAACCTCATGAGTAGTATGTTTGAAAACATTTTGGGAAAAGAAGCTGTTCTTCATTTCAAACAATGTTTTCTGCCCTTTCAAAGAAAGATCCCATCATTTGACTCCTTTTCAAACATCAAAATTTAAGACTTCTCTAAATTGAAAGCATCTGCAGATGGGAAATCAAATGTGAAATTTATCTCCAGAAGGTTCTGATACATAAGTAAAGGTGAAAACATTGTGGCAAAAGTAGAATTTTCTGGTTACAAAAATCATCGCTGATTGCCACAATATTTTCCCCTGTGATCTGGTTGCTATAAAGATAGTGAGTTGATAAATTGAAATAATGAGAAAATTACTAACATGAAATGAATGTGTAGAAAATGTCTTTACAGGTCTTAGAGAAACGATCACAGTGTATGACCATTCATCACAAAGACTGCTTGCAATTTCCCATGGACAACCTGTTTCCAGAGGAGTATGTTGTGCCGTGGGAGGACAAAATGCCCAAAATTCACATCATTGGAAATTTACCATTTGGAGTTTCAATACCACTAATTATTCAGTACTTATCAGCAATAAGTAAACGGAGTGGGGCATGGAGATATGGACGAGTACCAATGACTATAACTTTGAGTGATATTGTTGGATGTAAAGTTTGTTCTATTCCTAGATCAAGAGATCGAGGGAGACTTGCATTTGATATACAGAACCTGTGTCATGTGACTATGAAACGTCGTATATCAGGTAGGCTCATCTTCCATTAACGAGCCATGAATTAAATGCATTCCATGATGCAGATTGCTGTTTAATGCATCTTTTGGAAATGGCTGTCCTAAGAACTATGAAAAGTGACAAGTTTAGAAATTGCAGGTAACTACAGGGGTTTAACCCTTTACCAAACAGTCCTTAGTTTTAAATATCCTGAGAAGATGGCTGTTAAATTAGCATTTTCTGCTTTTCCTGCAATTTTTGCTGTCTTTCTAAAGATTACTCTTAAGATTTGAGCCACCTTTATTTTGTTGTCTTAAAAACCTTTTGATTTGGACAAGCTAAAAATTTGGGTTGTTTGGTAAACAAATAACTTCACTAGTTAAAAGCCAGTAAGCTTATGTCATGGCCTGATGTCTGTTGTGGATCTGTCAGTATGTTAGATACTATTTCAAGCATCTTGGTGTTTTGCCACTTTTCTCAAAAGCAGTTTGCTGCAGGACAAATAGAAAATGCATTTTGGGAGGAGAAACTGCTAGTAACTAAGCCGTTACTCCTTTTTCCTGCAATGTCGTTAACCCTTTACCATAATATCCCTACTTTTAACAACCCTAAAGGTGAAGGCTTTTGAAAACATTGTGGGAAAAGGAGAAAATGCTGGTAACCAGCATTTTCTTCTTTTCCCACAATGTTTTCTATCCCGCTAATTACAGGTTTAATCTTTTGAGCTATATTTAATTTGTTATCTGCAAGAGCTTTCAATTTGGTCAAGTCCAAATTTTCCTTGGGTGGTAAAGAGTTAAAGGCCTTTTTCTTCAACCCTGTACCTAACAATCCCGAGTTTTAACAACCCTATGAGAGAAGGCTTTTACAAACTGTGGAAAAAGGAGAAAATGCTGGTAAGGGGTAACCAGCATTTTCTCCTCTTCCCATAATGTTTTTTACTCTATCAAAGACAAATAGCCATTTGTGATTTTTCGTCTGCAAATGCTTTTTATTTGGATGGGTCAAATTTTTTTTTGTTTGGGAAAGAGGAAAGGTTGGATCCTTTGGTAAAGTGATAATGGTCTATGTTATATTACTTACAGGCAGTGCTTTTGTACCAAAAGCAGAGTGTGATGTTGCCCTTTTGACATTCACACCAAGGAAAAAGCCAGTTGTGGATTTACCTTTTAATCTAACATGTAAAGTATCAAAGGAGCTTTTTCATCTTAAGAAGAAATTTGTTTCAACAAATATAAAGTAAGTGGGATTTGACTATGTTTGTGTTGTATGGTGCTTCAGTATGAAGAATTTGGTGTTGGTTTACCAGGATCAGTTTTCATTCTAGCATTTTAGTTTGAAACAGATGGAAAATTTAAGTTGAATGTATTTCTTTATCTACTTGTTCGGATTTATCTGAAATCCCAATTTTTCACTAAATAGAAAAAAAAAGGAAGGAAGATCGAGAAGAGTTTTTTGCTTTAGAAATCATCAGCATTGTAGAAATCTGTTTTTCTGAAATCATCATCTGCCAGTCTTCATGTATAGAAATTAGGGAGCTAACTGTAGGTAGAATAAGTCTATTATTCTGGAAATTATTACTGTTGAAGGAAGTTGTGCCTTGGATATTGGGATCTGCTGATATTTATACCCCTCACCTACGAAGTACGCAATGTCTCTCTGTCTGTAGACTTTTTCATTTTTGTGCTCTAACTCAAAAGCTGTTTGATCTAGGACCCTGAAACTTTATACAAGTGTTGCTCATGACCCAGGAAGGTGCCTAATTGTTTTTGGGTCACATGGGTCAGTTTAACGTCACTGGTGATCTTTGGTTTGAAAACCATTTCCGTTCTCTGATTGTGCTGCTTCAGTGGCAAGGTGTTGGTGAGGCTTATTTGTCCGCTTTGCAACAGTTCTAGTTGTGAGTGAATTTGTTTACAAATAAACTGAGTTGAATCTGACAAATGATTTTCTTGCACTAGAAATTGCCTATGTTCTGGAAATTAGTGCTTCTCAACTCAGGAACTACCTGATCATGTTTTTGCAACTGATTTTCCTGGCAACCCTTTTAGTGCAAATCAGGGATCATATGTATGATCCTTGGTGCTAATGGCAACTCACAGAGCTTTTCTGGACAGCTTAGATCTAAGATCATGCAACACGAAACACACAGACTAATTTTATATCTACACATCTTATGCTTGTAAGATATATCATGCCATTTGCAGTAGAATTGTAAAGTTTGTTTGTTCCATTGGAACACAGTAAATTTATTTTAGATACAGATAGGGATTTAACCCTTAAAGCACCTTTCACAACTAAAGTTGCTTTTGCTGCCTGTATAGATAAAGATCTGACTGCACAAAATGTGCAGTCTGATCTCTGATCAACACTTTCTACTCAGCTGAAAGGCTATAGAAAACAGGAAACTTACAACTGCACTTAATTATGTTTTATTTCTAGACAGATTCTGTCTGATGGGTTTATTTGGCCCTCTAAGGATTAACAGGACTCTGTTCTTGCTCCTAATGGAACTTTACCTAGGAAATTAGGAAATACTGTCAATGTGCATCAGTCTAAAATTTTCCAGCCAGGTAAACAGTTCAATCTTGCAAGATACTATCTTATAGTAGATGGTAATTATAAATGGGCCATGCTCTGGTAAAAGGGGGCTTAATGCATCTCCGTAATCCATGATACCAAGCAAGTCCATCACATAATTATGGATCCATAATATCTATTTTTCTGACCACCGGCTGTATCATTACAGGTATACTGGTCCTTGTACATACAGAAAATCGACCAATAGCAAAAAGTTTCGGCCCAGGTCAGCCTGCGCGTACTGCGCAGGCTGACCTGAGTCGATACTTTTCGCAAATGCATTAAGCCCCCTTTTCACAGAGCATGGCTCAAATTGTTTTGATACTTTGTCCCTTATGTATTAGCCCAGGTTTGTAGAAAAGTTCAAAAATTGCTTTTTAAGCATGCAATTCAACAGGGTTTTCCTGCAGATATTGTTTAAATTGATAATTTTTTTTTCCAGAGGCCTCTTTCCACATGATAAACATTACCTTGTTAAACAGCTTTTAGATGAATGTAAAATTTTTCCAAGACAGAGACCAATCAATCTGACCAATGAGGAGATAGGAAGAATATGTTTAGCGTTCAGTAAAATGTGTGAACGTTTCCCATACCTCCTAAAATATGACAATAGAAATGCAGAAAGTATTTACCATAGTTCCGTAGTAGCAAAAGTGGAAAAAGAACTGGGATTTGTTGATATATTTTCTGACTCTGGTGATAGGATTGATGAACAACTTAAGGAAGACGAGGAAGAAGAAAGTTTCTGGTTGGAAGAGAATTCATGATTGTTCTTCTTTCCTGTCAGAAATCATAATTTGCACAGTCTGATCTTGATCTTTATAGTGCATCGAAGAACCTACAAGGAATACAAATCTTATCCTAGTCTACATTGTTCACCATAGCACTTGTTGCTATGGATATTCCGCATTGTGACAAAAGGAGAATGTAATTATAATAAACAAGACATGTACTGTTATGTCCTGTTATAACTGTGTTTTCCATTTTGATGTACTGCTAGACTAGTAAGTCATCTTCAGATCTCAACTCTACCAAACAACAAAATTTTAGGCTTGTCCAAATTGTAAGCATTTGCAGACGTCAAAGTAAATTTGACCCAAAATTTTTAATTTGTTTTTTGAGAAGAGTAGGAAACATTGAGGAAAAGGAGAAAATGCTGGTTTCCAGCATTTTGTTTTTTTCCACGATATTTTAAAGTATTTTCAATTCTTCTCTATGTTTGTTAAAACTCAGGATTGTTTGGTGAAGTGTTAATGTGTTATTTGTCAATGCTATTTGTTTTATGACAGATTAAATTAAAAAAAAAAGTGAAGCTACATGTATTCTCAGATTTACTGTAAAAAACGATACTACGGTGAACTCTTTACCAAACAGTTCCTGGGTTTTTCGACCATCAAGAACCTTTGATAAAAATGGGAAAAGGAGAAAATACCTTGGAACCAGCATTTTCTCCTTTTCAC
Source organism: Hippopus hippopus (assembly GCA_946811185.2). Lineage (NCBI taxonomy): Eukaryota > Metazoa > Mollusca > Bivalvia > Cardiida > Cardiidae > Hippopus > Hippopus hippopus. Next base: position 37,363,362 of record OX328099.1, on the reverse strand, counting down.
ACTATGTTTTATGCCCTTTCAAAATATTTCCCATCCTCTGATAAACATTTTAACCGTTTACAACACAATCCCGACTCTTAACGACCCTAAGAAAGAAGCCTTGTGAAAACATTGTAGGAAAAGGAGAAAATGCTGGTAACCAGCATTTTCTCCTTTTCCCACAATGTTTTCTTCCCTTCCCCTCAAAAAATCAATTTGTCAGTCACATTTATTTTGTTGTCTGCAACTCCTTTCAGTTTGGACAAGTCTAAAATTTTGTCGTTTGGTAAAGAGTTAACCCACAGAGCACGGAAAGAAACAAACAGCCACTTTCAGTCTAGAAATAAGACCCAAATAATTGAAGTTTCATGGTTACTCTTGTTCAGAATATCTCAGAAGAATGGACAGTGTAGACCAAGATGAGACTGCAAGATTTATATTATATCAATTTATGTGAAAGAAAGTCCTTGCAACTTATATTTATCATTCTCCATGGTTGCAACTTATGATTAATCACTCTCCATGGTTGCTTCTTGGAAACCTTATTTTGAGGATTGATGATAGTCATTTGGACAGGAGTCATTCCACTCTCACTCCTGATCATTGCTTTTAGGATGACTATGTGAAAAAGCAGCCAGTGGCTTTGGAAGAACATTGTGGGATAAGAAACTCCAGGAAAGCATGGATAGGTGCACTGGCTGCCAGGATCTAACCGAAATAATTTTGAAAACAGTGTTAAACACTATACAGTAAATCAGTCAATAGAAACCTCAACAAGACTCACGTCATTGATTATTCAAAAAACTATTTTGTACTGTTTGCGATTGAGAGCTCCTGGTGCCATGTTTTCAAGGCCGTCATTGGTAGTCCAGCAGGTCCGGTGAGTGCCGGACCACTTTTTTGACCTAGTATGCTATGGGCCATACCACTTTTTAGCTCACCTGAGCACGAAGTGCTCAGGGGAGGTATTGTGACCAGTCGTTGTCCGGCGTCCGTCTGTCCACAATTCCTTTAAACATCTTCTCCTCCTAAACCGCTTGGCCAATCTTGATGAAACTTGGCAGGGATGTTCCTTGGGTGAAGCCCTACCAAAGTTGTTCAGGAGATTGAATTCCAGCCATAACTCTGGTTGTCATGGCAACAAAAAGGGAAAAAATAGCAAAATCTTTGAAAATCTTCTTCTCTGAAACTAGAAGGCGTAGAGCTTTGATATTTGGTATGTAGCATCTCCTAGTGGACCTCTACCAAGTTTGTTCATACGATGTCCTTAGGGTCAAAACTGGCCCCGCCCCAGGGGTCTCAAGATTGAACATAGGAACAAAGAAGGAAAACTTTAAAATTCTTCTTCTCTGAAACTGGAAGGCATACAGCTTTGATATTTGGTATGTAGCATCTCCTAGTGGACCTCTACCAAGTTTGTTCATACGATGCCCTTAGGGTCAAAACTGGCCCCGCCCCAGGGGTCTCAAGATTGAACATAGGAACAAAGAAGGAAAACTTCGAAATTCTTCTTCTCTAAAACTGGAAGGCGTAGAGCTTTGATATTTGGTATGTAGTATCTCTTAGTGGACCTCTACCAAGTTTGTTCATACGATGCCCCTGTGGTCAAAACTGGCCCAGCCCTTGGGGTCACAATTTCTAACATAGGAACAAAGAAGGAAAACTTTAAAATTCTTCTTCTCTAAAACTGGAAGGTGTAGAGCTTTGATATTTGGTATGTAGCATCTCCTAGTGGACCTCTACCAAGTTTGTTCAAAATTGGGTCAACTGGGGTCATAATCTAGGTCACTAGGTCAAATTAAAGAAATACCTTTAGGGCACTCCAGAGGCCACATTTATTGTTCAATTAATTTGAAAATTGGTTAAAATGTTTGTCTTGATGAAATCTAGGATGAATTCAAAATTTGATCACCTGAGGTCATAATCTAGGTCACTAGGTCAAATTAAAGAAATACCTTTTGGGCACTCTAGAGGCCACATTTATTGTTCAATTGATTTGAAAATTGGTCAGAATGTTTGTCTTGATGAAATCTAGGATGAGTTCAAAATTGGGTCACCTGGGGTCATAATCTAGGTCACTAGGTCAAATTAAAGAAATACCTTATGGGCACTCTAGAGGCTACATTTCTTGCTCAATTGACTTGAAAATTGGTCAGAATGTTTGTCTGGATAAAATCTCGCATGAGTTTAAAATTGGATCACCTGGGGTCATAAACTAGGTCACTAGGTCAAATTAAAGAAATACCTTGTAGGCACTCTAGAGGCCACATTTCTTGCTCAGCTGACTTGAAAATTGGTTAAAATGTTTGTCTTGATGAAATCTAGGATGAGTTTAAAATTGGGTCACGTGAGATCATAATCTAGGACACTAGGTCAAATAAAAGTAATACCTTTAGGGCACTCTAGAGGCCACATTTCTTGATCAGTTGACTTGAAAATTGGTCAGAATGTTTGTCATGATGAAATCTAGGATGAGTTCAAAAATTGGGTCACCTGGGGTCATAAACTAGGTCACTAGGTCAAATTAAAGAAATACCTTGTGGGCACTCTAGAGGTGACATTTATTTTTCAATTGATTTGAAAATTAGTTAAAATGTTTGTCTTGATAAAATCTAGGACGACTTAAAAATTGGGTCACATAGGGTCATACTCTAGGTCACTAGGTCAAATGAAAGAAATACCTTCAGGGCACTCTAGAGGTCACATTTCATGCTCAATTGACTTGAAAATTGGTCAGAATGTTTGTCTTGATGAAATATTCGATGACATCGAAATTGGGTCACCTGGGGTCATAATCTAGGTCACTAGGTCAAATTAAAGAAATACCTTGTGGGCACTCTAGAGGCCACATTTCTTGCTCAATTGACTTGAAAATTGGTCAGAATGTTTGTCTTGATGAAATCTCAGGTGAGTCTAAAATTGGGTCACCAGGGATCATAAACTAGGTCACTAGGTCAAATTAAAGAAATACATTGTGGGCACTCTGGAGGTCACATTTATTGTTCATTTGATTTGGAAATTGGTTAAAATGTTTGTCTTGATGAAATCTAGGATGAGTTCAAAATTGGTTCACGTGGGGTCATAATCTAGGTCACTAGGTCAAATAAAAGAAACACCTTTAGGGCACTCTAGAGGTCACATTTCTTGCTCAATTGACTTGAAAATTGGTCAGAATGTTTGTCTTGATGAAATATCCGATGCATTTGAAATTGGGTCACCTGGGGTCATAAACTAGGTCACTTGGTCAAATTAAAGAAATACCTTGTGGGCACTCTAGAGGCCACATTTATTGCTCAAATGATTTGAGAATTATTCAGAATGTTTGTCTTGATAAACTTTCAGATAAGTTCTAAATGGGGTAAACTGGGGTCATAAACTAAGTCACTAGGTCAAATTAAAGAAATACCTTTAGGGCACTCTAGAGGCCACATTTTTTGCTTAATTGACTTGAAAATTGGTCAATGTTTGTTCTTATTCTCACTTTTCGTTAACGACATCGAGTTGTTTTTACAGCAGAATACCAATGAATGCTTTACGCTAGGACAATTATCAATTTTATTTATTACTATTTGCAAACGACTTGGTCCTTATTTCCGATACCGCTACAGGATTACAGCAGTTATTAACAGAATTTGAGAAATATTGTGAAAAGTGGAACCTTAAAGTAAATGTTCAAAAAACCAAAATAGTTGTCTTTCGTAGAGGTAGGACTTTGACTGAAGAAATTAATTTTACATATTCAGGTAACATAATCGAAAAAGTCAACACTTTCAATTATCTAGGCCTAGTTTTTACTAGCAATGGAAGTTTTCAAAATGCCCTTAAGACTTTAACGGGGAAAGCGACGCGTGCAATGAGCGATTTACTACAAATCACTAGACATAAAGAAATTCCTTTAAAAATCATGATTAATTTATTTGACTCCTTTGTCACATCGATTCTATACTATTCTAGCGAGGTCTGGGGCTTTGTGACAAGTGAACTTACAGAAAGACTTCACAGAAAATTTCTTCGAAAATTGTTAAATGTCAAGACCACAACTACTAATTCAGCTATCTAGGGCGAATTTGGAAGATACCCCTTACATATTAATATAAAAACGAGAATAATTAAATATTTCATAAAACTTTTCACAGATAAAAGATCTAATTGTATTTTTCCTGGTAGAATTAGATAAAATAAATAACCCTAACCTTTGGACATTCAAAGTAAAAGAGCTATTACAAAGGACGGGCTTTTACGACATATGGTTATTTCCCGCTTCAGTGAACTTAAATATATTTATACCTATTTTCCGTAATCGACTGATTGACGTTTATGTGAGTGAGTGGTTCCAAGATATTAATAATAGACCTTCACTGTTTGTTTACAGACATCTTAAAGTAGATTTTAGTTTTTCAAATTATCTTTGTAAAATGCAAATAACAACATACAGAAACGCTGTTGCCAAATTACGTCTGTCCGCGCATAACCTTTTTATTGAAACAGGTCGACATAGAAACATTGTTAGAAATGAAAGAACATGTTCACTGTGCACTCTGAATGAAGTTGAGGATGAGTATCATTTTTTGTTAATTTGTCCAGCTTATAATGAATTGAGGCATTTGTATTTTAAAAAGTATTATTATCATAAACCGAGTATGTTAAAATTAATCCAGCTCCTAAACTGTGAAAATGTTAAAGTATTAAATGCAGTTGGAATTTTCTATATTAAGGCAAGTGAGAAAAGAAAAACTGAATTGAGTATTGTCAGTGATTAATTATTAGTCATTTTCCATACTATAATTATATGTAATGTCTGCATCCCACAGTATTGACTTCTAAAGGTTTACATATGGCACACCTGGAGAACATTGTGGTGAAGGGAACACTTGCTTTGATAAGCAATTGCTTCTTTTACCGAGGCCATTTATTGAACTATTTTCTTTTGTTTAAAGGAATGTGTAGTCTACATACACTATTTGCAGTACTCATTATTTACTGGAAGCCGTTTTGGAGAGAGCATTCGCTTTTAACAAGCGAATTCTTTTGCTCAAAACGACTTTCACGTTGATAGAACTTATCTTCCTTGTAATGATTTTCACTAGTAAAATTTAAGTATGATTGTACGAATTACTGGCAAATATACTATACTGCTTCTCATTCTCTAATGTGCTATGTACTTGTTTTAACATTACTCGTATTTACAGGAGGTCATTTTGGACGGAGCATTCGCTTTTAACAAGCGACTTCTTTTGCCAAAACGACTTCCATGTTTATAGTATTTAACTGCCTTGTAATTTATCTCCCTTGTAATGATTTTCACTGGTAAAGTTTGACATCTTACTTACTTGATACTTTTCATTCTCTAATGTGCTATGTACATGTTTCATTTTTATTATTCATTATTTCCGCATTCACTCATTTATTTCTGGATACCAATTTGATATCATTTGTTTTTTGTTTGTTTGTTAGTTTGTTTTGTCCATACCCATGTATGTATATAGAATTTATGTGTTTGGCGATGAACCTTATGTGTTCAAGCCGATATTATGAATAAAGTTTCTGTTCTGGTCTGTTCTGTTCTGTTTGTTTTTATAAATTTTCAGATGAGTTCTAAATTGGGTCATGTGGAGTCATAAACTAGGTCAATAGGTCAAATTAAAGAAATACCTTTTGGGCACTCTAGAGGCCACATTTGTTGTTCAATTGATTTGAAAATTGGTTAAAATGCTTGTCTTGATGAAATATTGGATGAGTTTGAAATTGGGTCACCTGGGGTCATAAACTAGGTCACTTGGTCAAATTAAAGAAATACCTTGTGGGCACTCTAGAGGCCACATTTATTGCTCAATTAACTTGAAAACTGTTCAGAATGTTTGTCTTGATAAATTTTTTGATGATTTCTAAAGCGGGTCATGTGGGGTAATAAATTAGGTCACTAGGTCAACTTACAGAAATCCCTTGTGGACGCCTCTAGAGGCCACATTTTAAGCTCAGTTGACCTGACAATTTGTCAGAAATTGAATTATGCATGTGGAGTGAATTTCGCCTATTGACTCAGGTGAGTGATCCAGGGCCATCATGGCCCTCTTGTTTTCTTTCCAGCCGATTGTTCTTATGTGTTCATCTATGATTTCATTGAATAGCACCATCAACAGTGCCACATTTCATTGATGAAATTATAAATAAGACTCTCACTTTTCTCTTACCAGGGCTATGAAAACATTGAATAAATTTTGGTGACTACACCGCACATACATCACCATTACGCGCTGCACGAAAAAAATAAGTTTTACGCATTGTGCAAAAAGGGGCAAAAAAGTGGATTTAAGGTCTTCTTTGAAGGTTGATATGTAATCCTTGGCAAATTGGCATGCATTCCCCATCCCTACATGCCAGAATTCACTGACAATAGGTGCGAATTTAAGAAAACAGGATGAAAGAGGACCTTGTTTTTGTGATTTTGAGCACCTAATCATTTTGACTCCCCTTGATTCGATTTGCCATTTTAGTTCAGGCCAGCTTTCATACTGCACTTTGATACTTTGAATTTACTTAGATGGTCAACGAACAAACAGTGTAAGAACCCCAGAAAATAATGTCACAAATGATTAAACCAGACATTAAATTCAAGATTTTGTTTTCACGTCCGAGTAAGTGCCATATATCGCAGGGTCATCATCGAAACTGATTTTGGTTTCTACTCTACTGCTAGTTGTTGCATGCATACTGAGGGTTCAAACCATGCCATTGCGGGCAAGAGAGGTATATGTTATGTGACATTTTGTCGGCTTTATCCTAGCAGCTATGCCTGGCAAAGTGCAATGTGAAAAACACGTTTTGGTCTTTCATCATTCCCATGCGATATTAATTGGTAAGTCCTTTAAACATATTCAGGCTATTCAAAAAAGCACAATTGAGCAAATTTACCCCCTGACTGCAGTGAGGAAGACTGATCCCTGTTTTATTAGTCCCCTACCGGCGAAGCCAAAGGGGACTTTAGGTTTGCACTCCGTCCGTCTGTCTGTCTGTCCGTCAGTCCGCACGCAAATCAGTTTTCCGGACTTTTTTTCTAAACGCTGGCAGATTCTGAGCTGATTTTTGGTGTTTAAGTCAACCACCATGAGTTACAGATCAAGTTGGAGTTTCATTACAGTCCACTGATTTTTGACGAAATTACAGGCCTTGGACTTGGAAATTTTCACTGAAAAAAATCAGTTTTCCGTTTTTTTTTTCTAAACGCTAGTAGATATTGAGCTGATTTTTGGTGTGCAAGTCAACCACCATGAGTTACAGATCAAGTTTGAGTTTCGTTCCAGTCCACTGATTTTTGACGAAATTACGGGCCTTGAACTTAGAAATTTTCACCGAAAAAACAGTTTTCCGGACCTTTTTTCAAAACGCTGGCAGTTATTGAGCTGATTTTCGATGTGTAAGTCAACCACCATGAGTTACAGATCAAGTTCAAGTTTCATTCCGGTCCACTGTTTTTTGACAAAATTACGGGCCTTGGACTTAGAAAATTTCACTGAAAAAAAAGAACAGTTTTCCCGACTTTCTTACTTATAACGCTCATGTTTGGTATGTAGGTACCTGTCATTGATACCGATCTTCTGTGGGTTATATGTCCAAGGTCAAGGTAAAAAAATTTAACCCTTATCATGAAAACTTATCCTCAAAACTTTTCATAGTCATTTCTCTGTATATTCAAAGTACTTAAGTTATAACACTTATACATGGTAAGCTGGTACCTGTCATTGGTACACACCTGCTGATGATAAGGTCAAGGTCATCTCACAAGGTAAAGGTCATATTTCTGAAAATTTGCTTTTACGGGGGCATTTGTGTTTCACAAACACATTTTGTCTTGGTAAAACTTCTTCAATGAACTTACTTTAACAAGGAAAATGCTTATATATCTGGCTTTCATTAAAGCATTGCATACAAAGACAGACACGATGCTTATAGTTCTGAAAGGGGGTCAGATACATTCTTTCTCCTCCAGAGAGTTTCACAAACTATACCTGCCAGCGATATATACGGCCAGTAGGGGACTCGGTATTGCTATGCAATACTATCAGAATGCTTGTTTATTTATTTATTTATTTATTCATTTTCTCCCACATCTTTCCTGTGAAAACTAACCATCAGTTAAAACTCAAATTATTTTCTTGTTCTCAAAAACTTTATGTAGAGAAAAGGGCACTTGAAAGTTTGCTTAACTTGGTTTTTTTTTTTTTTTGCAAAAGCTAACAGTAGCTTCTGAAAAAGTAGTCTCTCTGGTTTTGATTCGTCATGATTTTTACATTGACAATTGATGGTCTCAACATATCCAAAGTTTCATTGTGAGACACAGAAGGTGATCTGAACAATAGATAGGAAATTCATATCGAAAAGAGTAACTCAGGTGAGTGGGAGGTTGGTTCAGAATCAGACCTTCTGTCACCCGTTTTATTCAAAGAATCGCCCAATGTCATTGTCTTTTGGTATATATCAATCATGCATGCCTGCCAGTTGGCAAAGAATTACATGTAAGCCTTCAAATACACTTGGAAAATCAGAGTAAAACGATTTTCTGACTCAGAGTAGACCATGGGGCATAAAAAGGCATGATTAAAGCAAAACAGTTCCTAAAGGAATAACACAGATACGATCAAATGAACACCAAAAACACTATTTAAGCCTTTCTTTTCATTTTTTATTCGAATAAAACAGAGTAACAAATGTGCTTAATATTTAATTTTCAAATGAAACTACATGTACTTTCGACTTCTGTTTGAATGTTTTGGAAGAAAGTGGGGAACTGTATAAGTAGATGAATTTTCTGGGTTGAATTTCACTGCTTTGCAAGCTCAGTAGACCAGACAACAGATCCCAAAATTTGTTTGGCCTTGGTCATTGGTTGACAGGGTTCGAACCTGAGCAACTGCTTCCTTTTTCCCCATTTTCCCCCTTTTTTGATTTTATTAACTCTCCCTTATTCATAGACATTTTATACAAATGACAAATTCAAATCATTTAGAATGTGTAAAAACTTTTATTCTGTTATATTGTTTGGTGGTCTTGGAGCAAGGTAAATGAACATAAGTAGTGGTTTTCTTTCAGATGTTTAATCTATGCTAAATAGATACAGACTGCTATCAAAGAGGAATTCATGAAGTATAAAAGGAGTCAAGAACAGTAACTCCTACAGAGAAAATGTAGTCTACAATCAGAGTGGCGAGGGTAATTTCCCATATCATCACACGTTCTCTCTATTTATCTACTTTCATTCATTTCCATGTCTTTTTTTTTACACCCCAACACATACGGCTTACCAGGCTTTAGCTGGGAAAATGTCCCTAATCGACATGATATTGCTAGCAACCGTGATGACATGCTTCAAACTGCTAAAAACAGGGAAATGATGATAGTATGACCAGGCTCCAAAATCAATTGTTATAAGGACCCAAAGATATCTTACATTTTAAAACATTCGATTAAAACCAACATCTGAGTTCGCTTTCACTTTGTTGCATCGGATGTTTGTACACATGCTAACAATGACACTGATTTTGTCATTCTGATTTGAAGACAATTCCATCAGGAGAGTATGTGGTTTTTGTATGTTTTTCTTTCAACAAAGAAATCAAGAAAAAGCATTATTAGTGCTTTTTGTCAAGTTTATATTTTTTAGATGTACAAGTTTAAAACAATTTCTACAAGTGCTTTAGGTAATGAAAAGTTTTATAATTCGTCCTTGTTCATGTGTATCACTGAAATTTATTTGCATTTCGCTGCAATATGATTCATTTTCTCTCACATCTTTCCTGTCAAAACTAATCATCAGTTAAAACTCAATTATTTTCTTGGTGTTCTCAACATCTTCGTGAATAAAAAAGGGCACTTGGAAGTTTGCTTTTTTTTTTTCAACAGCTAACAGTTGCTGCTGAAAAAGAGGTATCTCTGGTTTATTCACTTAGGCTATGATTCTTCATGATTTTAACATAGACTATTGATGGTGAAATCCAAAGTTTCAATGTGAGACACGGAAGCTGATCTGAACAATAGATGGGAAATTCATATCAAAAACAGTAACTCAGACGGGTAGGGGTCAGATCAGAGCCTGTTTTATTCAAAGGATCGCCCAATGTCGAGGTATTTTGGCATATATCGATTGTGTATGTCTGCCGGTCGGCAAAGAATTGCATATGCCTTCAAATACACTTGGAAAATCAGAGTAAAACAAATTTACTTCGAAGTAGGCCATGGGGCATTTTTCTCAAGAAATAACACAGCCATGCTCACTTTTTCAAGAAACGATCAAACCAACAACAAAAACACCTTTTAAACATGTCCTTCCATTTTTTTTCCTGATAAAACAGTAACAACCGTCCTTGATATCAAATTTTCAAATGGAATTACTTCTTCTTTTGCAATGTTTTGGAAGAAAGGGGAACTGTATAAGAAGATTAAATTTCTGTGTTGAATTGCACTGCTTTGCAAGCTCAGTGGGCCAGACTGCAGGTCCCAAAATCTTTTTAGTCTTGGTCATTTGTCGACAGGGTTGAACCTGAGCAACTGATACCTTGTTTCCCCACTCCCCCTTTTTTTCATTACCTTGGTGCCCAAAGCCTAATAATGGTGCAACCAAGGACACATATTTCTGAAGTTTGGATTCTTTTTTCTTTAGAACTGGTAGTAACCATCTTATTTATTTTGCAGTCATTGTTCTCGTAAATTACTTTCTAAACAATTTTTGAAAATGAGGGAAGGAGAAAAAAAAATCAAGGATAGGAAGAGGATGGGAAAGGGTTAGTTTGATAATGCATTGCTGATAACAGCAGTTAGGTTGTAGGTTATCAAAGTGGGTGGATTTAAAATGTCGCTAACGGTAAAACTTTTTCTTACATTGTTGCTTTTAATTACATGTACAAGTCATACTGAGATATATTACATGTTGTATCTAGACCTATTTTCTTACATGAAAAGTATAATTTTGATTAAAGTATCACACTTGAAAAGGAAATTATGAGGAAACTAGATCTAGTTCTCCTTACATCTATAACCCTTATCTTCTAAATGCGCCATTCTCTGGAAAAAGGGGCTTAATGCATCTCAGTAATATAAAATACCAGGCAAGTCATCACATAATTATGGATCCATAACAGCCACATTTTTTAAACAACCGACTATATCATGAGGTAGACTGGTCTTTTGACATACAGAAAATTGACCTGTAGCGAAAAGTTTCGACCCAGGTCAGCCTGTGCAGGCTGACCTGGTTCGATACTTTTTGCAGATGCATTAAGCCCCCTTTTCACAGAGCATTGCCCACATAAATTAACTCTTTACCAGACGACAACAGTTTAAACTTGATAAAACTGAAAGTATTTGCAGACGACAGATTTAGTGCTGCTCAAATACTGCAGATGACAGATTTAATACCACTCAAATACTGAAATTTGGTTACTGAAGGGTTACTAAGAAACGTCGTGCGGAAGAAGATACTGTTTAGCAGCATTTTCCAGTAATGTTTCAAAACTCTACATTTCCACGGTCTATGATCGTGGAATTTGTTTGTTTGTTTGTTGACAAATATTGGAGTTTATCGCCGCTTCAAAAGCTTGTGTCAGTGCACCTACCCATTTTTTTTCTGGCTTTCTCACGCCAGTACTGACACAACTTTCTTTCCAAGCCATTGACTACTTTTCTCCCACAAAACGGAGGTGAGAGGCGAGAACTCGCTGGCAAGAATGTTTGCCTCAACGTTGATCGTTGAAACACGGAATTGTAAATTTAATGCGCTGGGCCCGGTTTTACAAAAAAACTTAAGACTCTTGACTTATTTTGCTTAAATCCGATGAAGGACTCAGTTTCTTACTTTTGAAAGTCGAGTTCGTTATTTGAGAATTATTCCTGTAACATTAACAGAAACAAGTTATTTCATTGAAATGATATCCCCCGCCGAAAAGACTTTTTTTAATATAAACATGAAAGAAGTATTGTGTTGTGCATGTAAACATGACCTTTTTGTTATTGGTCCAGGATGAAATTATACATTTACAAGTTTCAAGTTTACAAGTGGTTAAAGAGACATTGGTCCATAATGGAATAATAGATCAAGCCCCCTTTTTCCATGACACAGCATTAAATAAAACCTAAATAAAGAAAAGTAGGTAAAAAAGGTATACCAGTGGACTATCATAAGAAACATGCTTTCCTGGATTTTCTTCTACCAATACTCTGCACAATATTCTTTCAAAGCCACTGGCTGCCTACCCACATGACCATCGTCGAAACAATGGTCAGTGGTGAGAGAGGTGTAAATCCTGTAGCAATGACTATCGTCAATCTGCGGAAAGAGGTTGGCCGAGCCGGGGATCGATTCAGCGAGATCCCGTCTCAAATCCTGTACACTACCGACTGATAAACGGGGCTCGGTATGGTATACTTAAATAAACATATTTCTAAGCCTTTCATGGGGATCTGGATAACGCACTTTTTCAGAAATTCTGTTTGCAACCTGTGAAATGAAAGGTTCAGAATCGTCTCAAATCCCTCAATTCCAACACAGAATCTTACTTGATAAAATATTTACAAAGGAATTCAGCAACTATTCATTATATAAAGTTATGAACTGATCATTCAGCTATTTCAATGTACTCAACTGATTTTACCCATTTTTCAAATGATTTCACTTGTCTTCAAAATTAGAGAAAGATTAGTTTGATCTACCCAGCAAGATGGTGTGCATATATATACATTTAATAAAATATAAAGTAGACTGATACTATGGTGGATTACATTTCCCTGGAATGGTTTTCAATAATGAATGGGAAGTCTCAGTCTTGGTACAAAAAATTTAATCTAAATTTTTGAGACTCATTTCACAAGTATGTTAAAATAACTTTCAGTGAAAAGGTTTGTAACTTAAAATCTCAAAGTAGAGGCTATTTGAAGAAGTATTCTTCTTTAGGAATGTACAACTAGATTAGCTAGAGTATCTTGCTGTTTTACCTCCGTTTCTCATCAATAAAAGGTGTTAAGACGGATAACTGAAAGGTTTGTTATGAAAGGTTTGTTAACAGATTATCAATACAGTGCATACTTATAATGAGAACTGTATGCTTTAAAGACAGTCCTCATCAAATATGATGCCATTACAATGAAATAACATTTTTTTTTTTAATTATACTTGATTTATTGGAAGCACGATGGTGACTTTTCAATGATGAACATTGCCTAAGTTTAAGGACAAAAACTCTTTGGTAAGTTTGATTTTAAATATTGGACAATTACTATTGAAATAAATTTGTTAGTGACCCAATTCAAAGACACACAAAATGCAAGGTTTGCACTCTAAACATTTGAACTAAGTGGTAAAAATAAATAAAAAGTTTGATAACTGTGTTAACGAATCTTTCAGGTGAAATACAGAATTGTTTCTGTTAGCAGTTCGAAATTGAAATGCCTTTATTATGATCTGTATTATTAGATTTTTTAAGTGTGTGCCTTTCTGCCAGATGATATTTCTGACAACGCCAAATATCTAATTTATTCATGCCAATTTACTAGCTCCGTTTCTCTTGAGATATTTCCACAGATGATCAGATTGTTTTCTGTAAAGCTGATCTTTTGTTTAAAAAGGTACAGATCATAATAAAGACATTTAAATTTCGAATAATTAACAGAATCAATTCTGTATGGGGGGAAAAAAAAGCAAAACTTTTTGCCAGGGTTTTCTTCTTTTTCAACAATGGCCCTCTTCTGCAGAGTTGTTCAAATCTGTTTTGTAAAAGAACAGTTCCCTAAATAATGCTGAAAAGTAACCGCACAAGGAAGCATTGATATTCTAGTGAAAATATCTAGTACACATTGTTGAAAGTTTTCAGGATTATTCCTGATTTTACTTAGATTTTTAGGCCATAAAACTGCTACTTTTTCTTTACTTTCTTTATTAAAATTGCTCAAATTGTAAGATTTCGGGTTTTTTGAAAGCATTTCCTGTCACCCATTAATAAAGTGTTTGTTTCTTATAGAAAGGACCAGCCAAACACTGACTTAACCGTTTACCCCGCAATGCCAAGTATTTAACGACCCAGGGAAAGATGCCTTTCGAAAATATTGTGGGAAAAAGAGAAAATGCTGGTAACCAGCATTTTCTCCTTTTTCCACAATGTTTTCTACCCTGTCAAATAAAAACTGCCCCATTTGAGCAACGTTGAAATTGTCGTCTGCAAATGGTCTGACTTTGGACAAGTCTAAAAATTTGTTGTATGGTAAAGGGTTAACAGATGCCTTTGTACGGGACATCCTAGATCCTATTTTAATGCCAAGGCATCAGGCAGGTTAGCCTGGGTTCCAGTCCGTTATTTTTTTTCCTTTTCTATCATTTGAACGTTCTTTGACAAAAGTGACGTAATAATAACGGATAGCGGCCAAAGATCGACAGATCGACAGCAGACCAAGATGAGGACAGTGTGATACGAAGTAATTAATAAATCATTACCACCTGGACCCAGGCTACAGGCAGGCAGGCACTCGGTAATCATTAAGCCTTTCCAAAAGGACAAATTTTAGACTCTTCCAAACTGAAAGAGTTTGCAGACGACAATATTGAATTTGTGGGAAAAGGAGAATTGCTCGTTACGAGCAATTTCTCCTTTTCCCACAGTGTTTTCAAAAGACTTGTACTGCAGACATGTAAAAACACAGGTTCGTGAGAGGGTTAACTAGCTGGTGACTAAGAAACATGTCACATCAAAATGTCTCTGGCCCTCACTGTGACTTAAATCTCCAACCTACCACTCTGTAGGTGGATAACTTAACCGTTTACCATACAATCCCATATTTTAATGACAATCTTGAAAAAGCCGTTAGAAGGTATTGTGGAAAATGGAGAAAAAGCTGGTAACCATCTTTTTCTCCTTTTCCCACAATGTTTTCTACCCTCGTTAACTTTTGAGTCACATTTGATTTATCTATACAAATCCTTTCAAATTTGACCAGTCTGATTTTTTCTTGTATGGTAAAGAATTACAGACAACTTTCATCATTTGAGTCACATTCAATTACTGGTACATGTAGTTGCGTGCAAATGCTTTCAATTTGAACCGGTCTGAAATTTTGTTATTTGGTAAAGAGTTAACGCTTTACCACACAGTCCTGAGTTTTAACAACCATATAGGAGAAGGCTTATGAAAACATTGTGAGAAAAGGAGAAAATGCTGATAAACGGCATTTTCTCCTTTTCCCAAAATGTTTTCCACCCTTCCTGAAACGAATTTCAGTGTTTGTGGCACATTTATTTTGCTGTCTGCAAATGCCTTCAGTTTGGACAAGTCCTAAATTTTGTCATTTGGTAAAGAGTTAACCACTAGACAATGAAAATGATTGTGTACATATACCATATTTCCAGGCACTGTTGTGATGTAGGAAATTATATCCAGTATGAGTGCAGAAAAGGAAAAGCCTCTGGTGTCCATTGCAGACGCACAGATGTGGGAAAAAGAGAAGAAATATGTGGTAAATACACACAAACTCTTTTTAACCCTATAGCGGCCTTTTACAACTATAATTGCCTCTTGCCTCCAATGTTGATCAAGATCAGATTGCATATAAAGTACAGTTTGCTAGTATAGAATTATAAAGTTGATTTTTTCAGCAACTCTAGAGCTCCACTATCAAAGTAATCAGATCCAGAAGTCTAAATCATTTTCATTTTCCGCTGGTTTATGACCAGAAATCTAATTACATTTGGTTAACTGTTGGATAATTCCAGTTACCTATATCGAAGTGTGTTACGGAACTGTCCTGCAGCCTGGAAGACACTTTTTGATAATATTGTGGGGAAAGACTAAGGACAGAGTTATTTTACTTTTTGTCATGATGTTTTTATACATATTCATCATATTATGTCATTTTTGTTGATTATCAAGATTTAACTCTCTCCTAGACAAGTTAGAGACTTGTTAGTATCAAAAGCCATCACAAACCATAAATTTAACCCTTTACAACACAATCCCAACTTTTAACGACCCTGAATGGGAATGCTTTTGAAAACATTGTGGGAAAAGAAGAAAATGCTGGTAACCAGCATTTTCTTGCTTTTCCCAATTTTTTTTTCTACCCTATCAAAAACAGAAACAATCATTTTAACAACAATTTCACAACAAATAATTTGTTGTCTGTAAATGCTTTCATTCCAAAATTTCACTGTTAAGTAAAGAGTTAAGGTACCTCCCATGTACATACTGGGGTTTGTCTTTTAATTCTTTCCCAAGCAAGAAGTTGTTGACCTTTCAGCACTGAAAGTCACTGCAGGCAACAGTTTCAAATTTGTACATATGAGCTTTAGTCCTCTAATAGGATAGAAAACATTGTGGATATTGGAGAAAATGCTAGTTACCAGCATTTTCTCCCTTTCCTACAATGTTTTTAGCTTACCTGAGCACAAAGTGCTCATGGTGAGCTATTGTGATCGTGCTGTGTCAGGCGTCCGGCATCAACTTTTACCTTGTATACGCTCTAGAGACCACATTTTCTGTCAGATACTGATGAAACTTGATCAAAATGTTTGTCTTGATAATATCTCGTACAAGTTCGAAAATGGGTAAGGTTGGGTCAAAAACTAGGTCAATAGGTCAAATCTTAGAAAAACATTGTGTACACTCCAGAGGCCACATTTTCGATCCAATGCTCTTGAAAGTTGGTCAGAATGTTTGTCTTAATGATATCTCAGACGAGTTAAAAAATGGGTAAGGTCGGGTGAAAAACTAGGTCAGTAGGTCAAATCTTAGAAAAACCGTGTGTACGCTCTCGAGGTCACATTTTCAGTCCAATACTCTTGAAAGTTAGTCAGAATGTTTGTCTTGATGATATCTCGGACAAGTTAAAAAATGGGCCATGTCGCGTAAAAACTAGGTCACTAGGTCAAATCTTAGAAAAACCTTGCATATGCTCTAGAGGCCACATTTTCAGTCCAATACTCTTGAAAGTTAGTCAGAATGTTTGTCTTGATGATATCTTGGACGAGTTTGAAAATGGGTCATGTCGGGTCAAAAACTAGGTCACTAGGTCAAATCTTAGAAAAACCTTGTGTACACTCCAGAAGCCACATTTTCAGTCCAATACTCTTGAAAGTTGGTCAGAATATTTGTCATGATGATAGCTTGGACAAGTGTGAAAATGGGTCATGTCAGGTGAAGAACTAGGTCACCGGGTGAAATCTTAGAAAAAAACTTGTGTACGTTCTCGAGGCCACATTTTCAGTCCAATACTCTTGAAATTTGGTCAGAATGTTTGTCTTGATAATATCTTAAACTAGTATGAAAATGAGTCATGTTGGATAAAAAACTGGGTCACTATGTCAAATCTCAGAAAAACCTTTTGTACACACTAGAGGTTACATTTTCAGTCCAATATTCTTTAAACTTGGTCAGAGTGTTTGTCTTGATGATATCTTGCATGAGTCTGAAAATGGGTCACGTGGAATCAAAAACTAGGTCACCAGGTTTAATCCTTGAAAAACCTTGTTTACGCTCTAGAGGCCACATTTTCAGTCTAATAATCTTGAAATTTACTTAGAATGTATGTCTTGATAATATCTTAGACTAGTATGAATATGGGTAATGTTGGATAAAAAACTATGTCACTAGGTCAAATCTTCGAAAAACCTTTTGTACACCCTACAGCCACATTTTCTCTCAAACACTCATGAAAGTTTGTCAGAATGTTTGTCTGGATAATTTCTACATGTCAAGTAGGCCGCTGAGACAAATTCTAGAAAAAGCTTGTGTGCACTCTAGAGGCCATATTTGTAAGTCCAATACTAATGAGTGTTTGTCAGAATGTTTGTCTTAATATCTCTGAAGAGATTGGAAATGGGTCATGTTTGATCAAAAGGCTCAGGTGAGCGACTTAAGGGCCATCATGGCCCCCTTGTTTAAAGCCTTCCTTTTTCTGGTAGTTAAAAGTCGAGATGTAGAAAAAGTTGCAAGGAAAGAAGAGAATGATGTTTTAAAGCAATTTTTTTTATTAAATTCTCCACAATTATTTTACAAAGCCCTCCACTCCAGGGTTGTTAAAAGATGGAATTGATTGGTAAAGGCTTACAACAAATGTTTGGTATGGTAGAATTTATAAATATACCTGTAATGTACATTTTCATGCAGTATTTTTCGATAGTTCTACATGACAATGCTATCAAGAACTTTAACCCTTAACCCTTTACCACACAGTCCTGAGTTTTAACGGCTCTGAGGAAGACGCCTTTTCAAAAGATTGTGGGAGAAGGAGAAAGTACTGATAACCAGCATTTTCCTCTTTTCCAACAATGTTTTATACCCTATCAAAGACAAATTCCATCATTTGAACTACATGTACATTGAAATTGTTGTCTGCAAATGCTTTCAGTTTGGACCAGTAGTAATTTTTTGTCATGTGGTAAAGGGTTAAGAGCTGAATTAATGATTTGGACCTATTTAATCAGGCAGAAGGCCCAACATACTGCTATTTCAAGGTTGTTTCGATTAGAATATGTAACATAGTAGCAGACTCTGTAGATTTCAGATCAGACTGCACGTTCAGTGCAGTCTGATCTTGATCTACACTGTCTGCAAAAACAGCTTAAGTCGGTTCCAGAGCGTTAAGGATTAAAGTTGGATTTGACAGACCAGTAGGAAGGTCAATTGCGAAAGACCCTCTACATGGCTTGACACTAACTTATTAGCGTACAGCGTAGGTCTCCCTTAGCCATGACCAGCCCGCATTGCTCAGTTGGTAGAGCATAGGACTCTTGAACGTGATGTTTCAGGTCTTTTCAGGTCATGGGTTCGATTCCTACGGCTGGCCATCTAAAATTACTAATAGTCTTTTGGATGAGATGTTAAACCGAGGTCCCATGTGACAGTGCTTTACACCAACCAGGTTTAAAGAACCAGACGTTACTTAGGATGGGTTTCGTCCTGTATCTGCACTATACCCCGTAACAGTTAACTAACAGCCTTCAAGGGGCGTCGTCCATATGGGCAACCGGTGGCGATGATAAATAAATATGAACTAAATCAAACAATCCCTCAGCCGTTACTTGTATTTTACAAAAATCCAGGATACCAGTAAGACTGTAAAATACTGGATATCAGCACCCGATTGTATATACGTTGGTTAAATTAACTCAGGGTTAAACTCTAACCCTGGGTTAACTTTTAACCAGTTTGGTTAACTAACCAAACTGGTTAAACACTTGTATAAAACAGATAACCAAATTGGTTACTTAACCAGAATGGTTAAATTAACCAAACTTTAACCAAACAAATATATCCCGTCATGCAGTTCTCTTTCCAAGTTTTCACGCGCGATACGTCACAAAATGTATCCCCTCACGCACATTTTACCGCTCATACAACATAATGAGAGTGTGATAACTGATTATAATGATGTATTTTTATACTACTACCGCTGTTATTTTGGGTTTAAACACATATTTTAGTTTTTGTATAGCCTCCTAAGTCTAAACATGTAATTCAGACAAAAATCTGAGATGTCCGGTCGTATTCTGATAAAATAAAGGCTGTCGAAGTGGTTTTGTCCGTACCCAGTGTATCTCTTCCTGCTTGAAAACAGCGATAACCTCATTCACATGCGGCGATCTATACGTCGGTTTTAAAGGCAAATATTGATGACTACATACAAGACTATGTCTTAGGTAAGGTTCGTGTGTTTTATATTTGCAATAAGACTTTCTATCGCAATATTTTTTTCCGATAATACAAATTTTCAGCACTTTGAAAGACCCGGAAGTTGTGTCATCCGTAACTGTCCAGTAAAAGTTTTGTTAGTAGCAACTGCCTTTTCGTACATTACCCGCCAAAATTTGAACAGAAAATGGTTAAATAAGCCCGTAAACCCACTCTCCCACCTTCTGTACTATTCTACATAAATGACCGTATATCAAGACAATGTTTTTGATGAATGATTGAGAACAGCATAACGGTTGTCACGGGTAAAAAACTACCCAACTTTCGAAAACGAACTTGATCCAGAATCCCATGTTGCATCTCATGTTAACTTGACTAAAATTTGAAAGATTTAGAGTAACATGACGAATATGCTAGATGTTGAAAGTTATCATTATTTGCCAATTTGTAATCTTGCCTCAGTTTAGCTTGTATTTGTACCATTTAACCCTATACTCCACAGAAGCGCCTCTGGACGCCTTTTACTATTGCCCCATGCAAGCGCCTCTGGACGCTTTTACTGCACGCTCCATAGAAGCGCCTTACGACACCTCTACCTCTTGCTCCATGCAAGCGCTTGTGGACGCCTCCATTTTCAAACGCAAATAAAACAACATTTTTAAATTCAACTGACCTCAATTCTTGTAAATCCATAAACAAAAACATCTTGGGAAACTATTCCGGATGTAAAATGACATACTTTGTTCTAAAGTTGTTGCTAAAAATAACGTCCAATCGAAGGTGGTATATGCCACATGTCACGCATCACCCACGCAGTATTGCACACGATTCTATTGGTTTCCCGATGAATTATGGGCCATAAAACGTGACTTATTTGTTAAAAATAGATTAACCTATAATTTCTAGGCTTTTCATTCGCTAATACGACGCGCGAAATACAAGCTTATAATAGAAAACCCCTGTTCAATATAAATATCACAACAAGCGAAAATGGCTGAATTTTCCGACAGCGATAATGACTCGATCTTCGAGGGTTTTGATGAATCCGACTTGCTTACGAGGCCCAGACACTGAATCCGACTCAGACATCGAAGTTTCTTCTGTGAGCAGCGTCGACTCCGCCGACAGGAGTGATTTTTCTGACGAGGAAGCCCCGGAAGATCATCAATGGACGGGCTGCTTCACCAATTTTCGGGTAAGCCCTAATTCCGGATCATAAGAACGATCGCTCGCAAAATTGTCGGAATTTTTCACGCACCGACATCATTTCTGTAGGTTTTGATTCCAGTCAACTGAGTATATGTTGGTTCCCATTACTTTCGTCATTTTTTTCACAAAAATAAGCGTCCTGATGAATTTTTAATAGGTGCATAGATATGTTTTTTTTTTTTTGGGGGGGGGGGGTGTTAGTAGAATGCCCAGCAAACTGTTGAGCACGATCTAGTAACCACTGAATTAAAATATGAATAAATAATAACAATAATTAATGAATGAACTACAGCAGCAAAAAAAAATACACTGTCATTTTGTTGACATCAATTATTCATATGATGTACTAAGGTCAACTATATTTTGATAATTTACATATCAAGGGAAAATCAGTGAAAGGAAAGTATTATAAGTGGCTAGATATTACTGGCGCTTATGACAGTTTACAATTCACTGCATAGAAATTGCTTTTGAAATGTATCACAACTTATATTTCGTCTTTTAATTTTTCAGATGGGTGATTTCCAAAGACAGCCAGGTCCTAAGCTACCCACTGACTTTGACCGTAACACAGCATCACCTTTAGATTTCTTCTGGCTACTATTCCACCCAGCAATGTTTGCGAATATGGCAAGACATACCAACAACTACGCCAGGTGGAAACAGACAACTACTGGCACCACAGACGACAAATGGACAGAGACAAATGAGCTGGAAATGCAGGCCTTTGTTGGTATGAATATTCTCATGGGAATTAATCAGCTACCTGAATATGACATGTACTGGTCCTCAAACAGTTTCCTTGGCAACATCGGCATACAGAATATTATGACTTGCAACAGATTCCAGAAACTGTGCCAATACTTCCACGTGTCAGACCGCGAAACAGAACCTCAAAGGGGCAGCCATGATTTTGACCGTCTGTACAAAGTTCAACCGATTATCAACCATGTTTCAAGGACATTCTGTGAGTCATATGAACTTTCGAAGGAAGTAGCAGTAGACGAAGCCATGATAAGATTTGCTGGGAAGTTGTCCTTCAAACAGTACATGCCTGCCAAGCCAATCAAACGTGGTATCAAGGTTTGGATGTGCTGTGACTCGAACTCCGCATACTTGTCACGTTTTGACGTTTATCTAGGGAAGAACACAACTAACCATGGCCATGGACTTGGGTACAATGTGGTAATGAATCTAACTGACCATCTAATCCACACAAACAGATGCGTGTTTTTTGATAATTTTTTCACCAGTGTACCGCTACTGGAACATCTGCTTCTAAATGGACTTTATGCATGTGGAACGGTTAGGTGCAATAGACAGGGCTTCCCAGGTGAATTGAAGAAACCAGCAGACATAAGAGACAGAGGCGACATGAAAGTCCGTCAGAAAGGTGCAACACCACTTACCGCCTCTGTTTGGAAAGACAAGCGCCTTGTGCATCATTTATCTACCCTGAGCCAGCCAGACAACATTCAAACAGCATCACGACGAGTGGGTGCCAACGTCATACAGCTTCGACAGCCTCACAGTGTTTCATCCTACAACAAGTTCATGGGAGGTGTTGACTTACACGACCAGATGAGAATGAAATATGATGTTGGGCGTAATTCCAAAAAGTGGTCGCGGTATCTCTTCTGGTTTTTGTTGAACTGCTGTATAGTAAATGCCTACATTATGTTCACGATGAGTTCCCAGCGTGTCAATAAGAAAAAACGTTTCCGCAATGTCGACTTCCGCTTAGAACTAGCACGTGACCTGATCGGGGGATATTCAAGGAGAAAGAGGTCCAGTGTTTCCATGAACCATCCAGGACTTATTGAGGCTGAAAACGTAAATGGACATATCAACAGACGCTTACCAGGTGCCAAACGACGATGCCAGTACCACCTGAAGGTTCTCAAACAGCGGCGTGAAACAGTGTACGGTTGTTCCGTCTGTAACGTTCATTTGTGCAAAGAGGGGTGCCACAGTCATTTTCATAACCAATGATTCAAACAACGTGAAAAAAGTAGAAAAACGTAAATATGTGTTAGGTCTGTGTTTATTGTATGATATAAACGTGCATGGAATAGTTGGGGAGTGGCAGTGTACATAGAAGAAAAAAAAAGCGTGTTTTTTACTTGTTCTTTTGTGTTCATAATGTTTTGTAAAAAAAAAAGTTCTTTTTATATTCATGAAGCTGTTATACATACAGTGTTCTTTGTGATTCGATGATTTAAATGTGGATTTTAAATGGATTATAAAATTGAGCCTATAGAAGACAGGTAAGATTCATTGATAATTGATGACATTGTCTCTTTTTTGTTCTTTCTATTCTCTCCATCTTTTTATCGAACAATCCAGATGTTTTACAACCGAAATAATACTGAAATTTTGAAAACAATGGTAGGAAAAAGAAGAAAATGCTAGTGACATACATTTTCTCATCTTCACATATTGTTTTTATCCTCTTTCTAATAATTGTTTCATCAATTAATCTCAATCAAAATAAAGATCTGCTTAGAGCCTAATTTTCTAGAGGACAGTCTTAAATTTTGTCATAATGTATAGGGTAAATCTTTGTGGGAAAAGGAGGTTTGCTTTCCCAAATAATTCTTCTATCACAATGTTTAAGCTAAGTTTAAAGTTTTAAAAATTTCAATATACATAATAGTAATTTCAAAATGAAAAAGCTACCTTCCAATACCACTGCTAGGTTAATTTTTGAAAGAAAATGAAATATTTTATAAAGGGACCAAATATTCATACTGCCATGAAACCTCCCAGGAATGTTATGATAATTTAATAATGTGTTTGTAGTAATTTAAAAAGATTCCTGTTTGTATTTATGACTTAGTTTTAAATTAAAAGTTTAATTTTAATGAAAATTGTTGGTTCCTTCTATTTTAAACCTCATTTTTATGTCTTATTTTTAATCATTTTTCTAAAAAAAATATATCATTTAAAAGTTCATGTTTTCCTCTACAATTCATTTATTTACAACATTTTGATCAGAGTTGAAGAAATTGCCCTACTTAGGCCGTAAAAATAACACCCCAAAAATCAATAAATTTCATCAAAACCTTATATGGAGATAGGTATATATAAGGGGTGGATTATTTATTGTGTACTGATAAGCCTATACCTGTATTGGCTATTGATGAGAAGTATTGATTATTGGTTTTTTCTGTGGAGTATAGGGTTAATAATTAACGAACTGAGGCTGGGAGCTCTATGGCAAACAGGCATATACATGTATATACATGTAGAAAGTAGCAATCATTCTTAAGTAATTTGTCAGAGGATCAGATTGATTTCTGATTATCAGATGGTTATTGGAATTTTAAAATGTGTATGGGAGATATCCTTCAGTACATTCCAATGAGCACCCACAACATGGGTTTCATCTTATTTTCATTATGTATTTTAGTTTTATTCTGATCAATACAAAAACTTTCATTACTGTCATTCTCATCCTATGTAAATAAACACATATTTGAATGATGATGGTGAAGTGGTAAAGGGATGGTGTAGTTAGCATAGTAGAGCAGTACTGTATTACTGATTTTCAAGAACTGGAGTTCAGCATTCTTAGAAAATGACAGGTATGTGTTGTTCAACAATCTAGTTGGTTGAATGTTATGTGTGACTTTTTTGCCACCAAAAAGAAAAATAATAATAACTTCAGCTTATTTTAAAGCCTGAAAGTAGATTACTCTTGTACTGTAAGATGGTTTAGCTAAAAAAAAAAAAGCAAAAAAGCATCAGGTAGCAGACTGCAGTTTCTGATCCACAGTCTCAGCTCTCCAAAAGCTATTTCAATCCCCACTGGCAGTGGAAGAGGTAAAAGAAATTAGGTACTGGAAAAGTATCTGTCATATCTATGGACTAATGAATCTCACATATAACATGCATAAATGACTCTTTCCGTCATGTTTGTGTTCTCCGATTATGCTTTAACTTTCATGCAGATATTTTTGCACCTAGTTCAGTTTATGGTAGAAGTGATAGACATACCGGTGTTTTACAGACTTCAAGCAGTTTTTCGGTTATACAAAATAAACTGCTACCTTACTCATCTCTTGTATAACACTGACATACGTTTACAAACATGAGCACCAAAAAATATATTGCCTTTGAAGCAGTTACTAGTGCTACATCAATGAGTTGTAAAAACAGAGTGTGAAATCTTTTTCAGATCCACTGTGGTAAATAGATCTACTATCAACAGAAAAAAATACTGTCATAAATCTACTTCATTGTAGAGACTTTTAACAGGTTGGTGTATTTTCTTTTTGCCAAAGATAGTTTCTTTTGTACATAAAAATTGAAAGGTGAATAATGTCAGAAAACAGGGTTATTTTTGCTTTCATCCAGTAGGTATAAGACTTAGTAAACATCACAAGTTCTAGCAGTCAAGTTAAAAACAGAAATCTGTGTCAGTCATAATACACTTTGAAAGAAAATTTCAGTACAAATCTATACATTTTATTACATGTATATCATTTTCAGTCAGTCATTTTCAGTGTATTTTTTTTGTTTTGTGATAAATGTCTCATAAAAGGAGTGAAAGTTTTAGACTGAAATTTGACTGCTTGTAGAAAGGCTGCATAAACATGTAGACTAATTTTGGTGTGCATAGGTAAAATTTCACTCATGGTTGGTAGCATCAAAGTTACAAAAGTGTGCTGGATTGATCTTTGCAATTGTCATTTAGAGATGACATCCATCACGTAACAACTCTATACGAAAAAAAATAGCACTGATTTGGATTTAAAACATTTGCAGACAACAAATTAAAGCGTAGTTCAAATGATAAAATAGTTGAAAAGGTATAAAACATGGTGGTTAATGGAAAAAAATGTTGATTATTAGCATTTTCCATTTTCTCACAATGTTTACAAAGTCCTTTCTATAGTTGCTAAGACAGAATTGTTTGGTAAAGGGTTAACACAATGAATTTCACTCCTTTAAAGATTGAATTTCTACTTTAAATAGGTAAAAAACACAGACATTCAGTACAGAATGATAGTGCATGGACAATGCTGTACCAAGTTTACTCCAGGCAGGTGTTTTGGTGTTATGAGAGGTTCAAATGGAGAACCATACATTCAATCAGTCGAACTTTTGAGTAATTTAAGTGTCCTCAGTGTGTCACAATGTGCAAAATATGCTTTAGCATGTCACTTCTTCAACCACTCTTTTTCTTTTAAACCAAAGCTATATGAACCACTTAAGTTAGCACATAAAAAATGTATAACCATTCCTATCAGACTACCCTTTACAGACAATATAGATCGAGATCAGACTGCAAAGAATCTGCATTATGATCTTTGATCTATACCTTTCTTTTGTGTTAACAATATTGTGGTAGATAATTGTGAAATTATATTGCTATTTTCACTTTTTTTTCCAGACTAGAAAAAGCCCATTTAACTTTTTACCAAACGACAAAATTCTAGACTGCAAATTGAAAGTATTTGCAAACGACGAATTAAACTGTTGATCAAGTGATGATTACTTCTCTTTGATGGGGTAGGAAACATTTAGGAAAAAGTAAAAAAACTGGTTACTAACATTTTCTTGTTTTCCAACAATGTTTTCACAAGCTTTTTTTCTTGGAATCATTGAATTATGTGGTAGAGGGTTAAATTGCATTCCAGGGATTAAAAGAATTTGTGTATTTCAGTACATGTTTTTTTTTTTTGACTATTTTGGATATTTAATCAGTTCATTACAAAGATTAGATGGATATAACATTAGTCATGACATGTTACAGAGATAAATGACTTAAAATGATAAAACTGTTTTTTTTTTGCTGTCCCACATTCAGGCATCACTCTCCAACTGGAGATAAAAACAGCTTTTTATGCTCATGAAGCTGTAGCTTCAAAAAGGAGAAATTGCTTGTAAAAGTTGCTTGCTTATCAACCCATTAAGTTTTTGATGCTACTGGAAAAGTACATTTTCCTCTGCTATAGGTATATATCCTAAATGTAAGGTGAAATGGGGTTGGTAAATCTATAAATAGCTGGTTAAGTATAGGTTTGATTTGTTTGTGGAAGAAAGACAGAAGTTTATGAAAGGAATACATAGATTATGTTCTGGTTGTATGGTGTTTTACATCATTATCACTATTATTTCAGTTTTATCACGGTGGCCAGTGCACCTGTCCATGCTTTCCTGTAACATTTGTTACCAGTTCTCCCCACAATATTCTTTCCAAGGTAATGACTGCTTTCCCATATCAAAACAATGATCTGTAGTGAGAGAGGAATGACTCCTGTCACAATGACTATCATCAATCCTCAGAAAGAAATTGACTGAGCTGCGGATCAAACTAGTGACCTCTGTTCTCAAGTCTTGTACACTACCGACTGAGATACCGAAGCTTGGCAGATTATGCTCTAGACATGTAGTCGTATCCAATTATTGGAAAAACTGAAGAAGCCCCTTTTTTTTCGTCTTAAGATCCCTTTCTGAAGTCACTGACGCAAATTTAATGACGTCAAAGGCCAAAGTTCTTGATACAAATTAAATTTCTGACTACATGAATGTTAAAAAAAGTTAAGATAGTGGGGAACATCCCTTTGTGAAAAAATGTTATTACATCGGATTTGAACCCCGAAATCCTTCTCCGGAGACAGATGCCTTATCCATTAGTGAATTCACGTTCACGTAGAGGTGTAGATTATCATAATTAAATATAGCATACATTCCCTGGTGCATGGATATGGTCTTTGTTTTAAAAGAAGATAGGTTGTTATATTGTGGGGAAAATCAATAAGAATTCACTATTTGCTCTTATTTCTAAGTCACTTTCGACATTCAGGGTACAGTCCCGACAGGGGAGACTACTGTACACATTGTTTTATCACCCAGGAAAGTCCCAGTCTCCTGCAAACTTTTAGCTTTTAATGAAGGCCACCCCATCTTCAGATGGACATTAAATTTTAATGTGGGTCCCATCAACGCATCCCACAACACCAGAAAAAACTGCCGATCTCGAAAAACCCATGTCGTGTGGTCCATCGTTTTTCCCCGGCCGTCGGGAATTCTATGTAGGTCTACCGGTAGATCTAGATCTACGTCTCTCAAAGTAAACAATGTCTTTTTGATTCTAACCCTTGCGATGGTTCTGGACACAGTACAGATATCTACCCCAAATGTGTCTCCAAAATAAACCATGATAAGCCTTAGGACAATTTTAAGCCTAGCTAGGCTAGATCTTGATGTCAATGATAAGTTACGATTCGTCCCGTGTAGAAGTCGATCCCCTGATAGGTTTTCTAGTCTGTCTGTACAGGGATCATACAAATACAATCTCTTGTCTAATTTCGCCGCATCAAACCCAAATCTACATCGTCGTCGAGGTTTTTTGTCGTCAAATTGGTAAGTTTGCACATGTAATTGTCGAGATTGCCTCGGTTGTCTAGCCACCGGTGTAATAAGGGCGGCCATGTTGTTTTTTGGTTAAATGGTTAACCGGTATAGTGGAGGTGGGTTAAATTTAACCGGAATTTGATTCTGGTTAAAGTTAACCAGACCTTTATACAATCGCTAAACAATAATTTAACCCAAACTCTCTTCTTACCAAACTTTTAACCCAGTGGTTAAATTTAACCAACGTTTATACAATCGGGTGCTGGTGTTCTTTCTAAAGATTTGAGAAAAGTCTTAATTTTGCATACAAAATCAAGAGTTCAAGTAACTGTCCGCTTTTTAAAATGTGAATAGCCTTGAGTTTTGATAATTTCCTAAGATTTGTTTCCCAGATTGCTTCTAGAATTTACATAATATGCAAATCCGATAGCTGTAATTACCACATTTCAATCAATATTTTCTTCCAGAATGATTGGAAATTTCCTCTTTAAATTTGGAAGTTTCCTCCCAGGGTATAAAGGTATCAACTCCAGGAAGAGTCTATTCTAAGTATTTAAACCATTACATCAACCTGGGCATAAAATGAAGTACATTCAGTTTAGATGGCTGTGCTGGTTTGATACAAGTTATTCTTTAACTCTTTACAAGACAACAGAATTTTGAACCTGTCCGAATCCAAAACATCTGCACATGAAAAGTGAAGAATGGCTCAAATTTGGAAAGAGAAGAAACCAGTGTAGGAAAACAAGAAATTGCCGATTACCATCACCTTCTCCTTTTTCCCCACAATGTTTTCAAAAGCCTTCTCTCTTAGGGTTATTAAAAGTCGAGAATGTGTGGTAAAGTGTTAATTCTTTTCTAAAAATAATCTATATTTTAACAAATCTGAGAAAGAAGACTTTTGAAAACATGGCTGTACATTACCACATTTTCTTCCTGTCAAAGACAAATTCAATAATTTGAGTCACATTAAGTTTGTTATCAGCCAAATGCTTTAACTCTTTACCGAACAATGCCGACTTTTAACGACCCTGGGAAAGAAGCCATTTGAAAACATTGTGAGAAAAGGAGAAAATGCTGGTAACCAGCATTTTCTCCTTTTCCCACAATGTTTTCTACTCTATCAAAGAAAAATTGCACCATTTGAGCCCCACTGAAATTGTCGTCTGCAAATGCTTTCAATGTGGACAAGGCTAAAATTTTGTAGTCTGGTAAAGGGTTAAATTTGGACTAGTCTAAGTTTTGGTCTTCAAACAAAGATCTGTATTACCACTGATTCTTCAGATCAGGATGACAGAGAAAATTTGCAATTTCTTCAGCATGTTTTCTGACACTGATGTTGGAGACTGTTTCAGCAGGGTTTAACCCATTACTAGAAAATTCAAATTGAAAGCATTTGCAGACTACAAATTACATGTGGTTCAAATGATGAGATTTGTCCATAGAACTGTAGAAAACATTGTGGAAAAAAGAGAAAATGCTGGTGACCAGCACTTTCTTCTTTATCCACAATGTTTTCAAAAAGCCCGTTTTATCAGGGGCATTAGAACTTGGGACTGTGTGTGTAAAGGGTTAATTGGTTACTGCCTGAGACAAAATATGCAGCAGATGACTGAAAACATCTTCCTTAACCCTTTAGCACACAATGACGACTTTTGACACCCTTGAGGAAGAAGCCTTTTGAAAACATTGTGGGAAAAGGAGAAAATGCTGGTAACCAGCATTTTCTCCTTTTCTCACAAAGTTTTCTACCCAATCAAAGCAAAATTGCACCATTTGAGCCACTTTGAAATTGACGTCTGCAAATGCTTTCAATTTGGATAGGTCTAAAATTTTGCTGTGTGGTAATGGGTTAAATAGATTATAATCAACTAGAATTGAGGTTTAGTACTTTTCATTGCATATTGTTTACCCTTACTTAACCCGCAGGAAACATTTTTTGTCTTAACAGTCGCCGAGCCCCAGTAGCTCAGTCAGTAGCATGCAGGACTTGAGAACAGGGGGTCATGGGTTTGATCCCTGGCTCGGCCAATTTCTTTCCGAGGATTGATGATAGTCATTGTGACAGGATTCATTCCTCTCCCACCGCTGACCATTGTTTCGACGATTGTTATGTAGGAAAGCAGCCAGTGGTTTGGAAAGAATATTGTGCAGAGTACTGGTAAAAGAGACTCCAGGAAAGCATGGATAGGTGCACCGGCAGCTGCGATATAACTGAAATAATGTTGAAAAAGGCGTTAAACACCATACAATCAATCAATCAATCGTCTTAACAGTCAACTGACATTGTCGTCCTACGAGAAATTGCCACTATGAAACCACAATCTTTTCACTTGCAATTCTCTAGTTCTATTAACCAGCTACCACATAATCCAAAGTGTTAACAACCCATGGCAGAAGTTAGAGCTTTAAAAACACATTGTGGGGAAAGGATTTGGTTGTATTGGGGTTTAACGCCACTTTAACAGCTAAGGTCATATCATGGCGGTCGGTGATGCACATGTGTTTCCTGGCTTTCTCACACCAGTACTAACACAACTTTCTTTCCAAAGCCACCGACTACTTTTCTCACATGCTTCAGCAGAGGTGAGAGGCGAAATGGGGAAAGGAAAAGATGCTGGTAACCAGCTTTTTCTCCTTTTCCCACATTAGTTTCTACTCTTTCATGGTAAAATTTCATTATTTGAGTGACATTTTGTCATCTGCAAATGCCGTCAGTTTGCACAGAACGTGCAGTCTGATCTTGGATCTACTATTTGCGGAACTGGGGATTCAAATTGGTGACCCCCTATTTACCAGCATTTTCTTCTTTTCCCAAATTGTTTTCAAAGGCCTTTTTCCTCAGGGTTGTTAAAACTCTGAATTGTGTGGTAAGGGGTTAAGACAGGGTTAAACAAATAACGAATTAACCCTTTACCACACAATCCCGAGTTTTAACAGTCCTGAGGGAAAAGCCGTTTGAAAACACAGCGGAAATGCTGGTAACCAACTTTTTCTCTTTTTCCCACAATGTTTTCCAACTTTTCAGAAACAGATCCAATCATTGAGCCACATGTAATTTGTCCTCTACAAATGCTTTCTATATGGGCAAGTCTACAATATTATTGTGTGGTAAAGAGTTAACATAGTAAAAAAAAAAAATTTCGAAGGGAGGAAGCATTTTGTCAGTAAAGCCAGGATGGATTATTGTTGCATAATCATGTCACTTGTGAATGGCAGGATTGGATTACAGACCTAAACATCTTGCACATGCATTTAACATGTGATATGGAGCATTAGTAAATTGGTGTTTAGCACTTCAATTTATGATTGTGGGTTTTAACGACCTTGAAATGCAAGGCTTTGGGGAAAAAAAAATTATGGGAAAAGGAGAAAAATCCAGGCAACCAGAATTTTCGCCTTTTCTCCCACAATATTTTTTACCCTTTCAAAACCCTTTTTAGCTCACCTGAGCACAAAGTGCTCATGGTGAGCTATTGTGATCGTGCTGTGTCCGGCGTGCGTCGTGAACTTTTTACCTTGTGTACCCTCTAGAGGCCACATTTTTTGTTCAATACTCATAAAACTTGGTCAGAATGTTTGGCTTGATGATGTCTCAGACGAGTGTGAAAATAGGTCATGTTGGGTCACAAACTAGGTCACTAGGTCAAACCTTAGAAAAATCTTGTGTATGCTCTAGAGGCCACATTTTCTGTCCAATACTCCTGAAAGTTGGTCAGAATGTTTGCCTTGATGATATCTCGGAAGAGTTTGAAAATGGGTCATGTCGGGTCAAAAACTAGGTCACCAGGTCAAATCTTAGAAAAACCTTGTGTACGCTCTAGAGGCCACATTTTCAGTCCAATACTCTTGAAACTTGGATAGAATGTTTGTCATGATGATATCTCAGACTTGTTTGAAAATGGGCCATGTTGGGTCAAAAACTAGGTCACTAGGTCAAATCTTTAAAAAACCTTGTGTATGCTCCAGAAGCCACATTTTCTGTCCAATACTCTTGAAAGTTGGTCAGAATGTTTATCTTGATGATATCTTAGACGAGTTTGAAAATGGGCCATGTCAGGTCAAAAACTAGGTCACAAGGTCAAATCTTAGAAAAACCT
This sequence comes from Hippopus hippopus, assembly GCA_946811185.2. Lineage (NCBI taxonomy): Eukaryota > Metazoa > Mollusca > Bivalvia > Cardiida > Cardiidae > Hippopus > Hippopus hippopus. The sequence continues at coordinate 37,331,048 of OX328099.1, read as the reverse complement.
TGTGTACGCTGTAGAGGCCACATTTTTGTCTAATACTCTTGAAAGTTGGTCAGAATGTTTGTCTTGATAATATCTCTGCTGAGTTCAAAAATGGGCCATGTCGGGTCAAAAACTAAGTCACTAGGTCAAATCTTAAAAAAAACCATGTGTACGCTCCAGAAGCCACATTTTCTGTCCAATACTCTTGAAAGTTGGTCGGAATATTTTTCTTGATGATATCTCAGACTTGTTCGAAAATGGGCCATGTCGGGTCAAAAACTAGGTCACTAGGTCAAATGTCGGAAAAACCTTTTGTACGCACTAGAGGTTACATTTTCAGTCCAATATTCTTTAAACTTGGTCAGAATGTTTGTCTTGATGATATCTTGCATGAGTTTGGAAATGGGTCACGTGGAATCAAAAACTAGGTCACCAAGTTTAATCCTTTAAAAACCTTGTGTAGGCTCTAGGGGCCACATTTTCAGTCCAATAATCTTGAAATTTGCTTAGAATGTTTGTCTTGATAATATCTTAGACTAGTATGAATATGGGTCATGTTGGATAAAAAACTAGGTCACTAGGTCAAATCTCGGAAAAACCTTTTGTACACCCTGCAAGCCACATTTTCTCTCAAATACTCATGAAAGTTTGTCAGAATGTATATCTGGATAATTTCTACATGTCAAGTAGGCCGCTGAGACAAATTCTAGAAAAAGCTTGTGTGCTCTCTAGAGGCCATATTTGTAAGTCCAATACTAATGAGTGTTTATCAGAATGTTTATCTTAATATCTCTGAAGAGATTGGAAATGGGTCATGTTTGATCAAAAGGCTCAGGTGAGCGACTTCAGGGCCATCATGGCCCTCTTGTTAATAGAAAGCACACTATTTTACAATATGGACCTGTGTGAAAATTTGTTGTTTGGTAAAGGGTTATTTAGAAAACAGTTATTGCAGCTTCATGGCAGGTATGGTCAGAATATTGCATACTTTGTAAGGGTAAATCAAAGATCAGATTGTACAATCATGTACAGTCTAGCATTGATTTCCTCAGACTGTATAAGCAAGTATTAATGGAACCCGACAACTGTGGCCTTTGTTTACAATAATTCATAGCATTCTATCTTCGTATACGGGAACAACAGGTACCGATAATTTGGGTTAAAAAGTATGTTAAAAAGCATTAAGAGTCTTATGAGCTATTAAGGCTAGTTGGCAAGCAGTGGTGTAGTGGATAAAGTGCCTTCCTTTCTAGCAGTGCTTCAAGCCTGCTATCCTGGTTCGAGCCGTAACACTTATCTTTTTAGGAATAAAAATATCTTTTTTTTTTTGTTTTCTCCTTTCTTTTCTCTTCCTTGTTTAATTGTCTTCTTTTTTGTGTTTGTTTTTTGTTTGTTTGTTTGTTTGTTTTTTTTCTTTCCCTTTTCCTTTCTTCTTCTTTTTTTTAAGCGTGCATATCTTTTTTTCATTGATATTCTTTTGCTATTATTACATTTTATTTTAGTTCATTTTATTTTTTTTCATGTTTTAAAACACATTTCTATATGATTAATACAACAATACAATGATAAGTGCTCAACTCTCATCCCGTTCTCTGGCGGTATCCAATACTCTCTCCATTGTAACTGGCCATATCTGCGGTACCTCAAGCCTCCTAACATTCAGTATCTTTTGCTTCCTTGTCGCTGACTGCAATTATTCACTGCTCAAAGGCTTCTTGAACTGCAATGTCTGCTTTTAAAAAATATTTATACTACTACTTGCACGTCTGCAGCAATTTCTTCCACTCGGATTGCTTCAGTTCTCAATCCGTTCTGTTCAACTGGTGCTACAAATTAAATCCTAGTCCACAGTCCAGCTTTCGAGATGGTTAAGTTCCCAACTCTAGGGGAAAGTGAGTAGACATGTCTCTCCCGTCAAAGCCCTGTAAAAGGAAGAAAACTAGTAGTCAGAAATTTGTGGCTTTAATCATCTTAGAAATCTAAAACAATAAGTCTCAAAAACCTTTAATATTTTAACAATGCTATTTCTGGCACCAATTCCTTTACAAGAAATGTCTTTGTTCATTTTCCCGAAATTTCAAAAGAATCAGTGTGCAATCTCGTGTGATGTCAGTTGAATGTGAATACTAATTACAAGTACAAATATTCACTTTGATATCATAAGAAAATAATGTAACCATTGACTTAACTTAAAAAAGAATTGCTTGACAAAAAAAGTTTTCCTGTAACTCGATCAGTACAGGTGGTAGCACAGTCACTATGACCACTGCGCTACAGCGCTAATTGCATCATCTACCTCATATTTACCAGTAAGTAACTGCTACGTCCCTGGTATTCTCTATTTGAATGTTTTGAACTGATCCATTGTTTTGTAAACAAAGGCCACAATTACCACATTTTGTAAATACATGTACAATGTTGTACTTAAGCTTAGGTTACATTATATAAACACTACTTTACCGAATTGTTATAAGAGTTTTTGTGTCCTCTTAGATGGCTAAATCCATTTGTATATGACAAATCATAGACTCCTTTGGATTTGAAACATCTACAGACAAAAAATCCAAAATTCAAAATAAGCTTGAGTTCTATGATAGGGTAAAAAAATTTGTGGGAAGAGAAGAAAATGCTGGTTACCAGCATTCTCTCTCTTGCCAACAATGTTATTAAAAGCCTTCCTACTCAGTGTTGTTGAAAGTCCAGAGTGTGGCAAAGGGTTAAACCTTACGCCACTTTCAAGATCAGACTGTAGCAAACATGCAGTCAGATCTTTAATCTATACTATGTGCTTTAGGAAGACATTCTGGAAAAATTGTAATCCTTTGCGGCTTTTTTCTACACTGAAAATGTCTGATTGGTTTATTCAGCCACTCTTGGAGGTCAATAAGTCATGATGACATTTTCAAATAAATCAGAGTAATTATTACCATTTCATGGCTTTCTCTCATAAAAGTGGACAGTGTAAAATCCAGCTCTGAAGTTGTAGTTTTTATATGGCCTGTGATAGGCAATTCGAACTATTCCAGGCAATCTCAGCCTAGCTTTAAATATTACAGCCATCAGACATCATTTTTCAGCTGGCTGTTTTTGAAGAAAGTGTTGAGTTACTGTCACAGCTGTGTCATCTTCTGCATCTGTTTCTCGCAAAAATTGTTGACATTTCCTGATATCACTGTCATATCTAATGTTGAAGATGTTAACTTTAAACTCAGACTAGTTATTTACAATCAAAAGGGGAATTAATACCAGATGGGTATGGAACCCTCAAAATATTTTTGACATAATTGTGTCCCCTCTTTGACTTTAAACATTCAATGAAAAACCAGAACTCTATAGATGAGTGCAAGCACCTGCTTGTAATAGCAGTTGCTGGTGACCATTTTTGAAGTTTTGTTGCAAAAGGAGAAATTGCTCACTATGAATGAAAGTGTTTCAAATAGGGTGATCTGCAAGACAAAAAAGGTGTCTCAGAAGGAATTGAGGGACCAAATCCTATACCAGACAAAAAAATTTTGGACCTATCCAAACCGAAAGCATTGGCAGATTACAAAGTATATGTGACTCAAAATTTGGTTGTTTTTGTCATTCAGAGGTTAGAAAATATTGTAGGAAAAGGTGAAAATGCTGGTTACAAGCATTTTCTCCTTTTCCCACAATGTTTTCAAAAGCCCTCTTGATCCCAGGGTTGTGAAAACATGCGATTGCTTGGCAAAGGATTAATTAAGACATGTGATCACAGTTGCACGTTCTGGGCATTGTGACATCCTCAAAAGTAATTTTGAACGAATGCCAGAGTTTGATGATCAATTTTCCAAAGTTAGACTGAAAAGAAATGGAGAAGCTTCCCAAAGATTGTTCCTCTGAGAGCAGTAGGCCATTACACGTGATGGGAGCTTGCTTTGAGGCAGACATGAAAAGAGTTTTTTGTCCTGAGATATACGAATGTGTTGAGCTTAGATTTTACCAGCAGAGAAAGCATTTCCAGAATTTTGAGTGCATTGGTACTTTTTTTTTATTGTATTGTTTAGATTTGGACTCATCATATTTGGAGGTATTCAAGACAAAGAGAAACAATAATAGGTAAAAGAAATAAAAGTCTATTCAGTTGTATATACCAAGAATATACTAAGAAAATTTTGCAATAAATAGAATAAAAAAACAATATCACAATAAAGTTCTAAAAAAGTTTTGCATGTGCTGATGTGTGAATATTTGTGCCAATTTTTACAAGATATTCATGGACAACTGGCTCCTGATACAGTTTGTTTTCCCAATTTTCCATGTTTTTTCATTATTTTTTTTTTTGCGGATGTTATGAAATCATTATTTTTTCTTTGAGAGCAAAGGTTCACCATTTAATACCAAGGAATTAAACCTGTTGCTTTACCCATTTGACAATTAAAACATTATGCCAGGCATGCAAACATTTGGACAGTATTTGGTCTGACATAAATAATGGGTTTTATAGACATGCTACATCGACTTCAATATCTATTGAGTCCTATGAAAGCTTAGATTAATCTGTATGAACACTTCGTCTTTTGTCACTGTGATTTTTGAATTTTATGTCTGCAAGTATGTCAGCATACTTCTCTTTAAGTAAATCGGAAACAGAAGGAAAAGAGAATGAGAAAGGAACTTGTTAACACTTAAACTTCTAAAAAGGTGAAATGGAAATTTCCAGCAAATGGTAAAAACTCTGCAAAAGCCTTTGAAAACGTAGTTCAGGTAGGAAAAAGTGTTCAAACCCGCATTTTCTCCTTTTTTCACAATGTTTTCTACCTGTTCTAAGGAAGATCCCATTATTGGGCTGTATGTTGTTTATTGTCTGCAAATGCTTTTTAATTTGGCTTGATCTAAAATTAAGTTGTCAGACAGGTAGATTGATTGATTGATTGTATGGTATTTAATGCTGTTTTCAACATTATTTCAGTTATATCGCGGCAGCCGGTGCACCTATCCATGCTTTCCTGGAGTCTCTTTTACCAGTACAATTTTCTTTCCAAGCCACTGGCTGCTTTCCCACATAATCATCGTTGAAACAATGGTCAGCGGTGGGAGAGGAATGAATCCTGTCGCAGTGACTATCATCAATCCTCGGAAAGAAATTGGCCAAGCCAGGGGTCGTAGCCAGGGATCAAACCCTGGACCCCATGTTCTCAAGTCCTGCACGCTACCGACTGAGCTACCGGGGCTTGGCTCAGACAGGTAGAGTTACTCATCAAATACCATGTAAATGCATTGATTGTAACGTTGAAATAAATCAGCAATACTGGTAATGATTTGGCAGGGTAAAGGAGAAAATTAAAAGAAAGGGCATAATATTATTATAATTACATTAATATAAAATCACAGTAGATTATAGACAAATAGAAACTAAAAGTTTACATAACAGAGAACATCTTGACAGATGGAGAAATTACTCTGTCCAAGAGAGTTATGTTTACTCTGAATAACTTGAGACAATCTAATTAATCAAATCTAAGTGGAATGAAAAAAACATCAACAAAACTTAATAACCCAATGAGTGCAAAAAAAAAATAAAGTGGAGGTTTGCAGTGACAAGAAAAAAAGAATTTATCATAGTAAATGTCATTCCAAAGCTTTTTTGGACAGATTTTTCTCAAATTTATGAACCAAGTAGGTGAAGATCAGACTGCACAGAATGCTGTTGAATGCTGTTATTGGTCCAAAAACATTTGAATTGAAAAACACTGATTAAATTAACTTAATTGATAAATTAATGGCCTCTTACATTTTTTATCATGGAAAAAGGAAAGGAAAGTGCAATTTTAAAAGTTGTTTGGACTGTATGAATGATAAATTTTGACAGTGTAGATCTAAGATTAGTGGAACGCACACACATGTTCCTAGGATGAAAACTGAAAAAGGTTCTGGGTTTCTCCTGGCAGTCTAGGGATCAGGGCCTCTCTCACTATTTTTTTTTGTTTAAAAAAAAAAAACATTCAAATGCATGGCAGCACACATGGCTGGGTATGCTCTTTGGGCATATTTTGCAGTCTCATCCTAAATGCTTAGAAATGTGAACTTGACCTAGAAATTTAAGTAATTAATTAGAAAGAAATGACTGTAATGGTTTCCCAGTTTTCAACATGGTCATTATAATCCTTTACCACACAATCCCGAGTTTCAACGACCTTGCGGAAGAATGCTCATAAAATAATTGTGGGAAAAAGAGAAAATGCTGGTAGCCAGCAATAACTATTATTTGCACAAGTTTTAAAATTTGCTGTTTGGTAGAAAGTTAAAAGTAACTTGATCATCATTAGCTTGCACAAATAAAAACCATTGATTTTAGTTTGCTGTATAACATGAATATACAAGTACCAAAATAGGTCTGTGCTTTTGTCAAGGATATTCTCCATAAATATGCAAGATTAAGATGGATCTGTATGGGATTTTCAAATATATCATTATTGTTATAAAATAGTTCTGAATAATTATGGATTACCTTAAAGCACCTTGCACAGCTATAGTTGCCTTTACTGGCAGTGTAAATCAAGATTAGACTGCACAAAATGTTTAGTCTGATCTTTGATCTATACTATCCACATTGCTTTGACATTCAGGACAAAAACAACCTATCATTTGGGTTTTATTTCACAACTGAAAATGTCTGTTTATTCAGCTCTCTAAGGGTTGGTATATGAACGAAAATAATTCAGGACTTGTTAGGCTTCTGAACTTGAGATGAAAGTACATTATAGTTTTGATGCAATGTCAAGTCATCTTTAATGAAACAAGATTGGGGTCCTGCTTCTCTGAAAAAATAGGACAATATCTTTGATAATTAGGTTACACATGCGAGGGAATGTGGTTCGTTATATAAGTTATGATTAATTATCATAATAAAGGACTAAAGTTACCTCTTTATTATTCATTTTTTATCCTTTCTTTCCTTCAACACTTGACTTCCTGTGCTAGATTTTGACCATTTCATATTAGTGACATTCTGATAGCAGAAAAACATTGTTTACCGCTAGAGACTTTTATGTGAAGACATAGGCTGGAAGGCCTTTTGATAAATAGAAAGAAAATGCAATTTCTGTTAATGTACCAAAGTTATTACACACCATCTGCTGCACACACATAAAATTTGTCTGTGTTGTCTCCAGGGGAAACAAGTTACCTTATTACCATACCTATCATCCTAGTGGAGAGTGGTGTAGGGGTAGAGTGTCCACCTTTTACATGTAAGGTTTCGGGTTCGAATCCCCTGATGAGACGGGTCAACCATTGGAACCACCCACAACACTGGGCAAATACTGGTTGAGATTTTCAGGAAGCAATCATTGAGAGTGATTAACCCTTATCCTGCTCAATAACTAAAACAAAATTTTCAATTCGATAATAAAAACCCAAATATTGCTATTTCAAAGTTATGTTTTGGGGAATAGTATCTCTTTATCGGACAGTGTAGATCCAAGATCAGACTGCTTAATAGACAAGATGAGTATTTTCAACAAATGGTAAAAGGAATACATGTATTACTATTTTATAGTTCTTTTCACCGTAAAAATCTTACTATAGTAACCCTTAATGGGTCTTAACTGTAGTTGCCTTTGTGGTCAGAGTAGATAAAGATCGAGCCGCATTAAATGATCTACATTGTCCACTTTGCTGAAACACGATAGATGAAAAGCAAAAATGAAAATGCAATTATTTAGGACTTATTTGTAGACTGAAAATATTTGTTGGCTTTATTTGGCACCTTGAGGGTTAAAAGATATGATCCATGCAAAGTCAGACTGCACATTTTGCACATTTTGTACAGTCTGGTCATGATCTGCTCTGTCTGCAAAAGTCATGCTTGGCTGCCAAAGGGTTAAAAGAAAACAAGATGTTTGTGAACCTTGTTTGTTTCTGTGGTAAATCTATTTTTCAAACCTCTTAATATCCTTAAAGATACATATTTATGGCCAGAGAGAGAAAACGCTATCAAAATTTGAGACTGTGGAATGGTTCAGAATATGGTCAGCTGTGTATCTATAGATAAATTACTGGTATATATGGTGTAAGGGATGACTACATATATAAGAAATCTTTGAATTAAAACTGGAAACATCACAACAGTGATTTCTTTGATGGCCTGCAGAAGATAAAATGTATTGTCTATCAGCCGTAATCTATGCAACAGTCAGAGGTAACATTTGGCATGAAGATACAAGAATGATTGTAGTTTGATGAAATAAAGACAAAATTGGTTAAAAAATGCCTGAAAAGGAGTATAGATGTACATTGTATCTTTAAAATGCATTTTATTGCATCTTCAACCAACAAATATTGAAAATACTGTAACAGAACCATGGTAAAAATTGCAAACAAAACACTTTACCGAGGCTTTTATAAACCTTGTAGCAAAAGGAGAACTTGCTCCATAGAATTAAAGAAAGAAATTCCAAGAAAACATGTGAAAGTTTTTTCTTTGTACCATTTTGTAACTTTGTTTTGTTATGCATGAGAATTCAATATTTGGTTATGGGTTAACCCTTTACCAGACGACAAAATTTTAGCCTTGTCTAAATTGAAAGCATTAGCAGACGACAATTTCAGCGTGGCTCAAATGGTGCAATTTGTCTTTTATAGGGTAAAAAACATTGTGGGAAAAGGAGAAAATGCTGGTTACCAGCATTTTCTCCTTTTACCACAATGTTTTCAACAGGCTTCTTTTCCAGGGTCGACATTGTGCAGTTAAGAGTCAATAGAAAATCTTATTGCCTCAGGGTTTACTTGAGTAAATGAGGCTGCATTCCTATTACAGACAGAATAGACAATATCAACCCAGGGGACGCTTGAAAGCAAATTTGTGGTAAATACATGCACTATTGCTTCCATAGCAGATAATGAAATTTCAAGATCAGACTAAGAAGAAGTCTCATAACTTGTATAACTCTTTACTAGATGACAAAATTTTAGACTTCTCCAAATTGAAAGCATTTGCGGACAACAAATTAAATATGACCCAGTTGTTGAGATTTGTCTTGGAAATAGCAGATTTCTGAAAACTTTATGGAAAATGACAAAAATGCTACTTAGCAGCATTTCTGCTTTTTCCTAAATGTTTTCAAAAGCCTTTAACCCTAGGCTCATTATGCCCCCCTTCAACGAAGTGGGGGTATATTGCTTTGCACATGTCTGTTGGTCGTTTCATCGGTCGGTCCGTCGGTAGACCTTACCTTGTCCGGATGATAACTAGGCACAGAATTGACCTAGGTTCGTCAAATTTGCCACAGACATGTGTCTCGGAGTGTAGATGATCCGTATTGATTTTGAGGTCAATCGGTCAAAGGTCAAGGTCACAGTGACCGTCAGCATGTTGATATATAGACCAAACCTTGTCCGGATGATAACTAGACATAGAATTGACCTAGGTTCTTCAAATTTGGCACAGACATTTGTCTCGGAGTGTAGATGATCCCTATTGATTTTGAGGTCAATCGGTCAAAGGTCAAGGTCACAGTGACCGTCAGCATGTTGATATATAGACCAAACCTTGTCCGGATGATAACTAGACACAGAATTGACCTAGTTTTGTCAAATTTGGCACAGACATGCGTCTTGGAGTGCAGATGATCCCTATTGATTTTGAGGTCAATCGGTCAAAGGTCAAGGTCACAGTGACCGTCAACATGTTGATTTATAGACCAAACCTTGTCTGGATGATAACTAGACACAGAATTGACCTAGGTTCATCAAATTTGGCACAGACATTTGTCTCGGAGTGTAGATGATCCCTATTGATTTTGAGGTCAATCGGTCAAAGGTCAAGGTCACAGTGACCGTCAACATGTTGATATATAGACCAAACCTTGTCCGGATGATAACTAGACACAGAATTGACCTAGGTTCGTCAAATTTGGCACAGACATTCGTCTTGGAGTGCAGATGATCGCTATCAATTTTAAGATTAATCCATTAAAGGTCAAGGTCACAGTGGCCTTCAACTTAATGATATATAGACCAAACCTTGTCCGGATGATAACTAGACACAGAATTGACATAGGTTCTTTAAATTCTGTACAGATGTTCATCTCGGAGTGTAACTGATCCCTATAGATTTTGAGATTAATCCATCAAAGGTCAAGGTCACAGTGGCCTTCAGCTTAATGATATATAGACCAAACCTTGTCCGGATGATAACTACACACAGAATTGACCTAGGTCCTTCAAATTCTGTACAGATATTCATCTTGGAGTGTAAATGATTCCTATAGATTTTAAGGTTAATCCGTGAAAGGTCAAGGTCACAGTGACCACCAGATGATTCAGGGCCCGCACTGCCGTTCGCCACTTGAGCCATTTGCTCAAAAAAAATTAAAGTGTCTCAAAAATTATGATATGTGGCTCAACTTGTGGCTCCAACATTTTATTCGCGTATTATCAGGGACGTAGTAAGCATCGAAGTCGACTGGAAAAAAGCGGAAGTCGAACGCGTGTGCCAAAAAGAAAATCGATAACCCAGTCTGTGTATCAGCGACTGTTTACAATCTTGTATGTATACACACAGCAGTGTGTATAATTATGCGAACTGTTGACAGATTATCACGTTTAACAATTGAAGTGAGCTATAAATCAAAAAGATGACATCGATATTTCCCAATCAATTCTTTTGATATCAGTTTATGAACTGTGCCACTTCCTGTATCAATGTGGCAGTAGGGGGGCATGACTGTTTTACAAACAGACATCTTGTTAAATCTTGGAATGGTGTGGTATAAGGTCAAACAGGTTAAATTCACACAACCACCTGATCTTTTTCACCAGCAGGAAACTAAATGTCTATTTCATTACTTTTAGTTAACTCTCAAGCAAAGGACAAAATTTTGAACTTGACCAAAGTGAAAGTATTTGCATGGCTATCCGGAAAATGTGGAAGCTTTTGAAATCTTTTTAGATGAGAGCCATTGCTTGATGGCAAGAGCCGTTTGGAACTTTCGAAGGTCAGGGTACAGAAGAAAAATCATTCATGAACCCATGTGCATCGGTAACTAGGTTCATTTATCCGTTTTTAGCTCACCTGAGCACGAAGTGCTCAGGATGAGCTATTGTGATCACTCACCGTCCGTCGGCGTCCGTCGTCCATCCGTTGTCCGTCTGTTCACATTTTTTTGTTTACACTCTAGCATCTACAAAAATTAACCAATCAGCACCAAACTTGGTCAAAATATATATGACCATAAGATCTTGGATGACTTTGATTATGGGTCTAATCGGACCAGAACAACTGGAGTTATTTGCCCTTGAATTAGAAAAATTGCTATATTTGACTTTGTTTATACTCTAGCATCTACAATTTTTCACCAATCAGCACCAAACTTGGTCAAAATATATATGACCATAAGATCTCGGATGAGTTCGATAATGGGTCTAATCAGACAAGAACGACTGGAGTTATTTGCCCTTGAATTAGAAAAATTGCTATATTTGACTTTGTTTACACTCTAGCATCTACAGTTTTTCACCAATCAGCACCAAACTTGGTCAAAATATATATGACCATAAGATCTCGGATGAATTTGATTATGGGTCTAATCGGACCAGAACAACTGGAGTTATTTGCCCTTGAATAAGAAAAATTGCTATATTTGACTTTGTTTACACTCTAGCATCCACAATTTTTCACCAATCAGCATCAAACTTGGTCAAAATACTTATGACCATAAGATCTCGGATGAATTTGATTATGGGTCTAATCGGACCAGAACAATTGGAGTTATTTGCCCTTGAATTAGAAAGTTCTATAGAATAGTTCTTTGTCCGGAGCATAACTTTGTCATCTCCGGTCCGATTGACTTGAAACTTGGCATTTGTGTTTGTTGCAATAATACGGAGTGCAGTGTGAAAGAACTATAACTCTACCTTGTACTGTCTGTGAGTTATTTCCCTTTATTCGTCATTTTTACAGCTTGTCCGGAATATAACTTTGTAATCTCTAGCCTGAACATCTTCAAATTTGGTATGCATGATTGTTGAAAAATTACGGAGTGCAGTGCACAAGAACCATAACTGTTCCTAGCATGAATTTTGAGTTATTCCCCCTTTGACCTTCATTTTTATAGCATTTCTTGCTTGTCTGGAGCAAAACTTTGTCATCTTGAGTAGGAATGACTTGAAATATGGTATGCTTATTTGTTGCAATATTTAGAAGTGCAGTGCACAAGAATTGTAACCCTACCTCACGCTGTCTTTGAGTTATTTTCCTTTGATCGTCATTTTTACAGCATTTAGTGCTTGTCCGGAATATAACTTTGTCATCTCATGTCAGAACGACTTCAAACTTGGTATGCATGCTTGTTGCAATAGTACCGAGTACTGTGCACAAGAACAGTAACTCTACCTAGCGTGGATTTTGAGTAATTCCACTTTGATCTTCATTTTTACAGTATTTCTTGCTTGTCCGGAATGGAACTTTGAAGTCTCATGTCAAATTGACTTGAGACTTGGTAAACATGTTTGTTGCATTACCTGCCCTTTGCAATTATTATACCTCCTCGACAACTGGCGGTGGGATGGGCATATCTTGCTACAATTTGCCGCTCTTGTTTCATTATCATTTGGCCTTGAACCTCAATATTTGGTATTTATCTTCATTGTAGACCTTTACTGCTTAGTACTCAGGTGAGCGATATAGGACCATCATGGTCCTCTTGTTGTTTAAATATTATCTCTGAAAGGGGACGGGGGGGTCAAATTTTCTTCAATTTCGTTGCACACCTTGTCTTACTATATACGATACAGAGGGAATCCCCGATGTGCTATTCATAGTAACAGTGTCCGATTATGAAGATTTCGTTATCCCTTGATAGACCAATGGAGTTTCAGGGGCCTATGGTTATATACATCAATGGATCAAACCCATTAACTCATGAATTGTACAGTTTCATACTGATTCATTAATCATGATACAGGTCCAATATCTTTTGGCTGGAATCATGGAGTATAATCATGATCACAAAACTTTTGTTTAAAGGCTGTTTAACTCTTTACCAGACAACAAAATTTTAGACTTGCCTAACTTGAAATCATTTGCAGACAACAAATTAAATGTGGCTCAAATGATGATACTTGTCTTCGAAAGAATAAAGAAAACATTGTGAGGAAAGGAGGATATTTCCCTCAAGGTTTTCAAAAACCGTCTTAGTCAGGCTCATTTAACTTGGGATTGTTAAGGATAAAGGCTGCTAAGGGGTTACTCAGCATGATTTTGCAAACAGTGTGTATCAAGATCAGACTGCACAACATGTGCAGTCTGATCTTAGATATACATCGTCCAGAAGAGAGCGATTTTTCATATGAAAAGAGCTAGAAAATCACACTTTTTTGACTTTTCACCAATGGTTGGATATTTTCATTTGGCAGTTTAAAGGTTAAGGCCTAAAGCAGGGAGTACTCATTATCATATATGCTTCAAGTCAATGGCTAGGGACCAAATACTGCATGAACTCTTTCCTTACCATAGACGACACCAGAAGCTTTTGTGGACATTGTAGATCAAGATCAGACTGCACAGAACATGCAGTCTGACCTCTGATCTACACTGTCCACTGATTTATTCTAGATTATGAAGGATCTCTCCATCTCTTGATCTTGTAGTGGAACTGTATTTACAGCCACTGAGAAAATGCAATTTCTTTATTCAGTAGTGAAAGAGTGAATTCAAAGTTGCTCGTGATAGGATTATTTCATGATAAACTGGAGAATGACAATCAAAGATCAGTGTGCACTCTTTGTGCAGTCTAATCTTGATCTTCACTGTCCACATAAGTGTAAAAGAAACTATATGTGAGAACAGAAACTGAAAGCGAAGAAGTTTCAATGATCATTTCATAGATTTTTTTCTTTATTACATTTACATAATTTATATACCCTAGTGAAGTTGGACATAGCTACAAATTTTATGTGCATTCATTAATGTTTATTGTATTTTGTAACATTAAGTCAATGCCTGTTACAATCTAAGTTCCTTTTGCAGCCATTGTAGATCAAGATCAGACTGCAGTGTGATCCTTGATCTACATTGTCCAATAATTTGTGAGATATTCTTACCTTAATCCATGCAGGACAGGTGATTTTCAGCTCACCTGAGCTCGAAGTGCTCAAGGTGAGCTTTTGTGATTGCCCAATGTCCGTCGTGCGTCGTCCACAATTTCTTTAAACATCTTCTCCTCCTAAACCACTGGGCCAATCTTGATGAAACTTGGCAGGGATGTTTCTTGGGTGAAGTTCTACCAAAATTGTTCAAGAGATTGAATTCCACCCATAACTCTGGTTGCCATGGCAACCAAAAGGAAAAAAATAGCAAAATCTTTGAAAATCTTCTCTGATGAAACTAGAAGGCGTAGAGCTTTGATATTTGGTTTGTAGCATCTCCTAGTGGACCTTTACCAAGTTTGTTCATATGATGCCCCTGTGGTCAAAACTGTACCCGCCCCAGGGGTCACAAGTTCGAACATAGGAACATAGAAGGAAAACTTTAAAATTCTTCTTCTCTGAAACTGGAAGGTATAGAGCTTTGATATTTGGTATGTAGCATCTCCTAGTGGATCTCTACCAATTTTGTTCATATGATGCCCCTGGGGTCAAAACTGGCCCCGCCCCGGGGGTCCAGGGGTCACAAGTTCGAACATAGGAACAAAGAAGGAAAACTTTAAAATTCTTCTTCTCTGAAACTGGAAGGCATAGAGCTTTGATATTTGGTATGTAACATCTGCTAGTGGACCTTTACCAAGTTTGTTCATATGATGTCCCTGGGGTCAAAACTGGCCCCGCCCCGGGGGTCACAAGTTCGAACATAGGAACAAAGAAGGAAAACTTTAAAATTCTTCTTCTCTGAAACTGGAAGGCATAGAGCTTTGATATTTGGTATGTAGCATCTCCATTAGTGGACCTTTACCAAGTTTGTTCATATGATGCCCCTGGGGTCAAAACTAGCCCGGCCCCAGGGGTCACAAATTCGAACATGGGAACAAAAAAGGGAAAATTTTAAAATTCTTCTTCTTTGAAACTGGAAGGCCCAGAGCTTTGATATTTGGTATGTAGCATCTCCTAGTGGGCCTCTACCAAGTTCGTTTATACGATGCACCTGGGGTCAAAACTGGCCCCGCCCTGGGGGTCACAAGTTTAAACATAGGAACAGAGAAGGAAAACTTTAAAATTCTTCTTCTCTGAAACTGGTAGGCATAGAGCTTTGATATTTGGTATGTAGCATCTCCTAGTGGACCTCTACCAGGCTTGTTCATAGGCTGCCCCTGGGGTCAAAACTGGCCCTGCCCCGTGGGTCACAAGTTCGAACAAAGGAAGAAAGAAGGAAAATTTTAAAATTCTTCTTCTCTAAAACTGGAAGGTGTAGAGCTTTGATATTTGGTATGTAGGATCTCCCAGTTGACTTCTACCAAGTTTGTTCATATGATGCCCCTGGGGTCAAAATTAGCCCCGCCCCAGGGGTCACAAGTTTGAACATAAGACCAAAAAAGGGAAAACTTTAAAATTCTTCTTCTGTGAAACTGGAAGGCTTGGAGCTTTGATATTTGGTATGTAGTGAACCTGTTCTAAGTTTGTTAGCCCACCTGAGCACAACATGTTCAGTGAGTTCAAAATTGGGTCACCTGGGGTCATAAACTAGGTCACTAGGTCAAATTAAAAAAATACATTGTGGGCTCTCTAGAGGCTACATTTATTGCTCAAATGACCTGAAATTTGGTCAGAATGTTGTCTTGATGAAATCTCGGATGAGTTTGGATTTGGGTCACCTGGGATCATAAACTAGGTCACTAGGTCAAATTAAAGAAATACCATGTGGGCACTCTAGAGGCCACATTATTTGCTCAATTGACTTGAAAATTGGTCAGAATGTTTGTCTTTATAAAATCTCACATGAGTCTGAATTTGGGTCAACTGGGATCATAAACTAGGTCACTAGGTCAAATTAAAGAAATACCTCTAGGGCACTCTAGAGGCCACATTTATTGTTCAATTGACTTGAAAATTGATTAAAATGTTTCTCTTGATGAAAACTAAGATGAGTTCAAAATTGGGTCACATGGGGTCATATTCTAGGTCACTAGGTCAAATTAAAGAAATACCTTAAGGGCACTCTAGAGGCCACATTTCTTGCCCAATTGACTTGAAAATTGGTCAGAATGTTTGTCTTGATGAAATCTCGGATGAGTTTGGATTTGGGTCACCTGGGATCATGAACTAGGTCACTCGGTCAAATAAAAGAACTACCTTTAGAGCACTCTAGAAGCCACATTTTTTGCTCAATTGACTTGAAAATTGGTCAGAATGTTTGTCTTGATAAAATCTCACATGAATCCGAGTTTGGGTCAACTCAGGTCATAAACTAGGTCACCAGGTCAAATTAAAAAAATACCTTTAGGGCACTCTAGAGGCCACATTTTTTGCTCAACTGACTTTTAAAATTGGTCAGAATATTTGTCTTGATCAAATCTTACATGAGTCTGAATTTGGGTCAACTCAGGTCGTAAACTAGGTCACTAGGTCAAATTAAAGAAATACCTTTAGGGCACTCTTGCATTACCTGCCCTTTGCAATTATTATACCTCCTTCACAACTGGCGGTGAGACGGGCATATCTTGTGACAATTTGTTGCTTTTGTTTCATTATCATTTGTCCTTGAACCTCGATATTTGGTATTTATCTTTATTTTAGACCTTTACTGCTGAGTACTCAGGTGAGCGATATAGGACCATCATGGTCCTCTTGTTTGAAGAATGTTTAAGTAATTTTATGTAGTATGAATAAAACAAATATGAAACATTTGAAAATAGGGTAAATACATAGGAGAAGGTTCTCCACTTAAATGCCCAAATGTTGTATTATGTTATGCCCCTGATCATCTGTCTGTCCTTCCATCACCCATTTCCTTTCTGCGCTATATCTCTTGAACCCCTTATCTGACTTTTTTGAAAAGCTTTTTACACACATGTGCATGTTGATTAGACAACTAATCTCAATAATGAGATGTTACGGCGATTTTTTTTTCATATTTGGACATTTATTGTGCACTGTACCGTCTCAAGCCCACCATATTTTCCTGTAGCAAAGGTAGAGCGCTATACTGACTTTTTTCTTTCATCGGTTTAATCTGTATTGCAGCAAAATGCAATTAACTTCTAGTAACAAACATGACCAAAGACAAATTATTAAACCTTTCTTTACCTAATGAACTTGTAGAAGTCGTTAATAACATGTAAATCTCTAAAAAGGCACTGACAAAATTCATCGTGTGTGGCGGCCTGGTTTTGTGTGTTTTCGGGAACGTAAACAACTTGACTAACGTATGAAATGCACTGTTTTCTCTCATGTTCAGCATTTGAATTGAAAATATTTGTATTTCAAACGAAGGGTTGTTAAATATGCAAGCAACAGGTATGTTCAAATCCTAGTTTTGTGCTCTATTTGTGAAATTAAGAGAGTTCAAACATGCGCACAAAATCTGTGTGGAGCTTTTAAGTGATATTGTCTAGATCGTCTCTGTACCCAGAGGCGACCAGTCTAAAAATAACATCTCCTTTGGGGACTGTTACTGAGTTATCTGTACTAATTAGACAACATGCATAGCCCAGGTTTCAGATGCCAGACTCCAAGGTCAAGCTCACAGCACAGAGGGTGGAAGAAATATGGGGGTGGGGGGGTGTCACAGTTTACATGCTCTTAAATTGTATCCCATCTCTATATCTATATTTCTTGAAACTTTGGTCTGATTTTGAAAATATTCTGACATGGATTCACCTGAGAGAACTTCAACAGCAAAGGTTTAGTCACAAGGTTCTAAAGTCAAGGTCACCGCTGGGTTCATTTAAGATGACATATGGTTCATAATTATGTGGTGAGATTGGTCACTAAAAATATCCAAAACATTGAGGGAAAAGGAGAAAATGCTGGTTACCAGCATTTTCTCCTTTTCCCACAATGTTTTCAAAAGTGTGGTTCATTAAGGTTGTGAATACTTTGGATTGTGTAGTACATGTATAGGGTTAACTCTTTCAGCACCAAATATATAAGCAAATATAAAAACAGATGAGTCATGCTCTGGCTAAAGGGGGCTTAATGCATTTGGGTGATGCATTACACCACACAAGTCATCACAATAATTATGGATCCATAAGATCTATTTTGTCTAACAATCAACTGGATCTAGAGGTAGAATGGCCCTTTGACATACAGAAAATTGACCAATGGCAAAAAGTTTTGACACATGTCAGCCTATATGGACTGCACATGCTGACATGGGTCAATACTTTTTGCAGATGCATTAAGCTTCCTTTTCACAGAGCATGGATCATATAGATTCAGCACCAAGTATACCTATGGGAAAAAATTAAGCATATTTTATATTCCTTGAAAAAGAGGTAAACAAAGACCAACATAACATGGCATATGACTTTATTTTGTCTGGTGCATTTCCTCCATTCACTTAAATATAATTAAACGCTAAACAGAGAAAACGATACATTTGGGCGAAAGGAATTGTTTTAACTGTATCAGATGGAATATGTTTTAACTTTTTCCCATAGGTATATATATACATATACGACCTTTTTTGAAATTTAGACTGATTTTCATTTTATTTGCTGGACTAAACCAGGGGAGAGGTAAAGATCCAAGATTAGACAACAGTTGTTACATACAATCTGATCTTAATCTATGCAGTCTGCAAAAATCCCTGTTTTCTCTTATGATGTTGACCCAGTTGAGCAGTGTTGAAAAACCAAACCAAGATTGATAAATCCTCTCCTTCCTGATTAAAATTGCTGCAAAATTCAAGCAAACAAGTTTTTTTTCTTCCTCTTTCAATTACTGTGAATTGTCTAGCCGCAGTTGTTACACAATCATTCGAACTGTGGTAAGGAAATACAATGATGATTTGTCCATTTACAGTATTGGTTTTACCAGCCTCCCACTACCTAGCCTGATAGATAAACTTGGACAGACCAGCCTTGGAAATTCACTTTGAGTGATGATTTTGTCTGGATAGATATAGAAATGTTGCAGAAGTTTTATTTATGCAGTGCAGAATACAGTAAAAAGGAGAAATCAAAGTGGATAGATTTCTAGGAAAGCATTAAAAAAAATGTGGATTTAAAATGTAGTTTAAATCTTCAGACTTATTTCTTTCTTTTTTTATCATGTGGTTCAATTGGATTTAGCTTTTAAGATGAGTTTTGTGGAGGAACCTTGACTGAAGAAATTTGATTGTCACTGAAGAAATTTGATTGTCATTCTTTCATTTCACCATACAGTTGTTCCAATTCTTCATTTTTTTGTAGCAATGAAACTTGGATATTTTTAATGAGTCCCTAGCCCTATGCTCTTGGTTTTTCGTGGGAGTGTCCTTGAGCAAGACACTTTTGAGCCTTAGCCTAGTACTGATAAAATCCAGGATATATGTGAATATGTGAGCTGTTGTTTTCATATGGCTTGCAACACGTGAAAAGGGGCATTCGGACATTTGCGTAAAGTGTCGTCTCAGATCAGGCTAATCCGAGACGGCACTTTACGTAAATATTAGATTTTGTCCTACAGCAGACTTGCGTGAAACAGAAAATCACACACGATTGGAAAGTGTCGTCTCGGATCAGCCTGCGCAGTCCGCACAGGCTGATCCGGGACGACACTTTACGCAAATGTCCGAATGCCCCTTTTTGCGTGTTGCAGGCCATATAACAGCTCACACATATCAATGGTCCAAGGATCATTTTACCTCATGATTCAGTTGGTTGTGAGACAAAATGGATTTCATGGATCCATAATCATTATGATGACTTGCTTGGCAAATGCATCACAGCGATACATCAAATTCCATTTTGCCAGGGCATCGCTTAATTACGGTACATTTGTCTGAAAAGATGAGTTGAGTTGTAAACTAAAGAAGATGGGAAAAAAAATGTATGTTGAAAACACCTCCCTTTGCCCAAGGGTTTTGTTCATTTTTCCCACAAAATTTCTTACCCCATTTTGTTATCATTATGGCATAAAATCTATTTTTCCCTGAGCACTTTACTTGGATAATTATGACAGATTGCATAGTTTAGCCATTTATGAAAGAAGCTGATAATTTTACAACCCCCAGAAAGATAGATTTTGAAACATTTTTAAATTTGGACATGTCTAACATTTTGTCATTTGGTAAAGATTTAAATAGCATGAATCACATTTGCCTGCAATTGGATCTCTGAATTACATGTATTTACTTTGGCCGCTGGTGGAACTTTAATGATCAAACTATTCTTGATTTGCTTCCTCTAATTTTCTTCAGTCACATATTTACCTCTGTTGTTGTTATTGTGTGGAATTGGACCACCTTTGAAAACATTGAAGTAAACTGAGAAATTACTCTTTAACTCTTATCCTGCTAAATAAGTGAAATAAAATTTTTAAGCCGATAGTAAAAACCAAAAGTTTGCTATTCCAAAGGTATTTTTTTGTGGGGGACAAGTATCTCTTAATCTGACAGTGTTGATCCAAGATCAGACTGCACATTTTGTGCAGTCTGATCTTGATCTACAATGTCCGCAAAAGGTTAGTGAGTTGCGCTTAGCAGCTTACAGGTTAAAACAAGAATTTGCTTGTATACAGCAATTTCTCCTTATTTACTTAATTGGTCACAATGTGTATTTAACATTGTTAATCATGCTGAAGGTCCATATTTCACAAAGATGTTATCCAAGTTGTCTGCTCCACATGAAATAATATTTTAACCGTTTACCAAACAACCCCAAGTTTTAACAACCACTGGGAAGAAGCTTTTTGAAGAAATTGTGGGAAAAGGAAGAAAATGCTGGTAAGCAATGTTTTTGTACCCTTTTAAAGACAAATCCCATCATTTAAGTTACATTTGATTTGTAGTCTGCAATGCTTTCAATTTGGACAAGGCCAATATTTTGTCGTTTTGTAAAGAGTTAAGAGGAACTAGCATTTCTAGTCATAACACTTTACTAGATGACAAAATTTCAGACTCTTCAAAATTGAAAGAATTTTGCAGACAACAAAATATAAATAATTCTCAATTCAGTCATGACCCTTTACCAGATAGCAAAATTTCAGACCGGTCAAATTTGAAAACATTTTACAGAAAATAAAAAGGAAAGAGTGATTGAAATGACAGGATTTGGTCTCAGAAAGGGATGGAAAACATCAAAAGGAAAAGGAAAAAATGTTAGTTTTCAGCATCTTCCACGATAGTGTCAAAAGCCTTTTTTTTTTTTTCAAGTCGATCTTAATAATAATAAAGATTTGTCGGGAAAATTGTTAATATCAGAATCTGAAGATAAATCTTCTACAGATAAAGTGAGATAGAATAAAAGACAGATTAAAAAGTAAAAGTAATCCCACACAGTTTTTAACTCGATCTTTACCAAATGATATTATTTTAGACTTGACTGAACTAAAAGCATTTACAGATGACAAATAAAATGTAGCTTAAATGATGGGATTTGTCTTTAAAAGTGTAAAAAACATTGTGAGAAAAGGAGAAAATGCTGGATACCAGTAATGTTTTCAAAAGCTTTCTTTCTCAGGGTCATTAAACACTCGGGATTGTAAAAGATTAATCTACAGCTTTTCCAACTGTACATTTTCTATGGATAATGATGATAAATTGCATAGTTGCAATGGTCAATTTTAAGTTCTAGAATGATTCATTTTTATATCCCACATTATCTCTCTGCTATGTAAAATTTTAGATGTGTCCTATCTTAATGCACTAAATTTTGTAGTCTGCAAAATGTTGCTCAGACGATAGGGTTTGTCTTCCTAAGGGCAGAAAATGCTGTTGACAGAGGCAAGAAACTGCAGGTTACCAGCACCTTCTCCTTTACTCATAATGTTTTCAAAAACGGTCTTTCTCAGGGTAGTTAAATACAAGATTGCTTTGGTAATGGTTAAACTGTGATATAAATTTGATGTCTCCGGAAGCAAAAATATCAAATTTGAGCAGACAACTCATAAGCATAAAGAAAATATGTAGAAAAGTTGAAAAATGCTCATAATAAGCAATTTATCCACCTGTGAAAATGTTTTCATAAGCATAGGTGTCAAGTCACTTGCAGATGATAAAGATTTATCCGTATAGCAAAGAATCCCTTACTTTAAGTGGCTTGCAGAAAAAAAGGCTTTCAAAAATTATGAGTGTATGAGAAAATGCTGAAAACCTGCATTTTCGCCTTTTCCAACATTGTTTACTACACACTGTAAGACAAAAATCAACATTTTAGTTGTTGTTTTCAAATGCTTTTAATTTGATCAAGTGTAAAATTTTGTTATCTGGCAAAGAGTTAGATATGATAATTCGAACTGATGGGAATGTGAGGTAATGAGCTGAAAGGGTGGCAGCGTTACAAAACGACTTTATGCTAATTAACTCTATACGAGACAGCGATATTTTAGAGTTATCTGTATTTAAAGCTCTTACAAATGAAATTATAGGTCAAAGTATGAAACCTGTCTCTTTGAGGATAGAAAACATAGTGGGAAAAGGAGAAAATGGTGATATTACCAACATTTTCTCCTTTTCCCCATAATGTTTTCAAAAGTCTTTCTTGGGGTCATTAAAAGATGGTAAGGACTGGTAAAAGGTTAAGGATCTAATCCATTATTCAACTGAATTTCTTGTACCTAGGCTGTTATTTACAGCTTGTAATGATCAGCGTCATTTCTGCCTTGGCCTTGACACTACTTTATGTCCAAATTTAGTAAACCTGACTTTAATGGACTTATCTGAAAACTATTTTTTTGTTACAATTTTATACCATAATTTATCTGTGCAATCACAGTGTGGTACACAATATTATGCATGTTAGTTTTAAGCTAGTTCATTGCTAAATTTATTGTGAACAGAAAGATAATCCAGTAGTGCAAATTTCTGCAACAACATTATTGAACTATCAGTGATTACATACTTATTCATTGTGGAGTTTATCATTGTAGATCAGTGATAGTGCAACAACACAAAGACCTATTTTAGTGACTTTCAGTCAAATTACTGACATTTTTTTAGCTTCCTTTGTGGCAGTAAGAGACTAGTTCTTGATATCAAGAGACTTAAGTTTTGGTGAATTTGCATGTGTCCAGGATATCGACAAAAACTGTGCTGACAGAGAAGGATATTTCTTGAGCCTCACAATGTTCTCAACAACTTGGCTTGAAGACTGTCTCTTCCTGTCTTGTAAAATTGAAAGTATCTCCAAGCACGAAGAGAAACTTTTCTGGAAGCATTACCGGGCAGGTCAAAGGAAAAATAGTATATGGAAACTGTTTAAAGGTGTGTTCTCTCTACAGGTTTACAAAGTGGTGGTCAACAATGGTGCCAAGTCCTGGTTCATTTTCAGGCGCTATAACGAGTTCCACTCCCTCTTTGAAAAGGTAAGACATTGATATTATAATATGTAACAAATAATACTCTAACCCTTTAAA
The DNA here is from genome assembly GCA_946811185.2 of Hippopus hippopus. Taxonomy (NCBI): domain Eukaryota; kingdom Metazoa; phylum Mollusca; class Bivalvia; order Cardiida; family Cardiidae; genus Hippopus; species Hippopus hippopus. The sequence continues at coordinate 37,307,612 of OX328099.1, read as the reverse complement.
AAAAAATCCCTAGTTTTTGATGACCCTAAGAAAAAAGGCTTTTAAAAATATTGTGGAAAAAGAAGAAAATGCTGGTGAATGACCAGCATTTTTTCCTTTTCCCACAATGTTTTTTACTCGTTTTAACTTGATGTTTCTAAATACTTTCATAATGGTCAAGCTTAAAACTTAACCCTTTACCTTACAACAAAAAATTTTAGACTCGTTCATATTGAAAGAATGTAAAAGACAAATTAAAGGTGCCTGGAACGATGACACCTTGTGAAGGATTGGTTGGAAAACAGAGTTGGAAAAGGAGAAAAAGCTTTTTAAGAGTATTGTCTTCTTTTCCCAGTGTTTTTTCTAAGGCTTTCTTCCCTTGGTTCATTAAAACAAGGGATTGTTTGGTATGTTAGGTTCGTATGTGTCATGGATGCGCTCAAAACAAAAAGTTCTGATACAGATAATTAAAACTTAGATTTATAAGATATGGCTCCAGAATTATCCTAGAAAAAGAATTAGAAAAAGTTTGCAGCAAAGTTATTTTATAATCTCATACATCTTTATAAATAATTATAGCATTGAAATAGACTTTCTTAATGTTATAATGAAAATTTTAGAAAAAATGAATACAATCAAGAAACTACAAGCTACAAAAATCTTTTATCTATCAAAAATAGCACAACTAGTGCTATTAGAAATATTTGAAGGAAGTGAAATTGAAAATTTCTATTTTTAACTCTTTACCACACAGTCCCAAATTCTAACGACCCTGAGAAAGATACCTTTGAAATCATTGTGGGAAAAGGAGAAGATGCTGTTAACCAGCATTGTACATTTGTTTTATTGTCTTCAAAATGCATACAATTTGTACTTGTCTAAAATTTTGTCATTGGCTAAGAGTTAACTGTTTGGATACTTTAAGGTCACTGTTTGTATCAGACAATGGGTCTTTTTCCCTCATTGACATCAAAAACTGCTCATGGCAAGGGCATAAAAACATGAACGTTAGTTAGGTATTTTAATAAGGCATAAAACTTTGGGGCATTATCCTCTTTTATCGTGCTTGAAAAAAAAAATGGAATTAACGTCAGACTTTCAGTCTGAATAAGGCAAAAGGTATTTTTTTGTTTCAAGATTGCTTCTTCTCTTTCTGCTATTTCTCTTGTATTTCATTTCCTGTATTCAACAGTCTCCTTTCTTGTGAAGGGAGTTAACTCTGAAGACAAATGTCTTATAGGGTCAACTTGACCCCATCTTGAAATTTAAGCTTAGTTAGTATACAATAAGCATAACGAAAATAATGTGACCCTGAAAAGAGAGAGAGTAGACATAGTAAGGTATTCATTAGCAGAGACTCTGACTTATCTGTTTATCAAACAAGAAAATTTATACTTGTCCAAATTGTAATCCTGAGAGCTCCAAATAAACCTAATAGTCTAAAAATAAGACCCAAATAATCACAATTTCAAGGTTGCTCTTGTCCAACTTGGTGAATTAGCTAAGCATACAATGCAGACAAAAAATCAGACTGTACATTTTGTCCAGCCTCATCTTGACCTACAGTGGCCACAAAGCTTTGAAAGGCACTTAAAGGGTTAAAGTATCATCAGACGAAAAATAGATGTGTTCAAATCATTCATTTTGTCTTTTGTCCTCTGAAGGATCACAAAACAATGATTGAAAGGCAGAAAATGCTGGTTATCAAAAGTTTTTTTTTTATGGGTAGTTAAAACTATGGATTGTTTCCTAAAGGTGGCCCTTCAGATTTTGGGACGAAAATTTTACAAAAATACAGTCATCCTTATACTCCCAAAGCCTTTTAATTTTTATTCATAAAACCCCAGTAGTCGAAAACCATCCGACAACAAGAGAAATTAGAGATTTACTACGGCCCAGGTCGACACCCGACGGGAAACACTGTCTATTTTTACATGAGCAACTCGCTCATTTACATACCTGAAATACAGAGACGAAGCTTCAAACATAGCGTCCGAAGAAGACATTATGGAAAATAATTACATGTTTGTTATGTTATGGAATTTAAGCGTCATTAGTCTCATGCCAGTCACTTGACATTCCCACAATGCTTTTTTGATTTCTGGTTCGAAATCTAAAAATACCTTAAGAGGCTATGTAGCCTTTTAGGGGAACACCATCAAAACAAGTTTTTTTTTGTAATTTTATGATTCTTAATTATTGATGATTTGTATTGTTTTTTCATATAAATTTCAGTGATATATGTATTTTTTAATTTGGTGAGATGTGAAAAATCTAAATACCCACCTTTAAAGGTGTAAGTCATTTATTTGTTATCTCCTTAGTAAAATTGTCTTACGACTATTTTGAAAACCTTTCTGTTAAAAAAGTGAAGAATACAATCTTGTGTATCTATCAGTGTGCATTGTGTTACCCTAAAAGCTTTGATTCAAAGCAAAATTATCAACAAAGTCATCTGAACCCTTTACCATACAGCAAAATGTTGGACTGGTCCATGTTAAAAGCATTTGCAGACAACAATTGAAACATGGCCAAAACTATCACATTTGTCTGTGATAGGGTTGAAAACATTGTGAGAAAAGGAAAAATTGCTGTTTACTAGCATCTCATTTTCCTATAATGTTTTTGAAAGTGTTCTTCGTTAATTAGGGTGGTTGAAAACCGGAATTGTTTGATAAAGGGTTAAATATCGTTCATTTAAGATGGTTTTTGTTTTGAAATAGAATATAAAGTTTGACATTACTAGTTATATTAAATTACATGAGATAATAACTTCAGGAAGTTGGGTGTTGAATTTGAATTCATTATGACTTTATAGGTTGTGATGGTTCATAAATAGGGTAACCTTTAACCCTTTACCACACAATGATGACTTTTAACACCCCTGATAGAGAAGGCTTTTGAAAACATTGTGGGAAAAGGAGAAAATGCTGGTTACCAGCATTTTCTCCTTTTCCCACTATGTTTTCTACCCTATCAAAGAAAAATCATTTCATATGAGCCATGTTAAAACTGTCATCTACAAATGCTTTTAATTTGGACAGGTCTAAAATTTTGTCGTGTGGTAAAGGGTTAAGAATACTCTTATAGGACATCTTTAACCTTTAAATTTCCTTCTGCAACTTGAATGGCCTTTTGAGCCATTTTATATCAAGATCAGACTGCACAATCTGTGCAGTCTGATCATTGATATACACTATCCACTCTGTTGAGACATTCTAAACTGAAGCAATCTTGAAATTGCAAGTATTTCTGTCTGTTTCTCTCCAGACTGAAAATGTCTTCTAGGTTTATTCTGGGTTCTAAGGGTAAAGTACATTAACTCTTTACTAGACGACAAAATTTTAGACTTGTCCAAATTGAAAGCATTTTCGGACGACAAAACAAACGTGACTCAAAAATTGAAACTTGACTTTAGAAGAGTAGAAAACATTGTGGGAAAAGGAGAAAATGCTGGTTACCAGCATTTTCTCCTTTTCCAACATTGTTTTCAGAAGGCTTCTTCCTCTGGGTCGTAAAAACCAGGGATTGATTGGTAAAGGGTTAATCTTAGTTATCTTGAACTTCTGTGAGACTGGATATATGGATTGGAGGCAAAAGTGGACCTTATGTTTTAACCTTGCTTTGTTTTAGAGATACGAGGGGTGATCATAAAGATCGTGGACCACCTCGTTATTTTGAAAACTACTTCACATAGGATTATGAAAAATTGCACAGATGAGCATTAGTTATCTAGTAACCAACTTAAGCTTTCAAATGTCATCTTATTCTAATAGGTAAAGTGTGACGTCATTTTAATGACGTCATTTACTGCATTAGTGGTCCAAAATGTCGGACGACGTTTTATTTTAGCTGAGAGTAATCAAACTCGGAAAGTATTTATCAGAAATCAAAACCGATTTAGAAAAAGATTAAGAGGAATCTGCATTCAAGAAATCTGATATGCGTAAATGGATCGGACTGGTTTAGACATGAGTGTGATACTGTTAAAGATGATCCTAAATCTGGCCGTCCATCAACATCAGTCATTGACAAAATCATTACGGATGTAGAGCAGTATGTAAACAAGACCGCCGAGATACTGTGAGGAAAATAGCTGACACATTTAGCATTTCATGTAAAAGTGCCAAGGAGATTTTGACTGACAATCTTGGAATGTCGTGTGTTTGCACAAGATGGGCACCTTGACTATTGACGCCCAAGCCAGTGGGGGTTAGGGTCGAAATCTATTAAGAAATTTGAGAATGCATTAGGGTAGAGGGGTCAAACTTTACTGATTGTATTGTAACATGCGATGAAACATTGGTACACTTTAACCAGACTGAAACTAAACAACAAGGAAGTGAACAGAAACATTTAACATCGCCTTCCGCCCTTAAAGCCAAACTTTCTAAGTCAGTCGGTAAAGTTATGTGCATCATATTTTTCTATACGCCTTTTTTCTTCTAAATCATGTTGTATCTATACATACAACAGTTAATGCTGAGTTTTATGCCCACATTATTCAAAGAAATTCCACAAACACTACACGAAAATAACAGCCAGAAGTCCTGCAGAGTGACGTCAGTTTGTACCAAGATAACGCCCTAGCTCACAAAGCCACGCTTGTATAGAAACCTCTGCAAAAACTAAACACAGAGACACTGGCCAACGCTCCCTATAATTTAGTCCTGACCCCTTGTGACCTTTTGGTAGTTTATGTTTTGAAAGATTCTCTATATGGCACGACAGCAGAGAGGAACTAACCCTCACTATGACCGGGTCCTTGAGAGTAATATCACGTGACGCGCTCACGCACATGTTTCGCACATGGGAATCAAGAATAAATAAGTGCATAGAATTCGAAGGAGGTTGTTTTCAAAAAAAGTAGACATTCCAAGTTGTTTTTTATAACAATAATCCAATACAGGCACTGGTCCACGTTCTTTCTGATCACCCCTTGTACAAGTGTTTCAGGGTATACTATTATTTAAACTCTTTGGCCACACAACAGAATTTTAGACTTGTTCAAATTGAAAGCATTGCAGACAACAAATCAAATTAGGACTCAGATGTTGAGAATTGTCTCAGGAAGGGTAGAAAACAATCTTGAAAATGGAAAAGTGCTGGTCATCAGGATTTTGTCCATTTACACAATGTTTTCAAAAGCCTAATTTTGCGTGCGTAAAAACACAGGATTGTTTGGTAAAGGGCTAAATGTCCCACGATGACATTCAGCAGATTTGTTTGGAACAGCTGGGACATTTTTATCCTTGACATTTGCATCATAATTTTTATCATGATATTTTTATGCACGTAGATAGGGATATTAGTCTTTGCAGAGGGAGTCCAATATACAGATCAACCAGGTACTGTTGTTTTGCACTTCTGTAATGTATTCCTACTTTACCTGTAGAGAAAATCTACAGCAGCATAATGCAGACATTATGAAGGAGAAATTCACTTTAAAGGACAATTTATGCAGTTTTGAAAAATACAAATGAGCCATGCTGGATGAAAAGGGGGCTTAATGCATCAGCAGAAAATATCAACTCAGGTCAGCCAGCGCAGTGAGCACAGGCTGACCTGGGCCAAAACTTTTTATTATCAGGTAATATTCTGCATGTGAAAGGACCGGTGTACCTCATGATTCATTCGGTTGTTTGACAAACTGGATTTTATGGATCCATATTTATGTGATAACTTGCTCTGTATCATGCATCATGGAGATGCCTTAACCCTTTACCACACGACAAAATTTTAGACCTGTCCAAATTAAAAGCATTTGTAGATGACAGTTTTAATGTGGCTCATATGAAATGATTTTTCTTTGATAGGGTAGAAAACATTGTGGGAAAAGGAGAAAATGCTGGTAACCAGCATTTTCTCCTTTTCCCACAATGATTTCAAAAGCCTTCTCTTTAAGGGGGAGTTAAAAGTCGTCATTGTGTGGTAAAGGGTTAAGCCCCCTTTTGCCAGAGCTTGGCTCAAATATTTACCGTATTCTTTCAGTTAAATCCAGTAGAATTCTTACTTTCCTGTCTTTTGCTGATATATGACAGAAATTTCAAAATGTCATAACTGTAAATATGCTATATACTTTGCGTCCATTGTAGATCAAAATCAGAGTCTGATCAGTTTTATACTGTCTGATACTTTGATAGATATTCTTGATGAGACAGTACTAGAATTGTCAGGAGTGGGTTTTGTCTATCTTATTAAAATATATTGATTTGCTTCACATACTTAGTCCTTCACCAAACATTTCCAAATTATTAAGACTATGACGAAGAAGGCTTTAAAAAAAAAATGATGGAAAATGAGTAAATGCCTTTACAACCAATTTTTAGCTTGTGTGAGCACAAAGTGCTCAAGGTGAGCTTTTGTGATTGTGCCGTGTCCGGCGTCCACCATGTGTCGCCCATCGTGCATCGCCCATTGTGCGTCGTGGGCTTGTCAACATTTACCTTTTGTGCACTCTAGAGGTCATGTTCTTAGTAAGATACTCATGAAACTTATTAGGAATGTTTGTCTTGATAAGATCTCTAACAAGTTAAAAATTGGGTCACATTAGGTCAAAAAGTAGGTCACTGGACCGAATCTTAGAAAAACCTTGTGTAGACTGTAGAGGCCACAATTTCTGCCAGATATTCATGAAACTAGGTCAGAAGGACTGCCTTGATAAAGTCTTGGACAAGTGGGAAATTGGGTCATGTCATGTCAAAAAGTAGGTCACTGGACAAAATCTTGGAAAAACCTTGTGTGCAGCCTAGAGATGATATTTTCAGCCTGATACTCTTGAAACTTGGTCAGAATGTTTGTATTGATGATATCTTGGACAACTTTTGAATTGGGTCATGTTGGGTCAAAAAGTAGGGCACTGGGCAAAATCTTAGAAAAACCTTGTGTGCACTCAAGAGACTTCATTTTCAGCCAGATACTCATGAAACTAGGTCAGAATGTTTGTATTGATAATATCTTGGCCAAGTTTTGAACTGGGTCATATTAAGTCAAAAAGTAGGTCACAGGATGAAGTCTCAGAAAAACATTGTGAGCACCCAAGAGACTTCATTTTCAGCCAGATACTCATGAAACTAGGTCAGAGTGTTTGTGATGATGACATCTGGTACAAGTTTGAAATTGGGTCATGCCAGGTCAAAAAGAAGGTCACTGGGCCAAATCTTAGAAAAACCTTCTGTACACTCTAGAGGCCACATTTTATGCCTGATACTCATGAAACGAGGTCAGAATATTTGTCTTACTGATACATTGTATCTTGGACAAGTTTGAAATTGGGTTTTGTCAGGTCAAATAGTAGGTCACAGGGCCAGATCTTAGAAAATCCTTGTGTGCAATCTTGAGGCCACACTTTCAGCCAGGTAGTCATGAAACTGGGTCAGAGTATTTGTCTTGATTACATCTCAGACAAGTTTGAAATTTGGTTATGTCAAGTCAAAAGTAGGTCACTGGGCCAAATCTTACAAAAATCTTGTGTGCAAGGTAGAGGCCACATTTTCAGCCTGATATCATGAAACTTGGTCAGAAAGGATATCTTTATGATATCTCAGTAATGTTCGAAATTGGATCATAACAGATAAAAATGTAGGTCATGGGGGCCAAATCTTTAAAAAGCCTTGTGCACAGTCTAGAGGCCATATTTTCAATCTGATACTCATGAAACATTATCAGAATGTTTGTCTTGATAATATCTCTAACAAGTTAAAAAATAGGTCAAGTCAGTCAAAAAGAAGGTAATTTACACTCATTTGTTTTACATCATTAAAATCATTATCTCTTCAGCTTTATTAACCCTGGATGACTTTACTCAGGTGAGAGTTTTAGGGCCAAATGGCCCTCTTGTTTCTTTTTCCTATGATGTGCCCTATTCAGCTCATTTGGAATGGGGTAAAATAAGATTGAAATTTGAGATGAATCAAATGTGCAACTATTTTGTGACCCATGTACCTTAACTTTATGGGATCATAATAATGTGTAGCTGTGTCAATAACACAGGCATGTAATGCTGTGTAGCTCTGTCAGTAACACATGTCTGTAATGCTGTGTAGCTCTGTCAGCAACACAGGACTGCAATGCTGTGAAGCTCTGTCAGTAACACATGACTGTAATGCTGTGTTGGTAACACAGGACTGGAATTCTGTGTAACTCTGTCAGTAATACAGGACTGCAATGCTGTGTAGCTCTGTCAGTATCACAGGTCTGTAATGCTGTGTAGCTCTGTCAACAACACAGGCCTGTTATACTGTGTAGCTCTGTCAGTAACATAGGACTTGAATTCTGTGTTGCTCTATTGGTAACACAGGACTAGAATTCTGTGTAACTCTGTCAGTATCAATAGGCCAGTAATTCTCTGAAGCTATATCAGTAGCGCAGGACTGCAATGCTGTGTAGCTCTGTCAGAAACACAGGCCTGTAATGCTTTGTAGCTTTGTCAGAAACACAAGCCTGCAATGCTTTGACAGTAATACAGGCCTGTAATTCTGTGAAGCTCTGTCAGTAAGACAGGCCTGTTATGCTGTGTAGCTCTGTCAGTAACACAGGACTGTAATGCTGTGTAGTCTGTCAGTAACACAGGACTCTCATGCTGTGTAGCTCTGTAAGTAACATGGGACTGTAATGCTGTGTAGCTCTGTCAGTAACACGGGACTGTTATGCTGTGTAGCTCTGTCAGTAACACAGGACTGTAATGCTGTGAAGCTCTGCTAGTAACACAGACTTGTAATGCTGTGTAGCTCTGTCAGTATTACAGGACTCTCATGCTGTGTAGCTCTGTCAATAACACAGGTCTGTAATGCTGTGTAGCTTTGTCAGTAACACAGGACTGTAATGCTGTGTAGCTCTGTCAATAAAACAGGCCTGTAGTGCTGTGTAGCTCCTCATACAGATTTTAAAACATCTATTTTACCTTTCATCAAATCTCTTGAGTAATCCCAGTGGGATGAAGATGATTTCAACAAACTCCATTCTTTTAACTTTAACTAATCATTGGCGACTTGTGCCCTTCTTACAGGTCCATTAGTTGAGAAATGGTAATAATTACAAAGCTTTGAATGGGGCATTCTCAGATAACACACTCATGGCTTTTAGCTAGAGAATATGCACTGTAACGCATTCAATGCAATGAACACCATACCATCAAATATATTCTCTTGGACTGCATTGATTTCAAGCCAATTTGCCAGAAATTCTACGATGTTGAGTAACACAGGCCAGTGATGCTGTGTTGCTCAGTAGGTAACACTTGCCTGTAATACTTTGTAGTAGGTAACACTGGACTGTAAATCAGTTAGAATTCAAAGTTATGATATAATTTTTGGAGCATCACATGAGGGACCTCAAATTTATTCAAATGATTATCCTGGGATCAAGCTTGGAATTCTATTTAAAGTTGATTGTTGAAATTTACAGAATCTTCTTGTATCAGATCAGCAGGCCAAAAGCTTTAATAAAGGATATGTACCATCAGCAAATAAATGTCTATCAGACTTATTCATCTGATAGCCCCTTGGTCAAAAATAGCCCCTGCGCAGTGATCAGATGTATCAGAATGAAATTCAATGTAAATCAGATGCTGAATCACAGGTGAACGGTTTCAGTGCTATCACGGTCTCCTGTTGTAGTCCCCTGCATGGCCCTCAGTGGTCCTTCAAGAATTGTTCAATCATTGTCATGGATCTTTCACTTTTACTAGAAGACAAAATTTAACTCTATACCACATAACAAAAATGTAGATGTGTCCAAAATGATAGCATTTGTAGATAATAATTTTAATATGGCTCAAATCATAAGATTTGTCCTTGTTAAGGTAGAAAACATAGTAGGAGAAATTGCTGGTTACAAGCGTTTTCTTCTTTTCCAACAATGTTTTTGAAAGGCTTCTTCCTAGGGGTTGTTAAAACTCAGGATTGGGTGGTAAAGTGTTCAGAATCCCCCATATTGAAAGAATTTGAAGATGACTAAATTTAACATTTAAGAACTGAAGATAGAAAACATTATTGGAAAACGAGGAAATGTTGGTAAGAGCATTTTCTACTTTTTCCAACATTGTTTTCAAAGGTTTCTGTCCTTTAGGATCATAAAAATAATGGATTGTCTGGTAAAGGGGTAATCTGTTTATAATTTTCTAGACTTTTTTTCTAGCAGACTCTGATTTTATAATTTTAAGCAAAAGATAGCAGGTTATGACCAGAAGAAGTGTTGAGCCCGTTACCAAACAATCCCAAGTTTTAACGATGCCGAGGCAGAACATGGTAGGAGAGGAAAATGCTAGGAGCCACTATGTTTTCCAACATTTCAAAGAGAAATTCTTTATTTGAGGCTTATTGAATTTGTCTGAGAACTGCTTGCAATTTGGATGAGTCTATAATTTTGTTGTCTGGTAAAAAGTCAGAGAGTTTCTTGCCTACTATAGTGGTTAATTCTAAGACTTTTTACTTGTCTGTGTATGATAGATTACAAGCTGATGCAAGTCTGAAAGCATAATTGAAGCAGGCAGTGAAAGTACGGCCTTTTGTATGTAATTTAGTTGACTCTCTCAAATACATAATTGGCCCTTTGGCCATAAATAGTAAATTAGTATGGCCACTTGTACTGATGCTTCTTTTGAGTGGATACCATTTAAAACTTTTGCAATTTTCCTCATGTGAACACTGTTTGAAAAAGATCGGGAAATTCTGACTTGATTGCATTTCCTGTATAACTACTCAGACATTTAACAGGGGCTTTTTAAACTTCTGTGCTTTCAATTAAAATTTCTTGTGTAATACTGATAAATACTTCAAAATATGATATTTTTTCTATAAATGTAAAGAAACTGGATGATTACATTCAATAAAAAAGTGCAATTTTGTTGTTTCCATAACAGGTTTGGTCGTGATGCAATCAAGAACTCCATCTATGTTTATGAGATCAGATATGAAGTCATCATGCTTATTTGAATATGATCCCACTTAATCAACATGTGCTATTGATCATGTGACATTCCCTCAGGTCCGTGTGAAATACTAGTGCAAAATCTAGCAGAACCTTCAGAGGCTATGTAGCCCATTTACGGAAATAGGATGGTCCTTGCTGGTACGGCAGTACTTAATATAGCTGAAAATTTACTACAATAGAGATAACTAGCTTGTATTATTTTCTAATACTGTAATAAATTGTTGCATGTAAAGTTACAATTAATATTGCTATCAAAGTTTAAGTTGGGTTTTTAAGACAGAAATATCTAGGTCAAGCTACCATGTTGACAACAGGTGCTCCAAAGAGAGTCCACTATAGTACCGCGTTACCTCCTGTAATTTGGAAAATTGCAAAAGAATTATTTTTTTAGAAAATGATTGAGCTACCGTAGTTTTTGTTTCTGGCGGGGACTATGACGTCACAGCAGACAACCTTCACTTGTCTAAGATGAATTATCGGTTTTATGAAGAAAATGGGGTAAGCATTTTCAAAACATGGAGGAAAATTGTGCTTTATTATTGCGTCATTGGAATATTGAAAGTAACTTATCAGCATTGAAGACGTATCTAATTTTTTTTAACTGATGCAATGCAAAAACACTTCTGCTTTCGATTTGATGGAGTAAAAAGTGGATAGGTGGCACTACGTATGCAAATTAAGTATTTTTTGGATTACTGCAGTATCATTGATGACGCGGTACCAGCGAGGACGACTATACCTTTAAAATATCTCTTTTGTTACACTTTCAAATCTTATTCATTTATTTTTTGCTAGGGATTGCCTCACTAATTTAACTTGTAAAACATTTTGGAAGTTTTGTTGGATTATTAAAATCTGAATAGCCCTGACTTTACCACACAATCCCATGGTTTAACAGTCCCGAAAACAGAGGCTTTTAAAAAGATGTGTGAAAAGGAGAAATGCTGATTACCAGCATATTCTCCTTTACCCATAATGTTTTCTACCCTTTCAAACACAAATTACAATTTTTGAGTAACATTTTATCTGTTGTCTGCAAATGCTGTCAATTTGCACAGGTCTATAACTTTGTTGCTGGGTGAAGAGTTAACCAAATACTTCTCAGATTATATGAGATTTACCAGACGTCAAAAATTTAGAAGGAAAAGAAAATGCTATTTATGAAAACATTGTGAGAAAAAGAGAAATTAAATGTCACAAGAAAAATAATCACTTTCTAGTCTGATAGATGGGGTGTACTTTTAAAGGCAAATGAGACTGGGAAATTTTAGCAGAAAATTGAACTGCATGTAATATTAGTGCTGTTAAATATTGGCAGCTAGCCTGGAGCCAAATTGAAGTTGGAAAAGAAAAGAACTACAGAAATTTCATGTTACGCAAAATATTATGTGAGAGAGAAGATTTATTCTTGTGTTTGTTTGGGTCAGACAATAAATGAATAATATTGATCATGACAGTCACCTTGTCATATATCACACTTGCGTAGACATGGATCAGGGAGTTACATGGTACATGTATTTTGATCAGTTATTTATGAACTTATTACCTCCTAGGGATGAGTTTTGCATCTTGCAGCAGACTCTTCTGAAAACTATGTGACAATAGGTGAAATTGCTCATTATGAGCAATTTCACCTATTGCCACATAGTTTTCACATATGTACAAGACTTTCTTTAATTTGTTGAGTATCCATATTTTAGAAGGATCATTTGCAGATATTTTTATCAGAAGGCACTGGAATAAGTTAACCCCACAGGGGTTCTTAACTCTACCAGACAACAAAATTTTAGACTCGTCCTTTTTGGAGGCATAAGTAGAGGGGGAATTAAATGTGTCTCAAAATTTAATGAAGGGATTTCTCTTTGAAAGGGTAGAAAACATTTTGGCAAAAGAAGAAAATACTAGTTATCAGCATTTTCTCCTCTTTCCAAATGTTTTTGAAAGCCTTTTTGCCTCGAGACTGTAAAGACCTTCACTTGTATGTTAGATAGATAAAAATATCCATTGAAGTTGCTGTACGTTTTGGATTGTTACTTTCTTCCTGAAGAAAATGTTCTTTTTTTCACCATTCATGTTTTTTAAATGCTTTACAGATGACCAAATTTTGATCAGAACTTTGTCAACAATGTCTGCAGATGACAAATTATTTTTAACTCACCTGAACACGAAGTGCTCAAGGTGAGCTTTTGTGATCGTGCTGTGTCCGGCGGCGTCCATCGTCTGTCGTGCGTCGTCCGTCATCTGTCGTCCGTCGTCAACTTTTACCTTGTGTACGCTCTAGAGGCCACATTTTCAGTCAGATACTATTCAAACTTGGTCAGAATGTTTGTCTTGATAATATCTCAGATGAATGTAAAAATGGGTCAGGTCGGGTCAAAAACTAGGTCACTAGGTAAAATCTTAGAAAAACCTTGTGTATGCTCTAGAGGCCACATTTTCAGTCAGATACTCATGAAACTTGGTCAGAATGTTTGTCTTGATGATATCTTGGACGAGTTTGAAAATGGGTCAAGTCGGGTCAAAAACTAGGTCACTAGGTCAAATCTTATAAAAAAAAACTTGTGTATGCTCTAGAGGCCACATTTTCAGTCAGATACTCATGAAACTTAGTCGAAATGTTTGTCTTGATGATATCTCAGACTAGTTAAAAAATGGGACATGTCGGATCAAAAACTAGGTCACTAGGTCAAATCTTACAAAAACCTTGTGTACGCTCTAGAGGCCACATTTTCAGCCCAAAACACTTGAAGTTTGGTCAGATTGTTTGTCTTGATGATATCTCAGACGAATTCGAAACTGGGTCATGTTGGATCAAAAACTAGGTCACTAGGTCAAATCTTAGAAAAACCTTGTGCACACTCTAGAGGCTACATTTTCAGCCCAATACACTTGAAAATTGGTCAGAATGTTTGTCTTGATGATATCTCGGACGAGTTCGAAAATGGGTCATGTCTGGTCAAAAAGTAGGTCAGTAGGTCATATCTTAGAAAAAACCTTGTGTACGCTCTAGAGGCCACATTTTTGGTCCAAAACTCATGAAACTTGGTCAGAATGTTTGTCTTGATGATATCTCGGACGAGTTTGAAAATGGGTCATGTCTGGCAAAAAACTAGGTCACTAGGTCAAATCTTATAAAAAACCTTGTGTACACTCTAGAGGTCACATTTTCAGTCTAAATTTCGTGGAAGTTGGTCAGAATGTTTGCCTTGATGATATCTCAGACTAGTTAAAAAATGGTTCATGGTGGGTCAAAAACTAGGTCACTAGGTCAAATCTTAGAAAAACCTTGTGTATGCTCTAGAGGCCACATTTTCAGTCCAAAACTCATGAAACTTTGTCAGAATGTTTGTCTTGATGACATCTCAGACGACTTTGAAAATCGGTCATGTTGGGTCAAAAACTAGGTCAGTAGTTCAAATCTTAGAAAAACCCTGTGTATGCTCTATAGGCCACATTTTCTGTCCAATACTTATGAAAGGTGGTCAGGATCTTTGTTTTGATAATATCTACAATGGGAAAATTGGCTATGGTTGGCTAAAAAGTAGGTTGCTGAGAGAAATTCTAGAAAAAGCTTGTGCACATGCTAGAGGCCAAATTTTCAGTCCAATAATTATGAAAACTTAGTAGATTGTTTGTCATGATATCTCAAAAAGAGATTGAAAATGGGTCATGTTTGGTCAAAAGACTCAGGTGAGCGACTTTATGGCCATCATGGCCCTCTTGTTAGTGTGACTAATGATGGTGTTTGTCTTTGAAAAGGGTAGAAAACATTATAGAAAAAGGAGAAAAGCCCTCTTTAGGGTAGTGGAAATACTGGATGGTGTGGTCAAGGGTAAAAACTCTTTACTAGGTGACAAAATTTTGTACAAGAGTGTAAAAGGATAGCAGACAAGTAATAAAATGGTGTCTCAAAAATGCAGAATAAGTCTTTCAAAGGTTGGAAAACTTTGTTAAAAAAAAAAAGGAGAAAATGCAGGTTAACATTTACTCCTTTCCCCACAATTTTTTAAAAGCCTTTTTCTAAAAAGTTATCAAAACAGAGTACTGCCTGATAAAGCGGAATAGTTTGGAGCAGCTACATCCTTTAACCCTTTGCCACACAATCGCGAGTTTTAACGACCCTGACAAAGAAGTCTTTTGAAAAAGTTGTGGGAAAAGGAGAAAATGCTGCTAACCAGGATTTTCTCCTTTTCCTACAATGTTTTCTACTATGTTAAAGAAGAATTACTGTAGCCACACTTAATTTGTCAGCTGCAAACACCTTTGAATTGGACCAGTCTAAAATTTTGTTGTATGGTAAAGAGTTAATTTTTCATCTTATTTGCATAATTACAAAGTTATGTGACAAGCCAGGTAGCTCAGTGGGTAATGGACAGAGCTTGACACCAAGGGGTTGCTGGTTTGTTTTCTCAGCTCTGCCAAATAAAGGATTGATGGTAGTCATTTGGGTAGGAGTCATTCCCCTTTCACTGTTTCAGTGATGTTTGCAAAAGAATGTTGAGCAACATACTCACCAAGTAAATGGAACCCAGGAACACATGGATAGGTCATCCATGATATTGCTGAAATAATGTTGAAAACGGTATAAAACACAAAACAAAATAAGACACACAGGAGGTGGAGGGCAAACTGTTACAGCGTTTTCAAAGGGCAGGGTCTGTTTATACTCAGTGTCACTCAGTAAGTAGTAAACTTTCCCCTGATTATCATATGCACATTTCGTTGCATGTGCTGTGGATGACCTTTGGAAATGTTTTGATCTAGTAAGCCTTAAAAGTGCAACTCGTATGTTACTTTTGTGGCAGATGTGGATCAAGATAAGACTGTATGGATTTCAGTTTTATCTTGAATCTGCATTGTTTTGTTAACGAGGTATATCACAAATGTTTGTGCACATCCTACTCTGCATGTGTTTTTGTCATGGATAGTGAATCAAAAGTGCACCTATGTATTTTTCGCACATAATTATGGTAATACTATTGGTGCAGTGGAACAAGTAGCACTTTCTTTGGGTAGTATTAGTAAAGAGAAAATAATGGATCTGTGAACAGTCAGTGTAAAAAAATTAAAATACTGTTGACATGGCATTACACGCCAAACAAGCAAATAAAAGCAGGAAATTTTAAAGCTGTGGAAATAAAACTGTTTCCACTTTGAAAATTATTGTGGGAAAAGGGGAAATCGCTCCTAATGAGCCATTTCTCCTGTTCCCACTATGTCTGCTGAGCTTTTATCCTCTTTTTCCTTGAAAAAATTAACTTCCACAGTGACCTTCATCCCTGTTTTCTGAGAAAATAAGTACGGATAGGTGCCATTTTTATTCTTATTGTTTAGAATTATGCATTCTATAAGTGTGGAAATTTTAAGAAAAATCTGTCCATTAGAAACTATGTATTTATTAAAGATTAAGCCTTAATTTGGTCAAATTATCTCCCTTGTTAACTCAATGGTCTATATATAACATGCATATTTGTACATTTAACATGCTCAAAACCAGGCCTTTATACATTTTTTGTGCAAAACTAAACAAATTTTCTTTAAAATGATGCATATTTGTATATTCTTCCAGTGATTTCCTGTTAAACTGTGTGTTAAAGAAAAGCATGTCAATTCCAGTATAAGCTGAATTTTGGACCTGTATATAGCTTTTTCAAAGGCAAATTTCTCAGAAACGAGCAGGGTGACCCATATCTTTTCTTACTGTCATCTCCTAGAGACATGATGAGCTTTGTATGTGCAAAGTTTTAAAAAAATCTGTCTGTAAGAAAAAATTTGTGATATACGTCGTTAAGATATTCCAGATTAAAGCAACCTTAAATTTGTAGTAATTGAAACTCGTTATACATAGACAAACAAATTTGTGGGTGGGGGGGGAATACTGGAGTCACCTTGTCCATCTGTCTTTTCGTCCATCTTTTTGTGTATCCGTAGGTTACAGCAAGGTCAAATGTGTTTAGGGGGGTATTACATGTATTTGTGTCCGGCTTGTAACTTTTTTAATTATAAATGAATCTCAGTATAATGTTGCAGAATTGTTAACCACATAAAGATGATGTGTCAATCACAAGAACTGTCTTAGTAGGTCAAAGGTCAAGGTCACAGTAAGGTTAAATATGTTTAAAAAGAAATTTTGGACGGTTATATTTGTGTTTGGCCTGTCACTTTTATTTATTATGAATGAATTTCAGTACAAGTGTGTAGAATTGTGAACAGCATAAAAACAATGTGTCATGCTTAAGAACCATGTCTGTAGGTCAAAGGCAAGATCAAAGGTCTATTTTTGTGTCCGGGCCATAACTTTTTCCGTATTACTTAAAAGTCTAAAGAAATTTGCACAAATGTTAATCACATCAAGAAAATGTGCAGGAGTCATGTCTTTAGGGTAAATGTTAAGGTCACATTAAGGCCAAAAGTGTTTTTGTTGGGGTAGTGTTTGTGTCAGGCCTGTAAATTTTTCAGTTATGAATGAATTTCAGTGTAAGATTGTAGAATGGTCAACCACATATAAACAATGTGTTACACCTAAGAATCATGTCGGTAAGTGAAAGGTCAAGGTAGAATTAAAAAGAAATTTGGGGGTTATGTCGGTATCCGGGCTATTACTTTTTGAATTATGAACATTTTCAATGTAGAATGGTCAACCACATAATGACATTGTGTCATGCCTAAGTCATGTCCATAGGTTAATGGTCAAGGTTACAGCAAGGTTTGCGTTGGTATTGTTTGTGTTGGGCCTATTTCTTTTTTCAATTATGAGTGAATTTCAGTATAATTTTGCAGGATTGTCAACCACATATAAACAGCGTGTGGCACACAAAAACCTTATCCATAGGTCAGAAGTCAAGGTAAGGTCAGATGTGTTTGTAAGTTTGCACAGCTCACAAAAAAAGGTTGCTATTTTTGGGGGCATCAGTCATTTCTTAGTGACACGTCTTATTCAATTTAACTTTTTGTCCGGAGCATTACTTCAAAGTATAAAAGCAATTGACTTTATACTTCAGATACAGATAGATCATGTTAAGGACAAGTGCAGTGTATAAGATTCATAATTCTGTCTTCAGTATTTTTGGAGTTATTATCCTTTGTTATCCTTTGGGCCATAACTCTTTTCCATATTACTTAAAAATCTAAAAAAATTTGCACAAATGTTAATCACTTCAAGAAAATGTGCAGGAGTCATGTCTTTAGGGTAAATGTTAAGGTCACATTAAGGCCAAAAGTGTTTTTGTTGGGGTAGTGTTTGTGTCGGGCCTGTAAATTTTTCAGTTATGAATGAATTTCAGTGTAACATTGTAGAATATTCAACCACATATAAACAATGTGTCACACCTAAGAATCATGTCGGTAAGTGAAAGGTCAAGGTAGAATAAAAAAGAAATTTGGGGGTTATGTCGGTATCCGGGCTATTACTTTTTGAATTATGAACATTTTCAATGTAGAATGGTCAACCACATAATGACATTGTGTCATGCCTAAGTCATGTCCATAGGTTAATGGTCAAGGTTACAGCAAGGTTTGCATTGGTATTGTTTTGTGTTGGGCCTATTTCTTTTTTCAATTATGAGTGAATTTCAGTATAATTTTGCAGGATTGTCAACCACATATAAACAGTGTGTGGCACACAAAAACCTTATCCATAGGTCAGAAGTCAAGGTAAGGTCAGATGTGTTTGTAAGTTTGCACAGCTCACAAAAAAAGGTTGCTATTTTTGGGGGCATCAGTCATTTCTCAGTGACACGTCTTATTCAATTTAACTTTTTGTCCGGAGCATTACTTCAAAGTATAAAAGCAATTGACTTTATACTTCAGATACAGATAGATCATGTTAAGGACAAGTGCAGTGCATAAGATCCATAACTCTGTCTTCAGTATTTTTGGAGTTATTATCCTTTGTCATGTCATATTTTGGGATTTCATCTGAAGCAAAACATCCAAAATATGAAAGCTGTTGACTTCATAGTTAAGATACAGATAGATCACATCAAGTTAAGTGCAGTGCACACAATTTGTAACTCTGTCTTCATTATTTTTCATAAGTTCCAAAGTATAAAAAGCTATTGACTCAAAATTTCAGATACATATAGATCACATTAAGGACAAGTGCAGTGTGCAAGATCAGGGTCTAAAGAATCCACCCGTCCACTCATATTTACGAGTAAGAAATAGATGAGGATGAGTGAATTATCGGTCATGGCAGGATGAATGGTAAATAGTAGGTAGTAAACAATTAAGTTTTCAGATGAATACTATCTTACAGGCTGCAAAACGGCCATCCATTACTAAATAAACTTGATGAAAGTAATCAGGAAATCAAATCTTGAAACCCAATATACGTGCTGGTCCCTGCTCTAAATATAGACTGGTTTCAAGTCAGTATTATGATATAATTTGGTCCCTTTCACCGCAAATAAAAATGTTTTACTTTGCTTCGGGTAAATAAATATGAGCGACTTTTGTCTGTATCAAAATTTAAAGCAGTTGCAGGCTACAAGTTCAATCTGGCTCATTATGAGCAATTTCTCTGTTTCCACAATGTATCCATTAAATCATCTGCAGGTTTCAATGCATCTTTAGATGAAGATAAAAAAATAGTGGGGGGGGTCAGCTTGTATGACTAACACAGTCTTGTGACATCTGAAATGGATGGAAAAACAATTGAACAACTTCAAATAAAGACGATGCCTTTTTCTCAGGACAGTATGTGATACCTGACATAACAGTCATTTATATAGGCCAATGGGAGGTGTTGTGTTTTGCCCCTGTTTGTCTGTGAGCAATTTTTTGTCTGCTCTATATCTCTTGGACTCCCTTATCTGACTTTGAAAACATTTCGCATGTGTGTGCCAGGGGCATAGCTATCTGTACGGAAAAACCCAGTTGCATACACTTTGATAAAAAAGAAAGAAAGAAAAGAAAGGTAATTTTGCAAAAAAAACATCACCAGAGGCAACCAAATGGCCAGAAAGAAAGTTTGCAACAACTGGGTCTAGAACCAGCAACCACCAGGTCATGGATGAGATACGCTTCCTACTGAGCTACCCAGTCGGGTGTTTTGTCTCCTTTTCCCACAGTTTTTCCTGAAGGCTTCTTTCTCAGGTAGAATTAAGGATTGTTGGGTAAAGGGATGATATACTTTTTTGTCTTAGTTTAAGAAAGGAGACAGAGAGTTTAGTCTTTACTGTGAGTAGAACCTGATTTTGTCTCCTATTGCGGTTAATCCTTTACCACACAACCCCGACTTTTAACAACCCTGTGAAAGAAGCCTTTTGAAAACATTTTGGGAAAAGAAGAAAATGCTAGTAACCGGTATTTTCTTCTTTTCCCAAAATGTTTTCTACCGTTCAATGACAAATTCCAATGTTTGAGTCCTATTTAACTCTGTACCAAACGACATAATTTTGGACTCAACCACATCCAAAGCATTTGCAGACGACAAATCAAATTTAGATCAAATGATGATTTCTGTCTTTCATAGGGTAGAAAACATTGTGGGAAAAGGAGAAAATGCTGGTTTCCAGCATTTTCTCCTTTTCGTACAATTTTTTCAAATTTCTTCTCTTTCTTGGTCGTTAAAACTTGGGATTTTGTGGTAAAGAGATCATGTGTCATTCATTCTGCAACTTACTGCTTTCAATTTGATCAAGTCCAAACTTTTTTGTATGGTAAAGAGTTAATGGGTACATGATGTTAAAGGTGTCATCTTTGATGTATTTGATAGGTTATTTTATACCTATATCACTACATTTTATACCTATATCAGTACGTAAATTACTCATGGATGGTTTGTCACTGGACTGCCAAGGTTATGTTTGGAAAATCTGGTTATAATTTCTGCACAGATAGCCTATGCTTGTACTGTACTGCTTTGAAAAAAAACTTTGTAAATTTTAAAATAGGGTTCAGAATTATTACTTCTTTATTTATAAACTTTTGAAATGGTTTCTGATCATTCATCTTTATTTGACCATAGAAAGCAGCATAGGCATTTTAACCCAAATAAAAATCTAAATTTTAAGCTAAAAAAAACGCCAATACTATTGCCATTTCAAGGTTGCATGGCGAGAATGTCTCGGCACTGTGCAGGCAGTGTCAGTGAAGCCCAGAGAGTGTACATGTTTTGTGGATATGTCAAATTGCTTTGTTTCTAATTATAGAGCCAGAATGCGAGGAGTAATTTTAAGACAACATCCTTTTTTGGCAAAGTATAGATACAAAATCTGACTGTATTGAATAGACATTCTGATTTTTGATTTGTGTTGTCAGAGAATGACAGTTGCCAAAGGAGTCTACCTTCAAATTAGATCAATTTACTGAAAATATACAAGTTTCATGTATCTGCATGGATGAATACATTAAATGCAGGATGATTGTGGTGTTAGAAATGAGGGTTTCCTTATAAAGTTGTGTTTTTCTTGACTCACTATTATCAGTGGTATTGTTTCCCAGTAGAATTTTCCAGACACTTTCAATTCGGAAGAGTCCAATCATTGATAATGAGGAAATGGGTTATAAATCATCCATTACAGATATGACGCTCTCAATGGTTAATTTAGCTACATAAGTGGTGTATATTTGCTGTATTATATCAAAAAAAGTGGACAGGTGTTGTACAGGAATAATTCAGTGATACAATTATTCAAATGTTAGGCTGCAATAGGAATGATTTTAGCTCTTTAATTGTGAATAGGAAAGTCCAATATTGCAATTACAAGGGTATTTCAGATCCTTGATATTTGTAGCTCCAAACTATCACCATGATGATGGATTGTCAGTGTGATGATAGATTTTAAAGATCCTAGATCAGACTGTGCTTTCAGGAAAGCCTGATCTTGATCTTCAGTGTCCACATGTCGCTTTATATTTGCCCTAAAGCATGCTATGTAAAAATCTTTTCAAATAGTCGCACTATTTTTGGAAGTTGCTTTGAGGAAATAACACCTGTGTCACATGACTTTCAAAGCAGCCTATTTGATAGTTTTAGAGTGCCTGGGGGTAACAATATGCACTTGGCATACAGAATAATTTTGCTGTGTCTACATTTTAACTGTATAACGTTGTACATGATAGACAATGAGATGATCAGTGATTCAGTTCTATTCTGTTGTGATTTATATAAAATGCAGAAGGAATTTATAGAGTGTCTATAGGTAATCAAGAAAGTTCATTTGGTGACGGTGGTGTATATTAAAATCAACTATCCTAAAACAGAAGACATGTTTATGAAAACATTGTGGGAAATAGGGAAATTCTGGTAACCAGCATTTTCTCCATATCACACAATTTTTAGCTCCACTGGCCGAAGGCCAGCGGGCTTATGTCATGGCCTGTTGTCCATCGTGCGTCCGTCCGTCCGTCCGTCCGTCCGTGCGTCCGTCCGTCCGTGCGTTAACTTTTTTTTAAAACGTCTTCTTCTCTGAAACTACCCATCCAATTTTGATGAAACTTCACAGAAATGATCCTGCCATGGTCCTCTTCAGAATTTCTTGAAAGAATTTAATTCCTTCAAAAACTCTGGTTGCCATGGCAACAAAACTGAAAAATTTTGAAAATCTTTGAAAATCTTCTTGTCTGAAACCGTAAGGCCAAGGGCTACCAAATTTGGCATGTAGCTTTATCTAGTGGACCTCTACCAAGTTTCTTCAATTTATAGCCCTGGGGTCAAAATTGGCCCCGCCCCGGGGGTCACAAGTTTTACATGGGCTTATTTAGGGAGAACTTTAAAATTCCTCTTCTACCTAGCCATGGGGCCTAGGGCGACCAAATTTGGCATGTAGCTTTATCTAGTGGACCTGTACCAAGGGTGTCCAAATTATAGCCGAGGGTCAAATATGACTTCGCCCCGGGGGGTAACATGTTTTACATGGGCGGGCTTATATAGGAAAATCTTTCGCATCTAGCTATAAGGGCTAGGGCTATCAAATTTTGCATTTAGCTTTATCTAGGGGGTCTCTATCAAGGGTGCCCAAATTATAGCCCAGGGGGTCAAATGTAGCCCCACCCCAGGGGGTCACAAGTTCTACATGGTCTTATATAAGGAAACTTTAATAATCTACTTGTACATAGCCATATTTAGGCCTAGGGCTACCAAATTTTGCATGTAACTTTATATAATGGGCCTTTACCAAGAGGGCCCAAATTTTAACTTTGGGGGTCAAGTTTGACTCCACACCAGGGGTCACAAGTTTTACATTGGCTTTTATAGTGAAAACTTGATAAACCTGTGTCATGGATCACATATTTTACAGGGCCTTTTATTCAGCAAACTTGTTTTACATGACTTTTTGTTGGGCAAGATTAAAAAATCTTTTTGTTTATAACCACACATTCTAGTTTCATATTGTAGGTCTGGGGTCAAAATTGCCTTCATTCCAGGGATCGCAAGTTTAACATGGGCTTCAAAATATTGTCACTTCAATTTAAACATTAATCAAGGGAAATAACTCTTTTTATGAAAGATAAAGTTCGTTACTATTTACCTCCCTTGATTATCAAGCTGCAGTGATACATGATTGGTGCTAGACAAGTTTTTTAGCTCCACTGGCCGAAGGCCAGCAGGCTTATGTTATGGCCCGTTGTCCGTTGTGCGTCCATCTGTATGTTAACTTTTTAGCTCACTTGAGCACAATGTGCTCAAGGGGAGCTTTTAGGATCACCTGGTGTCCGTCGTGCGTCGTGTGTCGTCAACAATTCTTTAAACATCAACTCCTCCTAAACCACTGGGCGGATTTGGACCAAACTTGGCTGGAATGTTCCTTGGAAGGTCCTCTTTAAAAACTGTTCACAGAATTTGATTCCATCAAAAACTCTGGTTGTCATTGCAACCAAATGGAATTTTTTAGGGAATTCTTTAAAAATCTTCTCCTCTGAAACCACGGGTCAGATTTTGAAATAATTTCACAGATATGCTCTTTGGGTGACCCTTTTTAAAATTTGTTCGTAAAATTTTGATCCGTCAAAAAATGTGGCTCTGGTGAATGGGGGCTTCTTGCACCATATAGAAATGAAGGAATTCTTCAAAATTCTTCTTCTCTGAAACCGCTGGTCAGATTTCGAAATAATTTCACAGGATTGTTCCTTGGGTGACCCTTTTCAAAAACTGTTCATAAAATTTTGATCTGTCAAAAAACGTGGCTCTGGTGAATGGGGGCTTCTTGCACTATACAGAAATGAAGGAATTCTTTAAAAATCTTCTCCTCTCATGGGTTTCATGTTTTACAGGGCTTTTCATTGAGAAAAATTTGAAAATCTTCTTGTTTATAACATTCAAGAACTGAATTATTTGGTATGGAGCTTTATATTGTGGACCTCCACCAGGATTCAAATAATTATAGCTTTGCGATCAAAATTGGCTTTGCCCATGGATCACAACTTTCTCGTAGGATTAGATAGAAAAGTGTTTGCATGTCCTTGTGTTTGAAATCAATTTGCTGAATATTGTAATGTTTGGCTTGTAGTGTTTTTACTTAATAGCCAGTGGAGCGATACAGGGCCATCATGGCCCTCTTGTTCTACCTTTTCATAGCAAATTTTTTGTCATTTTAACTAATTTCTTGCCCAGAAAAGTCATTCTTTTGTTATGAACAGGGTCAAAAATTTTGTTTTTTGGTTAACAAAGACCTAAAGACAGTCTCTGTAAATACTGGATATACATGAATTTATATGGAATAAAATACAGAAAAACAAACCTTAGGGAGCCAGATGCAGTGATCATACCCTGTTCAGTGAATCTAGGTTAGCCTACTGCGATTTCAGTTGTTCGTTGTCAAAATTCAAAACGTAGTCATAACTGGGAAAAAGGAGATAGACAAACTAGCTACTAAAATAGTGACAGTGTCCTGTCGCTGTTTATTTCAGGTTGAAAAGCGCTCAGCCACATTATGTTTACAAATGTTTTCATTCAGAGTTTTGGTCTTGCAAAAAGTGGGTGGGGTGAGGTTCTCAGCTACCTCTGTCTGTGTGGGCTGTTGTCTATTGGCTAAGAGCGATTTATGGATGCTTTATGTTACTTGTTCATGATTAATATTTCTTCACAAGTTTACTCATCAAAGGATTTTGTTCTGACATCAAGCCTATTTATTTTTTAAGAATTTTTAAGAAGCAATCCAATCCGGACACTATAAAAGTTTCTCCTAATTGAGAAATGAGTTGTGTCCCCTGATGCACAACAAAGTACGGCTAAACTAACTATGCAAATCATCATAACAAATCTAGTCACGTTTCTCCAGATATTTGTCAGCATACTCTCCATGGCTTTCTCTTTGCTTGTTGCTTATATTTGAAAGATGATATAGTCCTTTCAGTGCCATAGGCAAAAACAGTGGCCTTTGTGGATGGCATAGATCAAGATCAGACTGCACAGAACATGAAGTCTGATCTTAGATCTATATTGCTGCTTGTTAAGTCAAGATAAAAATTGGTCTGAGTTTCAGTGGATTGTTTTTTCAGCTGCCAAAAGAGGTCTGGTTTATATATTTTACACTGAAAGCGTTCAGTCTTTGAAGAGATTCTGCCAACCACAACTTTATAACTGCTTTCACAGACTTTGCAGATCATTGATTGAATGGTGTTTCATCCTGCTTTCATCAATATGTGTCCTTGGTCCTACCAGTACTAAGCTAGGACTTCTAAGTATCTTGGCCAAAGATACTTCCAGGAAAAGGCAAGCCCCTCAAGTAAGGATCAAACCAGGGGCCTCAAAATTCGCAAAGTCTTTCCAAACAGTTTGGCTAAGATCAGTGATAGCCTTCCTAGACTGTGTGATCACATAATTATAAATGTATATGGCTCACGTTTATGGTAAAAATATCATATACATCTTTTTCCTGTAATACATACTGGAACATACAGAAGATTTGCACAAAACAAAAGAAAAACATCAAATTACAGAAATTTCCTGTAGCAAAAGTTTTGCAAACCCTTTCTCTGGACTGGGATTTTCCAATTCTCAAAAAGATGCTTTTAAAACCTGTTTCACTGGTACTCTTTGTATCTTCCATTACTGTCCAATTATGAATTGATGCAGAGAATGATAGCAGACTGCCAGTTAACTGAACCAGAACATTTAGAATTAACTCCCTTGAAGCTGCTTCTCATCCAAAATGTTACAAATGGCCAAAGTCTTGTTTTTAGTAATAGTAAAAAGTTTTGTATGCTTTTATCCTTGGTTTTTTTTTTGCGATAAACAATGAACATGCTGCAGAGTTAGACGTGAGTAAAGATGAAACTGATTATTCCTAGCATTTCTAGCTCAGCTAGCTGTTTTCGAAAAGAAAATTTCGAGGTATTGTCATAGCCCTGCTGTTGTCTGTATTGCCATTGTCATCTGTGTCTACAAGTTTGACATTTTATAATTTCTCTGTCATTACTGAACATACGAAGGCTGTTCGATATGTAATGTGTATTGTACCACAGCGCAATTACGCTTTCAACGATTTCGTGGATGATGATACGCTTGAATAGCTCTATTCAATACCTTTCCAACGGCATAAACACGAGCCTTTAGCTCCACATAGTTTTAAACTTATAGTCATTTCATTAGAGCTAGTCATTGACCACTGTTGTAAAAATGGTTGGGAAATGGATTAAGAATATTGAAGAAATTAGAGCTTATATAAAAGTTCGCACAAAACTCGGTCATTCGGTAATGCAGATTTTTACTGAATTGGGGGAAGTTTATGGGTCTGATAAGGTATCTTATGAGACAGTTCGTAGGTGGAGAAAGAAATTTCTGACTGGCACAGAGTCCGTCAAAGATGCAGCAAAATCTGGCCGACCTGTGACTGTAACAGGCGAGGCAAATGTCTCAAAAGTCAGGGAAATAATTGAAAGTGATGGCAGATACACGATTCGTGATATTGCCAACGCTGTTGGCATATCGCTATCGCGGGTGCATTTCATTTTGAAGCGTATTTTGAAAGTACAAAAGATTTTTGCCAGATGGATACCGCATATATTGACAGATGACCAAAAACGGGTACGAGTACAAACCGCTAAGCAATTGCTCAAAATGTTTCCCAAATTCAATCAAAGACAATTTGCAAACATTGTTACTGGTGACGAAACATGGGTTCACTATTTCGAACCAGACAGAAAAATTGGAAACAAAATATGGCTAACTAAACACGGAAGAAGGCCTGTATTTGCCAAAAGAATCATAAGCACAAAGAAGGTTCTTTATTGCATATTCTTCTCATGTGATGGTATAGCTGTACAAATTCCGGTGCCGAAGGGCAGAATTGTTACAGGTCGGTATTACCGAGATGTTATACTAAAAAGCTCAAGAAATATTATCTTAAATGACGCCCTGTGTCAGGATTTAGGCATGTTCGTCTACTTCATGATAATGCTCCATCACATACATCTGAGCTTGTGAAGCAATTTTTGAAGTCGGAGATCTAGCCCATGCGACTTTTTCCTTTTTCCAAAACTTAAAAAGTTCTTATCTGGTCGTCGTTACAAGTCCCGACAAGCCCTTGGCTCAGCCATCAGTCAGTGCCTCAGAGATCTACCTAAATCAGCGTACCGTGACGCATTTCAGAAATGGATTCAGAGATGGAAATTATGTATTTCAAACCTTGAAGAATATTTGGAAGGGATGTAATGTTCATTTCACTATTTGAGTCGAATGTTTTTGAGATATCGTACAATACACATTACATATCCAACAACCCTCTTATTTACTTCAAACTAGGACTAGTAGTTAAGTATCAAAAGCAGAATCCATACCAGTATAGCAGGTTACCATCAAATCATTTTTTAGCTCCACTGGCCGAAGGCCAGCGAGCTATTGTCATGGCGTTGTGTCCGTCATGCGTCCATCCGTCCGTCCGTCCGTCCATTCGTCCGTTCGTCCGTGCGTGCGTTCCTAAACTTTTTCTTTAAAAAATTTCTCCTCAGAAACTATTGACTGGATTTTTACCAAATTTCACAGGAATGTTCCTTTGGTGGTCCTCTTTCAAATTCCTTCAAATAATTGTGTTCCATGAAGAATTCTGGTTGCCATGGCAACCAAAGTAAAAAACCTTTAAAAATCTTCTCCTCCCAAACCGCTATTTGGATAGCATTATTATTTTGCAGGAATGTTCCTTAGATACAGGTTTACAGAATTCCTTAAAAAAAAAATGATCTGTCAAAAAACATGGCTTTTATGGGAGACTCATTTTCCTTTTATGGTATAAAGTAAAATCTTTGAAAAATTTCTTCTCTAAAACTATTCATTGGATTTCATTGTTGTTTTGCAGGTAAGTTCCTATGGTGGTTGTCTACCAAATTGTTTCTTCAGTGAGCTAAAATGCAGGATTGAATGATAATTGTTAAAAACTTCCTTTCGCCATTATAGAAATATCAGGCCTGTGGAGCGATACAGGCGCTCAAGCGCCTCTAGTTGATGCAGTTATGCCCCTTTTTCGGCTTGTGAGTTCTAGCTGCTTTTGCCATAATTGAAGTAAAATTATTATATCCAGGACATAATTGGGGTATAGAGGGGTATGAATGCTGGAAGTTAGGCCCTTTTCAGCAAGGTATTGCTTTGAACAAACTCTTTACTACGCACAAAATATTGGAATGGTCCATATTGAAAGCATTTTCAGATGGCAAAATAGAGGTGACTCAAATGATGGGATTTGTCTTTGATAGAAAACATTGTGAGAAAAGGAGAGGAATCATTATTTCCTTTTTCCCACAGTGCTTTCAAAAACCTTGCCTTTCAAGGAACATGTAGTTAAAACATGGGATAGTTTGATAAAGGGTTAAAAGATACAGTATGAGTAACTACAGAAACTGTCATAAAATATGTTCTCTTTTGAAAATTGAAAACTCATTACAGAATTAAATTAAACAGTAATAACATAATTTTCTGCTGATTTTCAGCTCTTTCATTTCTTCAATGCTAAAGGCATAAATCTAGAGTTTTTTCCAAGAAGAAAATTGGTTTACTTTTATTCGACATTGGCTTGTTCTATTGCCATATTTTATTTACATAATAAGGAAAAAGATATGCTTGTACTCATTCAGAGATAGGCAAATTCTAAGGAACACTTAGATTAAAAGCACAGATTATGACAGCCAGCTGTTACTTGTCACAGAATTGCTTACTGTTTTACCTGAATACAGTTATAGTTCTTACACAGAAACATAGGCTTAACCAGGGTTTTAGAATTATTGGCACCCAAAATGAGACTAATATTTAATCCTTAACTCTTTCACTACTAAAAATTTAAATCACATTTTTCATATGACTCCAAATATACAGTGTCTGATCAAGAGCGTGTGATTGCGAGAATTGCCCAAGTTTTTCATCATTTCACTCACATTTTCAAAACCAGTGCATGACAATGGCGCTCAAAATAAAATCGTTTCAGAATGGGTAGAAAACATTGTTGGAAAAGAAGAAAAAGCTAACTACCAGCCTTTTCTCCATTTCCAACAATGTTTTCAGAAGCCCTTTTCAGGCTTGTAAAGACATAGGATTGTGCTCTTAAGGGCTAACATGTTTTGCACTCTGCACAAACACTTTGCAATACAATCCGGATTTTTAATGACCCTGGGACAAAATTGGGAAAATATTGTTGGAAAAGGAGAAAATGTTGGCATTTTCTCCTTTTCCCATGATGTTTTTCTGAAATTTCAGAAACAAATCCAATCATTTAAGTCACATTTAAATTGTCATTTGTGAATGCTTTGAATTAAGATCGGTTGAAAATGTTGTGTGATAAGGAGTTAATAATTGAGAGAGTACTTAGGTCTGAGTCAATAATCAAGGTAATATAATGCCAAAAGGCTGCTTTAACCAGATTTAACCCTTTACCACACAACAAAATTTTATACTTGTCCAATTTTAAAGCCTTTGCATACCACAAATAAATGCCAATAGAATGAAGGAAGTCGCTCTTTAAAAGTGAGAAAACATTGTTGGAAAAGGAGAAAATGCTGGTTACCAGCATTTTCTCCTTTTCCCACTATGTTTTTTCAAAAGGCCTTTTAATCAGGGGTTGTTAAATCTCGGGATTGTGTGGTAAAGGGTTAAATGCCTAAAATCCCAGACAATGGGTCCAAGATCAGACTGCAAATTCTGTACAGACTGATCTTGATTAACATTGTTTCCAAGAGCATTTACTGTGAGTTTTCCTTAGTTAAAATGGCATTAAACTCCAGTACACAGTTAACCCCTTACCAAACAACAAAAGTACAGACTCATCCAAATTCAAAGCATTAATTTTGCAGATGACAAATTTCAAAGTGGTTCAAATAGGGGTTTTTTTTTGATGGCTAGGATAAAAAACTGGTCACCAGCATTTTGTCCATTTACTTTTTCTTCCTTTTACCATTATGTTTCAAAAGCTTTTCAGTTCGGGGTCGATAGAAGTCAGAATTGTTTGGTTAAGAGTGAAAAATTGTTCAAGGTCAACCTAAGATAGACAGGATAGGAAATTTATAGACAAAATAATGGGCCTTATGAGACCTGAGGAGGTGATTGAGATACAAAGTAATCTTGTCTCAGTACGAATCCTAGAACAAATTTTCTCCAGGCGTCTTCGAAAATTTCCTTACTAAAGATTACAAAATATATTGTGAAAAGGTTTTTGAGAAAGTAGAAATGGCTCGTTATTAGGAATTTCTCCTCTTTTACCAATGTTTTGAAAAGTGTGCAAACGCCAGATAAAACTGAAATAGGGTTTGTGGGGCTTGTATTCTGCAATCCTCATCTTTAATCAATTATCTTGTCTTTATTTACTCGCTCATTCTCAGCAATAGGGAACATTTTAGAAAAAAACATGTCACAGCCCTTTACATTGAGTATAAACAGTAATTTTGTGGTTATGACAAACAATAATGGAGCAGGGAGGGTAGTTCGTCAAAAATAAACACTTACAAACTGTTTCCTACTATAATGCTACATGAGGTGCGAGTTCAAAGACACAAAATGATGCCTACGTTACCTGTCGCAACGGCAGACTTGCTGTTTCTGGGGGCAAATTCATTACTAGATGTGTTGCAAATACGGACACTATTATTCTTACATTTGTCAGCAATATCAGTATTTATTATTTCGCAGATCCATACTGATGAAAAATAGCACATAGCAGAGCACCAGTGCATAAATGGTCTGTCGCCAGATTCAGCGTGCCTATGTTACGCTGCCAGAAATCTTAATCCATTTTATGTAAAAGATAATCAGATATTCTTTTTTCACTGCGTAAACATCAGTCAACACATACTTTGATTATAGATGGATTTTCAACCATGCCCTTCGAGTATACTTCAATTGCACTTTGTCTACATTTATCAAGGAGAATGGTTACTAAAATTAACGATATCTAAGTTACATACAATATAACATTTATTGGCTGACACATTCATATGTTTTATGCAGTACTTTCGACCCCTCGTATCTAGGCCGCTATTGAGTAAAATAAATTTTGAACAAATACAACGACCTATAATAAACTGATGAAATGTATAATGAAAATACCTACGTTACTGATACCTACGTTACCATTACATTACTAAAAGAGCGAGTGTGAAACGTTTAGCCACTTCTGACATCATTTTTATCCATGACATCATTGGATTTGTAGTACCCATTGGTAAAAACAGCATGGTGGCTATATTTACACGTGTAAAATGTACTTTGTTTGAAGTGAATTGTTTTTTACCTGTTACTTAATCATGGGGGCAAGACACTTTGATTTATTCTGCTAATCTTATAGGTATCTAGTATAGTATTATTTGAACATTTGTATTATTAAATGCTTTTGAAGATGTCGATTTTGCCATCATTAGAATGTGCCATGGCCTCTGAAATATGCATACCTACGTTACTGGTAGGTAACGTAGGTATTAACAAATTTTACAGCACAGTGTAATTTCAAATTTTGTTAATAGTCCATAATCAGTATTTCAGGTGAAAGTAGGGAGTCTAGTGTATCACATGAGCCTATATATTTGATAAATCACACATAACTTAAACAGGATTTGTGAAGACGTTAGATATGAAATGTCTCTAAGAACTAAGGACAGAGTTTTAGTTTTTTTGATAGAAGGGGGTGGGATTTAGTAATTTTTTGCAGTATAGGTATCACCATCGAAGTATTGGTAAAAAATATGAACTAAACTAAATTTTTTGTTACAAACAGTGAGGTGTAGTTATTGCTTGTATTTATGTGATCTATGCTTCTCCGGTTTAGATGGAAAAAGTAGGAGCCGAAGTATATACAGGACTATCGAGGATGTAACAAAGCAAAGCTCAGTAATGAATATCTACACAACAAAGGGGGTAGGAAATACTTAATTCAAGCAACTAGAAATGCGAAGATAGAAATGAGAAAATATAACTGGTGGACAGGTGTTTGAAAGTAAGAACTGCTAAGAGACTATAACTGATTTTTGTTCTAAATTCCAATGATGCGTTTGAAAAGAAGCAAAGACAAAGGCAAAGTAAATTCAGAGAATCAAGAGTGGATACTCTTAAGATGATAGATCTACCTGAACAAGAGCATAAAATAGCAGGGAGCAAAGTAAACCATGAAACTGACCAGCTAAATTTGACCCGCGGGGCAAAAAAAAAATCCCTGGATAGTATACCCACGTTACCTTCATAACCATGTTTTACAATATCTGTATGTTGGAAATCAATAAATCAATACCCAAAGATATAAGATCATTTGTTCCTGTGTGGAAAACTTTAGTACGTAACAATTTGCATAATACAACATCAAAATTGCTTAGTTTCAGCTCCTAAGATAATAAACCATATAAACATTCTCTTTGAAAGTAAACGTCAAATTTTGCATCACGTTGAAATATAGAATTCCCTATTTTTAGGTTGAGAAATATCATATTATTGTCGAGTCTTGTCATTTCGGTATGGTATGCGTACTGCTTATTCATTCTAGACATTTATTTGACGACTTGGATGTTTGTACAAGTACTTTAGACATTATCCATATAACTTGATACTTACGTTACCATTTCTGTTGGTTAAATTATCTGCTTGTGGACTCAAAATCGATAATATTTCATTTCATGTTCTATTTAATTGTATTCGCACTGTTTCTTGGTTTACAAAAATGTCAAGGGATCTCCTTTAAAGACCACCATTAACAATTCAGTGGAATGGGAATCTTACTATCTCTGCGTGTCAATGAAAACTACTTTTGAACATTGTTTTTGACTACTGTAATAGGTCTGTGAAGGCATATACAAGTACTTTAAAATATCCAAAGATCAATAGAAATAATTTTGAAACTATTTTAGTAATTTATGAAAAGTTAAATATTTCAAGACATTTACTTGATTCTTTAATTGACGACAGATTTAACACACTCCGACAGTACCGTAGAAATCAGTTCGTTCGTACCATGTCATATCTGTTTTGTATATTTTGGTTCAGGATGTTTTGATGCAGTGCAGCTTGTGCTAAATTAAGCTCAGATAATAGCTTCATAATATGCAACTATCAGAAATTGGCTTTTCTCATGTTGATTTTTGACCAGATATGACATCCAAAGGGTTCCTTATTACTGAGAATGAGCGTACTGGTACATCTGACCAAATTTGAAAATAATATAAATGCTGCCAGCTGATATTTGAATACAGCTCTAGTCACTCAAAAGAGCAATGCATAAGAACTTCACTCAGATATATGATCTCCTGTAGAAGATTTTGCAGAGAAAGATTTTGACATCCTTGTAGGTTATAGATAATCAAATAGATAGATACAGTATAATTTGTGCTGTAGGGGAAGGGCTAATTCTAAGTTGTGAGAACTTGTGGCCCAACCCCATTTCAACTTATGAAATAAAATATGTTTAAACTAAGATAGATACAGTACATGAAAACAAAGAAAATTTTGTGACAGAATATGTCACAATATCTCCTTTTTGTGTCATTGTTTTCAAATTTGAGTGCAGCATGCAGAAAAGAGCTATATAGCCTTTCTAAGGGTGTTACAATTGTAAACTGCTTATTTGGCATATTGGGATGTCTTAGAAATATAGTCATTAATCTTTCAAAACACAATATTTGTAAGTAAATCAGTCTCCAGTATAAATGTTCATACCTGAAACATCTTGTTAAACAAGTTCAACTGACATCATTTGGTGTTTAAATCATGATATTATGTACAAGTATAATTCTATGAGATGTTAAATTATTGACGTCTATTACTGTCCATTATAAGTGTTTTATTATTATCCCCCGCCAAAGGCGGAGGGATATAGTTTTAGCGTTGTCCTTCCGTCCGTCCGTGTGTCCTTCCGTCCGTCCGTGTGTCCGTCCGGGAGAATATCTCCAATACCATTGGACGGAATTTCATGTGTATAATAACCTATTCCGCCGATATGCTTTTTTTCTTTTTTTGATTCGATGCAAAATGGCCGACTGGGAGGGATTTTAAGTTACGCGGTCGAGTGAATTTTTGATGTTTTGAGTCTTATCTTGAAAACTGTACAGAGTATTTACATGGAACTTGTCACATCTATCAAACACCATAAGGAAATGCACAAGTTCCACCCAGATTGACCATGCAACACCACAGTTATATACCCTTTTTTGTTTATTGTTGTGTCATGGAAAAAGGAGGCTTGATGTATATTTACATTATAGACCAATATCTCTTTAACTACAGGACTAACTGCTATGGAACTTCATATTTATATAATGTTTATCACAAGTCACAGGCAATCATCATTTGTTTTTATTTAATGAAATCGCATGTCATGGAGAAAGGGGGTTTAATGTATAATTTCATCATGGACCAATGACAGTCTGTTCGTCAACTATACAGAGTTTTTACATGGAACTTGTCACATCTATCAACCACCATTAGGAAATCCAGTACAACAAGTTTCACCCAGATTGACCTTGCAACACACAGTGGTATACCCTTTTTTTTTTTTTTTTTTAATGCTGTGTCATGGAAAAAGGGGGCTTGATGTATATTTACATTATAGACCAATATCTCTTTAACTACAGGACGAAATGTTATGAAACTTCATATTTATATTGTTTATCACAAGTCACAGACAGTCATTATTTGTTTTTATTCAGTGAAATCTTATGTCATGGAAAAAGGGGGTTTAATGTATAATTTTACCAATGACAGTCTGTTCATCAACTATATAGACTTTTTCCGGACAGATATCTTCTAAAATCCTTAATGAAAACTGATAGAAATTCATACATGTGTTCCTTATGATTTTAGCCGATATCTTTTTTTGTTTTTCTGATATAATGCCGCGTCATAGAAAATGGGGGCTTCATGTGTATTTCCATTACGGATCAATATCTCTTTAACTCAAAATCCTTGACAAAAATTGATGAAACTTCATTTGTGTGTTCCTTATGATAGTCAGCCAACATCATTATTTTTGCTTTTTGAATTAAATGTTGTGTCATGGAAAAAGGGGAATTGGTGTATTTTTCCAATAGCGACAATATCTTTAACTACTGGACAAAATTTTATGAAACTTCATATTGTTTATCATAAGCCACAGACAATAGTTATTTGTTTTTATTTCATGAAATACCATGTCATGAACAAAGGGGGCCCTGACAGATATCTTCTAAAAGCCTTCAGGAAAATTGATAAAACTTAATGCATGTCTTCCTTTGGATAGTCTGTTGATACATTTTTTTTCTATATATAATGCCATGTCATGGAAAAAGGGGGCTCCATGTATATTTCCATTATTTGTTTTCATTTAATGAAATGCCATGCTATGGAAAAAGGGGACTTAATGTATAATCTCATAATGGACCAATAACAATAAGACCATGTGTAGATGCAAAACATATACCTCTTATATGTTTTTTATTTAATGAAATGCTCTGCCATGAAAAAAGGGGGCTTTATGTGTAATTTCATCATGGACCAATAACAAAAAGGCCACATGTACATGTAAAACACAATACCTCTAATATGTTTGTATCAAAAAAAGTATTTTTTGGCGAGGGATATCATTTCAATGAAATTGCTTGTTCTTCACAAGAATGTGCTATTTGGTCACTTCCTACATCACATATTTCTGTATTTTCAGCAGGGGGAAGGGTTGAGATTTGTGAAATATCATACAGATCTACGTGAGTTAGGGTTTGATAGATGAAAACAAGTGAAAACATTTTGGAACAAGGAGAAAGTGCTGGTGTCAATAACTTACTGTAGTTGTTGAACATTGTAATTGATAAAAGAATTT
Source organism: Hippopus hippopus (assembly GCA_946811185.2). NCBI lineage: Eukaryota > Metazoa > Mollusca > Bivalvia > Cardiida > Cardiidae > Hippopus > Hippopus hippopus. The sequence continues at coordinate 37,271,508 of OX328099.1, read as the reverse complement.
TTATGGGCACTGGGATTGTTATGGTCATTTGAGTGAAAGTAGATTTGATGGAAATCTCTTTTTGTAGGAGGCTAGATTAAGTTATGGAATTAGCAGAGTTGAGACAAGCAAATATTTTCAGTGCAGACTAATCTTGGATCTGCATTGATACTTTGTGAAAATTGATATTGTGACCTAAACTAACAATACTTGACATTGTTTTTCGTAGTGCCAGCTTGCTTTCTTTATACATCAAGTCCCAGAGGTCCAGATAAGAACATGTACTTTTTTTTTTTCTAGAATAATTTACGAAATGATCTTCTTTCTATCTTGGTTTATTGTTCAATAAACTACGGTTGTGAGTTATGAGGCACAATAAATAAACCACAAGGGCGGTAGAAAGATTTTGATTCTAACATGACTAATTCTTGATCAAAGGAAAGCAGGTTCATACAAAGCTGATGCGGATAAATAATTCCCTTGAATATACCCATGGCTGTTCCATTTACTAACCAAAACAAAGCCCCACTGCCCAGTTAGTAAATATAAATAACATTTGATCTGCTAGGCCTTTTAATACAAATCAGTCTTTATTTGTGTTAACTGTTATACAATTAGAGTTAATAGAGGTTGCCTTGAAAATCCCACTACACATCCTCAGAAATAAGTAGACCTGAACTGCTTGAGACAGAAGTCATGCCTTTTGTGTCAAATGATGTCATTGTATGGAATTGTTTTGTTACCTACTCTGCCCATTGGCCATTTTTCTCACCCTTGTAGAATGAACAAGTAAGACCAGTGCACAAACTAACCATAGGAAATGACTAGTGTGGTATCACAGGAAGAGATGGCCCAAATGGTGGAAGATTTATGTCTGACTAGGAAATTGTGTAATTGTTGTGACGGTCCAAGTTGTGAACTAATTTGCTCAATGGCTTGCCAGACACCTAGTCTGCAACCATATATAGAAACTCCATTAAGTTTTTATATAATTTTGTCAGTAAATATCACCAATTATAACTGGTAGATATATGGGATCTGACCAAAAGTTGGCATTTGAGATAAAATTTTATTTAACTGAGTCTAGGAAAAACATTATTAACCCTTTACCACACAATCCCAAGATTTAAGGACCTTAAGGAAATAATGTTTTGGAAACCTCTTGGGCAAAGGAGAAAATGCTGATAACCAGCATTTTCTCCTTTTCCTACAAGGTTTCCAAAACACTTTGGTAGACAATTACCCTCATTTCAGCTACATTAAATTTATTGTTTGCAAATGCATTCAGTTTGGAGAAGTCTCAAGTTTTATTGTCTAGGAAAGCGTTAAGTGAGCCTTTTGCCATCCTCGGTGACCCAGTTTCGATTCATTCTGTAATCACCCCTGGGTTATTTCGCTGGCGTTTCCTCGTTCTCATGAATTATTCATGAAGCATTTTGATTGGTGATCTCAGTTTTTCTTTGAGAAAATTTACATAATTTTTATCACAAATACGCGGTCATTGCTATTTTTTACTTGTTAATATCCAATCACATCATTTGTTACAAATCAAGTTTAGCGATACTTTAAATATGTCGGTGCCCATCAACACTACAATCGAGAAGCGTTTAAGAGATTTTCGGCGTAACACTGAAAGATTGTCAGTTAAAATCGTACGCAAAGATCAATAGTGTCGTCCCTGTATTGCAGAATGGCATATCTCACAGGAGTCAAGCATGCTGACGGCTGCCATATTTGTTGACAACCTCTGGGTTTTTTCCAGGGTTATTTTTAGTAACGGAAGAAATGAAATTATCCTCTCTACAAGAGAGTATCATTATGTTATCGATCTTTCGATTGGCTATTAGGGTACTTCCCGACCATGTGAATATTCATAAGAAATGACGATTTGCTAGTCAATTTTCCCAGGGGTGATGCATGGAGAGTAACATAATGCTTAAAACCTGGGTTCCGAGGATGGCCTTTTGCGAGCTCGATAATATTCTGTCTTTACGTTTTTGATAAAATGTTATCACAAAACAGTGTTCATGAATAAGACTGACTCACTTCTATGACATAAGTGTCAGTTCAGAGTTTCAAATAGTTCCAAAGAAGCTAACATAATTATACTTACTTGATTTTAAATCTGAAAATAATACAAACCTTAGTTTTATCACAGTCTTCTATTTCAATTTTTGAATTGACTGTAAAATTGGTGTCTGACGTTGTTTTTTTGAAATAGCAGACAGTTCCAAAGAAGCTAACATAATTATACTTACTTGATTTTAAATCTGAAAATAATACAAACCTTAGTTTTATCACAGTCTTCTATTTCAATTTTTGAATTGACTGTAAAATTGGTGTCTGACGTTGTTTTTTTGAAATAGCAGACAATACTACAATGTTTTTAACCAGTGACGTCACATAACGCTGCTATAAGTATGACGTCACAGAATCTTATCTCAAACATATGTCAGATAAGAAATGGCAATGACATTATTGGCAATATTGCACTTAAAGTAAAGGAGTTTATCTGATAGAAATATATCTGTAGGTTTACTTGTCAAAAAATGTTCAAATAAAAAGTTGGTTATGATGAGCAAATACTTTAATCTGTCAACATATCTTGCTTTGATACAAACTTTGATATAACTGCCTGTCAATAATCTTTTATGGTAGGCAAGCTGACAGCACTATCATTACTGAGGAACTCCAGTTCCTGAGTAAAGTATGCATAATTAGCATGAGGTTTTCTGTGAAAGGTTAGAAGACATAGAGGTAAAGGAGAAAATGCTGATGACTAAAATTTTCTCCTTTTCCAACACTGTTTTCTACCCTATCAAAATCTTTGGGTAATTCCAGTTTTGAATTTGTCATCTAAAGGATGCTCTCAGTTTAAAAAATGAAACACATGGTTGTCTAGTAAAGGATTAACTTAATTGATTTGTGGCCATAGGGCAGGCTTGCAGAATGAAAATTGTAATGTATGCCCATTTGGTATGTATCCCATAAGCTGTAATTATCAGAAGTTTTTATGGTTAAGAGTATAATCTGTAAAATACCAGACAGAGTACTTAGCTGCTCCAAGATTAGATGTCATGTTTTGATTTTATCTTTAACTGGAAAAGCACCTGTGTCCTTGAGGTTCAAAACTTTGCTACAGCATTGTCTTAATCAACAGACAGCACTACCTGAAAAAATCTGCAGCTGGCAATTGTCAATAATTTAATTGAAATAAGATAATCTTGGTGAATTAACCCTTTAACACACAGGGTAGAGTTTTATTGACCCTGATGAAAAAGCCTTTTGAAAACATTGTGGGAAAAAGAGAAAATGCTTGTAGCCAGCATTTTCTCCATTTCCCACAATGTTTTCTACCCTTCCAAAGACAAAATTTTGGTTTTAGGTTACAATTAATTTCTTGTCTGCAAAAGCTTTCGATTCTGAAAAGTCTGAAATTTTATCGTGTGATAAAGGGCTAAGGTTGGAAAGATGAATGATGTCTAAACATTGTTTTAAAAAGGAGGAATTGTCTTTTACAAGCAGTTTTCCTCCTGGCTGAGTGTTTTCCCAAGTGCTCTGCTGCGAGATCAAAAATATTGCCTGCAGATTGTAATGTGTCAACAAAAGCATCATAATTGTTAGTAATGACTTTCTTGCATGATAAACGGGCAAGGGTAGGTCTTACAATTATTACTGGAACATCTGCAGTTACACTGAAGATGGTTTCTGGAGCCACTTGAACACAACATTTTTTTTTGTTCAGTTTTAATCTTTTATTTGCACAAGTCTGAAAATTAAAGAATTAGACTTAAAAAGTCGCATGTCAGATAATGGTTAAAGTGTGTAGACTGAGAAATGAGATTTGTCCATTATTTGCCCAGTGTCAGAACATTTAGTCGATCTAATCCAACTGATTGTGGTGCTGTATTGAATGGGGTGCCTTTTCAGTTATGGAATAGATTGCAATATATTGTGTTACAAGCCATCCACTTATACAGATTGCTCCTTTTTATCAAATTAGTCCATTAATCAGGATTACTTACCCTTAGAATACTCAGTAAATAGAAAGGGCATGGCATTTCAATAGATTTGTTGTTTAGTTGTCTAAACTCCAGTTTCATATCTCTGGTTGGAGAGTATACAGTCATCTGTTTCTTGAGTTTCTTTACTTTATAAGCACAGCACTCTGTCCAAGTTATTGGCAGCTTACCCACATAAACAGAATAATGATAAAGTTTTGAGAGAGGAATGAATCCAGTAAATATGACTGCAATTATTTGAAAGAATTTGACCAAGGCTCAAAAGTATTGCTCCAGGAGCAATTTATTAGAGAAGACCAGAATTTTACAATTCAGGGCAGTTTTGAAAGGAGTATCTCACATTTGGTATCTAGCTGTAATAGATATAAATATTGTTCTAATTTTGATGAAGCATTCACCCTTTACAACATAATTCTGAGTTTCACAGCTTAGGTCAAAATTTTGTTACTTACGTACTTGTAATTATGACTTGGTATTGTTTAGTAGGAAGGGTCCTGAGACTCGAAATGCAGAACAGTTTCTATTTTCATATAATTGAAACAAGTGCTACGTCTGACAATGTCTGCATTTTACATTCATAAGAGGCTTTGTTACTCTATTTAATTAGCATTAATATGGGTGTTGGCTGTCAGGACTCCTTTCATTGATCTCAAATTTTTGCTTTGTTTTATTGTTTGTGACTTGGGGTTGACAAAAATTTTAGCTTAACAAGTATAATTGACTTTTAATTTTACATTGTAATTTTAGAGGCCAGCATTCATTTAAACTGTCCATATGTGACATTATGTCTCTTTTGATTCCAAACAATTTATAAGTTATAATTGTGCCAGTTCTGCTGTGTCTTAGAAAGAAAGTTATGTGATGTAGATCTGTTTGATAAAAGAAACACCATGAACTAATAGCAGGCTGCACTCAGAAGCAATAATAGAACTGTATTACAGTTAGAAATGCTGTAAATCTACCGAACAAATACTTTCAATTTACCGTAGCTCCTTTTTCTTTCATTATAAAAAAAATTGTTCTCTAATTTCATATCCATTTACCCAATACAAATTTTAACAATCAGGCAATGGACAGCTTTTTCAAACATTGCAATAGGTGGCTGTTAAAATGTTGTAATAAATCTGCTAAGAAAGATTCACCTTGTCAAACTGCTAAAATGGTTTCTTTAGTTACTCTATATGGATTATGTTCTCCAAATGGAGAATAGTTACAGACAACAAAATTCTAGACTCATTGTCGGGTGAAAACACTGTGGAAAAATATGAAAATGCAGGTAACCAACATTTTCTCCTTTTTCCACAATGTTTTCAATCCTTTCAAAGACAATTTCTATCTTCCAAGCCACATTTAATTTGCTGTTTTTAATTAAATGTGGATTAGAAGATAGAATTGGCCTTTGAAAGGGTAGGCAATGTTGTTGGAAAGGGAGAAAATCTTTGTTACAAGTATTTTCTTCTTTTGCCACATTGGTTCAAAAGGCTTTTTCTGCAGTTGTTTTAACAGCAGGATGTTTGGTAGAAGGTTGGTATCATTTTCTATCATAAATTGTCTTTTACTTGGACTAGAGTAAGTGCAGCAGATGGAGAAACCACTTCAAATCTTTTCATAGAGTTACCAAACGACAAATTTTAGACTGCCAGTTTGAAAGCATTTACAGAGCACAACATATACATGAGTAAAAAAAGAAAGCAGGTTTTGGAAAGGTAAAATATATTTCAGGAAAAGGAGAAAATGTTGGTTACCAGAATTCTCTCCTTTTCCCACAATGTTTTCAAAAGCCTTTTCTTTCAGAGTCATTAAAACTCGGGGTTGTGTGGTAAAGAGTTAATAATGTTGCTATTATAGAAACCTTGAAATGGTAGAAGCCGAAGGAAGGTTAACACTTTACCAAACACATCCAGAGTTTTAAAGAGCCTGATGGAAATGGCTAGTGAAAAGATCTTTCGGCGAAATAGGAAATGCTGGTAACCAGCATTTTCTCCTTTTTCAGCAATGTTTTCTATCCATTCTCAAACAAATCTTGTCTTTGAGGAGTATTCAATTTGTTATCTGCAAGTTCTTTTAACATAGGAAAGTCTAAAATGTTCCCATGATTATGGCAAAAAGGTAACTATTTATCAAACAATCCAGTGTTTTAACAACCTTCAGAATTGATTGATTGTATGGCGCTTAACGCCATTTTCAATATTATTTCAGTTACCGCAACAGCCAGTATACCTACTCATGCTTTCCTCAGCCAGGAGTTCTGTTACCAGTACTTAGTGTAATAATTTCTTCCCAAGCCACTGGCTGCTTCCCACATAATAATCGGTAGAACAATGATCAGCAGTGAGAGAGGAATAATCATGTCTTAATGACTATCATCAATCCTCAGAAAGAAATTCGGCAAGTTGGGGATGCGAAGCAATAACCCTCCGTTTTCAAGTCTTGTATGCTACCGACCACACTCAGGGGCTTGGCTTCTGAAAAGGAGAAAACGTTGGTAACCAGCATTTTCTCCTTTTCCAGCAAGGTTTTCTACCCTGTCTTAGATGATTGCTTTCACTTGAGCCATATTTGTCATCAGTGAATGGTTTAGATTTTTTGAAGAAGTCCAAAATTTTGCTGTTTGGTAAGAGTTAACCAATTTTCATTTATCTGATCTAAGGGACTTATAGCTTGTTTTTGTCCATCTGAATCAGAAATTTCCATGACAAACTAATTAGTAGACCCACCCTTGTGGCTTTAATCCTTAAGCAGAAAAACAATATCATTTGTCAGATGATACTCTCATTCCATTGGAGCAAGGAAATTAGATTCTTGTTCTGGATAAAGCTGTAGGATCCAGCTATTATGAAAGTTCTGTATATGTATTGAACCAGACCATTAATTTTGCTTGTATGTTTTGTTGTCTTTACAGAACAGAGAAATAATTTCAATCGCATGATTTTATTTACTTATTAAAGTTGTCCATTATGGTCAAATGTATAAATAAAAGTGTAGGAGTGACTACCGTGGCCAAAAAAGCTGTCACGATAGTATCATGGTAGTAAAATCCCTATTGCGATATTTTCCCAATAGTCCTGACACTATCACAACAGTTGTTTTTTTTTAACTTTTTACTGATGTTTTTCTACAACAAAAATGACTGATTGATTGTTTTGCTATATCTCTGCACTATGGCAAGCAGCCGGTTGTATCTAGAAATTTTCAAATGGGGGGGGGGTTGTCCCCATTGCTTTCAGAAAAATGGGGGCATATTCCCCCTTCGAGTGTAAAAATGCGGAGTAATTTCATGGAGATTTCCATTGTGTGGTAAAGGGTTAATATATCATTTGTTTTTGTCTTTGGATAAATAAAAGTCTCATCCATTGAAGGGTTCTTTTATTCTAGTCTTCTTTCTCTGTATGAATGCAGTGTACCTTCTACTTCCACACTTGGTTTAGTGCTATCACTGTAAGACAAGAAGACTTATTCCCACCCTACCCCATCCTACGTTGTTCAATAGTTTCATTTCATAAATTCTCTGAAGTTTTTACCTCAGTATTAGACAGAGATTTTAGCTTCCACCTATTATTTCTTATATATATTAATAATGTAAATTTACTGCTTAAATTTACTTTCAAAGCTGAAAAGAAGTTTGACGTGCCTCTGATCAGACAATGTCAAATTGACATTTTGTTGTGTCATGGGTTTTTGCTTTTTTTTCAGCAATCCATTTTTCATGTCAATTAATTTTTCTATAAGTATTTCCCCATGATATGGCATTATTTTGTCAGTAAGGGTAGCAGATCACTTCAAAACCTGCTATTAATTTTTACACAATTTTTTTTATTAATTTGTCACATCAAAATCTTAAAATCCTCCAAAGACGAAATTTATTTGCTCACAAAATGCCGCACTAAAACAGAATAGCCCGCAAAAATTGCATAGTTGTGCACACCATAATGGGGGAAAAAAAAGAGGGGGAAAAAAGGACTTTGGGGGAATAAAGTGTAAAAATTGTATTGGTCACAACAATAATCACTCGAAACTGATAAATCGTAGACTGTCGAGTTATTTTGATAACATCAATAGACACTTGTCATCTGTTTTATGCAGACAAGCCTCACTGCAGGACTCAAGCTTTCTATCGCCAGTGAAGAACTCTGTTTAAACAGGCAAGTTTCGATTGATTATATCGTATAATATATTACATTAACTCATTAAGGCCATGTTTACTGTTAATTGTTACTGTTTAGTCGGTCCTGTATCCCAATATTCATGTCAGACTGCTGCCCATTTTACCAGACATGACTGATGGACCGACGGCATTTCCCGATGTGCACACATTTTAAACTAAACACTGCAAACAGGGGGACCTTTTTTCTATTATTAGAAAACTATAACTAACTATCGATAGTGGACGAACTATTGCGGTAGTTGTCAACTTGAAAAAATGCTATGGACCTACGAGGGTTGTTAGATATGTAATGTGTATTGTACAATATCTCAAAAGCATTCGACTCAAACAGTGAAATGAACATTACATCCCTTCAAAGTATTCTCCGCGGTTTAAAATACATAATTTCAATCTCTGAATCCATTTCTGAAATGTGTCACGGTACACTGATTTAGGTAGACCTCTGAGGCACTGACTGATGGCTGAGCCAAGGGCTTGTCGGGACTTGTGACGATGACCAGATAAGAACTTTTTAAGTTTTGGAAAAAGGAAAAAGTTGCATGGGGCTAGATCTGGAGAGTATGGTGGGTGTGGCAAGACAGTAACCTTCTCCGACTTCAAAAATTGCTTCACAAGCTCAGATGTATGTGATGGAGCATTATCATGAAGTAGACGAACATGCCTAAATCCTGATACAGGGCGTCGTTTAAGATAATATTTCTTGACCTTTTTTAGTGTAACATCTCTGTAATACCGACCTGTAACACTTTTGCCCTTCGGCAGCGGAATTTGTACGGCTATACCATCACATGAGAAGAATATGCAATAAAGAACCTTCTTTGTGCTTATGCTTCTTTTGGCAACTACATGCCTTCTACCATGTTTAGTTAGCCATATTTTGTTTCCAATTTTTCTTACTGGTTCGAAATAGTGAACCCATGTTTCGTCACCAGTAACAATGTTTGCAAATTGTCTTTGATTGAATTTGGGAAACATTTTGAGCAATTGCTTAGCGGTTTGTACTCGTACCCGTTTTTGGTCATCTGTCAATATATGCGGTATCCATCTGGCAGAAATCTTTCGTACTTTCAAAATACGCTTCAAAATGAAATGCACCCGCGATAGCGATGTGCCAACAGTGTTGGCAATATCACGAATCGTGTATCTGCCATCACTTTCAATTATTTCCCTGACTTTTGAGACATTTGCCTTGCCTGTTACAGTCACAGGTCGGCCAGATTCTGCTGCATCTTTGACGGACTCTGTGCTAGTCAGAAATTTCTTTCTCCACCTACGAACTGTCTCGTAAGATACCTTATCAGACCCATAAACTTCCCCCAATTCAGTAAAAATCTGCATTACCGAATGACTGAGTTTTGTGCGAACTTTTATATAAGCTCTAATTTCTTTAATATTCTTAATCCGTTGCCCAACCATTTTTACAACAGTGGTCAACGACTAGCTCTATTGAAATGACTATAAGTTTAAAACTATGTGGAGCTGAAGGCTCGTGTTTATACCGTTGGAAAGGTATTGAATAGAGCTATTCAAGCATATCATCATCCACGAAATCGTGCAAAGCGTTATCACGCTGTGGTACAATACACATTACATATCGAACAGCCCTCGTACTGCTATCAAGAGCAAAGCCATCACGATACATTGATATGTCGACCTATTGTTACACCTCTATAGAAGTATCATCATCCACGAAATCGTGCAAAGCGTTATCACGCTGTAGTACAATACACATTACATATCGAACAGCCCTCGTACTGCTATCAAGAGCAAAGCCATCACGATACATTGATATGTCGACCTATTGTTACACCTCTATAGAAGTGTGCTTGACAGCGTGCTTGAGAACAAAAAGGTTAAATTATACAACGCTTGTAGCAAATGTTACTCAGGCATTAATGAGTTTACTTTTGACCTAACAACAAAACTTGGCCATGTCCAAATTGAAAGCATTTGCAGCCAGCTAATCAAATTAAACTCAGAACATGAAATTGGTCTTTCATGGAGTAGGAAAAATTGTGGGAAGAGGAGAGAATGCTGGTTACCAGCAGTTTCTCCTTTTCCCACAGTGGTTTCAGAATGTTTTTTCATCAGGTTTGTTAACAGTTGCATTTGTGCAGTAAAGTGCTTTTAGCTGTACAGGCTGAAAGTCAGCAAAGCTTATGCCATGGTTTCAGTCGTCCAACCGTCTGTCTGTTCATGCGTCTGTCTGTCCATCCATTAGTCTTTTTCTTGTTTATGCGATTAAGTCCATATTGATTTTGAAAAACTCCTTTAATTTGTAAGGGATAAGTAACCATTTAAAGTTGAAAATTAATCCAATTCTTTTGAAACTTGCACAGATCATTTTTGTATCTTTAAGGGATTGGGCCGTATTAAAAATGAAGAAAATCCAGCAATCAGTGTACAGAAAGTAGCCATTTGATGACTTAGTCTTGTTTACACAACACAGTCCACATTAGTGGTCACATTTCTTTGAAACTTGCAGGGATTGTTTATTACAATGAGTTCTGAAACCCTATAAGATTTGGCGGGATTCCAAATAATTGGATTTGAGAAATTTTACCTCAATTATTTCTCTATTTGTTTAATCACCATGCTTACATAATGATGTATGCAAGAAAATAAGCAAAATCACTGCCATTAGAGTTGTTAAAGCCCTCAAGGGCCTCTAGTTGATAAATAAGTGTGGTTAAGTTTTTTTGCGTAGCATTTTTCATATACAGGAAACAGATATATTGGTATTTTTCAGCTTATTTCAAAACAGTTTGATCTTATGAGTCAAAAAGATTTTCGTTCAAGACCTTTTTTTCTTTAATCATCATTCCATTCTCGAGCCCACTCTTTTTTAGTTCGCCTGAGCACGAAGTGCTCATGGGAAGCTATTGTGATCGTGCTGTGTCCGGCATCCGTCGTGAAGCGTGTGTCATCCGTCGTCAACTTTTTACCTTGTGTACGCTCTAGAGGCCACATTTTCAGTCCGATACTCATGAAACTTGGTCAGAATGTTTGCCTTGATGATATCTTGGACGAGTTTGAAAATGGGTCATGGTGGGTCAAAAACTAAGTCACTAGGTCAAATCTTAGAAAAATTTTGTGTACGCTCTAGAGGCCACATTTTCTGTCCAATACTCCTGAAAGGTAGTCAGAATGTTTGTCTTGATAATATCTCGGACGAGTTCGAAAATGGGTCATGTCGGGTCAAAATCCAGGTAGCTGAGTGAAATCTTGGAAAAACCTTGTATACGCTCTAGAGGCCACATTTTCAGTCCAGTAATCTTAAAAGTTAGTCAGAATGTTTGTCTTGATGATATCTCAGACGAGTTCGAAAATGGGCCATGTCGGGTCAAAAACTAGGTCACCAGGTCAAATCTTAGAAAAACCTTGTGTACGCCCTAGAGGCCACATTTTCAGTCCAATACTGTTGAAAGTTGGTCAGAATGTTTTTCTTGATGATATCTCGAACAAGTTCAAAAATGGGCCATGTTGGATTAAAAACTAGGTCACCAGATCAAATCTTAGAAAAATCTTGTGTACGCTCTAGAGGCTACATTTTCTGTCCAATACTCTTGAAAATTGGTCAGAATGTTTGCCTTGATAATATCTGACACAAGTTCGAAAATGGGCTATATCGGGTTAAAAACTAGGTCACTAGGTCAAATCTTAAAAAAAACGTTTGTAAGCTCCAGAAGCCAAATTTTTTCTCCAATACTCTTGAAAGTTGGTCAGAATGTTTGCCTTGATGACATCTGACACAAGTTCGAAAATGGGCTATATCGGGTCAAAAACTAGGTCACTAGGTCAAATCTTAGAAAAACCTTGTGTACACTCCAGAGGCCACATTTTCAGTCCAATGCTCTTCAAAGTTGGTCAGAATGTTTGTCATGATGATAGCTTGGATGAGTTTGAAAATGGGTCATGTCAGGTCAAAATCCAGGTAGCTGGGTGAAATCTTGGAAAAACCTTGTATACGCTCTAGAGGCCACATTTTCAGTCCAATAATTTTGAAATTTGGTCAGAATGTTTGTCTTGATAATATCTTAGACTAGTATGAGATGGGTCATGTTGGATAAAAAACTAGGTCACTAGGTCAAATCTCGGAAAAACCATTTGTCCACACTAGAGGTTACATTTTCAGTCCAATATTCTTTAAACTTGGTCAGAATGTTTGTCCTGATGATATCTTGCATGAGTTTGAAAATGGGTCAAGTTGAATAAAAAATTAGGTCACTAAGTTTAATCCTTGAAAAACCTTGTGTATGCTCTAGAGGCCACATATTCAGTCCAATAATCTTGAAATTTGCTTAGAATGTTTGTCTTGATAATATCTTAGACTAGTATGAATATGGGTCATGTTGGTAAAGAAACTAGGTCACTGGGTAAAATCTGGGAAAAACCTTTTGTACACCCTGCAGGCCACATTTTCTCTCAAATACTCATGAAAGTTTGTCAGAATGTATGTCTGGATAATTTCTACATGTCAAGTAGGCCGCTGAGACAAATTCTAGAAAAAGCTTGTGTGCACTCCAGAGGCCATATTTGTAAGTCCAATACTAATGAGTGTTTGTCAGAATGTTTGTCTTAATATCTCTGAAGAGATTGGAAATGGGTCATGTTTGATCAAAAGGCTCAGGTAAGCGACTTCAGGGCCATCATGGCCCTCTTGTTTTATTACAAGTAAAGACCACTCTGAACTGCCCAAAATTTATGCATGAAAATGATTAAGAAGTTTTGTTCTACTGTGTTTGTTTGCCTTGCCCCGGTAGCTCAGTCGGTAGCGTGCAGGACTTGAGAACAGGGGGTCATGGGTTCGAACCCTGGCTCGGCCAATTTCTTTCTGAGGATTGATGATAGTCATAGCGACAGGATTCATTCCTCTCCCACTGCTGACCATTGTTTCGACGATGGTTTTGTAGGAAAGCAGCCAGTGACTTGGAAAGATTGTGCGGAGTACTGGTAAAAGAGGAAAGCATGGATAGGTGCACTGGCCACCGAGATATAACTGAAATAATGTTGAAAATGGCGTTAAACACCATACAATCAATCAATCAATCTACTGTGTTTGATCATGGCTTACAATACCAAGTAAGCAACAAGTCACTGGCTCTTTTGAGATTTTTCTTTTTGTTTTTACAAAATTATTGAATTTTATTCAAAGCAATAAAAAAACAAAAAACCACTGTGAAAACCTGGTTACATCAATCATATATGAAAAGTTTCTCCCAAAAAACTGTTTTGCTGCTTCAGAATTCTGTCATAAATATTGAAAACATTATTTCCTTGTAGAAGCCATTAAACCTTTACGACACAATCCTATTTTTTAAAGAACCTGAAGAAGTAGGGCTAGGAAAACATTGTTGGAAAAAAGAAAATGCTGGAAAACAACATTTTCTCCCTTTTCCACAATGTTTTCTTCTACCTGTTTACAGATAGTTCCCATAGTTTTGGCCCTATCTATTTTGTATACTGGTAATGGTTTCAGTATAGGCAGGTTTTTAACTTTGTTGCCTGGTAAAAATCCCTTTTTGCTTTGATCAGATTGTTTCCATTGATTTTCAAGGATGCAGAGTAAGTGCATTACATTTGACATCATTCTTTGAGTCCCCAAAGAATGCTTTTAGACTGTAGGCTGAGTCCACTAAATACTGTTGTAACTCTCTAAAACACAACAAAATTTTAGACTTGTCCAAATTGAAAGTTATAGCAGATGACAAATTAGATATGGCTAGATAATAAAAATGTCTCTGACAGAGAAGTAAACAGTACAGAAAAAGGAGAAAATGCCTGTTACCAGCATTTATTCATTTTCCCACAAATTTAAAAAAAAAAAATTTCTTTCTCAGGGGTTGTTAAACCATCATGAATTTCGTAAACTTTTATGAGTACACATGATATTCAACAGGCATAGGAAAAGGAAACTGGATATTTCAAAACCAGAGTTGCAATAAAACATGCAAAATTTTCTTGAAATATGTCAGTTTGCAGTTTTACGATATTTGTCAGGCAAAACAAACTCTGCAGCTTACAACTTGACCCATAAAAAACTTTTCTCCACTGTTGTTGTCTTTATGGTCAGTGTAGATCAAGATCAGACTACATAAAATGTGGAGTCTGATTTTTTATCTAGACTGGCTGCTTTCTTGGAAAACTTTAGACAAAAGCAACCGTGAAATCCGTTGGGGGTTTTCTTTATTTTGGACCTTTAAGGGTTAACTCAGGAACATTTTAACGAAAGTCTGTAGTCTAAAGGATGTCCAGCGAACTTGTTCATGTTTGCAAAAAAGACTCAAATATTTTTGATTTACGAAGTTCTTTTGTTCAGAATTTTGTCAGGAAATTTACATCAAAGATTAGACTTCTGTCCAGTTTTTATTGTGGCATTTGTCGAAGACAATGCCACTATGAGTTCAATATTGAATTTTGAATACCATGTATCGTATTTTGTGCAAAGCCACAGGAAATAAACCCAGTTAAACTCAATTTTTCTGAGACAAATGAGTTTTTCGATAGCACTCATATGTAATTGGAAATGGCATGTTAAAAATACACTGGGTGAGGCCATTGATCATGGAAATAATTCTTTTTGATCGAAAATAGCTTCACCCGCTCATAGCCTTCTATTGGCGCAATGATATACACAAAATTTGTCTACTGACCGCTTGGTCCTGGGCTTTTTTGTTCCAAAACCAGTTTGCCCCTGGACTTGTTCATCCCATGATTGCACGCTACTCCATTTTATTGTGCATGAATATTTATAGATCGAAATAATTGATTGTAATGTTGGGAATTAGATCTTTATTACTTTTCCCACAATGTTCTCTATCCTTTCCAGGACAAACTTCAGCATTTGAACTAACTTGAATTTGTTGTCTGCAAATGCTTCCAATATATGACAAGTATAACAAATTTGTTGTATAGCTGAAAGATTAAATTCCAAATTTGGAAATGTGAAAGCCTTTTTTCCAATATTATGCTTGACCTTTATTTATTACAGCTGAAAAGAGTTTATCCAGACATCAACCTACGACTGCCTGGAAAACGAATATTTGGTAACCTTGACCCAGATTTCATACAACAGAGACGGGAAAGATTAAACTCATTCATACAACAGCTTATATCCAATCCCAGACTTTGTGCTGAGTAAGTTTTTCTTTTCTGTGAAATATTTATTTTTCAATCTAAAACTTGTTATGAGTGAAATGTTGGATTTGCCATAATCTATTATCGAAAATTTGTATCAACATTTTGTCCATTCTTAACCCTTTGTGACATAATGCCAAGTTTTAACGACTCTGAAAAAGAGAGCTTTTGAAAACATTGTGGGAAAAAGAGAAAATGCTGGTAACCTAGCATTTTCTCCTTTTCCTGCAATGTTTTCTACCCTTTCAAAGACCAATTCCATCATTCAGGCCACAATTAAATTGTCATCTGCAAATGCTTTTGAGTAAGACAAGTCAAAATTTTTCTTGTGTGGTATAGGGTTAATTTCAGAACTTTTCAGTATCATTGCTTACTATGTATTATTTTGGGCATAACTATTTAACAAACAACAAAATTTAGACTTGTCCAAATTGAAATCATTTGCAGAAGACAAATGAAATTTGTATCAAATATTGGAATTTGTCTCTAAATAAGAAGAAAAAAATGTTGGAAAAGGGGGAAGAACATTATTGCTTAATTTGGTTTGGGCATGTTACACAGCAGAAGTCTAGCTAAGTGGGCGTCATCACATTCTAGAAATGACAAATTCTTTACTTTATGTTATCATAAATTATGTAACAAGTTAGGGCCAGACAATTCTTGTGAGTAATCAAAATTGAGGTCTCAGTGAAGAACAAAAAAAAGTCACTACTCATAAAAGTACAAATTCTATCCTTGTTGCAGCAAACTTCTGTTGTTCAGCAGCGTTGAGTAATTTATGAAAACTTGCTATGCATAATGTATGTAGTGGACACTCTCAGAATTCAGTAGCCAAGCCCTGGTAGCCCAGTTAGTAGCATACATGACGTGAGAGCTGTTGCTTCAAATACCCAGCTTGGCTAATTTTTTTCCAAGGATTGGTGATAGTCAATGCAACATGATTCATTCCTCTCTCTCTTCTAATTATTGTTGTCCGGAAAGCATTGCCTGGCATTCAGGCCCTGCATTTGAGTCCTTCTAATACACAAGGTACACAACTATAATAAACCTACAGAAATATGTGTTGTTATTTGCCCTTTATCTAAAATACATTGTCATTTGGTAAAGAGTCAGTGACCCTGAGCAAAAGCTTCTGGCATTTTCTTCCTCTCACGAGGTTTTCTGCCTTTTCATAGACAAATCCAATTTAAATTGACCAACATGATAATTTGTCATTTGCAAATGCTTTGAACATAGACTAATCTAAAATTTTGATGTATAGTTAGGAGTCCATATCCTTTAGCTTTTTATTCAGGTATCTCTACCCTTACACTTTTGGTACTTTCTTTATACCAACAATCTATTTTCTGCTAGCCACTCCAGTGATTGATCTATGAGACCAAATAAGCGAAAAATATTTCCATTTAGTGATAACTCGATTTTTACAATGCTGTTTTTTTTTTAAAAATATCACATGATTACATAGTGTAAATAAAGGATAAGACTGCATGTTTTGTGCTGCCTCTAGATCTACACCTTCAGCAAATCTCTCTTAATGTTGGGGGCTACATATTTTGAGGGTTAACCCTTTACCACTTAATCCCGAGTTTTAACAACCCTGAGAAAGAATGCTTTTCCCACTATGTTTTCTAACCTTCCCAAAACAAATTTCAGTTTTTGAGTCACATTTATTTTGTTGTCTGCAAATGCTTTCAAATTGGACCAGTCTGAAATTATGTTGTTTGGACCAGTCTAAAATTTTGTCGTTTGGTAAGAAGTTAAGGTTCTTTATGTAGACATGAGATAAATGATTTTAACTTTTTGTCACAAAGTGTATGAGTATTAACACTTTACCACACAATGACGACTTTTAACACCCCTGATGGAGAAGGCTTTTGAAAACATTGTGGGAAAAGGAGAAAATGCTGGTTACCAGCATTTTCTCCTTTTCCCACAATGTTTTCTACCCTATCAAAGAAAAATCATTTCATATGAGCCACATTGAAACTGTCATCTGCAAATGCTTTCAATTCGGACAGGTCTAAAATTTGTCGTGTGGTAAAGGGTTAAGACAATAATAAGTGTAAGATGTATCATCAAACATTAAACAATAAGCAGCCATAAATTATTCACCAGTTGACCAGCTATTGACCTTGATGTGTCCGTTGGACATTTGTGTTTTGTTACTTCGTATACCTATTGTTTTGTATATAATTTGGTTTGACAGTTCTTCTGACATTTGTTGGAAAAAAATTGAACAAAAAAAGGAAGTAAGTCATATCATATCTCATCCTCGGAACCCAGGTTTGAAGCATTACGTTACTCTCCATGCATCACCCCTGGGAAAATTGACTAGCAAATCGTCGTTTCTTATGAATATTCATATGGCCAGGAAGTACCCTAATAGCCAATCGAAAGATCGATAACATAATGATACTCTCTTGTAGAGAGGATAATTTCATTTCTTCCATTACTAAAAATAACCCTGGAAAAAACCTGAGGTTGTCACAAATATGGCGGCCGTCGGCGTGCTTGTCTTATGTGAGATTGCCATTCTGCAATACAGGGACAACACTATCTTTATGTACGATTTTAATTGACAATCTTTCGGTGTTATGCCGAAAATCTCTTTTAAACGCTTCTCGATTGTGGTGTTGATGGGCGCTGCCATATTTAAAGTATTGCTAAGCTTGATTTGCAACGAATGATGTGATTGGATATCGACAAGTAAAAAACTGAAATGACAGCGTATTTGTGATAAAAATAGTTTAAATTTTCTCAAAGAAAAATTGAGATCACCAATCAAAATGCTTCATGAATAATTCATGAGAACGAGGAAACACCAGCGAAATAACCCAGAGGCGATTACAGAATGAATCAAAACTGGGTCACCGAGGATGATCATATCTAGAATTTCAAATAACAATGAAAACAAATTTCTCAATGTGTCCAGAATTCACAGTCAGCATAATTTATGAATCAAAATTAGTCATAATATGTATACAAAGATAAAACTATTTGGTAAAATTTGTTTTTTGTATGCAAAGGTGAAATAATATTTTTGCAGTGTAAATCTGGTTGATATATCAAAACTGGACCATATTAAGTTTACTTTTTGCCAGCCAATAAATGAAAATTTTTTTCAGTCAGTAAAATGGACCAAGATTTTGCAATTTGGAGGCGCTTTTCTGTGATACTATCGTACTTCATGTCTGACAGTATAGATCCAAGATGAGACTGCTCATTCTGTGCAGTCTGCTCTTATTCTGTCTCTCTATTCTTCCTGTATATGGCATTCTCGGAGTTTGACACTAACTTAATTTTCCAACAGACCTGAGAACCAGTTGATTCTAATTTTTACAGGTCCTTCTCCGAGATTGCAGGTCCTCCTAATCTGTGTTCATGCAGATGAGATATAAAACAGTGCCACATGATGGTGTAAAAAGGTCAAATAGTAAATGGGTACCTGTTGTTTCTCCCATAACCATTGATATGAAGATCAACAAGCAATTTCGTTGAAATGATATCCCCAGCCGAAAAAGACTTTTTTGATACAAACATATTAGAGGTATTGTGTTTCACATGTACATGTGGCCTTTTTGTTATTGGTCCATGATGAAATTATACATTAAGCCCCCTTTTCTCATGGCACAGCATTTCATTCAATAAAAAATATATAAGAGTTATATGTTTTGCATCTACATGTAGTGTTATTCAGTTATTGGTCCATAATAAGATTATACATTAAGTCCCCTTTTTCCATAACATAGCATTTGGTTAAATGAAAACATTTTAATAATGGAAATATACACCAAGCCCCCTTTTTCCATGACATGGTATTATATATATCGAAAAGATTGTATCAACAGACTATCCAAAGGAAGACATGCATGAAGTTTTATAAATTTCCGTCAAGGCTTTTAGAAGATATCTATCCGGGCCCCCTTTTTTTATGACATGGCATTTCATAAAATAAAACAAATAACTATTGTCTGTGGCTTATGATAAACAATATGAACTTGAAGTTTTATAAAATTTTGTGCAGTAGTTAAAGATATTGTTCATAATGAAAAATACACCAATTCCCCATTTTCCATGACATTACATTTTATCCAAGAAGCGAAAATAATGATATTGGCTGACTATCATAGGGAACACGTGTATGAAGTTTCATCAATTTTCGTCAACAATTTTGAGTAAAAGTGAATAATGGAAATATACACAAAGCCCCTTTTTCTATGACACCGCATTATATCAAAAAAGGAAAAAAAAAATATCGGCTGACATCATAAGGAACACATGTATGAATTTCTACGGACGAACAGACGGTCAATAGTCCATGATAACACTATACATTAAACCCCCTTTTTCCATGACATAAGATTTCATTAAATAAAAACAAATAATGACTGTCTGTGACTTGTGATAAACAATATAAATATGAAGTTTCATAACATTTTGTCCTGTATTTAAAGAGATATTGGTCTATAATGTAAAAATACATTAAGCCTGCTTTTTCCATGAGATGACATTAAAAAAAAATGTATAAAACTGTGGTGTTGCATGGTCAATCTGGGTGAAACGTTTTGTACTGCATTTCCTAATGGTGGTTGATAGATGTGACAAGTTCCATGTAAAAATTCTGTATAGTTAACAAACAGACGGTTATTGGTCCATGATGAAGTTATACATTAAACCCCCTTTTTCCATGACATGAGATTTCATTAAATAAAAACAAATGATGATTGTCTGTGATATGTGATAAACATTATATAAATATGAAGTTTCATAACATTTTGTCCTGTAGTTAAAGAGATATTGGTCTATAATATAAATATACATCAAGCCCCCTTTTTCCATGACACGGCATTAAACAAAAAGGGGTATAAAACTGTGGTGTTGCATGGTCAATCTGGGTGAAAGTTGTTGTACTGCATGTCCTAATAGTGGTTCATAGATGTGACAAGTTTCACGTAAAAGAACTGTACAGTTTTCAAAATAAGACTGAAAACATCAAAAAATCACTCGACCGCGTAACTGAAAATCGCTCCCCGGTAAGTCAGCCATTTTGCATCGAATCAAAAAAAAAAAGTATATCGGCGGAATAGGTTAGTGTACACAATAGGTTATTGTATAAATTCTGTCCAATGGTATTGGAGATATTGTCCCGGATGGATGCACGGACGGACGGAAGGATGGACGGACAGACAACGCTAAAACTGTATCCCTCCACCTTCGGCGGGGGATAATAATAATAACAGGCTGCCTGTTTAGGTCAAACAGCTTGGAAAGGTTACCATAGGAGTTGTTTAAAATAACTAGAGGTTGCAAAAAATAATGCTCGTTTTGTAAATATTTTACCATTTGGAAATAAAAGTAGAGTATTTTTGTGTTATATTTTTATTTCTAATTGACCATCATCTGATTTTGATTGAATTTCGGACTTGAAAACTAACCACGTTATAATAAACAATTGTGATATATTCATTGTGGTATTAATTCTCATACAAATATAACAAGAATAACAAGCAATTTTGTTGAAATGATATCCCCCGCCGAAAAATTTACTTGACCGCATAACTTAAAATCACTCCCAGACGGCCATTTTTCATCGAATCAAAAAATAAAAAAAGAGTATCGGCGGAATGGGTTATTGTACACATGTATAAAGTTTCACGAAATTCCGTCAAGTGGTATTGGAGATATTCTTCCGGACTGACAGACGGACGGACAGACAGACAGACAGACGGAAGGACGGACGGAAGGATGGACAACGCTAAAACTATATCCCTCTGCCTTTGGCGGGGGATAAAACGTGGCAGGCCTGTAACAAAAACTACAATGTGAATACAGTGGCCTGGATTTTTTCATATGGGTATTTCTGATTAGGTGGGTCAAATGGTTTTTCATCTGGGTGACATAAACAAATACATTAGATCTAGATGTATTTCAAACTCGATAGCCGTAGGCAAGGTATAGCAGGTATTCGCAGATATACATGTACACCTTTAGGTCACTCATTCAGAGAACAACAGGCTGAACAGATATGCAAGAAAAGACCTACAACTGGTCCTCCTTAAAGATAGTTTGCCTTGGGCCGACAGACTGGCGTTAGATGAGAAACCAGGCATTTCAATTACTTTTGGTACAAAAAAAGTTAAGAAATCAGGTACATGTATTGAAATTCCTGGGAGGATTTACACTTTTACTGTAAAACTGTAACAGCTCTTTAACCCTTTATCACATGAAACCGCCTCCAATTGTGTATTAAACCCATGACTTATTTTTGATAATACACTAGTGTATTATCGTTTTTTGAGTCCCGGTTCTGGCTACTTATGTAGTAATGAGAGTGTGATGCTGGAGAAACCAACTACAGCATGTGCAGGAATTTGTACTACTGTGCCATTTCGCGGACAAATGATGCCATTGTTGCTAAGCCATATACATGTGGAAAATACCGTGATTTTCATGTTCAATAAAACAAGAAATGCAGCATAAGTCATTAAAAGTCAAGAAAATTGTGGAAATAGTTTGATTTACCCCCTATCTTAAACTATTTCACTCTACTTTCAATATACGTGTCACAGAGATATTTTCTTGTGCATGTACACATTTCAAACCGAACTACATCTGTAAACATGGACCCATGAATGGTATGTAGGTTAAAGGTGATGATGGGGGTTGCATATTTGTCCTTTATTCATTTTATGTGATAAACAGAATCTCACAGTCGTGTTTATGGATTATCATTTTTATCAAACTCCTTGACTAAAATGTATATGAAGCTCGCCAAGGCTCGCGTCATATAATTTTTAGTCATTTCGTTTGACAAAAGTGATAATGCATAAACACTCGTGTAAGATCCTCTATTTACCACACGGCAAAATTTTAGACTTGTCCATATTGAAGGAATTTACAGACGACAATTCAAATGTTTTTCAAATACATGTAATAGCATCTGTCCTTAAATAATTTGAAAACATTATGGGAAAAGAGAAAATGTGAATTGTAAAACCAGCATTTTCTCCTTTTCCCACAATGTTTTTCAGAAACCCGCTATTCAGGGTTGTTAAAATTTAGGATTGTGTGGAAAAGGGTTAACAAAAAATAATCCCAGAGTTTTAATGACCCTGAAAAGAAGGCAATGGAAAACATTGAGGGAAAAGGAAAAATTTGCTGTAAACTTTTTATATATTGGCAATGTTACCTGATCGGTATTTTCATAGAAAAGAAAAAGTTAAGAATCTGATTATAAAATAATTAATGGATTAAGATTACTTACTAGATTTCTACCTTAGGTTTGACCAGCCTGGCCAAGTGTGTATACTACAACTTTTTTGCCTGTTCAAATGCAATACTATCTCTCTTTTGACATAGTAAACTGCAAAGTTAAGTTAAATTGCCTGTAAGACTCGACTGATTGATGAGTTTGCCAGAATTACAGGGTTTCTCATCATGAGCAAATATCACATTGTGACCATAATAATCCTATTAGTTAACTCTATACCATACAACCTCAAATTCAAGCCACCCTATGGAAGAAAGCTTTTGAAAATATTGTGGTAAAAGGAGAAAATGCTGGAAGCCCGCATTTTCTACTTTTCCTACATTTTCTGACCTTGCATAGACAAATCCCCTCATTTTTACCGACATTGGTTAAGGTAGTAGACCCCTAACGCTTCTAGTGCAACAGGGAATAAAATTTCTTGTTAGTTGATAAATAAGGATTTATGCTGATATAATACTTTTGCACATTTTTTAACCGACCAGAAATTCGTTTGATGTCTATCTTGAAATTATTTGTTGATACTTTTGTTAGTTTCCTGAAAAGGGAGGTAATTATTATCTCCCTTTGTAATGAGAATATAGTGGTTTTAGATTTATAAATGATAATTCTAAGAAGGAAAAAAAGGAAAAAGTGGCTCGGTTAAAGTAGTACAATAATACTCATTTTGAATCATAGCAAATTTTGTAGGATAATATTATAGTGGAAACAGCTGTTTTCCATTAGGGGTCTACTACCTTAAGTCTAAACTTTAGCATTTTGGTAATCTGTTTTTCTATGACCATTCAATCTATTTTTAGACGAACCATAAGTTAATGCATGTGACAAACAGAAGTATATACTCGGGGGGGGGGGGATGGGGGGGTTTCCAAAGAATGTAAAAAGTTATGAAGGGAATGTTATGGAAGTTTTGCTGCGTTTTCAAAAAAGTGAATGCATTTTGTGATGAACAGTCCTTGATTTTGAGATAGGTTCCCAGAAAAACTGTAGAAAAAAACCTTGATTTCTACAGGTAGATTTGATACTTTGACTGATAAATAAGGTAATAATTGACAGTGTAGCTCCTCCTCTTCATCTTTATTGGTAGCAGTAACATCATCAGTCAGTACACACTAAACCACTTCTGAAATAGGTTTCTGCATTAGATGACAAAATTGTAGGCATGGTAAAATTAAAAGTTGGTTACAAACATTTTTCTCTCTTTCCAACAAAATTGTTAAAGTTAGGGATTTCGTGGTATAGGATTAACTCTTTACCGCACACTGCCGACTTTTAACGACCCTGGGAAAGAAGCCTTTTGAAAACATCGTGAAAAAAGGAGAAAATGCTGGTAACCAGCATTTTCTCCTTTTCCCACAATGTTTTTTTACCCTGTCAAAGAAAAATTGCAGCATTTGAGCCACACTGAAATTGTCATCTGCAAATGCTTTCAATTTGGACAAGGCTAAAATTTTGTCGTCTGGTAAAGGGTTAAGCGGTTAACAGCATTTTCTCTGTATCCAACAATGGCTTCAAAATCCTTATTACTTTCTGCCCATCTAACTGGGTGTTTTATGTGAAGGGTTATTCAGGGGTTAAAAAAAAAAACTCCTCAGGTAACTTGACATATTTATGTCATGATTTCATTTGACAGTTTTATCATCTTATTCATGGTGAATTGTCATAGTAGCAGTCAATTAACCCACTACCTCACAAAACAATTATAGTCTTTTTATGCCTCTACAGTAGACAACTTTGGAATACAAGGGAAAAGGAGCAAATGATTGTTTTTTATCCAGCAATGGCATGTATTCTGACAATGATTTCCTATTACGAGTGAAGAAAAGCATTTTTTTTGGCTCACCTGGGCACTAAGTGCTCAAGTGAGCTTTTGTGATCATGCTGTGTCCATCGTGGTTTGCCTGTCATGTGTCATCAACTTTTACCTTGTGTATGCTCTAGAGGCTACATTTTAAATCCTACTGTCTTGAAACTTGGTAAGAATGTTTGTCTTGTTCATATCTCAAATAACTTTGACCAGATCATATTGTAGAAAAACCTTGTGTACACTCTAAAGGCTGCATTTTGAGTCCAGTGCTCATGAAAGTTGGCCAGACTCTATGATTTGATGATATTTTGAATGAGTTTAATGTATCATGTTGGGTCAAAAACTAGGTCATTGGGTCAAATCTTTGTAAACCTTGTGTACATTCTAGAGACGACACTCTCAGTCCAATACTCATGAAAAGTGGTCAGAATGTTGGTCTAAATAATATCTTAGACAAATTTGAAAATGGGTCACTTTGGGTTCAAATTTAGGTCACCAGATCAAATCTAACTAGAACCTTGTGTAGACTGTAGAGGCCTCATTTTCAGTCTAACTGTCACAAAAGTTGGTCAGAATGTTTGTCTTGATAATATCCCAGAAGAGAATAAAAATGGAGAATGTTGGGTCATAAACCAGGTCACCTGGTCATATCTTAGAGAAAAACCTCTGTACACTCCAGAAGCCACATTTTCTGTCCAATGCTCAGAAAAGTGGTCAGAATCTTTGTATAAATGATATCTTGAACATGTTGGAAATGGGTCATGTTGGGTGAAAAACTAGGTCACCAGGTCAAATCTTTGAAGAACCTTGTGTATGTTCTACTGGCCACATTTCAGTCAAATATTCATGAAAGTTGGTCAAAAAGTTTGTTTTGATTATATCCTAGACTAGTAAAAAAAAAACAGGTCACATGGGGTAAAAAAGTAGCTCACCAGGTCATATTTTAGGAAAACCTTGTGTACATTCTTGAGACCACATTTTCAGTTGAGAATTACATTGGAGCTCACCGTTAAAAACCCACTTAGTCGAGAAATAGAGTAACAGTAATTGAAGGATTCATGGACGAATCTTCACATGGCGGGGGGAGTACGAGGGGTGTTCGATAAGTATCCGGAAAAGTTTCTTAACTTTTTTATTTATAAGCTTATCTTGATGAAATTTTCACCACAGATACTTTGATGAATTATGCTTATAATCCGACAGAAAAAAATAAACTATTTGCACTAATGCCTAATCTACAGTCACTATGGCAACGTAGGGTGACGTTGAGCGGGGCAACTTACTTCTGGAGGGGATACAGCATCAGCAAAATCTGCCTGGCACATCTAAAAATGACACCTTTTCAAAATACTCTCCTTTACACGATACACACCTCTCCCACCTATGGATCCCCTTGTCAAAGCAGAAACTAAATTGATCTTTTGTAATTTTACGGATCGTTTCCCGAACATCTATTGGCAAGTCATGAACGTCATCAAACCTCCAGCCACGCAGCTCTGATTTCAACGTCGGAAAGAGCCAGAAATTGCACAGTGCTAGGTCTGGGGAATATGCAGGATGCTTCACAGTTTCATGTCCTAACTCTTTTAGCGTTGTCTTAGTGATTACAGAGGAGTGGGGAGGTGCATTGTCATGATGTAATACGAATTTGCCATCAAGTTGTTGCCTCTTCTTCTTCACAGCTTGCACCAGATCATGCTTGATAACCTGAAATGGTGATAAAGTTTATCGAACCAGATGCTTTTATCAAAGCATAAAATATGTACAAAAACATTGAATACGTTTTAAATGTAACATTATATCAATTACATTTACCTTTGAATAATACTGTGCTGTGACTGTCTGTCCTGCCGGTACCGCATGGCTCAAAATCACGCCTTTGGCATCGAAGAAAATGATGAACATGAGCCTCTTTGCTGAGCGGTTCACCAAGGCCTTTACTGGTGAGGGCGAGTCTGGATGTTTCCACATGCACGAATCTAGCTTATTTTCAGGATCATATGACGTTGGAAATACATTTTATGATCTCTTTAACAACAAGTAAACATGTGATAAATTTCCCGATTTACCGGAATTGCCCCGCTCGACGTCACCCTACGTTGCCATAGTGACTGTAGATTACGCATTAAAGCAAATAGTTTACTTTTTTTTGTCGGATTATAAGCATAATTCATCAAAGTATCAGCGGTGAAAATTTCATCAAGATAAGCATATAAATAAAAAAGTTATGAAACTTTTCCGGATACTTATTGAACACCCCTCGTATGTAGTATACTGGTCTATCTATCCCACATAATTATAGATATAAATGTATAGCTTGTGTTTGTATTATGACACTTATACTGCCTTGCTATTAGAGCTAGCTTTTGTAGCGACGGGGTAGACCATTCGTCTTGGCACCTTGAGGTCCTGGGTTCAATCCCCGCATTGGGAGGCCATGTGTTAGAATTGTTACATACTAATGAAAGTTGGTCAGAATGATTGTCTTAATTCTTGGACAAGTTTTGGAATAAGTCAGGTCTGATAAAAAACTAGATCACCAGGTCAAATCTTTGAAAAACCTGTGTACACCCCAGAAGCCATATTTTCTGTCGAATACTCATGAAAGTGTATTAGAATGTTTGTCTTGATTCTCGAAAGATTGGAAACAGGTCTTGCTCAGATAAGTGACTTTAGGGCTGTCATTTGAGCAGCGTTCAATTTTTGGTGTGCAAAATGCTTGCAATATGGACTTGTCTAAAATTTCAAGTTCTGTGACATGTTCTACATTGTTACCAGTAAAATAATGGTTCTAACCTTGGAATCCTTATCACAACTTGTTTGCTATAAGGGATGCTCAGATGATCAAGATCAGAATGCACAGACTGTGCCATACATTATGATCAGACTGTACAGAATGCGCTATTTTATAAAGTAATCTGGCCTAAAGCAGCCTTTAAAAATTTGGGTGTGATTTATTGACAAAAAAATAATGTCATTTGATTTTTTATCAACATAAAACTTAATCCTTTGCTGAAATGATCTGGCATTTAATGACCCTAAGATAGTGACATTGTTTAAAACATTATGGAAATAGGAGAAAATCTTGGGAACCAGCACTAAGTCTTTCTCCTTATCCAAAATGTATTCTACCCTTTTAAAAACAAATCTCATTACCTAACACACATTTTGTTTTCTACCAAGGTTTTCACTTAATATAGACCCATCCAAATTTTTTTGTCTGGTATAGAGTTGAACTGGCATTCAGTCAGATCATCAAAGATAGGGTAAGTCGTATTCACTTGCAAAGATTGCTTTACTGCCAAAACATACTGGTTGAACGAAATACACAAAGAAAACACTAGGAATAACTAAAGCTTTTGGATTTTTTTCTACATAGAAAAACTTAAGAGTGCACAACCCCACCGTGAACTTGCTTGATTTTGATACACCAAAATCTCTTCATTACAGACATTTTAAATCATGGTTAGAACCAGAATTTTATTTGAATGTTGATTTGCCACATACCTTGAAAAGAAGATTAGCTAACTTTAGATGCTCATCACATGATCTAATGATTGAAAAGGGGAGACATTTGTCTATTGATAGAGAATTTCGGTACTGTCAAATATGTCAGAAGCAAAATATCCTTGTTATAGAAGATGAATTTCATTTTATTTTTCAATGTAGTATTTATGAAAATTTAAGGAAAGAATATTTTCTCAAGTATTGGTTAAAAAATAGAACCTTGCAATGTTTTTACTCTATCTTGTCATGTGATTCACAACCTGTCATACATAAGATTTCTAGATATCTATTCAAAGCATTTCAGCTTAGAAACGATATTCTGCAGGAATTAAGTTAACACTTTGTACAGCTGCAGAGCACGATTTTCAGTTCCTTTTACGGACAGTTCGGATCTAGATGAGACAAGACAGTATGTGCTGTCTGATCCTAGAATTCTACTGCCTGATGCAGGAGCCTTTTTTCTTTTAATTCCAACTATGAGAATTTTTTCTCATCTCATATTTCAGTATTTGTAATGTCCTTGGATTCTCCATTATTTTTTTAAGTATCTAAGGGTCGATTTAATTCGTTATTTTATTATCATGAGCATGGACTCCATTTTCGGAAACAAAACAAAAATCTATTTTATTAGTAAGTTTTTTTCTTGGAAATTAAGTAGTCACTCTCTGTTAAATATTTGTATGTTATTTCTTTGTATTATGGGCCGGTGGCCTAGATGCTGAATAAAATGTCTATGTCTTTTCAATGTTAGTGTAAAGTTCTGCCTTGGATATCAGAATCGGGGAATAAACGCCTGTAATTCAGCATTTTAGGGATTGAGATGTTCTAAATTTTACTAACCAATGGCCATGGGGAACCTACGGTACCTCAAAAGTTACTGTCTACTGTCTCGCCGCGCTATTATGGACATTGTCTCATATGTGAATAAAATCACTGAACAGGCATTCATTTGACCCAATGTCCCATTCCCTTTTCTTTTTTACTTTTTAATCATCACTTGTCCAAGTAATTTTTTCTTTGAAATTTTTAAGACAAGTAAGGACTGTTAAAACTTAGGTCCATGTTTTGTTAGCTGTTGTACCCTTCACAGTCCCTTCTTGTTGAGGGTAGTGACATTAGCAGGTAAGCGCAGGTTTCTCCTTGTGCAACAATGTTTTCATCTGGATGTTAATGTGTAAAAACAATGAAATCTGAAATGATTATGGAGGTGCCTGTGTATGTATTAATAAGCTTACTGAATAATTATGGTGTTGTACCAGTAGTATAGGGTTTACCTTATAACGCCTTTTGCAAAACTATCCCGTGATTTAACAACCCCGATGAAGATAGCTAATGAAAACACTGTGGGTAAAGGAGGAAATGCTGGTAACCAGCATTTTTTCCTTTTCCCTACAATGTTTTTTACCCTTTTCAAATAAAAATTTCCTTATTTGAGCCCAGTCTTGTTCGTCATCTGCAGCTGTTACAAATTTGGTAGAACCTAAAATTTAGTTGTCTGGGAAAGGGTTATAATAGTAATCCCAATTGGAAAGCTTGTAAACATTCCTAATCTAATCAACAGTGCTACAAATTATTTTACCTTTTTCATAGGTCTGTACATAGAATGATGATCTGACAATGATCAATATGCTAGAGAATGTGCAATACACCAGATCTGTGATTTATTGTGCTTTGGTATAATTCATCCTAAGATATATATATATAAAACATCTGACACAAAATTCATGTTTGATGTTCTGAAGTGTTTTATACTCATTTTGGTTCCCCATTATTCTGAGAGGGAAAATTTCAAGCGAGGTCAATTTCAATTACATGTATGTTGAAGTGTGTTAAAAGATTATCTTAAATTTGGCATGTTGTTCAACTTCAACATACATGTACGGAGTAAAGCGATTGATTCATGATACTTAAATGGATAGTGCAGCAGTGCAAGTGAGAGGCTTCTAGGGGTAAGTCTGAGTTGAAAAGCCATCTGCAATACAATCAGATTTTCTTGGATATCAAAGGCCCAGTAGATGCGAAAAGTAAACAGTGCCAGTGTAAAAATGCATTTATCATTTTTATAATACCATTTGTAAGTATGGCAGTAATCATTGTGAAGATAACAATTTTTATTTGTGTGGCAATTATTGTGAAGATGACCATCTTTTATTGTAAGATAGGTCCAAGATTAAGTCACTGGCAGACAAATGAATTTTAAAACTAGGTAAAAAGTTGCCAGGTGGTTGTATTGTTTGTGTCATTTTTACCTGGTTTTAAAATTGATTTTTCTACAACAACTACTGTTTGGACCATACTGACCGTACAATATCAAACTGTCATCTTAACAATAATTTCTACACTTTAAAATGGTATGATTTAAATTCAGTTGCATTATGATACCCACATTGTTTACTTTTGGCTTCTACTGGGCCTTTAATGTGTCTGTTCTGTATAGTTAAGCCTTTACCAAACAAAAAAAAAAATCTGAGTTTTAACAACCCCGACAACTTTTTCTTTTTAACAACTTTTTTTAAAACATACTGGTAACCAGCATTTTCTCCTTTTTCTGCAGTGTTTTCTACCCAATCAAAGATAAAGCCGTGATTTCAGCCTCTAATCCGTGATTTGTCATCTGCAAATGCTTTCAATTCGGACTAGTCTAAATTTTGTTGTTAAGTAAAGAGTTAAATTTGCAGAACCGACAATAATTGCTCGCCCGCCCGGGTGGCTCAGTGGTGAGCGTGTCGGACTCATGACCTTGTGGTTGTGAGTTCGATACCCGGTTGAGGCGAACTTTCTTTCCGGCGTATTTTCGCCTCTCACCTCTGCTGAAGCATGTGAGAAAAGTAGTCAGTGGCTTTGGAAAGAAAGTTGTGTTAGTACTGGTGTGAGAAAGCCAGGAAACACATGTGCGTCACCGACCGCCATGATATGACCTTAGCTGTTAAAGTGGCGTTAAACCCCAATACAACCAACCAACCAATAATTGCTCATGGTCTTCTAAAGGTATACTACATAATGTGTTCCTCAGAACTGATGATCATTTTCTTGGAACCTGGCAATGTTAAATGTGTTCTACACAATCCAAATTTTTAACTCTTTACCAAACGGCAAAATTTTTCACTTTTCAAAATTGAAAGCATTTGCAGACGACAAAATAAATCTAACTCAAAAAGTGAATTTAATTTGTGAAGGCTAGAAAACATTGTGGGAAATGGAGAAAATGCTAGTTACCATTAAAAAGATGAGCCTAGATTTAGGACAAAGAAATCAGTTTTCTTTATCAGTGCAATATTTACCTAAGTTGCATGCTATGTACATTGTCAGTAAATAAGTAGGTCTTCAGTATAACTTTAGCCTTGGAAGAAAAATAAATGGAACAAGGGATTTTGGTCAGTATTGGCTCAAAATCTGCAACTTCAAAGCTTTGTTTGTCAGTATAAGGTGAGCCTTTACCAGACAGTAACTGTTGTGTTTTAACAACCCTGAGGAAAGGGGCATTTAAAAACATAGTGATAAAAGGAGAAAATACCGGAAAGCAGAATTTGCTCCTTTTCTCACAATGTTTTCATTGGCCTTCTTTCCCAGGGTCATTGAATCTCAGTATTGTTTGGTTAACTCTTTGGCACACGAGCAAAATGAACACTTGTCCAAATTGAAAGCATTTGCAATTTAAGTTTAGCTCCATAGATTTAATTTGCCTTTGATTGGGTAGAAAACATTGTAGGAAAAGGAAAAAATGCTGTGTAAAGTTTCCAAAAGCCTTCTTCGTAAGGGTAGTCAAAACTCGGGATTGTGTTGTACGCTCATTCTCAACAATAGGGAACATTTTAGAAAAAAATATGTCGCAGCCCTCTACATTGAGTATAAACAGTAATTATATGGTAATGACTAACAATAATGCAGCAGGGAGGGTAGACCGTTAAATATAAACACTTACAAACCGTTTTCTACTATACTGCTGCATGAGGTGCGAGTTCAAAGACACAAAATGATGCCTACGTTACCTCTCGCAATGGCAGGCTTGCTATTTCTGGGGGCAAATTCATTACTAGATGTGTTGCAAATACGGACACTATTATTCTATAATTCGTCAGCGATATCAGTATTTATTATTTCGCAGATCCATACTGATGAAAAATAGCACATAGCAGAGCACCAGTGCATAAATGGTCTGTCGCAAGATTCATCGTGCCTACATTACGCTGCCAGAAATCTTAATCCATTTTATGTAAAAGATAATCAGATATTCTTTTTTCACGGCCTAAACATCAGTCAACACATACTTTGATGATATATGGATTTTCAACCATGCCCTTTGAGTACATTCCAATTGCGCTGTGTCTACATGTTTATAAAAATTAGCAATATCTATGTTACATGCCATATAACATTTATCTGCTTACACATTCATATTTTTTATGCAGTACTTTCAACCCCTCGTATCTAGGCCACTATTGAGTAGAATAAATTTTGAACAAATACAAAAACCTATAAATAAACTGATGAAATGTATAATGAAAATACCTACGATACTGATACCTAGGTTACCATTACGTTACCAAAAGAGCGGGTGTGAAACGTTTAGCCACTTCTGACATCATTTTTATGCATGACATCATTGGATTTGTAGTACCCATTGGTGAAAACAGCGTGGTGGCTATATTTGCATGTGTAACATGTACTCTCTTTGAAGTAATTTCAGATTTTGTTAATTGTCGATATTCGGTATTTCAGGTGAAAGTAGGGTGTCTAGTTTATCACATAAGCCTATGTATTTGATAAATCACGCACAACTTAAACAGGATTTGTGAAGACGTTAGATCTGAAATGTCTGTAAGAACTAAGGACGTAGTTTTAGTTTTTTTTGAAAGAAGAAATCTTTGTTGCTAATCCGCCACACTGTTGATTGTGTGAACTTTTGGGGAAAAAAGTCATTTTTCGCAGAATAGGTATCACCATCGAAGTCCCGGTAAAAGATATGAACTAAACTAAATTTGCTGTTACAAACAGTGGGGTAGTTATTGCTTGTATTTATGTGATCTATACTTCTCCAGTTTAGATGGGAAAAGTAGCCTAGCTGAAATCTATACAGGACTATCGAGGATGTAACAAAGCAAAGCTCAGCAATGAATATCTACAAAACAAAGGAGGGTAGGAAATACTTAATTCAAACAACTAGAAACGCGAAGATAGAAATAAGAAAATATAATTGGTAGACAGGTGTTTGAAAGTAAGAACTGGTAAGAGACTATATAAATGATTTTTGTTCTAAATTCAAATGATGCGTTAGAAAAGAAGCTAAGACAAAAGCAAAGTAATTTCAGAGAATGAAGAGTGGTTACTCTTAAGATGATAGATCTACCTGAACAAGAGCATAAAATAGCAGGGAGCAAAGTAAACCATGAAATTGACCAGCTAAATTTGACTCGCGGGGCAAAAAAAAAATCCCTGGATAGTATACCTACGTTACCTTCGTAACCACGTTTTACAATATCTGTATGTTAGAAATCAGTACCAAAGATATAAGATCATTAATTTTGTTCCTGTGTGAAAAACCTTAGCACGTACAATTTGCATAATACAACATCAAAATTGCTTAGTTTCAGCTTTTAAGATAATAAACCCTATAAACATTCACTCTGAAAGTAAACGTCAAATTTCGCATCACATTGAAATATAGAATTCCCTAATTTTAGGTTGAGAAATATATTATTGTCGAGTCTTGTCATTTCGGTATGGTATGCATACTGTTTATTCGTTCTGGACATTTAATTGATGAATTAGGTGTTTGTACAAGTACTTGAGACATTATCCGTATAATTTGATTCTTACGTTACCATTTCTATTGCTTAAATTATCTGCTTGTAGACTCAAAATCGATAGTATTTCATTTCTGTTCTATTTAATTGTATTCGCACTGTTTCCTGGTTTACAAAAATGTTAAGGGATCTCCTTTAAAGACCACCATTAACAATTCAACGGAATGTGAAGTTTACTATCTCTGCATGTTAATGAAAACTACTTTTGAACACTGTTTTTGACGACTGAAATTGGTCTGTGAAGGCATATACAAGTATTTTAAAATAATCCAAAGATCAATAGAAATAATTTTGAACCTATTTTGGTAATGTATGAAAGTTAAGTATCTCAAAAGACATTTACTGGAGTCTTTGATTGAAGACAAATTTAACACACTCCAACAGTAATGTAGAAATCAGTTTAGTTTGTACCATGTCATGTCTGTTTTCTATATCTTGGTTCAGGATGTTTTGATGCAGTGCAGCTTGTGCTAAATTAAGCTCAGATAATAGCTTCATAATATGCAGTTATCAGAAATCGGCTTTTCTCATGTTGATTTTTTACCAAATATGACATCCAAAGAGTTCCTTATTACTGAGAATGAGCGTGTAAAAGGTTATATGTATTTAAAGTGATTGGGCATTATTTTACTGACATAACACTGACATTTATGCCAAATGAGGAGGCTTAAGGCTCTAAGTGACATTACGTAGGTGAATCTAATGGATGTTCGAATCCATTAGAATACATACTTATTTTACACCCACCAATCATTTAACCATTTACTTCACAACTGGAATTTTAACAACAGTGAAAAAGACAGCTTTCCAAATTATTGTGGGAAAAAGAAAAATGTTGGTAACTAGCATTTTCTCCTTTTCTCAACTAAATTTCAGATGTGACCAAATTGAAAGCATTTTGCAGACAATTGAAAATAGTATTATTATTAATTTCTGTCCTTGAAATAGTAGAAAACATAATGGGAAAAGAAGAAAATGCTGGCATCCAGCATTTTCTTCTTTTCCCACAATGTTTTCAAAAGCCATTCTTTCAGGGCTGTTAAAACTCAGGATAATGTGGTAAAGAGTTAACTAAATGGTATATACTTCACTAGGGCATAGCATCCATAATGCACAATGCGCAAGTGCTAAATGTAGACAAAAATGGGAACAAGCAATCATTCTTATACTTAGGGAACAACTCAAATTTCATAATTAAGCCAAAAACTGCTCAAAAGAAAAAAAAATTCCAACAGATAGGGACACCCAAATACATGTATAGTTATTTCATCCTATGTCTTTTTGACTGCATGATCAGACTGCATCTTGATTTACACTCTGCAAAAGTGTACTGCGTTATGCTTAGCACCCTAAGGGTGAAATAGCACTCTAGATGCAGAGGGCGTAATGATTCTGATTCCCTTGTTACGCCCCTGCTTCAGGCATCCAACCTGATGTCCTTTTTAGTCAGTAGCGTACAGGACTCAAGAACAGGTTCGATCCTAGGCTAGGCCAGTTTCTTTCAGAGGATTGATGATAGTGATAGGATTCATGATGATAGTCATTGCGACAGGATTCATTCCTCTCACCGCAGATCATTGCTATGGATATGTGGGAAAGGAGCCAGTGGCTTGGAAAGAATATTGTGCCAAGTACTGGTAAAAGAAACTCCAGGAAAGCATAGATAGGTGCACTGGTCGCCGTGACATAACTGAAATAATGTTGAAACGGCCTTAAACACCATACAATCAATCAATCTGATGTCCTTTTGCAAGTTCACGAAAAATTCTTGACAATGTTGAAAGACTGGTATTTTTTAGTTATGTGCAAGGATGACTTCAAAACAAACATTTAGACAGAAATAATTATATGAAGAAAACACAAGGCCTAACCCAGTTTTGGGTATTTTTAACGTGAAATTTCCTATCCCTGGTGATACAGATAGCAGGTATTGCCTAACAAGGGACAAATACATTTGGGCATGCTCTGTGAAAAGGGGTTTGATGAATTTACGAAAAGTTTCAACTCATATCAGACTACACAGGCTGGCAGGGGTGGAAACTTTTTGATAATTGTAAATTTTTTACATGGCACCGGACGATTTTTACCTCCAGATCCAATCATTTATAAGACTGAATGGGTTTTGTGGACCCATAAATATATGATGACGTGCTTGGTAAAATGCATCACGGAGATGCAATAAACCCCCTTTTGCCAGAGCATGGCTCATTTTGAACACAGCAAAAGCAAACTATCAGTTTGCCCAGTCAGTACAGGAACTGTTGTTGGTTTATGATTATGAAGGTCACAGGTTCATATCGTGGTGGAGTGGAGGAAAATAATTTTTGCAGTATCTTTTTTATCCAAGCTTAGAGTAGATTATTATCGTCGAATCATCTAAAATCGTGGAACATCGAAGTTCGTGACCATTTTGTTTTTAGAATAAGTCACGTGATACTTTATCGCTTGTGAGGTCATCCCATTTGTTGATTTTGTTATCATCTGCAAAAATCGCAGAAAAATGAGGTTTAAGTCGGCAAACCGGCTACTTGGAAAAGTTCATTTTCAGAAAAGGTAATTTCATTAGCACAAAGATCCCTTTCCATAAAAACTACAAATTATTCAAAGACAGAACCACATTTGAAAATTATCATACTTCCACAATGTTTCGCTGTTAATGGGTGTCACGTGACCATGTTAAAGGGGAAGATCAAAGGTCAGTCTATTTTTAAATTACTGGTTTTTTCTGACTTTCCGTGAATACCAGTATACCTGCATGACAAGATGGCTGCCTTGTGTTGGCTGTGTCATGCTCGCTGAATAAATTTTCTGAATATTTGAAATGAATTGGGTATGTCTTGTGTACTTGAAGGACAATACTTAAATAAGACATACAGCCAAGTGGAATTTCACTTTTACCTCTATAACTTAACTTAATAAACACCGAAGCTTAATATTGCGATTTTCAGTTTGTCGAGGGTATATCATTATGATATTTTCTTACAAATTATAAGCTTTCTCCAAGTAACCAGTATTTTCTCCTTTTCCAACAATGTTTCTACCTATTTACAAATTCCGTGATACGAGCCAGGTTTCATTTGTCATATGCTATTCCTTTTAATTTTGACAAGTTTAAATTTTTGTCCCATGGTTAAGGTAACTCTGTCACCTTATGAAACAAATTTGCAACCTTAAGTCTTTCCTAACTGATGACGACACAAGAACCTATTGTGGACAGTGTAGATCAAGATCAGACTGCACAGAACATGCAGTCTGATCTCTGATCTACACTGTCCACTCTTTTATTCTAGATTATAACTGAACTGTCCAGTGCCTAGGCTCTGGCCCAAGTAAATAATGGCCAAAAACTTTTTCTTGAAAAAAATAATAGACAAAGTTAGCGCGCGAAGTTGACATTATTTTTTACTCATAGTTTCAAACTTTCATTCACATAATAAATCTATATTATAGAAAATATTGTGGGAAAAGGAGAATTTGCTCTATACCATTTCCTGGGATAGTTCACCTTTTCCCACAATATTTGCATAAAAGCATAAAGACTTTAAAGTCCTAGTTTCTTTTGATGAATGGTAACTCCTTTACCAAACAACAAAATTTTAATCTTACATTGTAGAAAATATTGTGGGAAAAGAAAAATTTGTTCTACACTATTTCCTTGGATAGTGCTCCTTTTCCCACAATATTTGCATAAAAGCATAAATACTTTTAAGTCCTGGTTTCTTTTGATGAATGGTTACTTCTTTACCAAACAACAGTTTTTTCTCTATTTTTGTAATAAATGATGTGCCCAAGTAAATAGGGAAAAATTACTATTACATGACGATTTACCTCCCTTTATTATCTGTTGACCTTAATTATTTTCAAATAAGGTCAATGAGGTATTGTGGTAGGTAAGTCACGCTATATGTCGAAAACAACTGAAAAAGTCGTGTAGATCTACTTGATGGTACCTACACAGTGAAGTAGACGAAGGTTACCAACCTTAGAAATAATGTTTTCTTTATGTTTGCTGACATTTGAAAAACGCCAGTTTACGCGAGCAATGTAGACGAATTAATGATATATCTTATTGGTTTCATCATCTCGCCATCGCCGTTTTTGGCGGTATTGAAATTCAATCACTGCGTCGATTAAAATGGTCAATCAAAATTTAAAGCGAAGTAAACAATAATCGCCAATTGTTCTCCAATTAGTGGCTTAGAATAACAACCAGTAACATGACACGCATTGTGGAACAGGTCATAGTTTTCCCAATGTCACCTGTCAATTACTGAAGGTTGCGACTGCCAGGGTGTGAAACAAGCGATTACCACACATTTCCGATGCAAATTAACATGTGATCTAGGCGAATAAAGGAAATTTTACCTGACCATTATTGGAATAAATTAATCAACTTTTTTTTCAACAAATGGAAGAATTAATTGACAACTGAATTAATTAATCGACAATTGTCGATAATTTCGATTGGCAGCGCGAGCACTGGTCTGTCTTTTCATCTTGCAGCAGAACTTTATCTGTAGCCATTTAAAAAGTAAAGATTATTATCCCCCGCCGAAGGCGGAGGGATATAGTTTTAGCGTTGTCTGTCCGTCCGTCCGTCCGTCCGTCCGTGTGTCCGTCCGGGTGAATATCTCCAATACCATCGGACGGAATTTCGTGAAACTTTATACGTGTGTACAATAACCCATTCCGCCGAGACTTTTTTTTTTGTTTTTTTGATTCGATGCAAAATGGCCGACTGGGAGCGATTTTAAGTTACGCGGTTGAGTGAATTTTTGGTCTTCATTTTTACAGCATTTTCTGCTTGTCCAGAGCATAACTTTGTCATCTCCAGTCCGATTGACTTGAAACTTGGCATTTGTGTTTGTTGCAATAATACGGAGTGCATTGCGAAAGAACCATAACTCTACCTCGTGCTATCTTGGAGTTATTTCCCTTTGATCTTCATTTTTACAGCATTTTCTGCTTGTCCGGAGCATAACTTTGTCATCTCCAGTCCGATTGACTTGAAACTTGGCATTTGAGTTTGTTGCAATTATATGGAGTGCAGTGCGAAAGAACCATAACTCTACCTCGTGCTGTCTTTGAATTATTTCCCTTTGATTGTCATTTTTACAGCATTTTCTGCTTGTCCGGAGCATAACTTTGTCATCTCCAGTCCGATTGACTTGAAACCTGGCATTTGTGTTTGTTGCAATAATACGGAGTGCAATGCGAAAGAAACATAACTCTACCTGGTGCTGTCTTTGAATTATTTCCCTTTGATCTTCATTTTTACAGCATTGTCTGCTTGTTCGGTGCATAACTTTGTCATCTCCAGTCCGATTGACTTGAAACTTGGCAATTATGTTTGTTGCAATGATACGGAGTGCAGTGCGAAAGAACCATAACTGTACCTCGTGCTGTCTTTGAGTTATTTCCCTTTGATCGTCATTTTTACAGCATTTTCTGCTCTTCCGGAATACAACTTTGTCATTTTTAGTCTGAACATCTTCAAATTTGGTATGCATGATTGTTGAAAAATTACAGAGTGCCGTGCACAAGGACCATAAACCTTCCTAGCACAAATTTTGAGTTATTCCCCCTTAGATCTTCATTTTTATAGCATTTCTTGCTTGTCCGGAGCATAACTTTGTCATCTTAAGTAGGAATGATTTGAAATATGGTATGCTTATTTGTTGCAATATTTGGAAGTGCAGTGTGCAAGAATTGTAACTCTACCTTGTGCTGTCTTTGAGTTATTTCCCACTGATCATCATTTTTACAGCATTTAGTGCTTGTCCGGAATATAACTTTGTCATCTCAAGTCAGAACGACTTCAAACTTGGTATGCATGTTTGTTGCAATATTACGGAGTACAGTGCGCAAGAACAATAACTCTACCTAGCGCGGATTTTGAGTAATTCCACTTTTATCTTCATTTTTACAGTATTTCTTGCTTGTCTGGAATGGAACTTTATCACCTCAAGTCAAACTGACTTGAGACTTGGTAAACATGTTTGTTGCAGTTACGAAAAGTGCAATGCACTGGAGCCGTAACCTTACCTAATGCCCTTTTTGAATTATTCCCTATTCATTATTTTTTTTTTTACAGCTTTTCATGCTTCTGTACAATATAACTTTGTCTTTTCATGTTGGAATGACCTGAAACATGTGCATGTTTCCTTAACATTAGAGGAGACATTCATGCCTATTTCAATCACTTACACGATTTCAGCTGCACTACTATTTTCCTGTACCTGCCCTTTACGATTATTATCCCCCCTCGACAACTGGCGGTGGGACGGGCGTATCTTGCGACAATTTGCCGCTCTTGTTCATTAAATGTCATGTCATGGAAAAAGGGGGCTTGACAAATATTTTCATTATGGACCAATATCTCTTTCACTACAGGACAAAATGCAATTAAACTTCATCTTTATTAAGCCACAGACAATAGTTATTTGATTTTATTTCATGAGATGCCATGTCATGAAAAAAGGGGGCTAAATGTATAATTTCATTATGGACCAATAACAGTTAGTTCGCCCATTCGTCCACCTGGACAGATATCTTCTAAAGTCCTTGACGAACATTTATGAAACTTCATGCATGTCTTTCTTAGAATAGTCCGTTGATACGATTTTCTTTTATATATAATGACGTGTCATGAAAAAAGGGGGCTTGATGTATATTTTCATCATTGTTTTCAATTAATGAAATGCCATGTTATGGTAAAAGGGGACTTAATGTATTATTGCATTATGGACTGCTTATATATTTTTCATTTAATGAAATGCTGTGCCATGGAAAAAGGGGGCTTAATGTGTAATTTATCATGGACCATTAACAAAAAGGCCACATGTCCATGCAACACACAATACCTCTAATATGTTTGTATCAGAAAAGGTCTTTTTTGGTGGGGGATATCATTTCAACGAAATTGCTTGTTTTTCTAGTAGTGAAAGTAATTGTAAAACATAGATAATCAACATGAATGAAAATTTTATACAGGAACACAAGAAAGATCATTGTGGCAAAAGGAGAAATTGACTGTTACGAGTATGTCTTCCTTTTGTCACTGTTTTATACAAACATGGTCTGCTGTGAAAGAAAAAAAAAGTTATCTGCTGTTGGTACTGTTTTATTATAAACCCTTTTACAATCCCTGCTTTAATGATCCTGAACAAGTAGGCTTTTGAAAACATTGTGGAAAAAAGAGAAAATACTGGCTACCCGCATTTTCTTCTTGTTCTACAATGTTTTCCATCTAAAGACAAAATTGTATTTGTGGTAAATACAGTAGTTTTGATTAAGAGTTAAGAGAAAAAAAGATGGCTAAAGTTAGGAGTTAAATAAGGGAGATAACTTCAACCCAACTGTTGCAGTAAAGCAAACAGGATATATAACAGCTGTACAGGTATAGGTTATCTTATATCCTTTTCATTCTTGGTGAGCGTGATACTGTTCAGTACTTCAGTGACTGTTTACTGTCTGACTTCTATAAAATATCACTGTCTTACTTATATAATAACAGAAGCAGGAGGTGTCTTCTCGGGTTACAGACTACAAAAATACATATTACTGGGGTTGTGCTCTACTTGGAACTGTTTTTATTATAATTGGGACTTGTAAATTTTTGGATGTTATTTATGCATCATCACTAAAAGAGGATATATTAAAATCTTGTTATATTTAATTTTCATGTATTGAGCTATTAATTTGACGGGCATATTTTTTTTAATAATTCGTAATTATGGATAAAATAGTAAGGACTGGTTGTGATCAAATGAATCAAGATGGAACTGAGTTTGTTTGAAGAAAATAGGAATTTAGCTTCTAATATTATTTCTGAGCTACTGTTTACAATCAGTGTATTGACTTGATATTTGTTCAACTAACAAGCGGTAATAAATGAAGGACCAGCAAAGGGGTCGCAAGCAAGGTGACAAGGTTATGGGCGATAGGTCCAGCCTTTTTGGACGTTTGATGAAAAAGTTTATTGTTGCGTAAGTGAAAGTAGTTATTGACCATATTCTTTAACCTTTCTTCTTTAGTTATTTCCAACTTTTTAACTTTTTCCCACACAGTCCCAAGTTTTAACGACCCTGATGGAAAAAGCTTTTCAAAACATTGTGGAAAAAGAAGAAAATGCTAGTAACCAGCATTTTCTTCTTTTTTCCACAATGTTTTCTACCATTTCACATACAAAAACATTGAGTAACATTAAATTTGTTGTCTGCATATGCTTTCAATTGCTGTGTGGTAAAGAGTTATTTCAAATACTAGCCCCTGATTGGCTGATATATTGTGTCTCAGCCAATCAGATAGCTAATCTTTGACTTTTACATTTTTATTGAACTTAGTATTGTAGTTGAATATGATTTTAGATAATCTCATACTGATCAGAATTTGGATATCATAGATCCAAGATCAGTACTACACGTTTTGATCATGAACTACAATGTCTGCAAAGTCTGCACGGCAACTATGAAAATGATAGTTTTTGTTGGTATTTGAATTTGAAATTGCACCAAAAAAATTTCTGTGACATTAGCTGTCATTTTATTCATTACCATACAACTGAATTCTTGACCAGACAAAACAATTTTAGACTTATCCAAATTTAAAGCATTTGTAGACAACAGTTGAATATTTCTAAAACATGAATTCTCTATGAAAGACTAAATAGCATTATGGTTAAAGTTTCAAAAGCCTTCTTCACAGGCTTATTAAAACTCATGATTGTTTAGTAAAGGATCACAAGACAAGGTTTTGCACTTGACCACACTGGTGATGCAGTGTTGACATATTAATTGTGGCTCAAATGCTTGGACTAGGAATCTGAGGGGGGGGTCAAATACATTGTGGAAAAGGGAGGAAATTCTTGTTCAAAACATGAGATTGTTTGGTAAAGGGTTAAACGATTTGATAATGACTTTAACAATGGTCCTCTTGTTGATGCAATTCAATACAGTAACTCATTCAAGTACAGGCCTTATCAAGCCAATCATGAATATTATAAGAATGTGCAAAAGAGACCAGTAATTGAGGGAAAGGAAAAATGTGTCCATCTGAAACAAGTATGCATAAAACATTGTCGATGAAAGAGCAATTGCCTTGTTTTTCGACAATGCTTTTTGAAATTTGTCAAATGCAGGGGCTTGTTGAAAAGATGTATTTTGGCAGCATTTATTATGAATCAAAGTACTTCATCAAACAGTACTAAAGTAGTAATTCAATACATGTATGTTTAATTTAAATTGATTGTGAAATAAGTTCATTTAACTTATTATTAAGCACTTTTGATGATAGATAGCCTCTTGGAAATCTTAATCAGTACTCGCACCCTGATGTGGTTAGCTCCAAATCTTGATCCTGCTCATCATATAATTTGAACTGGGAACCTCTGATGTGAGAGGCTAATGGTCTACCCTTACACCACTGTCTCCCATAAATCAAACTTGGCACTTAATTGTTTATCCTTGACCTAAATGAGGGAGAACCTGACACTGTTGACATGGAATAAGTAGGGCAGAACGATGTATAACTGAAACAGTAGACAACTACTATTACGAAAGACTCAAATTTAGCAAATTGAGCTTGATTTTAGTTTAAACATATTTATTTTACATCGATTGAGAAACAAGTTCTTACAACTTATACTAACCTATCTCGATTCTGCTTCCTGGAAACTTCACCAGGGCCCATATTCTCCAACCATTCTTAAGAATGTTCTTTGTCTTGTTTTCCAAGATTTTTTTTAAATTTGAAAGTAACACATCTTCTAATTGGCTTATCCGAATGGTTTAGCCAATCAGAAGCTGTGTTACTTTCAAATTTAGAAAATTCTGAAGAATAAGACTTAGAACGTTCTTAAGAATGAATGGTGAATACGGACCCAGTATTCACACCGAATGTGTGGGCCAATGAAAGATCCCAAGGTTGACACCTGCTCCAGGTATCGAACTCAGGACCTCATGGTTACAAGGCTGACACTCTACCTCACAACCACGGACACCACACAAGCTTGAGCTTGATTTTGGGGCTATACTTATCCAACAAAATGACGTAAAGTGTAAATCCAAGATCACACTGTCCATTTTGTGGTTATCAATTATTTGTTTACTGTTGGTAGATCTACCACTGGTCAAGTATTTTCAAAGTTAATTAATCCTTTCGCAAACAACCACATGTTTTAACCCTTTACCACATAATCCCAAGTTTCAATGACCCTGTCCGGAGTATGACAGGCTTTCGAAAACATTGTGGATAAAGGAGAAAATGATAGTAATCAGTATTTCTCCTTTTTCCACAATGTTTCTACCCTTTCAAAGACAAATTCTGTCACTTGAGCCATATTTAATTTGTCGTCTGTAATTTTTTCATTTGGTAAAGAGTTAAAAACCTATTGGAAATAAGGTTATTGAAAACGTTGTGGGAAATTTTCCCCCAGTTTTTTTTACTCTTTCAAAGGCAAATTCAATCATTTAATTGTACCACATCTTCATTTTGTCATCTGCAAAATTTGCTTTAATCATCAGCAAGTCCGAAGTTTTGTTGTCTGGTAAAGAATTCACTACATTTTTGGTGATGAAGACGTAGCCAGTTGGGCCTGTATTCACCAACCATTCTACATTGCATTCATAGTCTAAATCTGAATTTAGAAAGTAACACAAATTCTGATCAGCTAAACCATTTGTGGGCCAAACTAAATGGTTTAGCCGATTAGAAATTGTGTTACTTTGAAATTTAAAAAAAATCTTTGGAAGAAGACTTATGGTGCATTTTAGAATGGTTGGTGAATACCTTGCCTGGTTTGCTCTACTGTTGTATCCAATCAGCAGGTTCATCTTTAACTTACGTAATCTCTTTCCCTAACAAAAAGATTGAAGACTTCGAGCCCATGGCTGGGCATCTAAAATTATTAATAGTCTTTTGGATGAGATGTTAAACCAAAGTCTCGTGTGATTGTGCCGTACACTGAGCACGTTAAAGAACCAAGTGTACTTTAGGATGGGTTTTGCACTTTCTCCTGTAACAAAACTAACCGTCTTCATGGGGTGATGCCCATATGGGCAACGGGTGGCAACAATAAATAAACACAAATTCAATCAGTGAGACAAGAGTTTTGTGAGCTGACCAAGTAATATAATTATGTTTATCATGTTGAACTAGATGACCATTAAGAGTTACAGCATTTTGACAACTAATGACA
The DNA here is from genome assembly GCA_946811185.2 of Hippopus hippopus. Lineage (NCBI taxonomy): Eukaryota > Metazoa > Mollusca > Bivalvia > Cardiida > Cardiidae > Hippopus > Hippopus hippopus. The sequence goes on along the minus strand of OX328099.1, from coordinate 37,226,623 downwards.
TAAGGTCATAGGTTAAGTGTGGGTGGGCAATTTGAAACAGGACATAGTTGATTCAGTCTCTGTAAGCATTTGTCAGAGTGCTTAAGGACATTATAACCCACATACTCCTGTCTTTTTATGACCAGGATGAAGAAGTCTTTTGAAAACATTGTGGGGAAAAAAAGGAGAAAATGCTACTGGCCAGCTAAGGATTTAGGCAATCAGAAACTATGTTACATTCTAATGTTACAGAATAAGACTCAAGAAAACTATTTAGAATGGCTGGTGAATACTTGGCCCAGGTATTTCAACATTCACTTTATTCTATATTTAGCACTCATTAACATACAAAGAGCAAAGGTGGTGTTTCCTTTCTTGAATGCTGTTGTCATGAATCTTGTGTAATTAGCATAATGTGGTATATAATGTGTCACACACTGTTATTTCCTCTTACATTAAAATTGTATATTATTATAAATGAAACTGAAATTCTCACAGATCCCAGATGTTTTAACAATCCTGGGAAGTTTTGTTGTAAATATTGTCAGAAAAGGAGAAAATACTGGTATTTTCCTTGTCCCACAGTGCTGTCATCTAGTTTAAAAACAAGTCCTGTCATTTGTGAGACACTTATCATCTGTAAATGCCCAAATTTTAGATGAGTATAAACTTGCTGTTATCTTGTAGAGCTGTCGACTTATCAGTTTACTCTTTGATCAGATGACAAAAATGGACTTGTTAAAATTCAAAGCATCTGCAGCCGTCAAATAATATGTGGTTTAATTGTTGGGATTGCCTTGGAAGGGTAGAAAACATTGTGGGAAAAGGAGACTTTTCTGGTTACTAGCATTTTCTCCTTTTCCCACAATGTTTTCAAAAAGCTTTTTTGTCAGGGTTGTTGACACTTGGGGTAGTGTGGTTAAATGCCAAAATAGAATAAACTTTTTAGTGATTGATAATACTTGAACTGGGTGTAACAATCATAGTTGTTAAATCTACCAGTATACCACAAAGGTTTTAGCCAATCAGAAAGTGTGTTATCTTATTTAGAGATTTAGTAGCTGCTTGAGACTTAGAATACTAGAGCTTTCAATGGTTGAGTGAAATTGGATTTTGCAGCAAGTTGGTACAACATATCAATTATCGTTGATAATGTTGCTTCCTGGAAACCTTTACTGGTAATCGTGCCATGATGTTGCTAGTTTCATAGGTTGACCCAGCTCATCATGGGATTAGAACCTGGAAGTTGCCATGTAAGAGTACTGTGAAGCTCTATCCCAACACCACAATCTCCACTGTAATATAACCCCCCCCCCCCCCCCCACACACACACACACATACACATGCACAATGAAGATTAAATCAAAATCAATTAATGACTGAAATGGTGGGATTTGTGTATTCAAGGGTAGGAGACTGTCCAAAATAGAGAAAAATGCTGGTTACAAGCTGGGTAAGTCTCATGCTGTTTGGTACTAGTTTTGCCCAGGTTTGCTTTGGGTTAAGTTACCGATAAAAAAATGTAAGGCTTATAAAGGATAGAGATGACATAACTTGATGTAAATTATCTGGTTGTTTCATTTGTAAAAGGTATCCTAAATGTCAGCTGTGACCTTGGGCTATATATTTTTAAAGGTAAACTTTCTGTACATGAACCTGTTGCATGATGCATGGCTCTGGAATATGAACTGAGAGCTTTATGTATCCCAGGAAACATTACATTTTTACTCTTTTCCAAACAACAAAAGTTTTCCTAAAAGTGTTTAATACATGGGGACCAGTTCCAGTAGCACAGCTGATAGAACACAGGTCTTTAGAACAGGGGCTCGCTGGTTTGAGTCCCTGGCTTGGCAAGTTTCTTTCCCAGGATTGATGATTGTACAAGTCATTACAAGAGGATAATCATTCCTCTCTCACCGCTGATCATTGTTTTGAGGATGGTTTTGCGGGAAAGCAGCCAGTGGCTGAAGATGAACATTGTGCAAATGTAAAAGAAACTCCAGGAAATCATGGATAGGTGCACTGGCTGCAACAGTATAACTGAGGATAAGCTATATTGAAGTAAAGAGAAAAGTTACCTAGTATTGTCATGGATTCAGTAGTTATGTACTTTTGTCACAGTGTTATGTGTGCCTTTAAGAGGCAGGCTTAATAGACATGTACAGCGAGAGTCGTAAGTCGAGAATGAAAGCCGAAAGCGGAAAAACAGCAGGGGTCGTATAAATGCGCTCCATGGAATGAAGTTTTTAAAACTGATTCAAATAGCGTTAGCTTTTTTCGTGCATTATTCAGTTTCAGGCGATAAGACCTATTTCTATCCTACAACATACCAGTTCACCATAGATAGAGGCTGTTTTGGACAAATATCTCTTTGGGTTTCTCCAAACACTGCTGATGGCCTTGTATATTTTGCGGATCCTGCGTGGCTCAGTGGTAAAGTGTTGGACTCGTGACCAGGAGGCCCCGGGCTCGAGCCTCACTGGATCCATCATGGAGTGTCATTAGGCAAGACACTTCAGAGCCCTAGCCTAGTACTGGTGAAACGCAGGAAATATATGTATATGCGAGCTGTCGCCGTGATATGACTGAAATAATGTTGAAAGCTGTTCTTTGACTGTGAAAGTATACGTTTTGAAAGTGGTGATTGTGTACGGTCTATGTAGCATGTGAATAAAATCTGGATAGAAAGTTAACTATTTGACAACGCCTTGCACGAGTTATTTTAGGCTAGTTGCATAGCTCTATACATATACATTCAGTTTTGGAAACGGATTCAATACAGATTTTTAAGGAAATTTTATTTTGATTTTGAAAGTATATGTTTTGATAGTGGTGATTGTGTACGGTCATTGCTTATCATTTTAATTAAGTTCTCATAATCTGTTTCGAAAACAGAATGTACACAATCACCACTTTCAAAACATTTACTTTCACTATCAAAATATATTACCTATTCTTGTGAAATGAATACTCGCAGACGCCAATAGCTTATTTAGGCAATACTTTGTGCCAACCGCCACACGATTTAGTACATTATCATAAATATGCATCGGCTTTACAGGAAATTATGTGCCATTTACCGCCAATCGCAGTTCTTGATATTAGCAACAGATTGCATTATGATTATGGCAGTATTCTGGGAAAAATGTTTTTCGAATGATATGTTGTCAACAATACGAGTTTTTTCAAGCAATGGGAGGGATCCAAAAACATTTCTTCAATTAGTCAATATGCTAGAATTACCCGAGTTCCCAAATATTTCCTCGAACGCAATAGAGTTCTTTTTTTAAGTATGTGGTTAAGAACATATCCGATATATAGAATGCTTTCAACACATTTCCATGTGAGTTTAGCAACTGTTGAAAATGAGACACAGACGGCTATTCCAGTATTTTATACGTGTTTAGCAGGTTATATTCGCTGGCCATCATTAGACGAGTGGCGAAATACGGAGGGCAAATGGTATAGAATTGAGGCAGCTTTAGGTACCATTGATGTGACTAGTCACAAAATTTATCGTCCAAACAAACATCAAGGACATTGCTCCTCTGGACATCGTCATTACCATTATTTATAAACTTAAATCGCGGTTGATTGCTCGGGTACTATTGGCTATATTGAGTCTGGCTTTCTCGGCCACTAGAATGCCGCACAGCAGATCCGTTTAATCCACCAAATTGGAGATTTGCCTTTTTGCCTTTTCTAAGTCAATGTGCTTTATTAGTAGAAACAATTTATCCTAACAGTCTTTCAGTGATAACTCCATTCACTGCAGCACAACTACTAAAAGTTTGAGATGCACGCCCTTACAGGAAATTCATTCGCTATCATAGATGATACTGTGTAGCTGTTGAGCATGTCATTGCACAAATTAAAGTTTACAAGGCCATCAGCAGTGTCTTGAGACACCCAAGCAGACATATGACTGAAACAGTTTATATCTGTTGTGCATTGGTATGCCGTAGGAAAAACATAGACCTGTCTTATCCTCTGTTATCCTCTAAAACTGAAATATTGCTCGGAAAAGCTAACGCTATTTGGAACAGTTTAATATACGTCATTGGAGCATATAAACGACACCTTGAGTTTTTCTCCTTTCGGCTTTCGTTTTCGACTTTCAACCATCGCTGTACATGTCCAATTTGAATCAGTTTTACATACATCATAATTGTCTTTGGTAATGTTGAAACGACCCCTTGTGTTTCTCTGCTTTCGACTTTCGTTCTCGACTTTCGACTCTCGCTGTACATGTCTAATAGTCCTATAATTTGAAATATAAAAAGTCATACCCTTTTCTAGTATGAACTTGAACTTTAAAGTGACATGTAGGGAATTTCAAACTTCAAATATTTATTCATTAAAAATGCTAATGAGGAAGTCAATATTACTTACAGACTGGATGATATCCTATTTACTCTTTACCAAACGACAAAAATTTAGCTTTGCCCAAATTGAAAGCATTTGCAGACGACAATTTCAATGTGGCTCATATGGTGCAATTCTTCCTTGATAGGATAGAAAAAATTGTGGGAAAAGGAGAAAATGCTGGTAACCAGCATTTTCTCCTTTTCCCACAATGTTTTCAAAGGCCTTCTTCTTCAGGGTCGTTAAAAGTCGGGCTTCTGTGGTAGAGATCAACCCTTTATCACACAATCCCGAGTTTTAACAACCCTGAGAAAGAAGCCTTTTGAAAACACTGTGGGAAAAGGAGAAAATGCTGGTAACCAACATTTTCTCCTTTTCCACAATTTTTTCTGCCCTTCGAGAAACAAATTTAAATTTTTCAGGCACATGTATTTTGTCATCTGTATATGCTTTCAATTTGGACTAGTCTGAAATTTTGTCATTTAGTAAAGATTTAATCAGCAGTTCATCATTTTTGTCACATGTTTCCTGTGTCTTTGTTTGCATGCCTTTGTACTGTTTTGCTTCCAATGGTGACCTTCTAAGGTAAGGTTTTTGCAGATGGTAGAGATGCAGATCGGCTGAACAGAATATGCAGAGCCTCCCATTACGCATATTCCAGTGTCTGAAAAACCCGGAGAATGACAACTTTAGGAAAATGGGAAAAGGAGAAAGTACTAGTTAACCATATTTCCTCCTTTTTCAACAATGTTTTCTATCCTTTCAAAGACAAGTACTGTTTGAGCAAGATTTGTGCATGTGCTTTCCATACCCAGGAGTGGGCTAGTTGAGAGCTAACCCTCTCTTAAACTGTAAATTTTTTTCTCTTCAGAAATTAAATTATCTGCAGAGGACAAATTCAGAATAGATGCAAAGGAACAGAAGTTTTCTGACAGGATAGAAAGTGTTGTCTGTTTACCAGCATTTTCTCCTTTTTCAACAATGTTTTCAGAAGGCTTCTTCCTTAGGGTAGTAAAAACACAGGATTGTGTTGTAAGGAGTAAAGTATCTTAACCCTCTCGGCTCCATAGGCGAAACAAGTGACTTTTCCAGATTGCATAGATCAAGATCAGACTGCACAGAACGTGCAGTCTGATCTTTGATCTTTATCGTCCGCTTCTTTAGTCAAGGCTATACAATCAAAATCTTTGTAAGTTTCAACGAATTCTATTTAGAGCCATCGAAAGAAGTCAAGTTTATTTATTTGGCGCTAAAAGAGTTAAAACTAGGGCATAGAACACACTGAACCTGTTATAGTGCAAGTCTGCTACAGGGCTAATTAAGATTTTGCATCTGCCTAATAATTTGATATGTTTTGCTGTACAATAATTCCATTGTTTTCTCTTTCTTTTTCTTTTCAGCAATGAAGTGAAGTCGTTTTTATCGTTAGACAATCCTCGAAATGCCCCGGATGATACAGATACTGATCTCACATTTGACCACAGCAGCAGCAGCATGGTAAGTGGATTTTTGTGCAGGGTACACCCAAACCTCTTTTTAAGGCTGTTGTTGGGGTCTAAAGAATATTCCGTATTAGCTTAAGTAACATGTTTTATCCAAACATAAATACACATTGTTACGAAAATTTGTGATATACGTTGTTAATGTTTGTTAAAAGTTAAAATATTTTATTACATTTCTATCAGTGAATTACTGGGATTTCTCAGTGTATTATTTTTTCAGTTTTTCACAGTGAACAACATCACTAATGATGATATGGTATCATCACTAGTGATGATATAGTTTTAGAATTTTTGCCGGAACTACTTTTTTCCTATATTGCTCACAGTCTAATGTTTCTGTCTCTGCTTCAAACATTAGTAAACAATAGCACAGTGAAAAGATTTTCGGTATAGTCTTTCCAAACAATCCTGAGTTAACGACCTTGTGGAAGAAATCTTTTGAAAACACGTCGAGAAAAGAAGATAGTTTTTGAAAGAAGAAAGCTATTGGAAAATATTGTGGAAAAACGAGAAATACTACCAACCAGCTTTTTCTCCTTTTTCGATAATGTTTTCTATCCTATCAGAAAACCTAAGGTCTTTTGTACCAATTTAGTATTTGTCATCTGGAGAAGTTTTTAATTTGGAAAAGTCTTAAACTTGTCATGTGGGAAAGGGTTAAATGTCTCTTCTTCTAATTTCATATGGCTGGCTTTAAATTGTAAAGGCGCAAAACAATGCATGCCTTCAAATGGAGAGATAGATGACATAACATACCCTCTAGTGTTACGTCATCTTTTGCGTCAGCTGCCTCTGCCAAAAACAGATCATGTGTTTGTAAAGAAAAGTCCTATGTATACCTAGTGTTCTTGCTAAGTATTAGCAAACAAAGGGAGAATAGGAATATAATTAATAGAATAATCAACTGGTGGTGTGTAATATTAAAAATCTGTCACTCGAATGGGGTTTGATGGGGTTAAAAAACTTGTCCTTCGGACTCGTTTTTCAACTGCATCACACCTCATTCTAGTGACAGATTTTTAATATCACACACCACCAGTTGATTATCCTCTATGTAATTGAAATATCAGTTGGATTTGGAGTTTTACTCCATTTTCAACCGTATTTCAGTCATATCATGGCAAGAGATCACTTATCCATGTGTTGTGGGGGCTTGCAGGTTCTAGGCTTGGGCTTTACAATGCCTTGCCCAAGGACACTCAAATATGACCCAAGTTACCTATAAGTGTAGAACCTGATTCCTTGTTACAAATCTTGTTGCCTTCACTACTGAGCCACACAGGACTCAGATTCTGAGCTACATTGTCCTCAAAAGCGTGGGGAACTGTATTCACCTACTATTTAAAAATTGCATTCTTAACTCTAGATTAAGAAAGTAACATAATTTGTGATTGTCTTAACCATTTGGTTGAGCCTGTCGGAAATTGTGTTACTTTGAAATGAAAAAGAATTGTTGAGAATAAGACTTAGAATTACATGAAGGATGGTTAGTGAATATGGACCCTAGATTTGCTTCTCACATACCTTGGTATCTTGCTGTTAGAATGACAAAATGAACTTAATGTAGCTTGTGTGGAACTTTGTCCTCTGAAAATTGGCTGACTACAGACAGTTTACTGGCTTACTGGTACATAGCTTAACCCTTTACCGAACAACCATGACGGAGAGACCTTTTGAAAACATTATGTGAAAAGGAAAAAAATGCTGGTAATAAGCATTTTCTCTTTCCACAATGTTTTCTACCTTGTCTAAGAATGACAGTCCATCTTTACAACTCTAAGACTTGTGGTTTCCAGATGCTTTCAGTTTAGAAAAGACTTAAATGGGTTATTTGGAAAAGGGTGAACTTTTTTAGGGTACAAGCTTTTTCGGATCCTCTAAAACTATAAAGAGTCACAAGGTGGACATTATTGAATTTTTATTTGAAAGAAATAAACTATGATGTTTCAATTTTATGTGTGTTAAAGCCTTTGAAAAAGGAGTAATTGCTTGATCCAAGCAATCACTGCTCCTTTTCCATACCATGTTCTCAAAAGCTGTCAAGTGTATTGGGATGAAAAAAATGTATCTGAACAGTGATGGGTTAAAGTTAAAAAAAGAAAAAGAGTGAAGTGGGAAAAATCCAGGCTTGGAGAGAGAACAGTTACAAGTAATTTGAAGACAATTGAATTTCCAGTATGTGCTTAGCAAGTACAGCAATTTGTTTCTAATTTTATCTTAAAAACCAATTGTAAATCGCTGTCATCAGTCAAATTAGTCTCAAAATTGGGAACAGAGCTGTTGCAATTGAAGGAATCTACCCCATTACTCTTTACTTGATGACAAACTTTTAGACTTTCTCATTTTGAAAGCATTTGCAGACAAAATAGTTACTGGTATATGTGACTAAAATCCTGAAATTGGTCTTTGAAAGGGTAGAAAATATTAAAGGAGAAAATGCTGGTATGTTCTCCTTTTCCCACTATGTTGTCAAAAGCGTTTCTCCTCAGGGGCGTTGAAAATAGAGATTGTTTTGTTGAAGATTAACCCTTTACAACACAATCCCAACTTTTATTGACCCTTAGATAGAAGCCATTTGAAAACATTGTGGGAAAAGGAGAAAATGCTGGTAACCAGAATTTTCTCCTTTTCCCACAATGTTTTCTACCCTATCAAAGACATAAATTATCATTTGAGCTACATTTATTTTGTTGTCTGCAAATGCTTTGAATTTGGTAGAGTCCCAAGGTTTTGTTGTTTGGTAAAGAGTTAATATATAAGTAAAGTATACTGTTCCTTTTTTCTGATGGGCAAATGGCTTTATGAAGGAGTTTGCAGTTTCATCCATTTGAACAGTCACCGGTAGACAAGATGTGCTACTTGTTACTAGTCTTTCTAGGTATCTGTCATATTAACAGGAGTCATCTGCATTGTCTGTGACCATTTTTCTGATTCCTGAATGAAAGTGACATGCTTGTGACTAGGGTTGACTATTGAGGCCAAAATCTACTATTGCGATAGTATTGACATTGGACAAAATACTATTGCAATAGTATTGATATTGCCTGTTACTATTGCAATACTATTGGATGAATTGCAAGAGATGAATTTCACCAAATGACATCTGGAAACGAAGTTTTATACTAATACTTTCTCTGAGTAGTTTAAATTCTACCTGAGTACATGTTTTGAATAGCAAATAAAGGGGAAAATAGAGTTAAATGCATGATGCTCAATAAATTTCAAGGACTATTTTTTCTAAATGCAGATGGTTCACAAACAATTTAACATACCTAATTACTCTAAACTTTTGAAGAAGTCAACTTTTAAGTTTGATTGATATACAACAGCATACAAAGCACAAAATGCCGACAAATGCTGATGGTTCATAAACACACCTAATAAAAAGGTAATTGTAAAGCAGCTTTAAACTTTTAAAGAAGTCACCATTTAAATAGGAGCCCTTAAGTTTTTTTTTTTTGAGTTGATAGAATTTATCTAGATTTACCCATAATTGGCGCATATATATTCAGACAGAAAAAAAGCTTTTTTTTGTTTAGCCTCCAAATCTTTGAAAAAAAGGGGGTGGCCGAAATAATAGGTTTTACCTTGTTGTATGTGTATCCGAAACGATAAGATGAAATCCGACAAATTTAGATCTATTTACAGTACCGGTGAAGGAGTCAAAACTGTAGTAGACCTATACATATAGTTTCGCCATATTTTTAATATTGAAATACATATGTTTTAAACCAGTGTTCCCTCAAGCTTTCTATTTCAAGGGTACACTTACCCCCTGAGCTGTGAATTTGGGGGTAAGATTCCATATTAGAGGGTATGACAGTAATGGTTCCCAACAAAACGTAAAGCATTCCATATTGATGATTTGCAACAAAAAAGTGTGTTATATTAAGATATTTGTATAAATCTACTGCTTAAAGTCATTTAAAAGCTGAAAAGACGATCTGAAGTGACTCTGTCAATAAGGGTAAAAAGTAACTTCAAAACCTGTCATTTTACACAAGAAAAGCAGATAATGGCCTTTTTTGTCCGTGCATTTTCTTGCGTGAAGTCTGGGGTGTAACCAGAATTTGTTACGTGAATTTCAATTCTATAACGTGATTTACGCAATAATTTGCGCGAGTGGGAACACTGTTAAACATCATCTTACCCTTTTTAGCCCGAGAAAGAAGTAGCTTTCTAATACGAGTTAAGTCATAGTACAGAAGTGGATGGTATAGATCCAAGATCAGACAGCATGTTCTGTTTAGTCTGATGTCTGTCTACACCATCCGACAACGCTTTGAAAATCGCCATCAGTAGAGTAAATTAGAAAGACCATAAATGTAGATCTATATTACAAGCCATCTGTCTACAAGATGCCTGTAGGCCTGTCGTGGGTACACAAATGTTTGAAGTAAAACTTGGATAAGGGGTATGACGTAACATGCAAATCATTCGAAGCGACGGGGTTGTAACGCGCCTGTTTAATTTACACGCTTAAACTGGTCTGCTCCAAGAAACTTATATCTGGCAGCAGGTCGACTTCCAATCAATTCAAAGTGACCACGCAATAAGCCTATTTCATGCACGATTTAGACCAGCTGATAGTGCCTTTTTGCATTTAGTAATATAGCTGTTTCAAGAACACCCCAGTCGTGTCACATGTTTTGTGTAGTCAGCATAAAAAAGTCCGGCTGTTTTCTAAAAATAATTCCTTGCAGCCGACATAAAAAGGAATGCATTCGAAATGGATTATTGATAAATAAAGAAAAGAAAGAACGAGGTTTAGTATTCATTTTTCGTAGTTGATTTATTCATTGCTTATGGAGGGACAACGCGCATGGTTATGGTTTTTAGCTGTTTTGGCGGCCTGTGTAGATTAAGATTAGACTGTAGGCAGACTGTTTGGTCTGATCTTTGATCTAAATCCACACTATTCGCTTTGGTGTGAAGTTTTTAACAAAGACACCAGTTGGAATCATTTTGGTCTAATTTCATGACTTAAATTTACCACTGAGTTAATCAGCTCTCGAAGGATTCGTTTTCGTAACGATGAACATTGCCATGCAGAAATGAATATTATGCAGCCGATCATTAATGAAAACATATTTCAAAAAAATTACCTGTCAATTATTTTGGGAAATTTACGTTACAGAATGTCCGTATATTTAGGAAAATTTGCTTTTGGAAGTGTCTCAGAGAAAGGATTAAAAATAAATTATTTTTGTAAATAATTTAACGTGTCTGAACTTTTAGGGCGTCCGAATACATTAGCGAATTGTGGTATTTTCTCTCTCTTTCTTGTCAGTGAAACTATCGAAACTATCGATATTTCAGGTAACTATCGGCGATAGTTATCGATTTTCAACTGAACAATCGATGCAGTAACATCGACACGCTCGCCATCGCGATCCATCGATAGTCCGATGTATCGTTACACCCCTACTTGTGACTCTATCTTGAGATCTCTGTATTTGGAAGCGATTGTCTAATCCATTCAACCATTATGAAAGTACATAGTCTGTATGTATTTTGATTTCAAATGCATGTATATCACAGCTGTATTGAGATAATTATGATATATCCAAATTACACGGGCAAAAATTAGTTTTGTATCATGTTAATTCAAAAGACAAGTACAATATTACGTGTAGGATTCATAACAAGTATCTCTTCTTTGTAAGATATTCTTACGAAAGTAGCAGGAAAATTGCAATACATGTACTTCAGTACTAGCTGAGAATGTCAGTTTAAGGTCTACGGCCCCTAACTCATCGGTAAACATTGACATTTTCCTAAAGGCTATTCGGCCAATCTCGGCAGCTTCCGTCCTTTAAAATGAGATTTAGGGGCCGTAGACGCACTAACTCATCGGTAAATATCGTGTAACATCAACGTTTTCGTAAAGGTTATTCAGCCAATCTCGGCAGCTTCCGTCTCTTAATATGAGAGTTAGGGGCCGTTACAGACCTTAACTACCAGTACAATGATTCTGGGGAGCCCGGGGTAGCTCAGTGGTTAGCGTATCTGACTCATAACCTGTTGGTTTTGAGTTTGATACCTGGCTGAAGCAAACTTTCTTTTCAGCGATTTTTTGCCTCTCACTTCTGATGCATGTGAGAAAAGTAGTCAGCGACTTGGAAAGAAAGTTGTGCCAGTACTTGTGTGAGAAAGCCAGGAAACACATGCATTGGTGCACTGACCACTGTGATATGACCCTAGCTGTTAAAACAGCGTTAAACTCCAATACAATCAAACAATCAATGATTGAAGGGCAAAAGTTTTTTAACTCTGTACAAGACAAAAAAAATTTAAACTTGCTGAAGTTGAAAGCATGTGCATATGATAAATGCCACTTAAATAATGAAAGTTGCTCTTGAGAATAAAGAAATTAAGCATTGAGGTTAAAAACGAGGAAATACTGGTGACCAACAATTTCTTGTTTTTCTACAATGTTTTCAAAAGACCCCATACTATGGGTCGCTAAAACTCTGGAATTTGTGGTAAAGGTTTAATTCTCAACCCTATACCAAACAATCACAACTTTTAATGACCCTGAGGAAGAAGGCTTTTAAAAACATTGTGGGAAAAGCATTTTCTCCTTTTCCCACAATGTTTTCTACCCTATCAAGGACTACTTTCGTCATTTTAACCACCTTGAATATTATGTCTGCAAATACTTTCAATTTGGACATGTCCAAAATTTTGTCGTTTGGTAAAGAGTTAAATGAGACTATTCTAATGTACACCAATCATAAAGGTGTTAGTAAAACAATAAGAAGACCCTCTGGCTTCAACCAGAATCTTAAAGTCCAAGGTAACATAGCTTTTGAACCACAACATGAATCATAAATCATATTTTATCGCCCTCCTCAGGTGGTTATCAAGGGTCAAGGACTGTCACATATAAAAGACAATAATGTATACTTGGATGAGTACAGTATGCCAGAGGCCATTGCTTGTCCTCAACACTTTACTGCAAAATGAAATTTTAGACTTGTCCAAATTGAAAGCATTTGAGACAACAACTCAAATATGACTGAACTGATGGATCTTTGTTATGAAAGCTTTGAAAACATTGTGAGAAAAAAGCCTTTTTTCTCTGGGTTGTTTAAACTTGGTCAGCATCTTAGCCATATGAAGAGATATGTGTCAAATGCTGCAGTGCTTCAGGGGTTCCTGCATAAAGGTATAGGGTTCATTATAATTTGTGACTTATTTAGTGAGGTCAGCTTCTTGCTTGACCTAAAGGTCAGCATCTTAGCCATATGAAGAGATATGTGTTCAAATGCTGCAGTGCTTCAGGGGTTCCTGCATGAAGGTGTAGGGTTCATTATAAGCCTGGAGTCTCAGGGTTTGATCCTCACTCAAGGCACTGGGTTTTTATTGAAGGAGTTTCCATTGGCAAGACACGTCAGACCCCTGGCTTTGTCATTGAGACAACCAGGACACACATGATATTGTGTAAGCTGTCTGTGACATGACTGAAATAATGTTAAAAAAGGGGATAGAACATTGAATCAATCAATGTTTCAGATCTGAAACTTTGATGTCTCTCATATTGATTAAACATTTGACACTTTTATTGACAACAAAAATTGAGATCAGAATGTACAAAATTTGCAGTCTGATGAACAATGATCGAATTTTATGCACTTGCTGAACAACCAAAAATTGACAATACATTGATGTATATGTCTTCTTTAGGATGTTGAAACAATCATAAAACTCCATTTCCCCCTAAGTAAGGTTCACAGAACATGCAGATAACTAAGTTACTCCTTTATCAAGTTTTAACAACCATGAAGAAGAAGGCACCAGAAAACATTGTGGGTAAAGGAGAGAATGCTGGTGAACGGCATTTTCTCCTTTTCCTACAATGTTTTTTACCCTTTTGTTACAGAATTCCATCAGTTTAGCCATATTCAAGTTGTTGTCTGCAACTGCTTTCAATTTGGACAAGTCCAAAACCTTGATATATGGTGAAGAAAGTTAAATCTTGTGAACTATTTTCCATAATAGTTTGTTTTTACAATAATATGGATTGAAGCATTTTGACCCAGAAAAGATAAAGAGAATAACTTGATATTTGATACCATGCTGTGCAATACTCTGCTTTGATTTGGTTCATCATTTTTAACTCTTTACCAAACAACTAAACTTTAGACTGGTCCAAATTGAAAGCATTTGCAGACGACAAAATGAATATGACTGAAAAATTGAAATTTGGTTTGGCACAGGTAGAAAACATTGTGGGATAAGGAGAAAATGCTGGTTACCAGCATTTTCTCCTATTCCCACAATGTTTTCAAAAGGCTTCTTTCTCAGGGTCGTTAAAAGTCGGGATTGTGTGGTAAAGAGTTAAACTGTTACTACTTTGTTTAGTACATAACCTAAACTCAGCAGTCTATGACTTAACCCTTTACCACATGACCAATTTTAGACCTGTCCGAATTGAAAGCATTTGCAGAGGACAGTTTCAATGTGGATCATATGAAATGATTTTTCTTTGATAGGGTAGAAAACATTGTGGCTGGTTACCAGCGTTTTCTCCTTTTCCCACAATGTTTTCAAAAGCCTTCTCTATCAGGGGTGTCAGAAGTCGTCATTGTGTGGTAAAGGGTTAACCTTTTACTAGATGACAACATTTTGGACTTGTCTAATTTGAAAGCATTTGCAAACAACAAAATACATGTAACTCTAAAACTGAAATTTGCTTTTGTAAAGTTTAAAAACATTGTGGGAAAAGGAATAGATGCTGGCTATCAGTATTTTCTTCTTGGCCTAAAATGTTTTCAAAAGCCCTTTTCCTCAGGGTTGTTAAAAGTCGGGATTGTGCGTAAACGGTTAACCCTTTACTAGATGACAATATTGAAGACTTTTCTAAATTGGAAGTACATGACTGTAGTTTTAGATGACACAAAAAGAAATGTGCCCCAAATGATGAAATTTGTCTTTGATAAGGTAGAAAATATTTTGGGTAACCAGCATGTTTTCTTTTTTTCCCCACAATGTTTTCAAAGCCTTTTTTCCTCGGTGTCGTTTGGACACGATTCTATGGTAAAGGGTTAAGTGATAATGATTTAGTTAGTGACATTGAGCCTGATTAGAAAAGGGTAAGGAGGAAGAAGACAACTTCATTTATCTCTTGTTATTAAAAGATTTCGTGTACTGATTTAATTAATTTACCGGTTCAGTGAGTGCATTCAGTGTCAATAGGGTCATCACTGATGTTCAGCTTATATAAAGTTACATGAGTTTGTGTGACACTTAAGAAGAGAGCTTAAATTTGAAAACATTCTGGAAAGAGGGGAAAATGCTGGTAACCAGCATTTTCTCCTCATTCCACATTGTTTTCTACACTGTCTAAGGCAAATCTCATTAATTTGGCCACAATTAAATGGCTTTTAATTAGTTGAAGCCTAAAATTTTGATAGTTAACTGGTCAAGTCAGAGGACAGGAAGTATATAAAATTTGTATCTAGAAAGATAAAACTTGACAGGTGATTTCAAAATGATGTGGCTGATGTAATACTAGTGAAGACATATTTTCGGTACAGTTAGTGTTACATTTATTGCCCCTTTTAACACAATGTTTTCTAAAATAATGAAGAGCATCAGCCTAAAGGACGTAATGCTACTATTTATGACTTATAAAGCTTTAACCCTTTACTCCACAGATATTCATTTTGACGCATCAAGAACAGACAGCTTTTGAAAACATTGTGGGAAAAGGAGAAACTGCTCGTAACGAGCAGTTTCTCCTTTTCCCACAATGTTTTCTACTCTATCAGATATCTGTATCTCCATTTGTCCACATTTTTGACATCATATCTTTATTTGCTGTTGAACTGGAAGAGTCTAAAATTGGCATATCAGGTAAAGGGTTAATTGCAGACGGTAAAGATTCATATCAGACTGCACAAAGCTGCAGTCTGATCTTGGATGTAAACCCTGCACTATCTACTGGATGCTAAAGTATGACCAAAGAGGATCGTACTTGACAGTGGAGCTGTACTTCAAGACATCCAAAAGGAAGTTGTATTTTATTTGATCAAAAGTGAAAGAATTGACCTTTTCAGCACCAAAGATGAAAACAGATTTCTGCGGATGGCATGTGCGGATGGCATGTGTGGATGTGAAGACTCTTCTTAGATCTGTACTGTTAACTTGTTTTTTCAGGCCTCTTATGATAAAAATCTTACTGAGTACAAGTCGACTGAATTTTCAGCATTGGAAACAGGCCGAGTTTATTTGGCACTGAAAGAGTACAAAGCATTTCTTTAATATAGTGATATATTGTTGAAAGCAGGGTAGAACACCAAACAGAAACACCAAATACTACGAACAAAGATTGATTGTAGCTATTGCCAAACTGTAGCAAGTCCGGGTGATCCTCAGGAAATACATAAATGACAGGAATGTTGCTGTTATATAAATGAAGCATTGTTGAAAGCAGAAAAGTACAGCAGACAGAGGAAGACATCAAAGACAAGAACAAAGTTTGACCTATTGCCCATTATTATCATGTCACAATGTTATAGCAAATATTGAAATATAGGTCAAAAGTACATGTATAATGATAAAAGCAGTTATTTAAGACCGACCTAAAAGTCACACTAGTAGCCAAAAGTAAACAATTTGAGAGTCAAATTGCAGACGAATGTAATTCATACCATTTAGAGGTATGGATATTGTTTTGAGTCTGACAATATGTTTCACTATGGCCTGTCAAAGTTCCAGTCACTGGCAGAAATCTAGAACAAAAAATGCCATTTTTAGTTCTAGTTTTATACGCATTTTTCTGCCAGCAACTGGATCATTGACAGAATTGTACATACATGTAACACATTATAATAATGTCCATACTTTTAACTCTTTACCAAACGATAAAATTTTAGACTTTTGGAAGGATAGAAAACATTATGGGAAAAGGAGAAAATGCTGATTACCAGTGTTTTCTCCTTTTCCCACAAGATTTTCAAAGGCCCTCTTGGTCAGGGTCATTGTAACTGGGGATCGTGTGGTAAAGGGTTAAATGGTATAGATTATATTATCTGCATTGTTTGACCCCAGAATTGTTTTTCTTTTGGCAGCTGGGGTCCTGTGTGGCTCAGTGGTAAAGTGTAGGACTTGTGACTTGGAGGCCCGAGGTTCAAGCCTCATTGGATCCACTAGGTTTTTCATAGGAGTGTCCTTGGTGAAGACACTTCAGAGCCCTAGCCTAGTACTGGTGAAACTCAGGAAATACATGAATATAATTATGAGGTTTCACTGTGATATGGCTGAAATGATGTTAAAAGTGGCATAAAACACCATTCAAACAAACAAACAAATCTTTTGGTAGTTACTGGGCCTTTAAGGAAGGCGTTCAGTGCAAAATAATTGTTGATAAGAATTTTGAATTTGTGTTGGTCAAATATTCTGGCATGATAAAATGCTATATAACCTAGGGTCAACAAATATGACCTTAGTTCAACCCAAAAGGATGATAAAAGTACTCAGATATACAGTTTAGATTTGAAAAGGCTATGGGCCTTTCATTGACAAACATGATGGCTGATTGGACATTTAAAATATTATAATCTTTCAAACTGTTAGAGAACCTATCATGACTTCATTTGCTGTTAATTTTAGTTCAAGATCAAGAGTTTACAGAATGCGAAGCCTGATCTTTGGACTACACTGTCAACTTTGCAGCAATGATTCATGCTCAAAAACAAGCTTGGAAATACAATTTAACCCTTTACCAAACAATCCCTGGTTTTTACGACCCAGAGGAAGAAGCCTTCTGAAAACATTGTGGGAAAAGGAGAAAATGCTGGTAACCAGCATTTTCTCTTTTTCCCACAATGTTTTCTACTCTTCTGAAGTCAGGTTTCAATTTTTGAGTCACGTTTATTTTGTCGTCTGCAAATGCTTTCAGTTTGGACAAATCTAAAATTTTGTCATTTGGTAAAGAGTTAATGACCATTATCAAGTATAAACTTAAAAGATTGTTGAATTCTCTGGCTGAGTGGCTGGCAGAGAAAAGACTCTGAACCAGATAATCCAGGAAACTTTCTGACAAGGTGTGAAATTAGCGGTGCTTTTTTGTGCAATTCATTTATTTGTCTTAATATTGTTAATTGCCTAACCCTCACCAGACAGTCCTGTTTTTTTTTTTGCAACCCTGAAGAAAATAGCTTTCAAAAAAATTGTGGGAAAGGTAGAAAATTTTCTACTTTTCCCACAAAGTTTCATTTCTTTAAAAGATCTTTCCCATCCTTAGAGCCATTTGGATTTGCCGTCTGCACATGCTCTGATAAAAAGAGATTTATACAACTGCATCATGAGGCACTTGCCTGTGGAAAATGGTCTACTAAAGTTTATAATTATGAACTTTTCTTCAAGTATGGCTCCAGTCAGAAAATGTGTGCTATAATAACATTACTTCTTTTATTCAGTTTACTTTTACAAAGTGTTTTAAGCTACCTAAACTAACAAATGACAACAATCTCATTAAAATCAACTCCTATGCAAAAATGTGGATCTGAGGACAGCCTCTCTGTCAGCAAATCGAAACCATGCTTTCAATATTGAATGTGCTTGTAGATGTGACAATTATGTACAGAAACTCCTTTCTAATTTCTGAGATATAGGTGCAAGTATTTGAATGATAAACTAAATGACTTTCTAATTGACTTCTCTGATTGGCTGAGCTAGAATTAGCAATATTGGCAATAAAGATGCCATGAATGTGACAATATAGTTGTTGCCATATCTGCTGTTGTGAAATTTAGTCAGATTTGAAGTGACAAGATATTAACCCTGACCTTGGATGATCATTATGTATCAGGATTTTTGATACCATAAAGGGAAACTCTAAAGTGTAATAGGTGGTTGAACTTGTTCATTTGATAGTTTAGTTGTCAGATCTGTAGCTTATGAAACATTTGGGAATTTCTAATGTTTAGGTAAAAAAGTGGCACAAAGTCTAATAGAAACACAGAAAGCATGTCCCGGATCTTTTGCATAGAATTTTATGCTCAGGGTCATGACACAATAACTCTTTACCTTGCACAAAGTGTTTCCCAAATTAAAAGCATTTCCAAACAACAATTTATGTATGGCTCAGATGATGAGATTAGTGTTGAAAGGTAGAAAACATTGTGGTTAAAGGTGACCAGCATTTTTTCCTTTTCCATCAATGTTTTCAAAAGGCCTCTTTCTAAGGATTGTTTAAACTTGGGATTATATTATAAATTGTTTAACAAACAATTCTGAGTTAACGAATCAGGAAGAAAGCTATTGAAAACAGTGTGAGTAACCAGCATTTTCTTCTCTTTCCACACTGTTTTCTACCTTTTGGAAAACAATTTTCATCATTTTTGCTGCATTTTATTTGTGATCAGCCAACGCTTCAGTCTTAGAATTGGCTGTTTGATATTAACGACGTAATTATGACAAATGTTCGCGCGCATCATACTGCGCATGTATTTTTGTTGTGGATATTGAATCAAAATTGCACCCATGTATTTTTTGCACATAATGGTAATACTACTGGTGCACTGAAACAAGTAGCACTTTCTTCGGGTAGTATTGGGGAAGAGAAAAAAATGGATCTGTGAACTGTCACCGTGAAATAATTCAAGTACTGTTGACACGGTGATACACGCCAAACAAGGAAACAAAGACAGGAAATTTAAAGCTGTGGAAGTATAGCTGTTTCCACTTTGAAAATTATTGTTGGAAGAGGAGAAATCGCTCCTATTGAGCAATTTCTCCTTTTCCCACCATGTCTGCTGAGCTTTTATCCTATTTTTTTCCTTGAAAAAATAACTTCCACAGTGACCTTCAACCTTTTTTTCTGACGAAATAAGCACGGATAGGTGCCATTTTTATTTTTTCTTATTGTTTAGAATTATAAATACTATAAGTGTGGAAAGTTTAAGAAAAATCTATCCGTTAGAAAGTATGTATATTGTTAAGATTAACCCTTAATTCGAATAAATGATCTCCCTTTTTAACTCAATGGTCTATATATAACATGCATTTTTGTACATTTACCATGCTCAAAACCAGGCTTTCATTTATTTTTTGTGTAAAAATATATGAATTTTCATTAAAATGATGTATATTTGTATATTTTTCCTGTAATTTTCCTGTTTAACTGACTATTAAAGAAAGGCGCTTTAAATCCAATATAAGCTGAATTTTGGAACTGTATATACCGGTACCTTTTTCGAGGGCAAATTTGTCAGAAACGAGCACGGTGACCCATATCTTTTTTTACTGTTATCTTCTAGAGACATGATGAGCTTTGTATGTGCAAAGTTTTAAAAAAATCTATCCGTTAGAAAAATTTGTCATATACATCGTTAAGAGTTAAGAGTTGAAAGGCTCAGTAATTTGATCATTGGCAAAAGTAAACATAGACATTCTGCTCCCTAGCATATCTAGGTTTGCTAGAAAAATTCATACCATATAATGCAATGGAAGTTTGCTATGAATGAATTGTATATTGTCTCCTGGAAAAAATAATCATTTTACTTTGGAAACATTCTTGAAAATCTTGGTTATTACATGTACATATAATTTCACTGCGTTCTTCGTGGGAGTGTCCTTGGGCAAGACACTTTAGAGCCCAAGCCTAGAACTGGTGAAACCCAGGAAATACATAAATATGTGAAATGTTGCCGTGGTATGATGTAAATAGTGTTGAAAGCAGCATAAAACACCATTCAATCAATCAATTACATGTAATACGGGCGGGCGGCGTCCAGTTCTTTGTCCGGAGCATAACTTTGTCATCTCTAGTCCGATTGACTTGAAACTTGGTGTTTGTTGCGATAATACGGAGTGCAGTGCAAAAGAACCATAACTCTACCTCGTGCTATCTTTGAGTTATTTCCCTTTGATCGTCATTTTTACAGCATTTTCTGCTTGTCTGGGGCATAACTTTGTCATCTCCAGTCTGATTGACTTGAAATTTGGCATTTGTGTTTGTTGCAATAATACGGAGTGCAGTGCAAAAGAACCATAACTCTACCTCGTGCTACCTTGGAGTTATTTCCCTTTGATCATCATTTTTACAGCATTTTCTGCTTGTCCGTAGCATAACTTTGTCATCTCCAGTCTGATTGACTTGAAACTTGGCATTTGTGTTTGTTGCAATAATACGGAGTGCAGTGCGAAAGAACCATAACTCTACCTCGTGCTGTCTGAGTTATTTCCCTTTGATCGTAATTTTTACAGCATTTTCTGCTTGTCCGGAATATAACTTTGTTACTTTTAGTCTGAACATCTTCAAATTCTGTATGCATGATTGTTGAAAAATTACGGAGTGCAGTGCACAAGAACCATAACTCTTTCTAGCACGAATTTCGAGTTATTCCCCTTTAGATCTTCATTTTTATAGCATTTTTTGCTTGTCCGGAGCATAACTTTGTCATCTTAAGTAGGAATGACTTGAAATATTGTATGCTTATTTGCTGCAATAATTGGAAGTGCAGTGCGCAAGAATTGTAACTCTACCTCGTGCTGTCTTTGAGTTATTTCCCTTTGATCGTCATTTTTACACCATTTAGTGCTTGTCCGGAATATAACTTTGTCATCTCAAGTCAGAACGACTTCAATTTTGGTATGCATGTTTGTTGCAATATTACGGAGTACAGTGCGCAAGAACAATAACTCTACCTAGCGCAGATTTTCAGTAATTCCACTTTGATCTTCATTTTTACAGTCCAGTTCTTTGTCCGGAGCTTAACTTTGTCATCTCCAGTCCAATTGACTTGAAACTTGGCATTTGTGTTTGTTGCAATAATACGGAGTGCAGTGCGAAAGAACCATAACTCTACCTCGTGCTGTATATCAGTTATTTCCCTTTGATCGTCATTTTTACAGCATTTTCTGCTTGTCCGGAATATAACTTTGTCATTTTTAGTCTGAACATCTTTAAATTTGGTATGCATGATTGTTGAAAAATTACGGAATGCAGAGCACAAGAACCATAACTCTTCCTAGCACGAACTTTGAGTTATTCCCCTTAGATCTTCATTTTTATAGCATTTCTTGGCTGTCCGGAACATAACTTTTCCATCTTAAGTAGGAATGACTTGAAATATGGTATGCTTATTTGTTGCAATATTTGGAAGTGCAGTGCGCAAGAATTGTAACTCTACCTCGTGCTGTCTTTGAGTTATTTCGCTTTGATCGTCATTTTTACAGCATTAAGTGCTTGTCTAGAATATAACTTTGTCATCTCAAGTCAGAACGACTTCAGACTTGGTATGCATGTTTGTTGCAATATTACGGAGTACAGTGCGCAAGTACAATAACTCTACCTAGCGCGGATTTTGAGTAATTCCACTTTGATCATCATTTTTACAGTATTTCTTGCTTGTCCGGAAGGGAACTTTGTCACCTCAAGTCAAATTGACTTGAGACTTGGTAAACATGTTTGTTGCAGTTATGAAAAGTGCAATGCACTGGAGCTGTAACCTCACCTAATGCCCTTTTGGAATTATTCCTTATTTATTATTTTTTTTTTACAGCTTTTCATGCTTCTGTACAATATAACTTTGTCGTTTCATGTTGGAATGACCTGAAACTGTATATGCATGTTTCCTTAACATTAGACATTCATGCCTATTTCAATCACTTACATGATTTCTGCTGCACTACTATTTTCCTCTTACTGCCCTTTACGATTATTATTCCCCCTCGACAACTGGCGGTGGGACGGGCGTATCTTGCGACAATTTGCCGCTCTTGTTTGAAAACATGGTAATACATGGAGAAACTGCTTGTTACAAGCACTTTCTCTTTCTATCACAATGTTTTCAAGAGTTGGTCTGTAGCAAGACAAATATCAATGTATGCAGATGGTTATATTATACGAATCAGGTCTTTACCAAACTATTTTGTTTGAATGACAAGAAATCTGTTAAAAATATCTTGAGAGAAAGAGAAACCAGCATTTTTCTCCCTTTCCCACAATATTTCTGCCCTTTCATAGACAAACCCCTATTATTTGAGTCGCGTTTGAATTGTTGTCTGCCAGTGTTTTCAATCTGGACTGATCCGAAATTTTTGTTGTGTGGTAAATGATTAAACCTTTACCAAACAATCCTGACTTTTCAAGACTGAGGAAAAAAGCTTTTGAGAGCATTGTGGAAAAAGGAGAAAATGTTTCCTACTGATTCAAAGACAAACTCAATCCATCAAGCTGCATTTAAATTATTGTCTGCAAATACTTTCTCTTTGGACAAGTCTAAAATTTTGTTGGCTGAAATTTTATTATAAAACTGGTAGATGTACTGATTTAATAGCAACAGTTACTGGTATTGTATATTTTCTCTCTCTACTTACAGAATTGCAAAGACAATAACCCTGTGAATCTTGGACCAAGTGAAAAGAAAAGGTATTGTTTTCTTTCTGTCTTTTCAGAATGCCATTGCCTTTCCAATAGGTGTAGCTTTTATGTTCCAACCCTTTGGGTAAAATTCTCCAAAAAGTATTCAAGTTCAATTCAATTCGAAACACTTTATTGAACTTAAATCCTTGTAACAAAAGCTTGTAGGACACATATAGGACAGACATTTGAAGCAAAGGAAAATATTGTCAGCCAACATTTAGGATATATACATAAAGTTTAACACATGTTAACAGCAGGTTTTCCCGGTGTTATCCATATGATACTGCCCTGTATGAAGTACATTTTAGGCATAATGAACATGCTTCAGACAAAACTTTAAAAGTACTTCTGTCTTGTATTTTTACACTATTTTCTGCTATAAATCTAAAGTACATTACAAGCAAACTGTTGAGTAATGCATTACACTTGCAGTGTAGAAGATGGGTTTATTTTGTACTTCAGATATACTGTATGAAACCGAGTTAATGTGGCTCTAAGAAACCATTTAGTTTGCAGGTTGGAAAGCCATCTTCTGCTGGGGCTTTGAGTTCAGAGTGTAGGCCCAAATGTTATACAGTTGAGGCTTTTTTCTGCCAGAATACCTCAAATAATATCTAAAGAGTAGATCTAAAGATGAGACTGCACATTCTGTGTCATCTGATCAAGATTTTCAATGTCAAAAAAGCACAAAACCAAGCATGATATTTTTATATTTTCAGTGTTAAACCAAGTGATTTTGAATTCTTGAAAGTGATTGGAAAGGGCAGTTTTGGAAAGGTAAGCAACTGCATTTTATTTTTTTCTACATTTTGAGCTTATAATAACATCTGAACCCTTTAAATTTTTTACTTTTCCAAATCCAAAGCATTTGCAGATGGGAAATTAAATAAGGCCTAACTAGCAGAGGTTATCTTGGAACAAATAGACACCATTGTGGGAAAATCAGAACATGCTGGTTAAGAGCATGTTCTCCTTTTCCCAAAATGTTTTAAAAAACCGTTCTTGCTGAAGGTTGTTTAAAATGGGAATTGTGTCTTGAAGCATGATTTATGCAAGTATGGTATGCACTGAGCAATTTTGAGTATTTCTGCCTTTGCAAAAATGATTCTAAAACTTACCTGCTTCAAAACAAAAACAGATCTGTGGGAATTGCTGTTTGCACCCTTTACCAAACTATCCCATATTTTCAAGAACTAGAGGAAAAAAGAAATTTTGAATATGAAAACAATGTTGAAAAATGATGAATTGCTGGTAACCTGCATTTTTTTCTATTATTACATTGTTTTATCACCCTTGCAAAGACAAATCAAATTATATGAACCATATGTAATTTGTTGCTCAAAATGCTTTCAATCTTGATAAGTCAAAAAACTTGTTGTCTACAAAGAGTGCATCAAGTATGGAAACAAAATTGGAGTGTTTAATTAGGATAGGTTAGCATTTTTCTGGTATAGGTCAAAAGGACATTAGGTCAGCATACAACAATTATGCAAAGCTTGGATGTTTGCATGACTGATCAGCAGTAACTTCTTCAAAATGCAAATGAGACTATTTTGGGTTTTTCAGTTATTGGCATGACATCGTCTAGGTGATGCTTTTAGGAACTTTTTTGTTTTACAGAGGTGTTTTAGTATATGAGCATTGCTTTGGCAAATGGATGATTAAGGCACCTCCGTGAGGCATCACACCAAGCAAGTCATGACATGATTATGGATCCATTACATCTATTTAGTGCGACGATTGACTGAATCTGGAGGTGGAATGGTCCTTTGACATGCAGAAAATTGCCCAATAGCAAAAAATTTAACCCAAGACAGCCTGTGTTGTGTGTGCAGGGTGTCATGGATCAATACTTTTCACACATGCATTAGACCCCTTTTACATACAGCATGGCTCACATAATTATTGTTGAATTCTCAAGGAGTCTCCTACCAGTTTCAAGAGAGGGTAGGATGCAAAAGAAACAATTGTCCACTCATACCAGTTTAACCCATTACCACACAATCCCGACTTTTAACGACCCTGAAAAAGAAGCCTTTTGAAAACATTGTGGGAAAAGGAGAAAATGCTGGTAACCAGCATTTTCTCCTTTACCCACAATGTTTTCTATCCTTCCAAAAACAAATTTCAATTTTTCAGTCACATTAATTTTGACGTCTGCAAATGCTTTCAATTTGGACCATTCTAAAATCTTGTCATTTGGTAAAGGGTTAAGTCAGCCTGAATAGCTCCAGTGGTAGGGTATGAGACTGATAAGCGACAATACTGGGGAAACTTTAGGGTGTGGGTTTGAATCCTTCGGCTGGCCAGTGAAAAAAAATTTTGCTAGTACCTTTCTGATGGAAACTGGTTTCACTTGGTTTTATGTGTGAATGTCTGCAATGCTGAGAGATGTTCAAAAACATTCCCAGTAGTTATATCTCTACTGATACATTCCTGTTTTTAAGCACTGCTTAGTTTAAACATATTTATTTTACATCGATTGAAAAACAAGTTCTTACAACTTATCAACTTATACCAATCTCTCTCGATTCTGCTTCCTTGGAACTACAGTAGTACTCGCGCCGAATGTGTGGGCCAATGAAAAATCCCGAAGTTGACACCCGCTCCCGGGTATCGAACTCAGGGCCTTATGGTTACGAGGCCGACGCTCTACCTCACAACCACGGACACCACTCTAAGTACTATGCACTGCTTAGAATGATTTAACTCTTTACCAAACGACAAAATTTTGGACTCGACAAAATTGAAAGCATTAATTTTGCAGATGACAAAATAAATGATATCTGTCTTTGATGGGTTTAATAAAACATTGTGAGGAGAAGAGAAAATGCTGCTTACCAGCATTTTCTCCTTTTCTCACAATGTTTTCAAAAGCCTTCTTCTTCAGGGTCGATAAACTGGGGATTGTGTGGTAAAACAGAACAAAATTGTAGGCTTGTCCATGTTAGAAATGTTACAACATCAACAGAAAAAAAAATTGGCTCTAATGACAGAATGTGCTCTTGAAAAGGTAAAAAGCAATTTTGTAAGAAGATGGTGGTTTTCAGCTTTTTTTCCTTTTCTCACAATCTTTTTAAAGACAAATTCTATCAGTGAAAAAAATTGCCTGCAGGCTCTTTCAAATTGGACCTGTCTAAAGTGTTTATATCTTGTTAAGAGTTTGCATGCATTTGGTTACTTGTATCCCAAGTCTGTCAGATTAACTAAAACAAACTACCGGTAATGACTAAATTTATGCATCTGTACTTAAAAGTACTTCAAGCCAGGTCAGTAGGGAAGTTCTTACTCCAAAGATTGAGTCATATTTAACCAAAAGATTAGGATATGTTCCTTGGTCCTCATGTAATTGTAAAACCACTTAATTATCAGTTTTGATTGGCTGTTTTAGCTTTGTCATGAATGCACAATCACCCTTTTTCACTCATATAAGTGCATTTTCGAAAAAGATCAGCTAGACTGAAAGGGAATTTTCCATTTGTCGAAATGCTCTGTTGGTCTCATTTTGTGGTACAAGGAGTAATTTGCTAGTTACATACAATTTATCCCCTTGCCATAGTGTTTTTAGAAGTGGCGTGCTGGAAGAGAAAAGATGTCCACTTCCTTAATTTGCGGTTTCAGTGTTCAACCCTATAGCAAC
This sequence comes from Hippopus hippopus, assembly GCA_946811185.2. NCBI lineage: Eukaryota > Metazoa > Mollusca > Bivalvia > Cardiida > Cardiidae > Hippopus > Hippopus hippopus. Next base: position 37,199,757 of record OX328099.1, on the reverse strand, counting down.
ATTCCTGTCTTTTCACAAGCCTGGAGGTTTCTGAAAACATTGTTGGAAAAAAAAAAATACAGTTGACCAGCATTTTCTCCTTTTCCAACACTGTTTTCTGCCCTCTCAAACACAAAATCCATCATTTGATCTCATTAAATTATGCACTTAATGTTGGCAAGTCTGAAACTTTGTTGCCATGTATTAACCCTTTACCACACAATCCTGACTTTTAACGACCCTGAAAAAAAAAAGCCTTTTGAAAACATTGTGGGAAAATGAGAAAATGCTGGTAACCAGCATTTTCTCCTTTTTCCACAATGTTTTCTACCCTTCCCAATAGAAATTTCAATCCTTCAGTCTCATTTATATTGTTGTTTGCAATGCTTTTAATTCGGACTAGTCTAATATTTAGTCGTTTGGTAAAGAGTTAAAGAGCAAAACTCTTAAACGGCTGAATAAGTCAGAATTTGAAGTCAACAGCAAAAAAAAATTGCCATTTTAAAGTTTTTCTGACTAAAAAATTTTTACCTGATTGGACTTTGTTGATTGGAGATCAGACTGCACTTTTTGTGCATTGTGATCTAAATAGAATACACTGTCTACTAAAGCCCATTGTGTCAAGCTTCAACAGCCTAAAGGGTTAACATTGACACAATACTGAGAAATACCACAAATCTTGATTGATGTGTCAATTTAACCCTGAGAGCTTTAACCCTTTACCACACAATGACGACTTTTGACACCCGTGATAGAGAAGGATTTTGAAAACATTGTGGGAAAAGGAGAAAATGCTGGTAACCAGCATTTTCTCCTTTTCCCACAATGTTTTCTACCCTATCAAAGAAAAATCATTTCATATGATCCGCATTGAAACTGTCCTCTGCAGATGCTTTCAATTCGGACAGGTCTAAAATTGGTCGTGTGGTAAAGTGTTAAATGAATTGGATAACTATTTTAAGTTGGGGGGGGGGGGGGAAAACCTGAAATATTGTAATGTAAGAGGAAGTGTATTAGCCAGGATATCTCACAATATACTGGACAGCCTAAATTTAAGATCAGACTGCAAATGCTGCACAGTCTGATTTTGATCTTCAATGTTAGTAAAGAAATCTGTAGCAAAATACGCTTTGTACTTGAAGGCTTGATTTAGTACCTTTCCATCAACCTAACTGGTAACAAATTTAGTAAGACACTTTGTTGTCTGAATCATAATTCAAAACTTGTCTCATTCATGATTCATCAATACTTTTTAACCCTTTACTGTACAACCATGTGTTTTAACGATCCTGAGATAAAGGATTTTATACAACATTGTGGAAAATGGAGAAAAAAGTAGGGTTTTACCCTTTTATCACAATTGTTTCTACTGTTTCAGAGAGAAATTCCATCATTTGAGTCATCAAATATGTTGCCTGCAAATGATTTCTATTTCACACATTCTTAGATTTTGTTTTCTAGTTGAGGCTTAACCTCTTATATCTTTAACTCATTACCAAACTCTTCCATGTTGAAAGCATTTGCAGACAACCGATCACAAGTGGCTAAAATCAAGGTACCTGTCTTTGATAGAGTAGAAAACATTGTGGGGAAAGGAGAAAATGCTGATTACCAGCATTTTCTCCATTCTCCGCAATAGTTTCAAAAGCCTTAAAAATTCCCTTAGGGTGGTTAAGACTAGGTATTGTTTGGAAAAAGGCGCAAGGAGAAATTAACTCTTTCTAGCTATTAGAAAAAAGTCATTGAATTGTAATATTATGGCTATTGTTTAACCCTTTACCAGGCAATAAAAGTTTAGGCTTGTCCTTGTTAAAAGCAATTGCAGATGACTACTTCATTCCGGCTAAAATGATGGAATGTGTATTTGAAAGGGCAGAAAGCGTGAGAGCAGAAAAAAGAGAAAATGCTGGTTACTAGCATTTTCTACTTTTCTCTGAATGATTCCAGAGATCCCTCAGAGTCATTGAAACTCAGGATTCTTTTGAAAAGGGTTAAATGTTTGGGAATCTGTGATTGCAAGATTTGTAGAATTTCACAAGCAGAAAAAATAATAAAATCTGTTAACTTCTTTGGCCTACTTTAATCCAATCAATGGTTTTTGAAGAAATGTCCAGACTGAGAATAAATATGATCTTAAGTCTAAATTTTTATAAAGACTCAAGTGATTTTATTCCCAAATTTTTCCTAAGAAAAATCTCAGCTTGAATTTAAGTGTCTCAAAAGCCAAGGCTACAAACACATCAAAAAAATCTTAGACTTGTCCAGTTTGAAAGCATTAGATTTTGCAAACATCAATTAAATGATGCTACAATGAATGTATGGGATACACAATGAAGGTTGGAAAACACTGTGGAAAAAGGAGAAAATGCTTGTTACCGGCATTTTCTCCTTTTCCCATCATGTTTTCTAAAGCCAAATTTCACAGGGTTGTGACTACATTGGAATGTTTGGTAAAGGTTTAATTTTCTATTTATTTCCAATCTTTGACTTTAGGTACTTTTAGCGAGACACAAAAATGAAGGCGGAGTCTATGCCGTCAAGGTGTTACAGAAACAGGCCATCATGAAGAGAAACGAAGTAAAACATATCATGGCAGAGAGAAATGTTCTGCTGAAAAATATCAAACATCCATTCCTTGTTGGCCTGCACTACTCATTCCAGACACCAGATAAACTCTACTTTATACTGGATTATGTTAATGGAGGAGAGGTAGGTTGTTGACTTAACTCTTTACCAAACGACAGAATTTTAGACTAGTTCAAATTGAAAGCATTTACAAACGACAATTTAAATGTGAATCAAATATTGAAATTTGATTTTGGAAGGGTAGAAAACAATGTGGGAAAAGGAGAAAATGCTGGTTACCAGCATTTTCTCCTTTTTCCACAATGTTTTCAAAAGGCTCCTTTCCCAGAGTCGTTAATGGTCAGGATTGTGTAGTAAAGGGTTAACTCTTTACCACACATTCCCGTATTTCAATGACCCTGTGGAAAGAGTCTTTTGAAGACATTGCAATAGCAGCCATTAACAATTGTGGCTTTGAATTGGTTGAGCATGCAGCCTATCTGCCTGATCTTGCTACAACAGACCTTCATCTATTTGTAAAATTGAGAAAGTCCACTACAGTACCTGCTTTCCGTCAAATGATGACATCATAGATGCAGTTGATGACTCTCTAAAGGGTGAAGAAAAGGACTTCTTTAAAAGTGGCATCGAGGCCCTTACACATTGCTGGCAAAAGTATGTAGATACTGAAGGAGATGATGTTGAAAAATACCTCAGTATGTCTGCCCTTAATCAAACCCTCAAATGTGAGGCTCATTAACTTGTCAATCAGCCTTCGTAATATTGCAATTGGTATGAATGTTATATATTACATTATAGATCCTATATCAAGTGCAGAAGTGCACCCATGGACTACCTGTATATTTTGTTTCCGTGTTTCAGCTATTTTTTCACTTACAACGAGAACGTTATTTCCCTGAGGTGAGGGCGAGATTTTATGCAGCAGAAATGGCGAGTGCAATAGGCTATCTACATTCATTAAACATAATTTATCGTGATCTCAAACCAGAAAACATTTTACTGGACTCAAAGGTAAGACAACATAAATATTATTATTAGTGGGTTGTTCATTTAACCCTTTACAAAGTAGTCCTGTGTTTTAACAACCCTACAGGAAAAAGCTTTTGGAAACATTGTTAGAAAAGGAGAAAAGGCTGGTAACCAGCATTATTTTCTTTTCCCACAACATTTTCTACCTTTTAATTCCAACTACAAGTATCGGAGGCTCAGTTAATTTACCACCTGAAATTGCTGTAGATTCTGACAAGTCTGTTTTTTTTTTCCTTGTGAAGAATTAATTGTGTATGAATTTCTAAATGAAATCCTGATCTTGTCTTGTTCTATTGAAGCCTTTGCTGCAGACAGTGTGGCTAATAGTGGAATTGCTCAAATTAATCATTTGTTCATTTGTTAAAGGCTTTCATTAATAGTGGAGTTAGGGAAATATCATTCTGTCATCATTTGGTTCTTTTTTTTACAGTCATAGAAGATTTTAATAAATCGGGCAGACAATAAATAAAATGTGATTTGTCATAAAACAAATAAGGCAACCTTTAGGATATAACTAAACAAGAAAGCTTTGAAATATGATAAGGTCAGGGACATTTGCTCAATTGCATGCTGTTAACAGCCATCATAGTTGCTGTGTGATTGCTTGTTTGACAGATATCTTTTGTTTTTTGGTGTGTCATTTTAGTATTTGATAAAAGTGGGTTGTCTTTGATTAACCCCTGGAGTGCCAAATACTTGTAAGGGACATTTCAATCAGGAAAACAAAATTAAGACATTTTCATACTTTTTCTAGGCTGTTTTAAACAGAAATTATACCACAAAGCAATGTGCAGTACTGTTCTGTGCAGTCTGATCTTTATCTACATTGTCCACAAAAGCAAAATAAAATGTTTTGAGCTTGAGATGGTTACAGTATATAGGGAGAGTATTCTTGACAGACTTGTTGGTCTTCCAATGTTTAGCATCATTTTCACTGTATTTTAGTTAAAAAAAATTTGATTACAGCATAGTACAAACATTTGCAAATGTTTTGTGAGAGAAAGAAGCTATTGTATTTTCAATATGGCTCACTTTATATCAGTTCGTATTTCTGAAGGTACAGAATCCCAGCCAAGTTAACCTAGTTAGCATATATATAGTGCTTGTATTATCAAGGGGTAACCCAGTTCTGCTGTCCAACTCTTTTCTAGGATTAGTGGTTGTCATTTCAATTGGAACAATTCTTTTCTGACTGATGAACACCATTTTGCCTTTTTATGTGGAAAAGCAGCTTGTGGTTTTAAAGGAATGTTGTGCAAAGCATAGTCTTGGTGTAAAGAAACACCAGAAATACCTGGATTGGTGCACAGGCTGCCATAGTTTAACCCTTCACAATCCCAAGTTTAAAATGAACGAAAAGATGAAGACTTTCTAAAACATTGTGGGAAAAGGAGAAAATGCTGGAAACCAGTATCTTCTTTTTACTCAATGTTTTCTATCATTCTAAAGACAGAAATCATCTTTTAAGCTACATTTGTTTTCTGCAAATGCTTTCAATATAGTGGAATCTAAAATTTTTTTGTCTGGTAAAGAGTTAAGAGACAACAGCATTAAAGGCTTAACTCTTTACTGGACAACAGCATTAAAGACTTGTCCAGATTCAGAGCATTTACAGTAACAAAACCAATGTAGTTCATTAATTTTGATGCTATTGGTTACAGCATTTTTCTTCTTTACCAACAATGTTTTCAAAAGGCTTTTTCTTTGGTCTCCTTAAAAGCGGGATTATGTTGGAAAGGGTTAGTTGAAATATTTTAAAAAAGAAGTAAAAACGCCAAACAAATAAGCAAGGTGGGGGGCGGTGATTATGTATGTTGTTTTTTGGATAACAGTATCCTTTGACATAATTATTATATAGAACAAAGTTCAAGGATTCAAAAACTGTGACTCTAAGATTTTGATTTTTTCTGTATTTTCTTGCATTATAAAGTAAACAAATTGTTAACCAGTTTATTACTAAGGGTAACTATCCACATTAAAGTGCAGGACATTTTACCTACTGAAAAATTGTTTGAATTCCATAGAGGACAAACACTAAAAGGAAAAGAAAATGATTTTTTTAAACATTTAAAGGAAAATATTTTCTTCCAACAGTGTGTAGAAGCATTGTGGGGAAAGTAGCAATTATTTGTTAACAAGAAATAGCTTCTTTTCCCACATCCCCTCCCCCTCCAAATCTAGATTTAATACATGATTACTTATACATGACATACAGGGTAAATGATTCAAGGAAAGGAATCATGCATGTTATCTTTAGAAAATGTTGTGGGAAAAGGATTGACTTATTGGATGCAAATTGTCAATGTAATGATGACTTTGTACTTGCATAGAATTTGTACTGCCTGGTCCATATTCTAGGTAGAAAATATATACTCCCTGGTCCATACTCTCACAGAAAATGTACTCCCTGGTCCGTATTTTTTTAAGCTGTGGTCACACCTTACATAGTTGACCATAGTGGGAATTGACCGCAGTTGGCCGTAGTTGAACATATTATCAGTGTTCAATCTAGCTTTGCTTGTAAGGGGGCCAATCGGGCCCACAGACTTTGAAATAGGGGGCCATTTTGGAAAACGGGGGTCCACACATAAAAAATCGTACTTTATTACCGTAATGTTAACCTTTTTATTTAACAAGTGTTGCCTTTTTAGCTCACCTGAGCACGAAGTGCTCAAGGTGAGCTTTTGTGATCGTGCTGTGTCTAGCATCCGTCGTGCGTCATCAACTTTTACCTTGTGTACGCTCTAGAGGCCACAGTCCAATACTCTTGAAAGTTGGTCAGAATATTTGTCTTGATGATATCTCTGACGAGTTTGAAAATGGGTCATGTCTGGTCAAAAACTAGGTCAAATCTTAGAAAAACCTTGTGTACACTCTAGAGGCCACATTTTCAGTCCAATACTCTCGAAAATTGGTCAGAATGTTTGTCTTGATGATATCTTGGACAAGTTTGAAAATGGGTCATGTCAGGTCAAAAACTATGTCACTGGGTCAAATCTTAGAAAAACCTTGTGTAAGCTCTGGATGCCACATTTTCAGTCCAATACTCTTGAAAGTTGGTCAAAATGTTTTCCTTAAATGTTACACTGTATAAGCGGAAACTTTTGTGAAGTGGAAATTTTTGCGATTTCGCAAATTTGAAAATTTCGTAAACTTTTCTGTTCGCGTATTTAACAACAAGTATAACAACAAGTAACAAGTGTCTTGAATTTTCAAACATTTCCCAACGCAAAATGTCCATAATCGGTAATTCGCAAACTTTTTGACACGTGTAGAAAAAACTTGTTTATGCTCTAGAGGCCACATTTTCAGTCTAATACTCTTGAAAGTTGGTCAGAATGTTTGTATTGATGATGTCTCAAAGGAGTTTGAAAGTGAGTCATGTTAGGTCAAAAACTAGGTCACTAGGTCATATCTTAGAAAAACCTTGTGTACACTCCAGAGGCCACATTTTCAGTCCAATACTCTTGAAAGTTGGTCAGAATGTTCCTCTAGATGACATCTCGGACAAGCTGGAAAATGGGTCATGTCTGGTCAAAAACTAGGTCACTAGGTCAAATCTTAGGAAAATTTTGTGTACCCTCTAAAGGCAACATTTTCAATTCAATACTCATGAAACTTGGTCAGAATGTTTGTCTTGATGACATCTCAAACATGTTTGTAAATGGGTCAGGTCAGGTGAAAAACTAGGTCACTAAGTCAAATCGTAGAAAAACCTTGTGTTCACTGTAGAGGCCACAATTTAAGTTGAATACTTAAGAAACTTGGTCAAAATGTTTGTCTTGATGACATCTTGGATGAGTTTGGAAAAAGCTCATGTACAAGCTAGTTGTCAAATTTTCAGTCCAATAATTATGAAAGCTTGTTAGAATGTTTGTCATAATATCTCGAAAGAGATTTAAAAAGGATCATGTTTGGTCAAAAGGCTCAGGTGAGCGACTTCAGGGCCATCGTGGCCCTCTTGTTATTTAACAAGTATATTCTCATTCATTTATCTATGAATACCATGCTAATAAATCCGCAGCTCTACAGAAATTATCACTGTTACTGACGCAACCTTGTTTCCACCATTAATTCAGTCCTAAAAGAAAAGAAAAATGGAGAAATATGTCTGTCAATGGTAAACTTTTGAAAATTCTGATATCCCATCACGGAGGGGTTTAACTTTCCTGTTGATCACTCAAAGTAGAGTTAAATTTTGTTATCATAGACTAATCAACTATTCTGCCAAAACCGTCCGACACGAAGATCGATAACAGTCTATCCATCGGGTTATTGATTAATTCTCACTAGAAAGCTTGGCATTATGTTTATTGACCGGAAAAAAGCAGAAACAGACTAAAGGACTCCAATTTGTGGCATGGCACTTTAAATTACGATCGAGTGCGCCCGACGGGCCAGTGGTTGGTTTAGAATTGCGCCATCTGGGACTTTAGGTGGCATATGGCGCAATGGCGCGCTCTAAATTGAACACTGTATTATACATAGTTGAATGTAGTTCAACGTTGTAATGAACATAGTTTGAACTTAGGATTTGCCTGTAGCAAGTATATAGTTTTTTAACATGTTCAAAAATTGGTTACGGTTAACTACAATGTTGTGACCATACTGTGAGCGTAGTTTGAACGTTGTTGACTTTAGTTAACCGTAATTAACCCTTCTTAACTGTAGTATGTACTGTAGTTGACCATGGTTTTGGAAAAACATCTTTTCTTCCAAGGCAGCATGGCAGAATAAGCGATTAGCAATTTCTGGCTTGTTAACTTCCAAAAGCAAAATGACTAGCTTACCCCTACTGAGCAGGCGCAGCCACATCGTTTTACCATAGCTTAACACAGTGGACACTAACTAGCCATAGTTGCACCTTCTTATGATGTAGTTTATACTTAGTGTAATGTAGTTACCCGTAGTTAGATGTGATACCCTAGTTAATCCTAGCCACTTTGCTGGCAGTTGAATGTAGTTGACCATACTTACAGTTAGTTTAACCTACTTAGACTTTCTTTTTTTCCCCTTTTTGCCAATTTTTAACCTACTTCAAAAGTACTTCAACCTTGTTGACTGTAGTAACACTACAGCAGACTACGTTTGAAATGAACACCGGACAACTACGTGCATGATCGTATATGTGACCATGGCTTTAAAGACAATCACACAGTTTGACCACTATTAATATTTTCATCTGCATAACTATGCTTTCATTATGGAAAAAGTCTAAAAATTTGTTATCTTGTTAATTCTTAACCAAATCAAAACGTAGAATTTATATTTCAAAGGGTATTAAATGTTAGAAAATGTTGGAAAAGGACAAAATCTTGGTTACCAGCATTTTTTCTCTTTTATCACTATGTTTTCAAAAGTCTTCTTCAGGATTATTTTGTAAAGGGTAAAGCATTAAAAGAGATGCAGGTCAAGCTTAAACTTATGCAAAGATTATCTTTAAGATATCAAAGTAAGCTATTTTAACTCTTTGTTGTTATGCAGCCTGGAGGAAAAGTTTGATGGTAACTGACTTTACCAGACAACACAAGTAAGATCTCTCCAAATACAAAGCATTTGCAGAATACAAATTTGATATGGCATAAAGGATGGAATTCGTCTTTGAAAAGACAGAAAACATTGTTGGAAAAGGGGATAATTTTCTACAATGTTTTCCAAAGCCTTTCTCCTCAGTGTGATTAAAATGCTGCATTGTTTGGTTAAGGGTTAAGGTTTTTTATATCATAGGTGACCCACTGTCTGACCCTGTTGACCTTTTGAAAGTGGTGTACAATATTATGCAAAACATGACCTCTACAACTGTGAGAATGCTACCAATTAATAACATTTTAGGCAGGCCCAAATTCAAAGTCTTTGCAGATGATGAAATAAGTGCGACTCAAATATTGAAATTTGTTGATGGAATTTGGTAGAAAACATTGTGGGAAAAGAAGAAAATGCTGGGTACTAGGTGCTGTAGAGTGTAGAGTAAGATTAAACTTTGGAAGGGAGAATAATTTTTGGACATATTACCGGCCGATGCCCACCACTGTATCACAAAAACCAATGAAAATTAATAATTGTATGTTAAAAAAACCACAATTTTCATGGATTCATTCCATATACATCAAATACAATATTGGTCAATGGAATGAAGTTGAAATTACATAATTTTTTACCTTTTCATAACAAAACAAAGCATAGAACTGTATGGTGGTGGATATTTGCCGATATTATGCCAATCTTTGACTAAACTTTGATCAATCAGATAGACACATGAAAGTTAAACTGTAAATGAGATTCTTTTGCATAATATACGCAGAAACTATAGATATGCAAATACCGCATGGTAGTCACCAACTAACTGTTGGCGTGTGCTGCAAATATAATAACTAGATAGCATTGTCACATGTCAGAGATGGTGGTGTATCTTAAAATAGCCCGCATGATAATACCAGTGTTTTACTACCATTTCTCACATGTTCAAAAACCGACTTTGAAAATATTTTGGAAAAGGAGAAAATTCTGGTAATCAGCATTTTCTTCTTTCCTCACCATGTTTTTCTACCCTTTTAAATACAATTTCACTCATTGAGCCACATTTGACTTGTCTGCAACTGTATTGAAGTTGGAAGGGTCTAAACAGTTTGTCATCTGGTAGAATAAAGTCAGAATGCCTCACAATATATCTGGAACTGTCTACAGGTGAAAGACTCTGTGCAGTCTGATCTTGATCTACACTGTCCACAAAGGCAACCTTCAATTTAGCACATGGGCTCAGGTTAACTCTTTACTGGGGAACAAAATTATAGACTTTTCAAAAATTGAAAGCCTTTGCAGACAACAAATGTGACCCAAATGTTAAAATTTATCTTTGAAAGAGAAGAAAACATTGCCATAAAGTTTTCAAAAGCCGTCTTGGTTAGGGTCATTAAAACTCGGGATTGTATGGTAAAGAATCAACAAAGAGTAAGTAATTTCAGTACAACATCCAAACCACATGAAGCTGTACTTCATCTTATAAATGTTACTCTATTGTCACAGACATGTAATTTGGGAGCTATTACACTACAAACCATTTATTCGTCAATTTAACCATAAATGTCAAGACTGCAACATATATAGATCAAACAAACAGTCTAAGTTAACTGTATCATCTTCATAGCCTGACTCTTCTGTTTATTTCCACAGCAATTTAACTCAATTACCCGCTGAAAGAATTTGTAGATGTCTTCAGAAATCAGCCATGTGAAATTAGGATATCAACATGAATTTAACTCTTTACCAAACAACAAAATTTTAGACTTGTCCAAATTCAAAACATTTGCAGATGACAAAATATATGTAACTCAAAAATAGAAATTTCAGTCTGAAAGGATTCAAAACATGGTTTGAGAAGAAGAAGAAAAATGCTGGTTACCAGCATTTTCTTCTTTTTCCACAATGTTTTCAAAAGCTGTCTTCATCAAGGTCGTTAAAACTCAGGATTGTGTGGTAATGGGTTAACACATAAATACAGGCAAAAACATTGTGGCATATAAAAAACTTACTACATAAGAAGTTGATAGTAATTTTTTCTTTTCCCTCAGTACTTTTGAAAGCGGCCTGCTATGAGATGAAATAGTCTACAAGAAGGCCTTACTTCAGGGTGGAAAATGCATAATAATTATATTTTTTATAAAGGGTTAACTCCTTACGATACCAAGAAATTAGACTCACCAGGGTCAAATCCAAAGCATTTGCAGACGATAATTTAATGCAGAGGATAATTTAAATGGAATTCAGTTTTTGATTCTCATTCGTTTTGTCATCTGCTTTCAATTTGGACTAGTCTAAAATTTTTTTGTGAGGTGAAGGGTTCAGAAAAATTTAGAAAATTATTTTATATGATAACGTATATGAATTTTATGTCTTGTTTTGTCTGTATCTATGGGAGAATTACCTGCTGTCAGTATTACCTGTTAGTCTAATTCAGAATAATGCAGCAGTCATTGTTTTGTGAACTTTCTCCAGTGCCAAGGCAAAATTCTGTATATGATTGGCATTCAAGCTGGAATAATTGATTTCAATTAAGCCAATTAACTCTTTGCCAAATGACAAAATCTTAGACTTGTCCATTTTTAAAGGATTTGCAGATAACACATAAAAAGTGGCTCGAATGATAGAAATTGTCTGCAAGGTAGAAAAAATTGTGGGAAAAGGAGAAAATGCTGGTTACCAGCATTTTCTCCTTTTACCACAATGTTTTCAAAAGCTTTCTTACTCAGGGTAGTTAAAACATGGGATTGTTTGGTAAACGGTTAACATGCTAGCATGTTGTGAAACATACTGTGATTTATACTCTGATACATCATTCATACAAGTTAATAAATTCCCTGAATTATTGCTTAGAACAAAAGTACATGTGACCCATGTAATTTATTCATTACCATTTATGAACAATTTTCTTTGTTTGTAAAGAAGACAACTTATGAAAATATGGATGGAAAAAGACCAGTAACTGTTGTTTTCAATAAGTTTTTGCTACTTTTCTCTCAAAGTCTTATATGCACTGCGCGAGAGGTGTTTTTTTTCCTAATGCTGAGCATGTTGTTCCTTTTTGTCGTTTTTTATTGTTGTGGTATTTGTCGAAGACAATACCACTATGAGTTCAATATTGAATTTTGAAGACCATGTATCGTATTTTGTGCAAAGCCGAAGGAAATAAACCCAATTAAACTCAATTTTTCTCAGACAAATGAGTTTTTCGGTAGCACTCATATATGTAATTGGAAATGGCATGTTAAAATACACTGGGTGAGGCCATCGGTCATGGATATACTAATTTTTTATTGAAAATAGCTTCACTCACTCATAGCCTTCTATTGGCGCAATGATACAAAATATTTCTACCGATCACTTGGTCCTGGGCTTTCTCATTCCAAAACCAGTTCGTCCCATGGCTTGTTCATCCAATGATTGCGCGCTACTCCATTTAATGGGACATGAATATTTATAGATCAAAATAATTGATTGTAATGTTGGGAATTAAATGTTAACAGCTAAAAGATATTTTCAAAATCATAGTTTTCAGGTACAAACTTAATTTTATTCGATATATTCACTTGGTTTCTCTCTCTATCCATCATGCATGCTACTGTCAAGGGACGTTACTCCTGACTCCTAATGATCAAAGGGAGACTATCAATACACAAATAATCGTAACTTTGTCATGAGTACTCTCCCTTCAACCAAAAAAGGTATTCGCTTGCTTAGAAGGTTTACTTTCGAGCCAATATTTGAATAATATTTTTCTTTTTCTTTCAAATTATTAATTCCACACAATGGCTTCCTTGATAAATACCACTTCAGGGTTCTCAACGCTTTGATTTGGTAGGTCCGTTATCATAAATTTTGCATTTCATGAAAGGAAAATAAAATTGATAAAACACTTAGCACCAAGTTTTTTTCTAAAAATAGGACCATTAATTCAGTAAAAGGACACTATTTATCTCCATATTATGGACAACAAGATTTGAGATTCATCTAAATTGGAAGCATTTGCAGCCATCTAATGCTGGAAAATGGTTACCAGCATTTTCTCCTTTTCCCGCAATGTTTTCAAAAGCTTTCTCTCTCAGAGTCATTACATCTGTGGATTGTGTAGAAAAGGGTGAAGAGAGTAAGATTATTTTATACACATTATTTAAAAATCAACTCTTCAAGAGAGTCTCGGGTTCTGTCAGGTGCTTGGTGTCTCAGTGTAGCACATAATAATTAAATCGAGTATTTCAGTCACAAAAGTCACATACGTAAATTTGGCATGCTCATTTCTTGTTTGGAGAAGTAGATCTCAAATTTATCTATCAGTCTATATTTAAGATTACACTCTGATGTTTTTGCAGTTTGATCCTAATCTGCACTGTCCCCTAAATTTAAGTCGTGCATAACATTTATAAGGGCCTAGAAATACTCTGTGTGGTTCATACCTAGGTTAGAGTTCCCCAGCAGTTGAATGGATATTGTATGAGTTGATGATCAAACAATGTGTACAGAATTATTTTGACCAGTGAAAACTGCTGGGCTGGTTTTCACCAGCCATTCTTAATTTCATTCTTATTTGCATGTTTAAAAAGTAACACAACTTCTGATTGGCTAAACCATTTCATTTAGCCACTCAGAATCTGTGTTACTTTCAAATTCACAAAGTTCTTAAGAATAAGACTAAGAATGGTTGGTGAAATACAGACCCTGATTTTCATACAAAAATAATTATGATTTAATGGTACTTCACCCGTGCAAAAGCAGAGTATATTCAGGGGTCTTATCCTGCCAAAACACTCAGTCTCTGTACAAAACAGATGAAGGCTTATGATTGTTCAAGCATGTTAATCTTCAACCTTGTTTGTTAGAGCCTCCCATTTTCAGTACATTTTTGATATCATGTTTGTAAGATCCTCATTTTCAGTGTATTTTTGATGCTTGTTTGATGTGCAGATATCATAGATGATTTCAGTAACATCAAATGGTTTCTAGGGTACAGTTTTAAGAGGCTTGATGAAGAGACATCGGGTTGTACCTAGCCCCATTTGTTTGTAGACTCTTTTCCTTTTATTTAGAAACAATGTGATGAATGGAAAAACAAATTATCAAGCCCTGAATTCATTAATCATCTACCACATAGATATGGATTTTGAAGAAAGGCACCTGATTACTGATAGAATAGTGTGACAAAAGAAAGAATTACTTTTTAGTTTCACAACTTCTCTTATATCAGTTTCAAGTACTGTACCTGGTATCAAAGCATAATATTGGAGAAATCCCTGACAGAAGCTACTCTCTCAAGAACTCAGCAAAACATCCAATGTAAAGCAGATAAACTCAGAAAACATTAATGCAAAAAGAGCAAGTGCATATGTTTGATAATTTCTTTATTTGCTGCAATGTTTTCTTTGTAATGTATTTATTAGGAAAGAATTTTGCCAAAATGGGAATCCAGCCAGTGTCCCTTTGATTTCAAGCCCTTAAGGTTGTTGTCTGACTTACTGGGCTAGGTGAGTCAAAGTGGTTGGTGGGAAATTCCTTGAGAAAGCAAAATGAAAAGTTATAAACTGAAAATGTATAAGAGATAATTTGATTTCTCTGTATTTTTCAGGGCCATATTGTACTAACAGATTTTGGGTTATGTAAAGAAGGTATTGAAGGGATGGGCACAACTACCACTTTCTGTGGAACTCCAGAGGTAATGTCCTTTAATTTTCCACTACATTTAAACAGATGACCCTGTAGAAGAAGGCTTTGAAAACATTGTAGTAACAGGAGAAAATGCTGGTAATCAGCATTTTCTCCTGTACCCACTTTGTTTTTAACTATTTCAAATACATTTCAAGCAGGTAACCAGCATTAATCTCCTTTTCCCACTTGATTTTCTACCCTGTCAAAAATCCTAATAAATCTTCTTTCATGTTGGTAATCCCAACTTTTGGAGAGTAATTTCTAGGTCATCTGCTGCCGGTTTGCCTCTTGAATCAACTGTTAGCCTGCTATAGGCAATTAAAGTTATTATATGGATAGTGTAGATCAAGATCAGACTGCACAGAACAAAATAACTAGAATTTTTGTGAAAACATTGTTGGGAAAAAGGAGAAAATGCTGATATCCAGCATTTTCACCTTTTCCAACTATGTTTTTTCTACCCTGTCAAGGACATCATTTGAGCCACAGTTAATTCGTTATCTTCAAATGCTTTGAATTTGGACAAGTGTAAAATTTTGTTGATTGATGGTGAGTTAACGCCTTACCTAACAACAAAATTTAACCCTTTACCACACAATGACGACTTTTAACACCCCTGATAGAGAAGGCTTTTGAAAACATTGTGGGAAAAGGAGAAAATGCTGGTTACCAGCATTTTCTCCTTTTCCCACAATGTTTTCTACCCTATCAAAGAAAAATCATTTCATATGAGCCACATTGAAACTGTCATCTGCAAATGCTTTCAATTCGGATAGGTCTAAAATTTGTTGTGTGGGAAAGGGTTAAGACTTGTTCCAATTGAAAGCATTGGCAGACAACAAATTGAATGTAGCACAGAAGATGGAACTTCTGTCAGAAAGGGTAGAAAACATTGTGGAAAAAGGAAGAAAATGCTGGTTACCAGCATTTTATCCTTTTTCCACAAGGTTTTCAAAAGCCTGCCCTGTCAGTCATTTAACTCTTTACCACACAATCCCGACTTTTAACGACCCTGAGAAAGAAGCCTTTTGAAAATATTGTGGGGAAAGGAGAAAATGCTGGTAACCAGCATTTTCTCCTTTTCCCACAATGTTTTCTACCCTTCCCAAACCAAATTTCAATTTTTCAGTCACATTTATTTTGTCATCTGCAAATTCTTTCAATTTGAACTGGTCTAAAATTTTCTCGTGTGGCAAAGAGTTAAATTTAGGACTGTGTGGTAAAGAGATAAATATGGCATATGGAAAACAGTTAATATGTAATTCATGTGTGAACTCTTCCCAGACTACAGACAGAAATTATTGTGTTTCTGGTTTTCTTGTTGTTTTCAGTATTTGGCTCCAGAAGTGTTAAGAAAACAGCCATATGATAAAACGGTGGACTGGTGGTGTTTAGGGGCTGTTCTGTTTGAAATGATGTATGGCTTGGTAAGTAAACTGTAACTAACTTTTAAATTTGTTTCTTTTAGGTTAGTTTACACTGTTATTTAGAAATTGTTCTTAACAAAAGCAGCAAAAACCTTATTTAACCCTTTACCAATCTTTCAGAAGTTTTGATGAACCTTAGGGTGCAGGCTTTTTAAAACATTGTGAGAAAAGGAGAAAATGTTTGTAAACAGCATTTTCTCCTTTTTTCCCACAAGGTTTTCTATCCTTACAGGAGTAACTCCAATCATTTGAGCCACATTTGATTTGTTCCTACTAATGCTTTCAATATAGACAAATTTTTTCTTCACATTAAAAGAGTTGTTTTGGAAAAGCAGCCAGTTGCACAAAAATTCAAGTAACACTTACAGAGGTGTACTAGCTCTTATAATATAACTCTTAACCACATGACAAAATTTTGGACTTGTCTAAATTGAAAGCATTTGCAGATGGCAAATAAATTTGACTCAAATGATGGGATTGTATTTGAATTGGCAGAGAACATTGTGAGAAAAGGAGAGAAGGCTGGTTAGCAGCATTTTCTGTTTTTCATACAATGTGTTAGAAAAACGTCTTTCTTAGGGTCCTGAAAACTAAGTATAATTGAGTAAAGGGATAACTGAAAATTGTTTTCAAAAAAACAGTGTCAAACACCAAACACAACAGATAAATGTCATTTTTTCTTGAAAAAAACAATATTTCAGATATTGTTGATCATGTTGAGGTTTTCATATAAATAGTAACAACATGTTTCTTGTCTCCATTGTAGCCACCATTCTACAGTCGGGACACTGCAGAGATGTATGACAACATTTTATACAAGCCTTTAAGGTTACGCACCAATGTGTCGGCCTCAGGCAGAAGTGTTTTAGAGGGAGTGAGTATTTTTAAACCGTGTGCTTCTGTGGACAGTGTAGATCAATATCATACTGCACAAAACTTGTAGTCCGATCAGGGATCTACATGTACACTGCCCTTTTTTTTTGCCAGATATAAGATTGCAATAAATGCATCTTTAGCGCTAACAAAAAAAATCTATTCCATTTATTCACCATCACAAGTGTAACTATTGAAGTTAAACAAGATTCTGTTTTAATGATTTGTGGCAGGTGTCTGGTAGACTGTATTCAGACTTTTACAGGAAATTGTCTCTGTTTGTTAACCTTTGTTAACCCTTTACCGAATAAACCTGTGTATTGTACAATCTACAGTAAGACAGCTTTTGAAGACATTGTTGGGAAAGGAGAAAATGTTGAAAACCAGCATTTTCTCCTTTACCCACAATCTTTTCTAACTTTTCAAGGTCCAATCCCATCATTTGAGCCACATTCTATAATTGCTTCCAAGATAGACAAGTTGAAAATTTTCTTGACACTGAGGTGGAGTGTAACCCATTACTGTTGACATAGAATTTTTAACGTCTCTTCAATAAACGGTTTTGAAAATATTTTGAAGAAAAGAACAAATACATGTAACAAGCAGTAATAATTGCTACTTTTTCCGTAACATTTTCTTTGAAGTAGAAAAGTTTTTTCCTGTCCATTAAGTATTTGTCTTTTGTGAAATTCTTGAATTAAAAAAGTCTAAAATTTTGTCTATTGGTTGAAAAATTTAAGGGCAAGTTTACTAATATGGTATTATAATAATCTTATTATATTAGTGATATTTTGGTATCAATATTTAGTCATATTTACAGACTGAAAATATCTTTCCATATACATGTATTTGGCACTATGATAATTAAACTTTGTAAACAATGCGTTATAGTACTTATGTCTTCCATTTTAGCTTCTCCAAAAAGAGAAAGAACAGCGGCTGGGAGCAAAGAAAGACTTTCAAGAAATCAAAGCACATTCCTTCTTTGCTGATTTAAACTGGGAAGATTTAGATGCCAAAAAGATAGACCCACCTTACAATCCTAATGTGGTAAGATAATTTTTTCTATGGGATTGGTGTGATCTTGAAATATAATCCATGTTTATGTCCAAGCTCTTATACTCCCAGTTTCTGTCCAAATTCACCAGTTTAGCTCACTGGAAATAACAGCTTTCAAATATATTGTCAGAGTAGGAGCAGTTCCTTTTAAAAGTTGTTCCTGTTTGTGATCCTTTCCCGCTATGGTATTCCATTCCTTTAACCATTTACCACACAGTCCCAAATTTTAACTACAGTGAAAGAGAGGGCTTTTAAAACATTGTGGAAAAAGGAGAAAATGCTAGTAAGCAGCATTTTGTCCTATTCCCACATTGTTTTCTACCTTATCAAAGACAGAAATCATCTTTCAATTTGTTAGTGTCCAAAATTTTGTTGTTTGATAAAGAGTTAACTCTTTACCAGACAACAAAATTGTTGGCCTGTCCATATTTAAAGTTTACAAAGACGGTAAATGAAAATATGGCTTTAATGATGGGATATGTCTTTGGAATGCTAGAAAATACTGTGAGGAAAAAGAGAACATGCTGATTACCAGCATTTTCTCTTTTTTCCCCCAATGTTTTTTTAAACCTTCTTCCCCAGAGTTCTTCATAATAGAGGATTGTGATGTGAACAGGAAATATTTTTTCTTTGTGTAGTTGGTCTGATATTAGCCTCTGGAATTACAACCATGTTCATGAAATCAAAGTGTTGAGAACCCTGGAGTGGTATTTGTCAAGGAAGCCATTGTGTGGAATTAATAATTTGAAAGTAAAAGAGAAATATTATTCAAATATTTGCTTGAAAGTCAACCTACTAAGCAAATGAATACCTTTTTGGTTGAAGGGAGAGTACTCATGACAAAGTTAGGATCATTTGTGTATTGGTGGTCTCCCTTTGATCATTGGGAGGAGTCAGGAGTAACGTGCCTTGACAGTAGAATGTATGATGGATAGAGAGAGAAACTATGTAAATATATCTTCTAAAATTCAGTTAGTACCTGAAAACTATGATTTTGAGATACCTTTGGCCGTAAAGATTTAATTTCCAATATTACAATCAATTATTTCGATCTATGAATATTCATGAACAATCAAATAGAGTAGCGCGCAATCATGGGACGAACAAGCCAGGGTACAAACTGGTTTTGGAACGAAAAAACCCAGGACCAAGCGATCAGTAGACAAATTTTGTGTATATCATTGCGCCAATAGAAGGCTATGAGCAGATGAAGCTATTTTCAATAAAAAATTAGTATTTCCATGATCGATGGCCTCACCCAGTGTATTTTAACATGCCATTTCCATTTACATATCTGAGTGCTACAGAAAAACTCATTTGTCCGAGAAAAAATGAGTTTCATTGGGTTTATTTCCTTCGGCTTTGCACAAAATACGATACATGGTCTTCAAAATTCAATATTGAACTCATAGTGGTATTGTCTTCGACAAATACCACAAAAACTGTTACTAAGTGCATCACTCTCATGTATGACAATCTTTAACTTTTACCACACAACAAAATTCTAGACTGGTCCAGAATCAAAGCATCAGAAAACAAATTCAGTGTGGTCCAAATGGCAGAAATTGTCTTTGATGGGAAAGGAAACATTGTGGGAAAAGAGAAAATGCTGGTTACCAGCATTTTGTTTCTTTCCCACAATGTTTTCAAAAGGCTTCCTTCTCCAGGGTAATTAAAACTTGGGGTTGTGTGGTAAAGGGTTAAAGGTTAAAGATCTGCTAAACTGTTTACCAGACAACAAAATTTTAGACTTGAATCCATTTACAGACTACATCATTACTAATCCTCTACCACACAATACAGAGTTTTAATGACCCTGGGAAAGCTTTTGAAATCAGTGTGGGAAAAGGAGAAGATGCTGGTAGCCAGCATTTTCTCCATTTCCCACAGTGTTTTCTACCCTTTCAAAAACCAGTCCCAAAATTTGAGCTGTTCATGATTTTTTTATTCTGTTTGTGACTGCTTTTAATTTTGATGAGTCTAAAATTTTGTTGTTTGGAAAAGAGTTAAATGATCAAATGATAGGATTTAGCTTTGATAGGACAGAAATGTATAAGGAAAAGAAGAAAAGATTGGCTACCAGCATTTTCTGCTTTTCCCATAATGTTTATAAAAGCTTTTTTTTTAAAGGTCATTAGAACTTGGGATTGTATGGTAAAGGGTTAGGTGAACGTTTGATCCTAATTAGATTGCATAATGTTTTTAACTCTTTACCAAACAACAAAATTTTAGACTTGTCCAAATTGAAAGCATTTGCAGGCGACAAAAAAGATATAATCAAAAATTGAAATTTGTTTTGGGAAGAGTAGAAAACATTGTGAGAAAAGGAGAAAATGCTGGTAACCAGCATTTTCTCCTTTTCCCACAATGTTTTCAAAAGGTTTTTTTCTCAGGGTCATTAAAAGTTGGGATTGTGTGGGTAAAGGGTAAAATGCAGAGGCTTATCAGATCACAGGACAAATATCAAAGCTTCGTCTTACTTTGTGCATTGCTTGAACTTAATTACTTTTCTTGAAGTCCTATCAAAGTCAATTACATAACATACCCTTTAACGCTTTACCACACAGTCCCGACTTTTAAAGACCCCAATGAAAAAGGCTTTTGAAAAAATTACAGAAAAAGGAGAAAACACTGGGTATGCTGCAATGCTTTGAAAAGCATTCTTCATGGAGGTAGTAAAACTGTTTGGTAAGAACTGAATGAAAAAGACCATTTTAGTCAGTGAGAAAGACACCCATATTGCCATGTAAAAATTTTGTTAGGTAAGAATGTCACATATTTATTTATGAATATGTGGCATTCAAGCTTTTCATTTGTACAAATCTTGTGTTGTGTGTGTGTCTAACCTTGCAACTGACTTTTGTTCAACCTATCATTTTGTCTGTAAATTCAATTTCTTTGCAACTTATAAAACCACAATCAATGTTGACTGATAAAGCCTTTTTTAAGCAGTATTCCTCATGCATATTGCTTTTTTTTTTTCATGTTAAAACAGAGTGGCCAGTTGGATTTGCGGCACTTTGATCCCGAGTTTGTACGAGAACCAGTGCCAGGTAATAAATTACACATATTGGAAAATAACCAATAGTATGTTTAGAACATCTTGATGAGTGTCAACAGACTGTCTAGATCAAGATTGTGCAGCCCAGGTCTGTATTCACCGACCATTCTAAATAGTATTCTAACTCTAATTCTCCGAAGATGTCTAAATATTCAAAGGAACACATTTTCTGACTGGCTAAACCATGGTTTAGCCAATAAAAAATTGTGTTACTTTTTGAATTCAGAAATAAAATAAGAATCTTATTTAGAATGGTTGGTGAACATGGGCCTTGATGCTGGGTGTGCACTGTCTGATATTTGCAGAGGACAAAACCTGGTTTAACTTTTTACCATACGACAAAATCTTAGACTTTTCTGTGTTAAAAGCATTTGCAGATGACTAATTAAAAGTTGCTCATTGCTCATATGATGAAGAGTTGTCTCTGAGTAGGTCTAGTAGATAGTACAGTGGGAAATACCACGATCTTCACCTTTTCCTACATGGTTTTCAGAGACCTTCTTTATCAGAGTAATAAAAAAAATTGGGTTGTATGGTAAATGGTCAAGTACCGATAGTAGACCAACATCAACATGCACAAAATCTTTCAGCCTTTACCAAATGACAAAATTTTAGGATCATCCGAATGGAAAGCAATTGCAGACAACAAATCACAAGTGGCGAAAATCAAACAATTCATCTTTGATAGAGTAGAAAACATAGCGGGAAATGGAGAAAAATGCTGGTTACCAGCATTTTCTCCTTCTCCCACAATGTTTTCAAAAGGTTTCTTTGTCAGGGTCGTTACTAAAACTACATATCATGTAGTCGGTTTTTGTTGTTTTTATTCATAGATAAGAGTAACTCTGTAACAAATGAAAAAAATTTTTTTTCTATTGTTCAAAGTGGAAAACAACTGCTTATGACAAACATGGTTCAAATGATGAAATTTTCGCTTAAAGGGTGGAAAACATTGTGGGAAACTAAGAAAATGCTGGTTGTCAGTATTTTCTCCTTTTTCCACAATGTTTTCAAAAGCCTTCTTGCTGAAAGTCATTAAAACCCAGGATTGTTTGTTAAAGGTTTAAACAATTTTTACTGGCTTTTCCTGTTTTCTTTCTGTGAAATTTTTCTATTTGTTAATTTGGAGTCAGATTACTTTATATAAATTACATTTTGATAATTTTTTTCTCTTCTCTTTTTTTCTGTACAGCATCTGTTGGCAAATCTCCGGGTCTAAATAAAATGGTTAGTGCCAGTGTCATGGAAGCAGATGGAATGTTCCAGGGATTTTCTTATGCCCCTCCTGCAGAAGATGCATTTAGTTGAGACTTGTTGAAACTTAAGAACTGTAGAGTAGATCATTTATGCATGTGACTAGTTTCATGATTGATCATGACAAACGGTACTATATTTCTGTCAGCCTTATACTGGAAGGATTTGGAATACTCTGTGTTGAAGTGAAAGAGCAGAGGCATTGATGTTGATACCATTCTAACTTATTACCACACAGATTAGATTTGTACATTCCAACACCAGTGCATGACATTGTGTTTTTTCGGAGAGAAAATGTCTGTTTTGAATCATGCAGAAAGCTGATGTGAAAAAGAGCAGTGCTTGCATTAAGTTATTTTTTCCATTAGTGTATTCATCAGGTCATCTTTTACAGGATATGAAAATTCATATTTGTATGGCATGTAATTGAGACACATATATTAAATAAAAGAGGAACAGCAAAGCCATAGACTTTCAAAGATTAACGGAATAATATTTTTCATTGTACAGCAGATCTCTTTTGATAGTGTTGTGGCAAAAAAAAAAAACCTGCTCTAAACATGCAATTCTTGCTCAGTATTTTCAAAAGTATTTTGAGACGTTCTCTGGCAAAAGGGGACTTAATGCATCTCAGTGAGGCATGATACCAAGCAAGTCATTACACTATAAGGGACCCATAAAATCCAATTAGTGTAATGAATGACTGAATCTAGAGGAAGAGTGGTCTTTGGACATACAGAAAATTGACCAGTGGTGAAAAGTTTCTTCCCAGGTCAGCCTACACAGACTGCGCAGGCTGACCTGGGTCAATGCTTTTCGCAGATGCATTAAGTCCCCTTTTCACAGAGCATGGCTCATTTTCTTAAGCCTATTATGTGTTTTAACGACCCTGTGTTAGAGGGCTTTTGAAAATAGTCTAGGAAAAGGAGAAAATTATGGTTACCAGTAGTTTCTTCTTTTTCCAAAATCAAAAGCCTTCATCTCAGGGTTGGCAAACTTCTGCATTGTCTTTTAAAGGGTTCACATGGTTTCCCATACAATCAGTCATTTTCAATTTCTTTTGTGCAAGATACATGAATGAATACAGTGGAAAATATTATGACTCATGGGCTTAATTTCTCTGGGTGTCTTTTGTTTAAGGAGAGTGTTGATTTATTTATTGAAAAAATTTACCAATAGAATTGTACAATGTCAAAACATATCACACAAACACAAAAATATATAAATGTATTATACATGTACATGTACTTCTCTTCTTGTGTTCAATTCTGCCATTGATCTTCTGTACCCAAAAATGAAGATGTTAACTGTGAGGCTGACTTCGATCAATATTTGTTCATTCTATATCAAACAACAAATTTTAGACTCTTCTAAACTTTCAAGTTTGAAATAATAACATATAAATCGAAGGTCTTTGATTGAGTATAAAAGATTGTGAGAAAACAAAAAAATTCTTTTTATCAGCATTTCCTTCTTTTCCCTAAATGTTTTCAAAAGCCTTCTTCTTCAGGGTTAATAAAACTTCGGATGTTGTGTGAAGGGTTAACCCTTTACCAAATGTTCCTGTGTTTTTTATAAACCTTATGAAAAGGCTGTTGAGACCATTGTGGAAAAAGAAGAAAATACTGGTTATCCACATTTTCTTCATTTTCCACTTTGCCTTCTGCCCTCCAAAGGACAAATTCAATCACTTGTAAAACACACACACACACACACACACACACACACACACACACACACACACACACACACACACACACATATATGAGCCCTGCTCTGTGAAAAGGGGGCTTAATGCATCAACGAAAAGTATTGACCCAGGTCAGCCTGTGGACTGAGCCGAAACTTTTCGCTATTGGTTAATTTTCTGTATGTCCATGGACCAGTTTATCTCATAATTCAGTCGGTTGTTTGGCAAAACGCATTTTATGGATCCATGATCATGTAACGATTTTCTTGGTATCATGCATCACGGAAATGCATTAAGCCCCCTTTTCAAAGAGCATGGCTCAAATATAAGTTGTTTTCTTCAAATGCTTTCTATTTGTACTGGTCTAGAACTTTGTTGCTAGGTAAAGAGTTTTGGGGGAAAAAAAAAAACAAGATTAGCTTAAATGTAAAGGTATCAGTGAGAAAACACACTTTGGTGTTTGTTAAACAAATCTTTGTTTTTTTAAAAATTACCAAATTCTTGCTGATTCATAATGTATGTACATATTGTTAACCCTTTACCACATAAGCCTGCATTTTAATGATCTTGAGAAAGAAGGCTTTTGAAAACATTGTGGTAAAAGGAGGAAATGCTGGTAACCAGCATTTCCTCCTTTTCCCAGAATGTTTTCAACCAATCCAAGGACAAACACTCTCATGTCCGTAGATTCCATTGATATTGACGTCTAAAATTTCGACGTGGTTAAGTGCTAAATGCAATTTTTTTTGTAAAGACAGTGAAAATGCTGGTCATTTTTTTAATTTTTATCTTTTTTCTTGAACTTTTATGTAAATTTGGAACAAATGATTATCTGTGATTATACCAATTAAATATTAGATGAACTGGAACATGTGAATAGGGATTGTCTATTTTGTAGATTCAAAACAGTTCTGAATCTGAATCTTCTTTGATAAAGACGTAATTTTATCAATTTAAGATGCTGCTTTGCTGTGTTTTTTCTAATGTTTTTTTTGGACACAAAACTATGATGTGTTTGTTTCCATATCATACTGTTTAAGAATTCGCTTCTGTACTTTCACACTAGGAGCTGTAAGCAGATTAACAAATTAATAACTAGGGCTAAATAATTGCTGAAAGATCATAACTTGGCTTTATTATAGTCTTTTTGATTTATGTTTTAAAATTGGAATTTGAAATTAATCGCAAGAACATTCTTATGGTAACTTTATCTAAAAATGGAAATGTTTGCGTCTGTATTTTATTGGGTTTACAATTTTGTATCCTGTTGTTTTTTTCTGTCAGCACATTTTTAAAATGGGAATAACATTGTAGATCTTTATGTTAAACTCTTTAAACACACTTACCAAATAATGTGGTGATTTTTATGCTGGGAAAAAGGGCTTTGAAAACATTGCGGGAATATAGTAGAAAAATGCTGGTTAGCAGCATTTTCTCCTTTTCTCTGTTTTCAAAGAAAAATACAATTATTTGAGCCACACTCATTATGTCTTCTGCAAATGCTCTCAAAATGAGAGTGTCCAAGATTTTGTATGGTAAAGAATTAAATATCTTTGGTATTGATCTGGCTAAGAGTTGGTGGCCACAGTTGCCCATATGTTTCAAAATAACAAAATATGGAGTAAGTAATGTAGGCTAGCAAAACAGTTGTTACCCTTTCAATGCTCAAGACAACCTTTGAGACAACCAAATTGTATAGTGTTGCTTGGGATCAGACTGTTTAGAATGAGCAGTGCAATCTTTGATCCACTCTTTCTGATATGTTGCAAGATATTCTTGCCTACATGGCTTTGAACATCAAACATTTCAGCTTTTTTCTTTAACCCTTTACCACACGACAAATTTTAGACCTGTCCAAATTGAAAGCATTTGCAGATGACAGTTTCAATGTGGCTCATATGAAATGATTTTTCTTTGATAGGGTAGAAAACATTGTGGGAAAAGGAGAAAATGCTGGTAACCAGCATTTTCTCCTTTTCCCACAATGTTTTCAAAAGCCTTCTCTATCAGGGGTGTTAAAAGTCGTCATTGTGTGGTAAAGGGTTAAGGTAAATACTCATTGCTTAGTCATGCATTGGTTGGTTAACTGAATCTGTTCAAAATACAGATGTCAAGGTATTGTCACAGCCCTGTTGTTATTGTGCAAAACCCTTAATATTTCCTGATATCTTTTGTCATTACTGAAGATATTTACTTCAAACTTTGGCATATTGTTAACCATCAAAAGAGGAAACCGTACCAAAAAGGAAGATAACAACAAAAAAAATTTTGACACAATTATACCCCTTTTTTGATGTATCTCCTTACCAGACCACGAAATTTTAAACCTGTACAGACTGAATGCAATTCCAGACAATAAATTAAATGCAGCTGAAATTATGAGATTTGTCCTTGGAAGAGTAGAAAACATGTACAGGAAAGGGGCAAGTGCTGGTAACCTTATATTTCAGTATTGACAATCCGAAAGTGTGCTCAGATAGTTGTAAACTAATTGTTACAGATTTAAACTATACCAGAAATTTGTGTTTTTAAAAGCACTTTGTTCATATACAAAATAGAAAATTTTTCCTGTGGTCAGTGTTGAAGCCTGTCCTATATCAGCATTTTTTTAATAGATATTTTATTACCAAAAATTATACAGTTCTACGTGTTTGTAAGACTACAGATCGGAATACACTTATCTTTTTCAAAAGGCAAAATTTTAGACTTTTTCAAATTCAAAGCATTTGAAGATGACAATTTGAATCTGTTTCACATAATTAATTTTGTCCTTGAAAGGATAAGAATATTAGAAAAAGGGAGAAAACACTGATTACCAGCATTTTCTACTGTACCCACAATGTTTTCCAAAGCCTTTATATTAGGGTTGTTAAAAGTTGGGATTGTGTGGTAAAGGTTGAAAGTAAATTCCATGAGATGACTTGACAAACATCAGTGTCAAATATGGACAATCAACCTGAATCGATGTTCAATGTATGGCAACTTTGAACACATAGAGGCAAAATGAGAAAATGCTAAATAAGAGCAGTTTCTTCTTTTGTCTTAACATTTTGCTGCAAGATAAAAATGAATGTTGTATGCCGGAGGTAAGGTGTTAGAGAGAATTAACTTGAACCCTTATCATGATGTGAGTGACTTACTAAGGTGCTGTTGTGGACAGCATAGGTCAAAATCAAACTTCATAGCATGTGCTGAATGATTTGGATATACACTTTTTTATGTACGTGTATACTGCATATAAAAATTATGTGTGTACATCGTATGTAAAACTTTTCTACTGTCATTTTTACAGTATTCGAAGGTGAAAGTTTGATTTCCCAGGGTCGTTGAAACTCCGGATTGTGTGGTAAAGGGTTTAGAGAAGAATGTATATTTTAGATTGTTGTTAAACTTGGTCATATAATCTGTCAGTGAGTTTTAGTTTTTCTGGGCCTGATTTTTTTTTTTCAAACCCAAATACTACGTTTTTTTGCTTTATTTGGGATAGAGAGTTTGTTTTCTGGTCTATGTTTAGAGACATGGAATGAACTAATCTGTCCTGTAAAAGTCTGCCTTTCCTTGCTGCTTCAATGAACTTTGACCAGATGACAATATTTTAGACGTGTTCATGATAAAAGCAATTGCAGACGGCAAATGTCTTTGAAAGGATAGAAAATATTGTTGGAAAAAATGTGCTAGTTATTAAAACATGGCGTTGTTTTACTACAGTTTGGTAAAGGATTGCCTGTAAGCAACTTTACCATAATTTGGCAAAAAATGTGAAAAGAAGAGTTGTTTCAGATTCAACAAAAAGTATTTTGTTAAGTGTGTATAATTACAGGTATATGCTTGAAAATTAAAGTATTGTTAAATTGTTATATTATCAGAACTGTTCACAAAAAGCATGGGTAGATTAAATATTCATGCCAGTTTTGTGAACAACTTGTTGATTGACAAACTGAGGAATAAAATACAGATGAAAATACTTTATTTCTTATTTGTTTCTTTTTACATGGTTTTTGTTTTTGGCAAGACGTTTTCACTCATGATTTAGTATATCATAATCCCAGGGAAGAGTGCAGTTATCCATACTCACCTGGGCAGGTATTCACCCTTCTCATCAAATTCTTTTCTGATTATAACTCTGTGACAAACCCTCTGGTTGGGTGAGGCATTCTTTCTCTGCCAATCTGATGGATGGTATAAAAATTCAGAGCAACAGCAGTACTTTCAACTGTTCAGGATATATATACATGTATATCAGAGTGACAAATGCAGCCATCCATACTTTCCAGGGCATTTATTCACCACCACTCTAAATTTTATTCTAAATTAACCCTTTACCACACAATGACGACTTTTAACACCCCTGATGGAGAAGGCTTTTGAAAACATTGTGGGAAAAGGAGAAAATGCTGGTTACCAGCATTTTCTCCTTTTCCCACAATGTTTTCTACCCTATCAAAGAAAAATCATTTCATATGAGCCACATTGAAACTGTCATCTGCAAATGCTTTCAATTCGGACAGGTCTAAAATTTGTCATGTGGTAAAGGGTTAAATACCAACACTAGCTTTCTGATCAGGTGAGACATTCTGTCTAGGCCAATCAGATGGACGGTCTAAAAATTTAGAACTTCAACAACACTGTGATTGATCAATGTTTATAGCCCCTGTTGTTTCTTTACTAATTTTCATATAGCACTCTTTTCAAGCTTCTGTTGCACTATCTATACACTGTTTAGCGGTTTGAGAAGAATGGTTCATGCAGCAATGGTTCATCTTAAAATTCATATGTTATTATGCTCCCCAAAGGGGGAGCATATAGTTGCTGCTTCGTCTGTCCGTCCGTCCGTCCATCCGTCTGTCCAAAGCCATTTCTCCACAATCCCTGGACCAAATTGGATGAAACTTCATATATGAACTCCTTCGGATATTGCGCCGATGTATTTTTCCCGGTTTTCCAATATGACACGGTGTCTTGGAAAAAAGGGGATTCTTGTAAAATTCCCATTTTTACTAATATCTCCTTCAGTTTTCGTCAAAATTTCATGAAACTTCACCTTTATTATACCCCCCCAAAACGAATGTTTTCGGGGGGTATACTGGAATCAGCCTGTCCGTCCGTATGTCTGTCCATGTGTCCGTCTGTGTACAAATAATTGCCTGTTTCTGTCAAAGTGCTGGCAGGGGTATTAAGTCACATTCAGTGACAGCTCTAGTTTTGTTTATTAAAAGTTTCACCATGTGCCCTTGTTTTTTTTATCTATGCAAAACCATGTTACGGGAAAAGGGTGCTTAATGTCATAACTTTAGGTTTTGTTTTTTTGGACTGAAATTAAACATTTCCCAGTTTCTTCAAGACTATTCAACATATATGTTGCTGATCAAAAGCCCCAGACCATAATTTCATTCTTTCCTATTTATACTAAGCTGTGTTATTATGCTCCCCGAAAGGTGAGCATATAGTCGCCACTTTGTCTGTCCGTCTGTCTATCTTTCCATCCGTCCGTCCAAAGTCATTTCTCCACAACCCCTGGACCAAGTTGGATGAAACTTCATATATGAACTCCTTAGGATATTGCGCCGATGTACTTTTCCCTGTTTTCCAATTTGACGCTGTTTCTTGGAAAAAGGGGGTTTCTTGTAAAATTCCAATTTTTACTAACATCTTCAGTTTTCGTCAAAATTTCATGAAACTTCACATTTATATTGTTTATTAAAAGTTTCACCATGTGCCCTTGTTTTTTTGTCTATGCAAAACCATGTTACGGGAAAAGGGTGCTTAATGTTATAACTTTAGGTTTTGTTTTTTTGGACTCTGAAATTAAACATTTTCCAGTTTCTTCAAGACTATTCAACATATATGTTGCTGATCAAAAGCCTCAGACCATGATTTCATTCTTTTCTATTTGTACTAAGCTGGGTTATAGAAAAAGAGGGCTTAATGACAAACTCAAACACGAAGTTTATACATGTTTAATCTGATTTTTTTTTTCAGACAATTTTGCCATTACTATAATAGCTATGTTTGATTTACAGATTGTTCACGTTGACAGGAAGTTTTACTCCACTGTTCCAAGAGTTATGCCCCTTCTTTATTTTAAATATTTGAACATTGGCGAATGCAGTTTGGCAGACGGGACCAAACACAAGTAGCCTGTTTCACCCCCACCCCCCCCTCCCGTGACCAACCATTTACCAACAGCCTTCACTTTCCTAAAAAGAGACCTGTTGGGGAGCATAATCCGTCTACCATAGCTCTTGTTAGCTTGGCTGTTTTCAAAGAAAATGCTGTGGTATTGTCATAAGCCCTGTCGTTGGCTGCATCATCGTCCTGCATAAACTTCAACTTGTTAAAATATCTCTGTCATTACTGTAGATATTTACATCGATCTTGGACTAGTTGTTCACTATCAAAAGGAGAACCCATACCCCTATGCCAGAATACCATCAAAATATTTTTGACCAATTTTTGCTCCTTTTTCAACTTACAATTTTCACTGAAATCAATTTCTAAAAGCAACGGCAGCCGAGCATTGGCTCCAGCATGCAGTGCTCTTGATATGCTCTGTACTTTACAGAATGAAGTACAGCATCTTTGCTAATATTTGTTCTTTACATTTTGGCATATAAATAAAAAAACTTGTTTCATTTGGTAAGCACATATTTAATCATAGTAAAAATACAGCAACATGCAAAGGACAATTTTGGTAGAGGTTAAACGAAGGGGGAATTGAGATGTACCCACAACATTTATAATAGAAACCCTGCTCCTAAAGAAATACATAATGAACACATACTGGTACATGTAATTGCATAGCAAAGGTTACTTTGGGGACAATATTCTTCACCGATACTTAATTGCATTCCCATTTTCAAGAATTTCTACATTTCAAAGTAACATGACTTTTGATTGGCAAAACCATTTGGTTTAGCCAATCAGAAACTATGCTGCTTTCTAGATTAGTTTGGTTTGTATTGGAGTTTAACAGTGTTTTAACAGCTTAGATCATATTATGGTGGCCAGTCTACCTATGCATGGTTTCCTGGCTTTCTTTCACCAGTACCTACATATCTTTCTTTCCAAGCCACTGACTACTTTCTCAAATGCATCACAGGTGAAAAATCTCCTGAAAGAAAATTTGCTGTAACCTGGTATCAAACCTGTAACTACATGGTCACAAGTCAGATACGCTAGCCAATGAGCTAGCTGAGCTTTCTAGATTTAGGCCTTAACCTTTAACCAGATGACAAAATTTTTGACTGATCCAAATTGAGAACATGTGCCGACGACAACTTCAATGTAGCTCAAATGATGCGATTTTGTTTGATAGGGTAGAAAACATTGTGGGAAAAGGAGAAAATGCTGGTTACCAGCATTTTCTCTTTTTCCCACAATGTTTTCAAAAGGCTGCTTTCTCATACGTATAATAATATAATGTGTGATATTTCAGCTATGACAGCAACTGATTTTAACCAGTAGGGTCTTTCATATGTCACCTACAATGTCAGTTGTATTTAGCAGCGTAATGGTCAAGCTATGACAAAGTACTACACTGTAAGAATCATGCTACAGATATCTCATTAAAAACATAAATTCCAGCTGTAAACAATACTTAGTCTAAAATGTTATGAAAATTCAAGAATCTTAAAAACTGAAATCATCTGCAAAAGAATATTTTAAACTTGAAAGAGAATTCTAGTTAACAGCATTTTCTCCTTTTTTTTCCCACAATATTTTCTACCCTTTGAAAGACAAACCCACCATTTGTGCCACACTGAATTTGCCTTTTACAAAATCAATTCCTTCAATTTGGACAAGTCTAAAATTTTAACATTTAGTAAATGTAAAGAAGCTATTCTATAAATATGACTGATACTCTTTTCCAAAACTGCAGTAGTTCCAACTGCTCATATGAGTAATCAGAACTACAGCTGCTCTGTTTTCTCATGACATATTTTTTCTAGAAATATGTTGTTTTTTTTTTTATATTCACTGTACATGTATTTGAATTAGCACAATATTCAAATTACAAGTGTCAAGAACAAGCTGCATACTTTTATAACTTCGGATGCCAGCATAATATTATATCTATAAAATGAAAAAAAAAAAAAAAAAAAACGCATACAAACTGAATACACAGCCAACAAAAAAAATTAACTCTTTCCTAGACAACAAAATTAGTAGACCTGTCCACTTTTAAACCATTTAGAAACAACAAAATTGAATGTGGCTCAAATATGTGATTTGCATTTGAAAGGATGGAAAACATTGTGGAAAATTGAGAAATGCTGGATACATGCATTTTCTCCTTTTCCTACATTGTTTTCAAAACCCTCTTTTCTAGAAGTTGTTAAGACACTGGGTTGTTTGGTAAAGGAATAACAAGGGTCCACAATACTCAATATTTGTGCAGTTCCATATTATGTTACATTGTTATCTCTTTACTGAACCATATAATTATAGACTTGTTCAAATTGAAAGCATTGGGTATGACAAATGAAATACATGTATGTTACAAATAAAGGAAAATGTCTTTGAAAGAATGGAAAACATTGGAGAAAGGAGAAAATACTGGTTACCAGCATTTTCTCCTTTTCCCACAGTTTTCGCGAAAGCCTCCTCAAGATTGTGAAAAGGGTTGCTAAACAGTTAAAAATCCATACAGTGCAGATGAATCAAAATACTAGGGTACACAATATGTAACAACCTTCTACAAAAAAAAGGCAACTAACAATCTCTGTCTTCATTGCACAGCATCCAATATAAACTTTCACTGAAATACTATGGTAGTAATACAAATGGACGGAAAATTCTTCTAATACATGAAACACTATTGCACTTGTAGTTGATATGATGTAAAAACCCAACAAGTAAATGACGTTATCGTTTCTAAAAATAACGAAAGAAATTTTTTGGAAGATGAAAATGGAAATTTTATGAGTTGATAAAAATTTGCAGATGTACAAACAGAAAATATTCTTTCCCACTTTATTTTGCCTTTTCGCAATGAATATGTGTCCCAACATACTTATACATTGTATAGGGTGAAAACAAATCTGACCTTGGCAAAATTTCATGAGAAATTTTTCAGATGTAATGAAACCATACAAATCTGACACTACAATGTATTTACAAAAAAAAATAACTTTTTACCCTTTACCACACAGCAAAATTTGATATGTGCAAAACTGAAAGCATTTGCAGACAACAAATCAGATATAGCTCATATGGAGAGATACGTCTCTAAAAACCGTAGAAAACCTTGTGGGAAAAATGAGGAAAAGCTGGTTTTCAGTATTTTCTCCTTTTCCCACAATGTTTTCAGAAGCCTTCATCCTAGGGTTGAAATATCAGATTGTTTGGTTAACCCTTTACCATACAATCCCAAGTTTTAATGACCCTGAGAAAAAAGACTTTTGAAAACATTGTAGGACAAGGAGAAAAAGCTCATAACCAGTGTTTTCTCCTTTTCCCACAAGGTTTTCTACATGTTCAAGGACAAATACTCTCATTTGAAAATGATTTGAATTATTTTCTGTAAATTCCTTCAATATGGATGAGTCTAAAATTTTGCTTAGCGGTATAGGCTTAACTCTACCAAACGACAAATTTTTGGACTGGACCAAATTCAAAGCATCTGCAGACAACAAATTAAATCTTGTTAATATGATGATTTCCGACTTTGATAGGGTAGAAAATATTGTGAGAAAAGGAGAAAATGCTGGTTATCAGCATTTTCTCCTTTTCCCACAATGTTTTCTATAGGCTTCTTTCTCGGGGTCGTTAAAAGTCGTGATTGTGTGGTAAAAAGTTAACTAGTCAAGAACAGTTTCTAACTTGTCCTTAATTTAAAGAGTTGCAGACAAAATTCTATTCAGATGACGGACATGTTTCTAATACTGTAGAAAACAAGGTGGGGATAACAAGAATATGCTGTTTACCAGAATGTTCTTCCTTTCACCACAATATTTTCTAAAGCACTCTTCCTCAGGCTTGTAAACACAGAATCATTTTGTAAAGTGTTTCACAACAGCACAACACAAGTAAGGAAAGCCATGCTATACATCTGAAACTGGCAACCTTTCAGATTCCTTCACTGACTCAAGAAAGTGTTGCACAAATCTGGATGATTACTGTGTAAGTGGAAATTTTTGCGACGTGGAAATTTTTGCAATTTCGTGAATTTGAAAAATTTGCAAACTTTTCTGTTTGCATATTTAACAACAAGTATACCAACAAATAACGAGTGTCTTGAATTGGCAAACATTTCCCAACAAAAAATGTACGTAATCGGTAATTCACAAATTTTTCAACTAGCATATATATCCACATATACAATATTTAGTAACCCTTTACCACAGAATTCCTTGTTTTAATGACCCTGAGGTAGACAGCTTTTGAAAACATTGTGGGAAAAGGAGAAAACACTGGTTACCAGCATTTTCTCCTTTTCCCACAATGTTTTCTGCCCTTTCAAATGCAAATCCTGTTTTTTCAGCCAAATCTATCGTGGCATCTGCTATTGCTTTCACTTTGGACCAGTCTACAATTCTGTTGTTTGGTAAAGATGTAAGCACCCCTAAGTGACCTAAATCCTCACAGTTCATCACTGTGACTATGCTGGTGGCGATCGGGGAATTGTGGTTTTGCATAGCCAATTTTATCCACAACCTCCTTTACATCGTGAAATATATCCTCCACCGTTGTATGTGGACCCCACGCAGCAAGCACATGACCATTTTCATCCACTAAATATTTCCAGAAATTCCAATCTGGAGCTCTCCCATAGGAACCTAAAATGGAGACATTATCAGTCAACTGATAACTGTCAAGCTTTTTAAGGTCTGCAAGAATTCATTACATATACACAAAAGACAATAATTTTTCAACAGTATGGAAAACAGTTTCGGATAAATTTTTAAAACTGAATTTCTTTTATCCATATCTTTCAAGGGTGTTTTCAAAGTCGTCTGCAGGAAATGTTTTCAGGAAATGAAGAGTTGATATCAAAAGAGCAACGATTTTACGAAGAGAGGTTAAAACTTGATTTTCTTCTTCTTAACAAAGAAAAACATTCATTGACTGATTAACCCTTTGGCAAACAATACTTATTTTAACAACAATGAGGAAAAGGGCTTCTGAAAACAATGTAGGAAAGGTATAAAATGCTTGTAAACAGCTTTTACTCCTTTTCACACATTGTTCTCTACACTCTAAAACACAAATCTCATCAATTGAGCCACATCTTCGTTTGCCAATGCTTTCAATATGGACAAGTCTAACTCTAGGGACAAGTCTGAACTTCTGTCATTTGGTAAGGAGTTCAACAGCTATAACTATAAGGTCTTATGGGTACCATACCAGATAAACCTTATAGCTTCAATACCTCATTCCCTTCTGCAGACAACTTTTCTCTTCAGTGACCGCAGACCCATATTTAGAACAGTGTTGCTTCCAACAAGTGATTTCTCCTTTTGCCAAAATGCTTTCACATAATTATGTTCAAATTAAAATTTTATATTCAAGATGGTTTTCCTTTCTTTTTAATCAATCATACTTTCAAAATTGCCTGCTGCATATTTGTGTGAGAAGGAGCTGGCCTTAAGAAACATGTATACATGTATGTCATACACAATTTAGTGCCATTAAAAATTAATAACAAAGATGAAGAAAAAAAATGACTTATGGGTGCACAGATAGACAAAACATCATGACCAATGGAGAAATTGCTGACTATTAGCACTTCTTACAGTGCTTTAAAAACTTGTATACTGCATCATGCCTGATAAACTACATGTAACTGTCCCAACGCTTTATCAGATAAACAGTTTCAGACTCCTCCAAATCCAGAGTATTTGCAAACAAACAAATAAAAGGCTGGATTTATTTATGACATGGTGACACATTGTGGAAAAGGAGAAAATGCTGTTTACCAGCAATGTTTTCTACCTTCCAAAAAAAAAATTCAATTTTTGAGTCACATTTATTTTATCGTCTGCAAATGCTTTCAAGTTGGATTTAGGTTTTGTAGTATGGTAAATAGTTAAGCAGGTATCCAAGGGGTATTACAAATTAATATGCTTGCTTTAACCCTTTACCACACAATTCCGTGTTTTAACAACCCCCTAGACCAAAGACTTTGGAAAACATTGTGATAAAAGGAGAAAATGCTGGTAACGACCATTTTCTCCTTTTTCCCACAATGTTTTCTACCCTATTAAAGAGAAGTTGG
Organism: Hippopus hippopus; assembly: GCA_946811185.2. Lineage (NCBI taxonomy): Eukaryota > Metazoa > Mollusca > Bivalvia > Cardiida > Cardiidae > Hippopus > Hippopus hippopus. The sequence continues at coordinate 37,163,389 of OX328099.1, read as the reverse complement.
GCCATTTGAGCCACATTGAAATTGTTGTCTGCAAAAGCTTTCAATTTGGATAAGTCTAAAATTTTGTCGTCACTTAAAAAGTTAAGAAAGGTGCTTGCTTAACACAGGCACATTTCAACATATTTGCCTTCTCCGGGTCTATGCTTGCTTAACTCTTTACCAAATGACAAAATTTGAGACTTGTCCAAACTGAAAGCATAAATTTGCAGACAACAAAATAAAATGTGACTCAACAATTGAAATTTGTTTTGGGAAGGGTAGAAAACATTGTGGGAAAAGGAGAAAATGCTGGTTACCAGCATTTTCTCCTTTTCCCACAATGTTTTCAAAAGGGCTCTTTCTCAAGGTTGTTTAAAGTCGGGATTGTGTGGTAAAGGGTTAATACTCCTTGTCTTATTACTAGAGGTAGCCACTAAGACAGGTTTTACTGTGGTGTAATGGTGGAAGGTAAAAGAAAGCAGAACATGTGATTCTATTATTAACCAGAGGTGTTACTATCAGCCTTTACCTGATTTCCTTATCGATGATTACGGTACCTCTTTACCAGACAACAAAACTTTTTACAAATCCATATTGAAAGCATTTGCAGACCACTGATAAAATGTGCCTCAGTTAATGGAATTTGTCTTTGAATGGGAAGAAAATATTATGGGAAAAAAGACCAGCATTATATTTCATGATGCTTTCAAGCTCTTCATTCTTGAGGGTCATTCTAACATGGTATTGTCTAGTAAAGTGTTACTCACTTATTAAGTATTTCCAAGCATCTGGAACACTCTCTCCCAAGACATCAATTTTGGCAAACACTGGAAAATTGACATGGTAAAACTCTCCAACAAATTTCTGGATCTCTTCATCAGTCTGGAGATAGAGAGAGCAAGGTAAAAAAAATACAACTAATTGTATCAGATTAGATAAATATAATAGGATTCTTCTGTTAAAGTCATTTCCACCCTTGACCCTACCAGAAACAATCTTGTGTTTAAACGACCCTGAGGAAGAGGGCTTTTGAAACATTGTGGGAAATGGAGAATATGTTGGTAACCTGCATGTTCTCCTTTTCCCTCAATGTTTAAAGTGCCAGAATTTTAGCTTCACTTAATTTCTTGTTGGCAAAATTAATGTTTTCGATATACTAAAATATTATTATGTGGTAGAAGAGTTAACCCTTTGCCAAATAGTCCCGTATTTTCAATGTGTTTGTCGAAAAGGGCTTCTGAAAACATTGTGGGAAAAGAAGAAATTGCTGGTACTCTGCATTTTCTTCTTTTCCTGCAAGGTTTTCTACCCTTTCAAAGACAAAATCTAATAATTTGAGTAAAGTTTGAATATCTTCTGCAAGTGCTTTCAATTTGGAAAAATCTAAAGTTTTGTCATTAATTTTGATCAAGAGTTAAAGCACTACTGAAATGAGTAAGATCTCTCAATAAGGAAAACAGACTAAAAACATTGCAATTTTTAAGGGGGGTGGGATGCCTGAATATGTTACAAAGTATACGTAGTAGAAAGTGCACATCGAAGATCAGACGGAATAATTCATGCAGTCTGATCTTAATCTGCACTAACTGCAAAAACCAACAAAAGTCATGCTTAGCACTCAAATGGTTCAAGGTTGTTTTTTTTTCAAACCTAATTGTGGGTACTGTGTAGCATTGCCTAATTGAGACAATTCTAGTAAGAACCTACAATATGGGTTCTTATCTAGAGAAGATTTTTAAAAAAATTATCCCTAGTTGCCATGACCTATGATATGTACTGCAAGCTCAACTCATGTAAGCCATGATTTCTTTTCTATAGCTGTTAGAGCACTAAGCACAACTTTTGCTGTTGTTGTTTTTTTAAACAATGAAGATCAAACTCGGACTGCACAAAATTTGCAGCATGAATTTTTGCCTACAGAGTTTGCTTTTCTGGCAAAAACAGTCCCGGAATTGCAATGCTTTGGTCTGTTTCCTTTAGTGAGAGACAGCCATCTTACTTTCTTAGCACTTTTATCCTTTACCACACAATCCCCAGTTTTAACGACCCTAAAGAAGAAGACTTTTGAAAAATTTGGAAAAAAAAAAGAAAAAAATGCTGGTAACTAGCATTTTCTGCTTTTTCAAATATGTTATCTGCCCTTTCAAAGACAAACTCTATCATTTGGATTATATTTGATTTGTCATCTGCAAATGATTTCAATTTGGACAAGTCAAAAATTTTCTTCTCTGGTAAGGAGTTAAGAGTTAAAATCCAATAAGTTTATCTTAACTCTTTTACCACATAAACTCGTGTTTTAACAATCCTGGAAAAAGGGCCTTTTGAAAACATTGTGGGAAAGGGAGAAAATGCTGTTTACCAGCATTTTCTCCTTTTCCCACAATGTTTTCTGCCCTTTCATAGATAATGTCAGTCATTTGAATCACATTTAATTTGTACATCTGCAAATGCTTGTTTTAAATTTGGCTAAGTCAAAAAGTGTGGTTGTCTGGTAAAGCATTAAGAACAAGCATACTGATAGTATTGCATAGCAATACCCAGTCCCCTACCGGCCATATATATATCGCTGGCACGTATAGTTCGTAAATTTCTGTAGAGAAGAAAGAACATATTTGACCCACTTTCAGAATTATAAGCATTGTGTCTGTCTTTGTATGCAATGCTTTAATGAAAGCCAGATATATAAACATTTTTCCTTGTTAATGTAAGTTCATTGAAGAAGTTTTTTTCAGTGAAATTTTCTAAGTCTAAAGCCCGCAATTTCATCAAAAATCAGTGGACCTGAACGAAACTCGAACGTGATCTGTAACTCATAGTGGTTGACTTACACACCGAAAATCAGCTCAATATCTGCCAGCGTTTAGAAAAAAAAGTCGGAAAACTGTTTTTTCGGTGAAAATTTCTAAGTCCAAGGCCCATAATTTCGTCAAAAATCGGTGGACCAGAATGAAACTCAAACTTGATCTGTAATTGATGGTGGTTGACTTGCACACCAAAAAATCAGCTCAATATCTGCCAGCGTTTAAAAAAAAAGTACGGAAAACTGTTTTTTCAGTGAAATTTTTCGAAGTCCAAGGCCCATAATTTCGTCAAAAACCAGTGGACTGGAACGAAACTCGAACTTGATCTGTAACTCATAGTGGTTGACTTACACACCGAAAATCAGCTCAATATCTGCCAGTGTTTAGGAAAAAAAGTCCAGAAAGCTGTTTTTTCAGTGAAAATTTCTGAGTCCAAGGCCCGTGATTTTGTCAAAAATCAGTGGACCGGAACGAAACTCAAACTTGATCTGTAACTGATGGTGGTTGACTTGCACACCAAAAATCAGCTCAATATCTGCCAGCCTTTAGGAAAACTAGAGGCGCTTGAGCGCCTGTATCGCTCCACAGGCCTGATATTTCTATAATGGCGAAAGGAAGTTTTTAACAATTATCATTCAATCCTGCATTTTAGCTCATTGAAGAAACAATTTGGTAGACAACCACCATAGGAACTTACCTGCAAAACAACAATGAAATCCAATGAATAGTTTTAGAGAAGAAATTTTTCAAAGATTTTACTTTATACCATAAAAGGAAAATGAGTCTCCCATAAAAGCCATGTTTTTTGACAGATCTTTTTTTTTTTAAGGAATTCTGTAAACCTGTATCTAAGGAACATTCCTGCAAAATAATAATGCTATCCAAATAGCGGTTTGGGAGCAGAAGATTTTTAAAGGTTTTTTACTTTGGTTGCCATGGCAACCAGAATTCTTCATGGAACACAATTATTTGAAGGAATTTGAAAGAGGACCACCAAAGGAACATTCCTGTGAAATTTAGTAAAAATCCAGTCAATAGTTTCTGAGGAGAAGTTTTTTAAAGAAAAGGTTTACGGACGCACGCACGGACGAACGGACGGACGGACGCACGACGGACACAACGCCATGACAATAGCTCTCTGGCCTTCGGCCAGTGGAGCTAAAAAGTTCAGAAAGCTGTTTTTTCAGTGAAAATTTCTGAGTCCAAGGCCCGTAATTTTGTCAAAAATCAGTGGACCGGAACGAAACTCAAACTTGATCTGTAACTGATGGTGGTTGACTTGCACACCAAAAATCAGCTCAATATCTGCCAGCGTTTAGAAAAAAAGTCCGGAAAACTGTTTTTTCGGTGAAATTTTCTAAGTCCAAGGTCTGTAATTTCGTCAAAAATCAGTGGACCTGTACGAAACTTGAATGTGATCTGTAACTCATGGTGGTTGACTTACACACCAAAAATCAGCTCAATATCTGCCAGCATTTAGAAAAAAAAGTCCGGAAAACTGGCAGACTGACTGACTGACAGACAGACGGACCGAGTGCAAACCTGAAATCCCCTTCGGCTTCGCCAGTAGGGGACTAATTAAAATTCAGTAAGTCTATCTCAAGCCTTTACCACATATTTTCAAAAGCAAATTCAATCATTTTAGAGGCATTTAAATTTTTGTCTGCAAATGCTTTTAATTTGGACAACTCTGATTTTTTCTTGTTTAGTTAACAGTTTTAAGTGCATCCTCACTTGACTGAAAAAATTCATTTATGAAAGTAATTGTTTGTTGAAACATAAGATTATTAAGCCTTTACCAAACAAGCCTATACCAAACAATCTTGAATTTTAATTATTCGAGGAGGAAGGCCTTTGAAATCATTGCTTTTGAAAACAATGTTTTCTTAACTTTTTACTCCTTGCTTGCCATAAACAGCAAAAGAAGCTTTTGTGAAGCTTTTGTGGACAGTGCAGGTCAAGATCAGACTGCACAGAATGTTCAGTCTGATCTACACTGTGCACTTATTTATTCTAGATTATGACTAAACTGTCTCTTCATCTTGCAATGAAACTGTATTTGTAACTGTTAAGAAAGTGTTATTTATTTATCTGTTTGGTAGTGAAAGAGTTAAAGACACATTGCATCATTACAGCCATACTTAATTATTCGTACGCAAATGCTTTCAATTTGGAACACGTCTAAAAATTTGCTGTTTCGTGAAGAATTGTGGAAGCGTAATGCATACTAATTATGATTTCTTTCATTCACTTTTTAACCTTTTAACCTGTTCATAATTGTTGATTGTATAAATTACAATCAGCACTAACTATCTATACCTTCATAAGCTGCATCATGGTGGAAAAAACACACTCAATTTTGTGATGTCTATGCTTTTCTATATCCTAAACTAACATCTAAATTCTAAGCAATCAAATTCATTTCAATATACGATATGCAGAGGCAAAAACACCATTCTCCTTAAACATAGGAAACTTAAGTATGGTAAAATTTGACCTACTCTTTGGGACTTAGTGACCATTATTCACCTCATGCAAGATGAACAGATAGAATAGTGATTTCATGTATAACATCATATGCTAAAAATAGAATTTGCTCAACTTCCATGGAATTAAAGGACATAATAAAGAATCTACAGTAACTGCTGACAGTCATTGATACCTAGCATTGCTCTATTAATCATAAGGTTTTGAGGTTGAATCCCAGCTAGGCTATCACACACCACTGATATTACATGTACATACCCCTGGTTCCTGATTTCCAAACTGGTTACAAGGAAATGCTAAGACTTCAAATTTCCCATTTATTGACAGAATATTCTTTAATCGTATCAAAGCTCTATAATGACTATCAGTAAAACCACACTCTGAGGCAACATTTACAACAAGGCTGATCTGTAAGCAAAGAAAAACACATACTGGTAACATGTAGATCTAGATAGATCTATAATCCTAGTTCTTTATATCTTCACTGCCATTTGCATGATAACCCTTTACCACAAAAACCTGAGTTTAAACAACCCTGACAGGGAAGGCTTTGGAAAACATCCTGGGAACTGGAGAAAATGCTGGAAACCAACATTTTCTACATTTCCCACGTCTTCCTCAATGTCTTCTGCCCTTTCACTCACAAATACCATTATTCGAGCCACATCTAATTTTTTGGCTGAAAATGCTTTCAATTTCGATAAGTCAAACAGTCGTCAATTTGTAAAGTGTTAAAAAAAACTGACAAAGTTTTAGACTTGTCAAATTTGAAAGTAGACAACAAATAAACTTGTCGTCTGCAAATCCTCTCGATTCGGATGAGCCTGATTTTGTAGTCCGGTATATGTGATATGGGTACTGTATGATTGGGGCCTCAAAGTTTTGTGGTGAACATTTAAAAATTGTGCTAAAGGTCAGAGAGATATCAAATCAAACGAGCAGTAGAAAAACAGAAGTTGTTAATAGTGATGAATTGTAGATCAAGACCTAGTGATGCTGAAGAGTTGTTTCGTCTGCTTACCTTGCCTCTGTATCTCTCAAGAGACAGAGTGTTTCCATCACTTTCGGTCACCGAGAAGCTATAAAAGTCTCCCAACTTTTGATCATCTGTTACCTGGGAACTCACTGTATGACTGATCTGTCCAAAGAAAGGAACAAACAAGAAAAGAAATTTCAGGCCCATATCAGTCCGGTGACAGTGTGATGAAAGCTGGCAACCTGCCTATGATACTCTACTTAGAACTAGAAGGCCCAAAGCTGGTACCAGTTAAAAGTGTGCTGGACCATTTCCAGTTCCAAATGCCCTTGCTCTTCGTACCTGCCTTTCTTCAGCTTTCATCTTCCTTATTTTTCATTATTGATATAACAGAAAGTTTGTATACAGATTACTAATTAACTACCAATAGAAACAGTGGTGTAAAAAGGTAAAGGTTAATTGATTAACCGAAATTCAAAGACGATTTTTAACATCCAGATTGAAGTGAAGGGGCTTTACACCCTCCTCCAAACAAGGGAGTTAACAAGTCAAGGGAAACAACTTTTTATTATACATTATAACCAATCATATTAAATAGCTGGAAAGCAAGAACCAATAGGCGAGCAGCATTATTTAAACCAGAACGAGCATAGACTTGAAAATTGTTCCGCAAAAGTTAAAAGTCATTTTACAGAAAAAAAAACCACATTGTGTTATCATTTGTAAGGTATGGTCGGTAAAATCATGAAAGAAATGGTTGACAAAGTACCCCTCGTATTTTGTTGTGTATAAGACTTTTATTTCGCTTTATTTGTGCGGGATGCGGTCAAAACGTACCCAAACCAAAACGTATCAAAAGAAAAAATCAAAACGTAGACGATACCCAAAAATAAAGTCAAAACGTACCCAAAATAAAATTTACGGCATAATACCGGAAAACGCCCCTCTACTATATCGCGAAAACCCATGAAAATCTAAATCTTGCGTCAAAAGAATTTTGATTTCTTATGGATTCATTCCGTATACGTCAAATACAATATTGGTCTAAGGAATAAAGCACAGAATTTCATTAATTTGTAAAACAATACCACATGTATGCATAGGGCTGTATAGTGGAGGGGCATTTGCCGGTATTATGCCAAATTTACTTTGTACCACTTTGTACAAAAATTGATATGAGACAAAAATAAAATATAGTATTTATTTGGGTGACGGATGTTTCGGTAACGGACGAGTTCGGTAAATTGGACTTGCAGAGTAAATCAATTGGATGTTTCGGTAACAAAGCAAATTTAGTGTTTATGTACCATCACGTTTTTCACACCCATTACACGGCTACTCACACGTTATCATGAATAATATTTTTAGTATGTTTTACCTGCCATGCTTTACTTATTATTTTAATTTTCTTATTTTCGAATTTCAGTCATAGTTGAGGTAATGCATTATATACGTTATACTAAGCATATGTACCCATTGTATCTCCAGTTAATCAATCATCAAGTTTTATAGAAATGTGGAAATAGTTTCTTTAAAATAAACTCTTGAACAAAACAAAGCCATGTATTGGGTGTGAAAAATGTCACGGTGTATAAAAACTATATAGTTGCCTTGTTACCGAAACACCCCACCTTCGTTTAAACTGCAAAAACCTAACTTAAACTTTCTGTTAGTCAAAATCTGATTAGCCTGGCATTTTCTACAGACTCTGAACTAAAGTATGATACCAGATTTGTTGGTCTTCAGTAAAACATGCGACGAGAAATAAAAGAAAATTAAGTGCACACTTATTTATGAAACTGAGTATATGTTTTCCATGAAACATTTGATCTACTTAGCTATGTATGTTTCATCATTAGTTTCAATCATATACATGTAAGACACATCTATCATAAAGCTACATTAAGAATCATTAACTTTCAAAATGGTGAATACAATACTATCTACTAATATTTTACAAAGATAAAAGATGAAAACACTACAAAAAATCATGGGTACATTTCAACTTCACATTGGGTACGTTTTCACTTAGCTTGGGTACGTTTTGACTCTACTTGGGTATGGTTTGACTCTATTTGGGTGTTTTCACTTGGGTACGTTTTGGTTTGGTTATGTTTTGATTGTAAATCATTTGTGCTTATTTGTACAAGTTTGTTCATTTCGTTTTCTGGAGCAATCAAATTGCAAGAAGTTTGAGAGATTTAGGGTTGTTTCGATAACACTGTGAACTAATTATCAGCAATAGGTCATTTGACTTGCAACAAGTGATCAGAATATCATCAAGTCAGTCTGAGAACTCTTTAGAAACTGGGTCCCAGAACTGTTTAGTCGAATTATCTAGACATGGCCTCGAGTGTCCGCATTCTGTGATGATACGGATTAAGGAAACAACATGATAAGATTAAAAGTTTAGACTAGAATATGAACTACAAAGTACCTTTCTTCATAAAGAAATTATTTCTCATCATTTTCATGTAAAAAATTATAACTTGCACATTAATTACAATGGTACATAAAAAGATGAGGCTACACTGGTGTAAACGAATATCACCGTCCAACACAAGTGAAACTGCCCCTGTAAAATGAATAAAACAATAACAATTTACTTTCTGGTTGTGTAACTTTGTTACTCTTTTCAAATACCACTATATATAAAAATTATACAAGTACCGGTAACACATAAGAATTTATCTGTCACACCATCGTTAGAATTGAGAAAGTACAAACTCTCCATGTATAACAGAGTAAGCCAGTTTCGATGATTCTAGTTTACCTGAAAATGGAGGCCCCAGAAGGGTAAAATGAAATACAAAATCCACAGCATTATTTAAGCAATTTCATCATCTCCATGGGATGTTGATTGTATAGCCCTTTCCATGGAGAATACCTGAAGCTCTAGTCTCAATAATGAGACAGTTGCGGTGCTTCTTTTTATATTTGGACATTTACTGTTCACTGCACCGTCTCAAGTCCATCGTGAAATTTCCTGTAACAAAGATAGAGCGCTGCACTTTCTTTCAGTTTCGTTGGTTTAATCTGTCTTGCAGCACAATGCAATTAACTTTTAGTAACAAACATGGCAAAGTCACAAAGACAAATTATTAAATCTTTCATTACCTAAAGCGCTTGTAGAAGTCATTTATAACATTGTAGAAGTCATTTGTAACATGAAAATCTTAAAAAAAAAAAAACTGACGAAATATATAGTGTATGAAGGCCATTTTGTGTCTGTTTTCGGGTACGTAAACACCTCAAGTAACAGATGAAATAAACTGTTTTTTCTCCTGTTTAGCATTTAACTCTTTACTAAACAACAAAATTTTAGACCTGTCAAAATTAAAACCACTTGCAGACGACAAACTAAATGTGACTGAAAAATTAAAATTTGTTTCTGCAAGGGTAGAAAACATTGTGGGAAAAGGATAAATGACATGTGTATAATTTCATCATGGACCAATAACAAAAAGGCAATGTGTACGAGTTTCAATGATCAAACAACACTGCGAAACAAAATTTCATTAAAAAAAAAAAGAGATAGAATATGATTTGTAGTTTCATTTAGAAAGATTGCATCTATTCTACAGCCATTCTTAACAAAACAAAATTGTGTAGAATCAGATCAAATTAATTTTCAAATAGGCAAGTTTTGTAAAAATAACTTTTATTACTTGAGAAACTGGCTGTCAGTTATACTGCTGATGTATTCTGTTGAAAGTATCTAAATTTGTCATTCAAACAGCGACAAAATTCGATGTCAGAATTTGCTAAAGGATACTATGATGGAACCGATGAGAGGTGATGAATGTCAAAATAAAAAATAATGTATGTCAGGGCTTATAAATAGGACTACCAAAGATCCCGTGTTTTAAGATCTGAGAATAAAACTTTTGAAAACATTATGAGAAAACAAAATACTGGTAACCAGCATTTTCTCCTTCTCCAACAATGTTTTTTAGCCTTTTAAAGACAAATCCTACCATTTGAGCCACATTTAATTGGTTGCCTGAAAATGCTTTCAGTATGGCTTTAAATACTCTTAAGTTTTGTTGTCTGATAAAGTTAAAATAGCTAGGCATCTGCTTCTTTTCCACTTAATTTTCTGGTAAACAGTAAAAGAGAAGTTTCTTGACTTCTTCACTTATGTATAAAATTTTTACAGAATACTATGTAATAGATTACAACTTTTGCTATACAATCAGCCTTATCATGGTCCATATATTTGTTTTTACTTATCTTTTTTTCTGTTTCGTAATTTCTATTTTCTAGAACAAGTTGATGATTCCATATCTTGGAGGTTATTGATACAAAAAAGTATAGTGTGATGTATTGATATAACTTTACACACATACAACAGAGAGAATTTACAGTAAATCAACTGCCTGTGGGAATGTTTTCCCTGGATACAGAGTTATCTGGTGTTTTAAGGATGGATGGGCCCGTCAACAGAGCTCAGACAAATCGATGGCAGCAACAAAAGCCGACAGATGGAGAGGTCAACCAGTCTGTGAATGGTAGCCTTAATAGGAGTTGTGGACCATCCAAGACACCAATGAAAAATGGCAATAAATCAATGAATAAGACACCATCTGCTGGTTCTGGAGGTCATAAAACTCCAAAATCTGCTGGTATAGTATTTTACAGTATGTTACTGTATTATCATTTTACCCTTTCCCAATTCCCATACAATCCTGAGTTTTAACAACTCTGAAGAAGAAGACTTGAAAATAATGTGGAAAAATGAGAAAATGTTGGTAACATTGAACTATTTACTAGGTATTTTAATATCAGTTTGTCAAAATATGTAGATTGGATTATGAGATTACATAAATATTTGATGTAAATGATCATTTTGCACACCTACTAGTTTAGATTTTTTGATAAAATCGGATGTAGAAAAGAGTTAGCTTACCTAAAGAATCAATCATGGTCAAATGTTTCATTTACTTATCATAAACAAAAACTAGATAAAGGTGAATTAATGTTGGCTACAGTAATCGTACATGTACATTTCAATTTCATTGTTGTGCCATTGACTGGAACTTCAACCAAGCATACTAAACCCTTTACCAGACGACAAAAATTTAAATTAGTCTTGTCCAAATTGAAAACATTTGCAGATGACAATTTGCAGACAACAATGTGGCTCAAATAATGCAATTGCTCTTTGATAGGGTAGAAAACATTGTGGGAAAAGGAGAAAATGCTGGTTACCAGCATTTTCTCCTTTTCCCACAATGTTTTCAAAAGGCTTCTATCCCAGGGTCATTAAAAGTCCGCATTGTGTGGTGAAGGGTTAAACAGATCGTCAGACTTATGCTATTAAACTGCCATTCATCTCAATGGTATGAATGGAATTTACATATATTTTATACACAGACTTGTTTACATTTGACCTCTGCTCAGCCTTTTATCTACCTATTTTCTGTTGTAAATGTAAACTTATTTTTGTCTGTAAAAAAATGCATATATCAGAAAATTATGCACATGATTACAATTATTTCTTACAGGTAAAAAGACCCCAGGTAAAGGTTCCAAAACTCCAAACGGTGGTGACAGGTTCATTCCAAATAGAAGCACAACACAGTTTGACCTAGGACAGTATATGGTGACCAAAGAAAACTCTTCGAAACCTGATGATGAGGAAATGCTGAGTCCAAGTAAACTAGAATATCAGAAAGTTATGAGCGAAAACTTAAATGGTGATATTCAGAATAAAAGAATTATCTCCTACAAGACCAAAGCACCCAAGGCTCCAGAAGGTATGTGGAATTTTTTATCAGGTGAAATTATTTCTTCACAAGTATGACAATTTATGTATCTGCACTTGACAAGCTGATAGCAGAGGAATTGCTTGAAACAAGCAATTGCTCTTTTTCCCTTGCTTTTTTATTTTGTTGTATTAAAAAGAAATGTTAAGTTAACATATAATATATATATATATTATATAAGCCATTTGTGTAATGGGGGCTGTTTTAGATCTATCAAACACTATTTTAACCTGAAAAATTGTTTTTTAGCACTACTGGCTGTAATCCAGCAGAGCTTATGTTATGGCATATAGTTTCCATCATCCATCAGTTAGTCTTTTTCTTGTTAGGCGATAAAGTCTGCATTTGTGGTTGGACTTTCATGATACCTGCAAAGTTTGTTTATATCATCAATGGCTTGAACCCTATTGATTTAAAAAAAATCTGACCATCAGTAAGGGAAAAGTAGCCAATTTAAATTGAAATTTTACATTTGTTGTTTATATGACAATTGACAAAGTTGCATTTGCCATTGTGCCGTCAGATTTTCATGAAACTCACACAGTTTGTTTATATCATCAATAGCTTGGACCCTATTGATTTGGAAAAAAAAATCTGATTATTAGTAAAGAAAAAGTAGCCATTTAAAGTTAAAAATTTATGTTTCCCTTTTACACTATAAAGTCCACATTTGTGCTTTGGTTTCTTTGAAACTTGCATAGTTGCTTTATTAGTTGTACAGTCAGGTGGCAGGGACTTGGAAACTTGTCCACAGCTGTGGCGAATCATGTCGCCCCGAGCCAAAGGTATTATCAATACCTTGAACTCTATTGATTTTGGAAAAAAAACAACAAAAATTTGAAAGGGAAAAGTAGCCATTGAAAATTGAAAATTAACATTTCTTGTGTATGTGGTAAAGTCAACATTTTTTATCCAATTCTTTGCAAAGTTGCACAGATCAATTGTATTATCAATGGATAAACCCTATTAAAAATGAAGAAAAGCAAGCAATCAGTTTAGGACAAGCAGCCAATTGATGACTTAGAAAATTGTTTACTCAACAGTCAACACAGTTCACATTATTGATCACATTTCTTTGCAACTTGCAGGGATTGTTTAATACAATGAGTACCAAAACCCTATCAAATTTGGCCAGATTCCAACAATTGGTTTTGAGAAATCATACTTTAATTATTTCAATTTTTGTTCAATTCACCATGCCTATATAATGACGTATGCTAGAAAATAAGCAAAAATCACCGCCAGTAGAGCGATTTAGGCCCTTAAGGGCCTCTATTTTCTAGTTTATAATCAGCTGAAGGTGAAATCTGTCTTGAGCAAAGACTTAAAGTAACAAACAATCCTAGTCTTTCAAGACAGATGCCTGATTAATAAGACATTTTTACTTTCAAAAGTAAGATCCTCTGACTTGAAATCATTGTTGCTTAACACCCTTTACCAAACAATCCTGTGCTTAAACTTCCCTAGGGATAAAGCTTGTGAAAACACTGAGGGAAAAAGAGAAAATGCTGGTACCCAGCAATCTCTCCTTTTCCCCTAGTGTTTTCTACCTTTTCAAAGACAATTTCCATCCTTTTAGCCTCAAAAGCTTTCAGTTTAGACATGTCTAAAATTCGGTATCCCATGTTCATTGTACACTGTAAATACAGTAAAGAGTTCATACAGGTGGCAGCAGTAAATAAATGTGCCAAGCCTGGCAGCCTGGTAGGTCAGTTAGTTACAGTAGCATGCACAGGGGTGTCTGGCTGGTTGGAATTCTTTCTGAGGATCGATGATAGTCATTGCGACAGGATTCGTTCCTCTTTAACCACTGATCATTGTTTCAACAATAGTTATGTGGGACAGCAACCAGTGGATTTGGAAGAATAGTGTACAAAGTACTGATTGAAGAAGCTCCAGAAAAGCATGGATAGTTGCGAAATGTTGTTGAAAATGGCACTGACCACTGGGGTGTGATTTGTCCTACTTTCAGAGGATTAGAGGGTTTCCTCCCTTTGAACCTAAAACTGAAAATTCAAAACTGTCCCAGCTCATAAGGATCTGCTCAGGAAATATTTATTTGCTGAAGTATTAGAGAGGGGGGGGGGGGGGGGGGGGGGGCAGAGCCTGGGGCATTTTTTTCCCCTCTCACATTTTCCTATCACACCCTTGTAAACATCATACATGTACATGCAAACGAAGAAACAAACATTAAACAAGTGTCGACTAACCCGGAGATGACTGTATTTGATAACTTGTCATTTTGTGACCCATTCAATGAATGCTTCTATTTTCCTCTTCCAAGGTTATCACAATTCACTGCAAGTTTTATACAGCACATGCAAAACACCAGCTAGTACTGCCAAGAAAGCCTTGAGAAACATTCCACAAGTACCAGAGAGGATTCTGGATGCACCTGAAATATTAGATGATTACTGTAAGTTTTTCTTGCTCTTTATGTACATATTTATCAGTCACTAGTCATGCTACAAGTATATAATAAGTGTGTACCTAACCTGCTACTGTAAAGCCTATTTTATGACTGACTGTCCAAGAACTAGTGCAACTACACTTTAGTAAAACTACATGGAGGTTGAACTGATTTTTTATGTGGTAGGAAGATGCCTGCTTATCAGTCTAGATGACATTGTGTGAAAAATTCTTTTGTACAGTATTTCCTTTATAACAGTGTTTTCCTCGTCGGTGTCTGTCAGTTGCTGCTAAATCAACTAGTGTGGGCTTTTCATCAGCAAACAATAGTCCAAGTTCCAGTTGGCAATTAGATGAAATGTTGCTAATGTTTTTATGCCTTACATATTTTCTTCAGACTTGAACCTGCTGGATTGGTCAGTGAACAATTACTTGGCTGTGGCCCTGGGCAGCAGTGTTTATTTGTGGAATGCAGCATCAGGGGACATCACTCAGCTTATGCAGCTTGAACACCCTGAAGATTACATTGGAAGTGTCTCCTGGGTGAAAGAAGGCACTTTTCTGGCTGTTGGAACAAGTAGTGGAGAAGTACAGGTAAGGATAGATATCTCAAGCAAGGAAGATCTTCACAGTGACTTTTTTCCACACAATTCAAGTTTTAACGACCCTGAAGCGGAAGGCTTTTGAAAATTGTGGAAAAAGGAGAAAATGCTGGTAGTCAACATTTTCTTTTGTTACCTCAATGTTTTCTACCCTTTCTCAGGGTTTTCCCTGGACTTTCACATATGGGGGATCATTTGAAACGAATAAAAGAAGGCAAATCAATTTAATTTTGGGGGACATTTAGGGGTCAAGTTTCAAAGGAAAACGGGGTCAGGAAAAACCCTGCTTTCAGATACAAATCCCATCATTTGAGTATCATTTTATTTTTCTTCTGCAAATGCTTTTGATTCAGACTAGTCTAACATTCTGTTGTTTGGTATAGAGTTAAATATATACTGAACCAAAAAAGAAACTTCTGATTTCTATACATATTTTTTTTAATGTAATGAAAAGAAACCAACATGTCCAATGCCCTACATTACACAAAAAAGAAAATGGTAAATTCGATTTTCTCGTGTATTCACGGACCAGTATAATCCGTGTTTATAAAATCAAACCTCTCAGTCTGATTTAATAGACTTTGTTGCCAATAAGAAAAAGTCGTTGAAAAAAAAAAGAATTTTATTAAGTTTTCTTTCTTTTTGATATGCCTAGAATTCCGCAAAATTTACGTGAATGTGCCATTGGAATGCTTAATGCTGGTATGGCAACGAATGAGGTTGCTAGGGTTGTTGGCAGTTCTAACCGTTCTATTTGATACCTTAGGCAACGTTTCCAACCAACAGGGCGTACGGAAGATTTATCACGTAGTGGCCGTCTGCGCGTCACAACGCCTGGTCAAGACCGCTATATCATGAACAGTTGAACACACACCTACGCAATCGTTTTCAAACTGCCACTGCTGCTAACACCCCTGGTACACATAACAACCGAATATCTGCCCGAACTGTACGCAATCGTCTGTGCAAAGGTGGTCCACGTGGACGTTGTCCTTATGTTGGCTGTGTATTGACGCGACGTCACCGTGTAAATGGTGTTAATTGGGCATGTACACACCATCGCTGGATAAGGCAACAAAAGAACAGAGTTCTTTTCTCCGACGAGTCGAGATTTTCCATTCATCGAAGTGATGGCAGGTTTCGTGTATACCATAGAAGAAATGAATGTTGTGCTGACTGTTGTGTACTTGAACAAGATCGTTTTGGGGGCGCAGGTTCCGTCTTGGTCTTGGCAGGCATTGTACGTGGTTATCGCACACCTCTCATCGTGATCAATAGGAATTTGAATGCCCAATGCTACCGAGATGAGATTCTTGCGAGGCACGTCATCCCACTGTTTCAAAATAATGCCAATATCACTCTGTTTCAACATGATAATGCCACAAGCCACACAGCTAGAGATACTGTGAATTTCCTCAGGACGAATAATATTGCATTCGTTAATGATTGGCCCGCCAAAAGTCCAGATCTGAATCCCATCGAACACCTGTGGGATAATTTGGACCAGCGTGTTTGGACCACCGTCGAACATTACTGAACTAACACAAGCCTTAAACCAGGAATGGAATAACATTCCACAGGCAGAAATCAACACTTTTGTCGGTTCTATGTGCCAACGATGCCAGGCAGTACTCGATGCTCAAGGTGGCCATACCCGGTATTAATGTGTGATTTTGTTCTATGACCCCTACCACATTTAATCAGCCATTTCATCAGTTTTCCGTGAAGGTACACACAAATTCACATTGAAATACTCTTGGAATACAAGTAAAAATAATTCAACCTTCTTTCCATATTTACATATATCTTCACTTAAAGACAGCGGAAGTTTCTTTTTTGGTTCAGTATATGCGAGCCGTGCTCTGGCAAAAGGGGGCTTACTGCAGCCCCGTGATGCATGATACCAAGCAAGCCATTACATACTTATGGATCCATAGTAGTCAATTTTTTTAAACTGCTGACTAAATTTTAAGGTAAACTGGGCCTTTGACATACAGAAAATTGAGCAATAGTGAAAAGTTTCGGCCCAGGTCAGCCTGCATGGACTGTGCAGGCTGACCTGGGTCAATACTTTTCGCAGATGCATTAAGCCCCCTTTTCACAGAGCATGGCTCAAATTATCTTTTTTTCAGCTTGAATAGTATTTGTTTTCCAACAGTTTAACTCTTTAGTCTCATGTATTTGAAACATTAGAAACTTTTGAAAAAATTATGAAAACATGAAAAATAACAAGTCAAATGGCCTTCTAGTAGACAACTTGGGAGTCAAAATTCGGGCAACCATTTCAAGATTATTTTTTCTGCCAGAGTCTGAAACTTTGACAAACTGTATTGTAACTCATTGTCATAATGATGTTCATACTTTAAAAGTGGTTAGAATTATATTTGTATTTGTGAGCATTTTGACCTTGTTTCTTTTGGCAGGCAGTAGGCTTAAGTTTTCCATGTTGCCACAGTTTTTCTTGTCCATGTAGATGAAAATTTTGACCAGATAACAGATTCTTACAGATGTTTTCGGTTTTTCACTAGATAACATTATTAACAACGTATATCACAAATTTTTCTAACGGACAGATTTTCTTTAAAACTTTGCACATACAAAGCTCATCATGTCTCTAGGAGATTACAGTAAAAAAAATTATGGGTCATCATGCTCGTTTCTGAGAAATCTGCCTTTGAAAAAGGTATATACAGTTTCAAAATTCAGCTTATATTGGATTTAACACGCCTTTCTTTAATTAGTCAGTTAAACAGGAAAATTACTGGAAGAATATACAAATACATGTATACATCATTTTAATGAAAACTCGTTTAGTTTTGCACAAGAAATATATAAAAGCCTGGTTTTGAGCATGGTAAATGACTAAATGTACAGATATGCATGTTATATACAGAACATTGAGTTAAAAAGACCACCTTAAGGGTTAATCTTTGATAAATACATACTTTCAAACGGACAGATTTTTCTTAAAATTTCCACACTTAAAGTATTTATTATTCTAAACAATAAGAAAAAATAAAAATGGCATCTTTCCATGCTTATTTTGTCAGAAAAGAAGGATGAAGGTCACTGTTGAAGTTGATATTTTTAAGGTAAAAAAATAGGATAAAAGCTCAGCAGACATTGTGGGAAAAGGAGAAATTGCTCATTAGGAGCTATTTCCCCTTTTCCAACCATAATTTTCAAAGTGGAAACAGCTATACTTCCACAGCTTTAAATTTCCTGCCTTTGTTTGCTTGTTTGGTGTGTAACGCCGTGTCAATAGTATTTAATTATTTCACGGTGACAGTTCACAGATCCATTTTTTTCTCTGTACTAATATTACCCGAAGAAAGTGCTACTTGTTTCAGTGTACCAATATTATTACCATATGTGCAAAAATAAATAGGTGCACTTTTTATTCACTATCCATGACAAAAACACGCGCAGTAGGATGCGCGTGAACATTTGTGATATACGTCGTTAAGTGGAAAAACTTTAAAAGTTTACTGGCATGAGGAGGTTTGAACAGAACTTTCAAAATATAATTGTTACTTTTATTAACAATTTTTGTATGTCATTCATCTTGAGATTCTTGAACAGGCACTTGTTCTCCCTCAGACAGTTCTATTTTATTATTGTAAACTCATGAAGGGTTCCTGGTTTCATGAGAGGTTGACAGAGCATATTGTTTAGCTAACTTAACTCTTTACCACATGACAAAATTTTAGACAGATCCAAATTGGAAACATTTCCAAAGGACATAATAAATGTAGCACAAGTAATGGGATTTGTCTGTAAAAGATAAGAAAACATTGTGGGAAAAGAAGAAAATGCTGGTAAATGTCTCAAAAGCTTTCTCTCTCAGGGTCATTAAAACTCGGGATTGTGTGGTTAAGGGTTAACTCTTTACCAAATGACAAAATTTTAGACTTGTCCTAATTGAAAGCATTTGCAGACAACAATTTAAATGTGACTGAAGTAAATTTGTTTTGGAAAGGGTAGAAAACATTGTGGGAAAAGGAGAAAATGCTGGTTACCAGCATTTTCTCCTTATTCCATGATGTTTTCAAAAGGCTTCCTTCACTAGGTTGTTAAAACTCGGGATTGTGTGGTAAAGGGTTAATGAATGTGTTGTCTACTTCTATTCAGTTATGGGATGTTTCCCAGCAGAAGAGATTAAGAAATATGACAGGACATGCTGCTAGAGTGGGATCTCTTGCTTGGAATTCCTACATTCTCAGCAGGTATGATGCTTTTTAAAGTCCTCTTTTTAAAGTAATTTAATACAATTTTTTAAGGCTTAAAATATTGAAGCGGTGCAATGATCTTGGCAGTGGTCACCATAAACCATGTCCCACAATCCAGAGAACACAAATTTGAAAGAGACAGTTACGATTCAGCATTTGAGAGAGTGAGGAAAACCAAATCTTCAGTCTGCATTTACCAACAATTTTGAATAATATTATAAGTCTGATTCTAAATTTAGAAAGTGGCATAATTTCTGAGTGGCACAACCATTGGGTGTAGCAACAAATTACATGTGACAATGGAATCTGGTCCACATGATAGCCTTTATCCTTTATAAGGCAGAAAATAGAGTGGGAAATGACGAGATTGCTGTAACTGGTATTTGCTCTGCTCTCAAAGATGTTTTCATAAGCCTTCTTCCATAGGGTCATTAAAACAGGAGGTCATTTGGTAAAAGTTTAAGGATTTAAAAAATACAGTTTTCAATTCGTACAAGAGCAAGGTTCCATTGCATAATTCATGGAACCAAATGAAAAAAAAAAAAATTACATATTTTACTTGATAAGATATTTAATCACATAGTTGTATTCATGTAACTGAACATCCACAAATTATCCTTTGATGTACTCCTATGTTTCAGTGGATCTCGCAGTGGAAACATACATCATCATGATGTGCGGGTATCGCAGCATCATGTGGGTACCCTGGCTGGTCACACACAGGAAGTGTGTGGTCTGGAATGGTCATCAGATGGTAGGCTCCTAGCGAGTGGAGGAAATGACAATCTCTTGAATGTTTGGTCAGTGAACAGCACACAGTCCCAGGAAGGTGGAAACGAACCTCTGTTCACTTTCTCACAGCATTTAGCAGCTGTAAAAGTGAGTTTGTGTCATAAGCTTAACTGTGACTTGATAATGATATATGTAATTACATTTTTTTCCTAAATATTATTACTGTAGCAAAACTGAAGCATTCAGGACATACATTAGAAGTGGCCGGTCTACTAATATGTCCACTAGTCTTTAGGCATTCACATAGGTACAGTGTACATGTAAATTATAAATTGCAAATTTCTCCCTCATTTATGCTTTTTTTGAAACTCCAAATATATACCAGAACCTGCAGAAAGATACAAGTTTTGGTTGATTATATTTAAGCACCATTTTTGAATAGTGCATGTTAAGTTTGCCCACCTTTTTCGCGGGGGGGGGGGGGTTTGACTTCTTTTAAAGGTACAGTCAACAAACTTGTATTAACTCTACCACACAATCCAGAGTTTTAACAACCCTGAGGAAATACCCTTTTGAAAACCTTGTGGGAAAAGGAGAGAATGCTGGTTACCAGCCTTTTCTCCTTTTACCACAAGGTTTTCTACACTTTCACAATTTCCATCATTTCAGTTGAATTTAATATGCTGTGTGCAGATGTCTTCAATTTGGACCAATTTTAAAACTTTGTCGTTTGGTAAAGAGTCAAGCAAACAAGGCACACTCAAAATGTGCTTGCTTAGTACTGGTACATCTCCAAATATTTTTCCTTTTCTAGGAACCTATAATGCTTGCTTAACCCTTTACCAAACAATCCCTGGTTTTTACGACCCAGAGGAAGAAGCCTTCCGAAAACATTGTGGGAAAAGGAGAAAATGCTGGCAACCAGCATTTTCTCCTTTTCCCACAATGTTTTCTACTCTTCTAAAGTCTAGTTTCAATTTTTGATTCACGTTAATTTTGTCGTCTGCAAATGCTTTCAATTAGGACGAGTCTAAAATTTTGTCGCTTGGTAAAGAGTTAATAGAGGTTGGTTGCTTTACTCTTAACCAGAACATTTTAGACTTATCCAAATTGAAAGCATTTAAGACAACAAATCAAATGTAACTGAAGTCATGGTACTTTTGTGTGGAGGGGTAGAAAACATTGTTGGAAAAAGCAGAAATGCGGATTACTGGCATTTCTCCTTTCCCTCATTGTTTTCAAAGGGCTTCACTCTCATTGGCATTTAAGTTTGGATGTTTGGTCAATAGGTAATAGAGATAGCCACTAAGAGAGATTTATCTCAAGTTTTCTCTTTTCCTCTCTCCTTTTGTCTGGCTTTGACCCCTCTCAATTCTGTGTAGGGTCTATTCTTAACAGTATGATGCAAAGTCCATAAGCTGAGCTCAGAGGCACAGTCAGTATTATTATACTGCAAGAAATTTCTCGTGATCTGATTGGATAATATGCCCTGAACATATATGTCATGTACACTGGCAAAAACCACGTAAAACCAGTTTCCCTTTTGAGTGCCCCGTATACATTACTACAGCTGCAACACAACATCCAAAATGGCAGCGTCGATCGATCACCAGACTGCACGTTTATGCACCAAACTGCACGTTTGAGTGACGTCCGTTCTCAGTGACGTCAGTTTTCATTGAATTAGGGCACTCAGAAGGGAATTTTTATTTCGCCAGCATACTTGATTCGTGAGACTATAAAACAAGAAAATTTCGCTTAACATGCTTTGAAAGGGTAAAACTTTGCACTTCGGCTCGGGGCGACAGGATTCACCACAGCCTTGAACAAGTTTCCAAGTCCCCTGCCACCTGACCGTACAACTAATAATGTACAAGGCAGGGGGGTCGTTGTTATGTCATAATGAATCCCAAGCTCCATTTCTTTCCTAAGATTGATTATAGTCACGGTTACAGAATTAATTTCTGTACTAGCAATAATCATTGTTTTAACAGTAGTTTATTTTGAAAGGAGCCAGTGGCTTGGGAAGAATATTGTGCAAAGTACTGGTAAAAGAAACGCCAAAAAAGCATGGATAGGTGCACTGGTCTATGTGAATTGCAAGAATTAATGTTGTAAACGGCTGTAAACATCATACAAACAAAGCCAGTTACACTTTGGAGCTGGAATTTTTAAGCCATTTAACCCTTTACCAAACAAACCCATGTTTTCATGACCCTATAGAAGAAATCCTTTCAAAATATTGTGGGAAAAGGAGAAAACACTGGTAACCAGCATCTTCTCTTTTTTCCCACAATGTTTTCTATCCATACAAAACTGAATCCCACAATTCCTGGAAATGCCCTGAATTTGGACAAGTCTAAAATTTTGTCATTTGGATAAGAGATAAAGACAGGGTTTAGGTAACCCTTTGCAAAACAACCATGTTCTTAATGATTCAGAGGAAACAGGATTTTGAAAATGCTTATATCCTGCAACCTTGCTTGCCCTCTTGTAGATTGACATTTTATGGTAATGTTTGTTTGGCTGTTATTTCCTCACAGGCTGTAGCATGGTGTCCTTGGCAAGCCAATGTTCTAGCGAGCGGCGGAGGAACATCAGACAGGCACATACGGTTTTGGAACTGTAACACTGGAACTTGTATAAATGCTGTGGACACAAAATCACAGGTAAAAATACATTTTTATGAAATATTTTGATCTCTTATCCTGGCATACGGGAAAACAAAGTTTTAGACAATGAAGCCTCTACTCACAAATACAACAATTATTGTTCCAGTGCCATTTATTACTTTTTGAAAATATTATGGGAAAGGAATAATTGCTTTTAACAATATTAACAATATTTTCCTTTCTTTCAAATGTTTGTATTTTGTGTTTTTGGTGATACCTTTTCTAAAAGAAACTGGTATCTATCATAAACCTTTTCCACATAATCCGGACTTTTAACGACCCTAAGAAAGAAGGCTTTTGAAAACATTGAGGGAAAACGAGAAAATGCTGGTAGCAAGCATTTTCTCCATTTTCCATAATATTTCTACACTTTCAACGACAACTCTCATTATTTGAGCATTGACTTAATTGTTGTATGCGAATGGACCAGTCTAAAATGTTGTTGTGTGGTAAAGAGATAATGGTTTAATATTTTGAAAGTATGTAAATTACCACCAAAATTCTTTTTATGCACTACATTAACCCTCTCTCAAACAAACTCATATTTTAACAACCCTGGAAAAGATGATTTTGAAAATAAGGAAAAAGTGCTGGTAACCAACATTTTCTCCTTTTCCCACTATGTTTTCTACCCTTTCTGGTGCAAATTCCAACATTTTTGTCCAATTTAATTTATTGTTTGCAAATGTCTTCAGTATGGACAAGTGTAAAATTTTGTCTTTTGGTAAAGGTTTTAAGCTAACTTAAATATAAACTAGCTAGAAGGTAAGTATCAATAATAAAAAAAGTTTCTTGGCATGAGAAACTCCTTTATATAGCAGGCATGTTTGTAAAATATCTGTAGTCTACTGATATACATAAGTGGAAGTACACATGTAAGAAATACTTGCACTGACGGGATTTCCCCTCAGCTTTAAAAATTGGGGGTCATTGTGACCCCTTGCCTCATTAGTTGCGGGTCATTTCTTAATCTTAGGGGGTAAAAAAAATGGGTCTCTTCGTCGTCAAGCACGGATTACAATGCATTTCACATTTAAACTTCAAGAAAGTAAAAGTCTGTAAGCCATTTCTTTTGGAATGCTCAATTTCAATTTTTGACAGACGAAACATTCTCGTCCGAATCGCTGCTTGACGTTGCTTGATCGGCAATTGTAGGAAGCAGACGATAAAAAAGGATGTTTACCTCGTCGTGACATTATTTTCCGCAAACAGAACAGACTGGTAATGTGTACTTTTATCTACCAGAAGTCGCGTGAAATAAGCTTTGAAATACAGAGAACCCAACCAAGACTTTGACTGGGCCCGTATTTACAAAACATGTCCATTGTACTTTACGGCAATAATGCGTAAACCAGTCTTATTCTATAAATAAATTACTGGAAAACCACTTTTTTCTAAAATAAACCATGTAGTTAAAATAAGAACGGTGTTCATCTGATCTTGAAGCAAGAACAGACTTGGATTTATGACGCTTTATTCAATTTCCTATATGTTTTAGATTTTGGAAAGTTGCGTCACTGATGACGCACTGTTATTTTTGGGGGGGGTCATTTGAGTTAAAATTGCGTCATTGACGCAGGATTTGTGCGTCATGGAAAATCCTGCACTGATAATGCTTTCAATTTCAGGTTTGTGCAATACTGTGGTCCAAAGAATACCGAGAGCTTGTTTCTAGTCATGGTTACGCTCTCAATCAGCTGACGATATGGAAATACCCGGCCATGACAAAGGTAGCGGAGCTCACAGGTCACACGTCTAGAGTGTTACACATGGCCATGTCTCCAGATGGTTCAACAGTGGTGTCTGCAGGAGCAGACGAAACCCTCAGGCTGTGGAAATGTTTCGAAGTTGATGTTGAGAAAAAGAAAGCTCAAAAATCTGCCTCAAAAGCTAAAGGAACTACAATAACACACAGAGCTACAATACGGTGATACATTGTGGCTTCTTGCAGTATTCATCACTCCTGATGGTCTTGAATTTTTATGGTTTAGGCTTTTTCATCAGAAGGCAGAATTCTTTGTTCACACTTCTCCAAATAATCCCTCGTTTATATTGAAGCTAAAAAGGAAGGATTTTGAAAACTGTTGGAAAAGGAGTAAATGCTGGTTAACACAATGTTTCTTACCATTTCATAGACAAAAATTGTCATTTGAACGCTTTTAAACTTGTTACAGCTACAAATACTTTCACTTTTGTTGAGCCTATAATTTTTTTGTTTAAAGGAGTCAACACATTACATCAAGCCGACTTTTTTTTGGAGTAGACCTCTTTTGAAAATGACGCTGTAAAAGGAAAAATTGCTCACATTAACAATTTGTTGAACTTTTCCCATGTCATAATGTCTTAGTCTCACAGTCATTCACATTATTCTGATGTTTTCAACGTCATTTACAGCAAATTTGTGTCAGCAGGTTGAGAAGTTTTCAGTCTTTACCAAGCAACAAAATTTTGGACTCCTCTAAACCCAGAGCATTTATAGACAAAACTATAAATGTGGCTACAGTGATGGAGATTGTCTTTTTTAAAGGCTTGGAAAAAATGTGGGAAAAGAACCAAAAATTGGTCACCCGCATGTTCTCCTTTTCCAACTATATTTTTAAAAGCTTTCATCCCAAGGTTGTTAAACATCGAGATTGCATGGTAAATGATTAAGACCATATCATACTCGTGAAAATTGGTTTCTAGCCAGTGAAAGTGGTTGCTAGCCAGTGAGTCTTTGAACTCACTTTCATCAGTTAAAAGCCCTCTTTTGTGATGCATATTTTTTATAACACTAATGCATGGGTGGAAGTTTTCATGAATATTCCTGATTTCAGGCCATCAAAAAGCCCTTTTTCTTTTTTCATTTTCCTTATTAAAATTGCTAAATTTAAAGGATTTCAGGATTTCGAAAAATCTTCCTTTTAGCATGAAGCGGGCTTCAAATTGCTAGGAGCAATTGCTTATGGTTTTACGAGTTATAAGTCCTCTGACAGGACATTTTGATAACTTGGCAAACATCTATATCACCAGCTGCTCTATTTTGTTCAAAATCTGTACGAGCTATTTTCTTTTTGGTGAGGGGACCCTTCACTCTTTACCAAATAACAAGATGACAAATTCATTGTTACTTAAATGGTGATTTCTGTATTTGATAGGGTAAAAAACATTGTATGGAAAGGAGAAAGTGCTGATTTCAGCATTTTCTCCTTTTCCCACAATGTTTTCAAAAACTTCTTTCAGGGTCATTTTAAATCGGGATTGTGTAGTAAAGAGTTAATGGCTCTGTTGTTAAAGCATTTGATATCAAGAGGGGTCTGGGTTTCATCCCAGCTTTGGACCCCGGTCATGCAGGATTGTCCTGAAGCTGAACACTGAAGAGTCGCCACCATGTACTAGAAATACAGAAATATGCAAGCTGTTGCTTGATATAACTGAAATACTGTTGAAAGGAGTATGAGGCATGGTTCATACAAAGTTTGTAATATTTTACTTGAATAATTTGAATCTATGTAGACTGATCTGACCAAAACTGCCTCTTTATTGCAGTATCTTGGTACCCTTTTACTTATTTACTTAATCTATCCATCTTGTTTATTGAACAATCTGAAGGATAGAAAAAGAATTTAAACCCACATACTTGGCTCTTTACCAAATGACAAAATTTAAAACTTGAAAATATTTGCCGACGACAAATTGAATGTGGCACAAATGATGGGATTTGGATCAGAATGGATAGAAAATATTGTTGGAAAAGAAGAAAATGCTGGTTACCTGCCCTCCCCCACATTGTTTCAAAAGCCTGTTTCTTAAGGGTCGTTAAAACAGGATTGTTTTGTTACGGGTAAAACCGGACTGTTGTAGCAACATGTAAAGCATGAATTGTCTTGAACCATGAAACAACATATCAGTCTACATTTAATTAAGAACAGGGGACCTCAATTCTTAATTCTTCTATGGGATCTGTTCAAAGTTGTCTGTTCACCCAACTCAATTATAGTTCATTTTTGCCAATCTGAATCATCATTGCATAATTTGTATTTTATTTTGTCTTGAAGTTTTTGTCAATTATTGTTCAGTATTTAACCTCAAGACTATTAAAGTGTGTAACAAGATATTAATGTTGTAATTCATTGCATTACATTTTGCATCTAGCTTTTAAGTAAAAGATATTTAATGCTAACCTTGTGAAAGATATTAGAAGCCACAGAGGCAGCTATTTTCTCAATTAGCAGAAAATTAGATGTGTTTTACAAGGTAAGATTGGTGACAACAGATGTCAGTCTAATTCAGAGGGTGTGTGTCTTCAATCTCGGGATCATAATCTTAACAACTTTGATGCAGGACCATTGTATGCAGCTATACACAAAATATTAACCTTATCTCTTTACCAGACTACAAAGTTTTAGACTTGTCCAAATTGAAAGCTTGTGCAGACTACAAATTAACCCGTTCACAACTGAATAAATAAAATGCAGTTTCTCAAAAGCTAAAAATGTATTTCTTCTGCAAGATCAAGAGGTCTTCTGTGCAGTCTGATCTTGATCTACACTGTCCACAAAAGTTTATGGTGTCGTCTATGGTATGGAAAGAGTTAAATGAAGCGTAAGTTATGAAAATTTGTCTTTGAAAAGATAGGAAACATGCTGGTTACCAGCATTTTCTACATTCCCACAATGCTTCCAAAAGTCCTTTCCCATGTACAGACAACCAATCAAATGTTGCACAAGTTACGGATTTGTCTTCGACAGGATTGGAAACATTCTGGGAAAAGGAGAAGCATTTTCTCCTTTCCCCACAATAATGCCCCACAATGTTTTCAAAAGTTGTATTCCTTGGGGTCATTAAAACTGATGAGAGAGCATAGGGCTACATAACAATGCCTAAAGACCATTTCACAAAGACCTATGTCCTAAAGACCATTTCACAAAGACCTATGTCTCTGAGAAATTGGAGGAGGTATTTAACCCTTTACAAAATGATAAAATGTCAGACTTGTCCAAGTTGAAAGCGTCAGTAGACTACAAAGTAGACGTGGCTTGCATGATGGGATTTACTCATGAAAGGGTAGAAAAGACTGAAGGAAATGGAGAAAATGATGGTTAATAGCATTTTCTCACTTTCCCACAATGTTTTCAAAAGCTTTCTTTGCCTAGTAGTTAAAACTCAAGCTTGTGTAGTAAGGGGTTGATGTGGAGGGGTACAGCATGTATAGCCAGGTGTAATTCTAGCCGTATGTAGCAAAGCTGGTGATTGTCCTCCAATGCTACTGAGTCAGTTTTTGTAGCGAAGTGGTAAAGAGTCTGCTTACAAGAAGAGATCACTGGTTCATGACCCACCTTGGGCAGGTTAATTATCATGCTATTGTAAGATATTTTGCTGACCACAAAATTAGTGACTCGAATTTCGTCTGGGTTACCAGGATCTTGTTTTCCAACACTGTTTTCAAAAGCCTTTTTCTTTAGGGTTGTTAAAACTCTGGGTGTTCCGTAAAGAGTTAACCCTTTACCAAACAATCCCAGGTTTTAACGACCCTGGGAAAGAAAACATGGTGGGAAAAGGAAAAACTGCTTGTAACGAGCAATTTCTCCTTTCTCCACAATGTTTTCTACCCTAAAAGAGAACTTCAGCTCATTTGTACGTATTTAAAAATTTGCCGTCTTTAATTCTGCTTTGAATTCGGACATGTTCAAAATGTGTCTTTTTGGAAAGGGTTAAGGTAAAGCATCAGTAGTGTTTCCAGCATATTTCTGTCAAAAGTATTTGATACAATTTATGAAAAGAATATACTTTTGTGCATTTTCAATGGATGAATTTGTTTAAATTCATCTTATTTAACCCTTTACCGCACAATCCCGACTTTTAACGACCCTGAAGATGAAGGCTTTTGAAAACATTGTGGGAAAAGGAGAAAATGCTGGTAACCAGCATTTTCTCCTTTTCCCACAATGTTTTTTACCCTTTTCAAAGATAAAGTTGAGAATTTGATCCGTATTTCTTTTATTGTCTTCAAATGTGTTCAATTTGGACTGGTCTAAATTTTTGTTGTGTGGTAAAGGGTTAATATTTTAATAAGTTTCTGTAAATCTCCTCAAATAACTAACAACATCATACTTTGTACTGATATTAGAGTGGTTACTTAACTCTTTACCAAATGACAAAAATTTAAGACTTTACCAAAATGAAAGCATTTACAGACATCAAATTACATAGCTCCATGGATGATTTCTGTCTTTGAAAGGTAACCAGCATTTTTCCTGTACCCACAGTGTTTTGAAAGGGCTTCTTTCTCAGGGTCATCAAAACACAGGATTGTTTGGTGAAGGGTTAATAATTAAAAGGAAACATGGCTTGGTTAAGCAGATGTACTCATTTCAAATTATTTTCATATCATACAGTTACCACAGAAATAGCTGCTTTCCAATGCCCATTTCTTACCATTAACATTAGATTAGCAATTTTTTTCATGATACAAATTTGTTGATTTAGAGAAGAATTGGTCTGATTAGGGTGAAAATATATAAGCCATGCTCTGTGAAAAGAGGTTTAATGCAACTGCCCAGGATGACATGAGTTGAAACTTTGCTTTTTGTAAATTTTCTGCATGTGCAAGGACCATTCTAGCTCATTCTTTAACAAAATGAATTTTATGGATCTATCATTATGTGATGACTTGCTTGGTATAATGGATCACAGAGATACATTAAACCCTCTTTTTACAGGGCATATATGTAATAAGATTAACTATTGCAAAAAAACAAAACTCCAAAAAACATTTATGATATACAGGTTTAATTGACATCGTACAAGGAATATCACAGATTTAAAAAGAAAATCAAAGAAAAAATTTTCTTCTGCTTGTATCCATTTCGTGTCTCTGAAAAAAAAAAAAAACACACACAAGAATACATAGGATCTTCCAAGAGTTGGAATTTGAGAGAGAGAGAGAGAGAGAGAGGGGGGGGATCTGACATGAGTTGGCATGTGAGATATACCGGTATATAGGATCTGACACGAGTTGGCATGTGAGATAAAATTTTATCAAATGTATCAAGACTAAATGTTATTAAGAAAGCCTTTGGCCTGCTTCGTAACATTTTTGTCGATGAGTTTAACAAAATTTTCCCTCTGAGTCAACAAATGTCGGATAATTTTTTTCACATAACTATTTCAAACATTATAAATCATGATGTGTAAAATTTTTGGACTGGAAAGAGAAATACTAGATCAGTCAATATATTAGTGAGGTATTTTTTCCAATTACACTTAACCGTATAAGGACCAACAGGATGAGGAGACTCTACAAACAATTTGTAGCAGATGGAATGGATATTAAACTAATGTCTAAAAAATGTTCTGCTAATGTCATTCCCACTTATGAAGTCTTGTACTGACTGTATTATAGTAAAGTCAAAGGATTTAATATCTGACGAAATTTACCTCCGACAGTATTGTTATCAAAAGAGATTCCATGAGATGATGATCTTGGCCAGTCAGATGGCTCGGTTTAAAATCTAGAGTTACAGAGTAGCTTTAACTCTTTACCACACAATCCCGAGTTTTCACGATGCTGACATGAAAGGTTTTTGAAAATAATGTGGGAAAAGGAGAAAATACTGGTTACCAGCACTTTCTACTTTCCCTAAGATAGTTTCTGTGCTATCAAAAAAAAATTTCATCATTAGCACAACCTCAAATTTGTTGTTTGCAAATGCTTTCAATTTAGACAAGTCTTAAGATTTTTTCGTTTAGTAGAGGATTAAAAAGTCATTCATTACTGAGAATGTTGTACATATACTTGTTTGCTAATAACAATGCTGGCCAAGTGGAGCTAGGAATTGAAAAATCAAAACTTGTTGCAATATTTTCAACAAGTTTGAAGAGGATGGTGACTAACCTTGTGAATGAATTCATATTCTCCAAACCTCGAATCGAAAGTTCCTTTCTGTAATGTCCTCAACTTAAGCGTGAATCTTGGCCCTAGTTCCTGAAGTCCAACTCTTTTTTCATTTCTAAAAATGTATCTGAAACAAACAAGACACAGATCAACTGTAACATGAAAATATGATCTTAAATATCAAAGCAGTAATACCTTAACTCCTTACCAAACAAAACAATTTTGGAATCAACCTAATTGAAAGCATTTACAGACAACAAATTACAGGTATTTCAAATAATGATTTGTCTTTGACAGGGTAGAAAACATTGTGGGAAAAGGAGAAAATGCTGGTTACCAGCATTTTCTCCTTTTCCCACAGTGTTTTCAAAAGGCTTCTTTCTCAGGGTCGTTAAAACTCGGGATTGTGTGGTAAAGGGTTAACCCTATACCAAACAATCATGTGATTTTAAGACCCTTTAGAAAACTGATTTTGAAAACAGGATACGGAGAGAATGGCAGTAACTAGCATTTTCTCCTTTTCCCACACAGTTTTCTAACTGCTCAAAGTCTGAAATCATCTCCTGAGCGACAATGAAAGTGTATCTTGCAAAATGCTTTCAAGTTAGACATCTCTAAAATGTTGATATGTGGTAGAGAGTTAAATCACAAACAGTATGCATGTACTTTGGAGAGTTTAAAATGACAAGCTTTCTATCCACAGGACAACTTTGGGGTTTCTTTCTGTGTCATGACTTTAATGTTAAAATCTTTAAGACTGTTAAAAACATTCGCGGACAACCATTAAATGTGACTAAAATGAATGGCTTCATCTTTGAAATAATCAAACTCATAATCTCCTTTTCCCTCAATGTTTTCTACCCTTTCAATGGCAAATTTCATAATTGGAGCCACATTTAATTTGTTGACTCAAAATGCTTTCAATTTGTACAGCTCTAAAACTTTATCGTTTGCTACAGGGTTATCACTGCAACTAATTTGCTGGTAGCCAGCAGTTTTTCCTTTTTCCACTATTTTCTACCCTTTCTATTTAGGCCGCCATCTGAGCTAATTAAATTTCTGTCTGCAAAGGTTTTCAGTTTAGGTGTGTATAAAACTTAGCCCAACTCTTTACCCACAGAATAAATTTAACACCCCTGAATTTAAATGGGTTTGTAGAGGACAACAGATCATCATGACAAGGGAAAAGTTGCCTACTGCAAAAAATTTTCCATCCGTAACAATATTGACAAAACCGTCTGCTTCAAAATGCAGCATGCATGGGGTTTCAAGTTGCCTCTGTAGGACATCAACTTTAAATATCTGCAAGAATGACAACTTTTTTGAATGTTACACATTAATTTTGTGTGTGTGACAACAATGAGACATACTCTGGCAAAAGGGGTTTACAGCATCTCTGCAATCGATTGAACCTAACAAGTCATCATATAATTATCGATCCATAAGTCCCTTTCTTCTACCAACCGAATCATGAGGTAGAATGGTCCTTGGACATGCAGAAACTGACCAACAGCAAAAATGTTTTGACTGATCCCAGCCTGTACGGGCTGCAGTCTTACATAGGTCAACAGTTTTTGCAGTTGCACTAAACCCCATTCTAACATGACACGTGAATTCGGCTGTATAAACACAGTGCAACGAAAGCGTGGTAAAATCTACATTATTCTATGTAGAGTGACATCATTCTATATAGAGTGACGTCATTCTGTATAAAGTAAGTAAGTAAGTTATTCAATGGAATATAATCTGCATCCGCGTTTTTACTCTAATTATGAACTTGTTTTCCTTTGATTAAGAGTTGGTCATGTTAGAATCGAAATAATCTTCTTTCTATCGTGGTTTATCATTCAATAAACCACGTTGTGAGTTATGAGGCGCATTGAATACACCACTTGGGCTATCGCCCTTGTGGATTATTTATTGTGCCTCATAACTCACAACTGTGGTTTATTGAATGATAAACCACGATAGAAAGAAGATTATTTCTTAATTTTTACACAGCATGGCCCATGTGCATACACACCTATGATGTCTGAAGAATATAAAGTCTCTCTGATTGTGAAAAGTGATTGCTCGTCGGCCATGAAATTCTGGATCATGAGGAAACAAAGAAGCCAACAGTCTTCCAATAGAGTGCCCGAGTCTGGTGTTGAAATTGTTTAAAATTAATTCTGGTCTGTGATCAGATAGTTCTCCTACTCTCTGAAATGTAAAGATAATGAATACTATGATCATGAATTTGGTGAACAAGTGTGTTCGTTTAAATGGACTTAGAAGTATAAATTGAAAATAGAGTTTGCTCTTTCTACATGTTGTAAATCTATTAAACATTTTACCATGTTAACTCTTTTTCAAACGACAAAATTTTCGACTGGTCCAAATTGAAAGCATTTGCAGACGACAACTGAAATGTGAGTGAAAAAAGGAAATTTGTTTTTGAAAGGGTAGAAAACATTGTTGGAAAAGGAGAAAATGCTGGTTACCAGTATTTTCTCCTTTTCCCACCATGTTTTCAAAAGGCTTCTTGCACAGGGTTGTTAAAACCAGGGATTGTTTGGTAAAGGGTTAAACCCTTTCGGTCCCATAGGCACAAACAAGGGCTTTTATGGATGGTATAGATCAAGATCAGAATGCACATATCATGCAGTCCGATCTTGGATCTATACCGACTACTTCTATAATCAATCCTTCAAGATAAAAATCTTCCTGTGTTTCAGCTGATTGTATTCCAGCCATCAAAAGAGGTTGAGTTTGTATACTTGGCGCTGAAAGTGTTTAGTTCTCCAGCTCTCTGAAACATCATACTGATGACCTTTTGGCAGTTTGAATTTGGTGTAACTGTTTTTATGGTTGACTGAATTCAGTAGAAGAAAACATCAAGTTACTATCAACAAAAATCTATCGAACGTCCAAGGACAACTGGTGTCAAGCCTGCTGTCTACTTCAGTGATATATAAATATGTCAAGATTAAGGCTTCCCCTGATATGCCATTTTCAAACTCTACCAATTCAACAGCCTGTCAACCAGTCATCAAGACTAGAAAAAATGAAGTATAACTTACTGACAAAGTAGAAATCATAACTGATCTTCAGTTGTGACCTTGACATTGGACCTACTTAAACAAATGTCTGAAATGGGACTTCTCCTCTTGAGGGAAAAATATAATGCCAAATAATTTAAAAATTATGGCACTGACAAACTCTTTTTGTGATAATTTACATTGCAAACCTATTTAGGATGAAGAAAAATTGAGAAAAATGTTTTGAATTGTATTCATAATGTAAAAGTTGTAACTTAGACAAGCTGAATTAAGATTTTTATCATTTGACCTTCGACTGATCTTGACCTTGGACCTACCTGAACAAATGTTTTAAATGGCACTTCTACACATTACAAGGACAATTGTGCAAAATTATTCCACATTATCCATCTGTAATTGCAGGCATTTGAGCTCTGACAAATCTGGAAAGATGCACACACCCACATACTATTGCTACAGTCACACGCACACATGGATTCTGCATCCGTAACATAGTATGTAATTTTCAGTAACATATCTGTTGGGTATGCAAGATCCATGCCAAAATTGTGAAACTGTCACAATTCTGTGAATGAAGGCCTTCAACCACATTTATCCATGTCTTATCCATATCTCAATGTATCACTCTGCATTTGATTCCAAGTCGTGGACCATTACGGTTTATGTGAATTGTTACCTCTAGTTATGTTCAGTAATAGACTTTGTTCAGCACATTGTTATTCAATGGTACCATCAAAAACATGTCAATACAAAAAGGTTACATGCCAATACTGTGATATTGTTTGAGCTACATTATTTTGCATTCTGCACATGCTTTCAATTTGGCCGAGTCCAAATTTTTTGGTTTGGTAAAGTTAAGGTAAATGGAAAATGGATTTACCTTTATCTCCTTTGTCAGTTTGACACTGGATAATTTGAAGTGAGCAGTTGGACCATCTGGTAAATGAGATATAACTAGACCATCTACAGGAAGGTTAAGGGCTGATTCATATTTTTTTTTTTTCCATATTTTTAACCCTTTACCAGACAATCCCTAATCTTCACAACCCCAAGAAAGAAGATTTTTGAAAACATTGTGGAAAATGGAAGAAATGCTGATAACCAGCATTTTTCCTTTCCTTACAATGTTTTCTAATATTTTAAAGATAAATCCCATTATTACAGACACATTAGATTTGTTGTCTGCAAATGCCTTCAATTTGAAAATATCTTGATCCTTTCTTTGGTAAAGGGTTAACTCATTACCAAACCACAAAATTTTGGACTTGTCTGAATTAAAACATTAAAGTTTTGCATATGATGAATTAAATGTGGAAAAAAAGTTGGTACTGTATCAGAAAGAGTAATATTGTGCGAAAAGGACAAAATGCTGGTTACCAACATTTTCTCCTTTTTGCCTCAATGTTTTCAAAGGCCCTCTTTTCAAGGGTTGTTAAAATATAGGACTGTGCTGTAAAGGCTTAACTTAATTTGATCATCTTTTTACCAGAAAATTTTAGATTTGTATGCACTAAAAGCATTGCAAACAACAAATCTGTAAGTGGTTCAAATTATGAAATTTGTCTTCAGCAGGGCAGGAGATATTGTGGGTAAGGGGTTAAGCGCTTCTTTTTCCAACATTGTTTTTTGACAGCTTTCTTCCCAAGTGTTATAACAAAGAAAAAAATTGTTTGGTTGGAGTAAATTTAATTATTTGCTCCTGAAATAAACTTACTGCAGATAACTAAAAATATTTTTTTCTAGAACGGGGTTAATCAACATGAATTACTGTCAGATATACAAATATAAGGAGAGGCTGTGTGTAAGTGAAACCTTTATCACACAATTCCTGTATTTTAACATTGTTATGACCGCGAGTAAAATATCCAACCGTATTTCATGCTTTCCGGTAGGCTATCGAAAAATATCGGTGAAATATTTTTTGATATTTCATGGTTATGGCCAATGAAAATACCGATTTTTACATTCTAACTCTTCAATTGAAGGCAGAAACAGTTGTTCCTGCGCACTAGTTACCTAGGTAAAATGCGCGTGCCTCACAACCAGATGGAAATATGATGTAATTTACCTTACATTTCTCGCGCTTGACGTAATATTGTAATGCGTTACTATGCGGAGGGGGTACGCCACAGGGAATAACCGAGAAGAAATGTACTGTTTCCCCAAGAAAGGGTTAAAAGCATGAAATAAATAGAATATTTGGGTTTTTTTGGTGAAAGATCGAAATTTATTTCATCTCGTGAACATCATCGGTAATATTATCAATTGTGGCTGCACCACTCGTGAAAATATTACCGATGATGTTCACTCGATGAAATAAATTTTGATCTTTCACCGTAAAAAACAAATATCCTCTATTTGTCCACCACGGGCACCTGACATGTAAATCGTGTTATCTGTCATTTATAGATGGTAAATAACTTGCATCCAACCTTTTTTCCATGTGCAGTAGAACAACCAACTCCTAAACCCTTTACCAGACAGTCCCAACTTTTAACAACCCTGAGAAAGAAGGCTTTAGAAAACATTATGGAAAAAGAGAAAATGCTGCTGTCAGCAACAGAAATCATCATTTGAGCTACATTTATTGTTGTCTGCACTTCTTTCAATTTGGTTGAGCCCAAAATTTAATCCCGTGGTGAAGAGTTAAGAGTAAAAGTTCTAAATTCCAAAGGTAGCTATCTATTTAAAAGAGACATTCTCTCTCATCTAATCAAATAGCCCGTCTTAGAATTTAACAAGAGCACTGCATGTGGGTGCCAACACTCAAATACACTTCCTCTTAGCGGAAAAGTGTAAGTGAAAGAAGGGTGATAACTGTCAAAATTATTTTGATGGTTACGTGCCCTTCTTGTATGGGTTCCCCTTTCGATGGTTAACAACTAATCCGAGTTTGAAGTAAATATCTTCAGTAAAGATAGAGATACCAATATAAAATGTCATAGTTTTGCAAGACAATACAGACGATGATGCTATGGTCATGACAATATTTCGTGGTTTTCTTCGTAAACAGCCCATCTAAAAATAAAATATTTCAAATTGTCTTTTTTTTTTTAACAACAGCTAACAAATTACACTTTATATTTGACAAAGAAGGATACTGGGGATTTTTCTGTCATCATGTACAACAATTACATCTGTAAAATCACGGCCAACAGCCTGTGGTATAATTTTCTTTAAATTCAAAGATCGTCTAGCTTTGAAGTCTATATTTGGTATGATTTTTCTCAGCTCTTTGCAAAACCTTTTTGTCCTCTGAAATTGAATAAAATCTGACTAAATATCCAAACTGGCCATTTATCAATTTTCTACCATTTGTTTAAATAGTAAAGAGAAACTATATGAAACTATTTGGTTATTAACTTCTGCTTGTTGCTCATGCAATTTCAATAATTCAGAGCTAGCTATCTGATTGGCTGAGATGCTATGTCTCAGCCAATCAGATGGCTTCCCTTGGAATTTAGAATGAGGATCAAATTTAGATTTGTCGGAGAATGCAAAACCCAAGGCAACAGTAAAAACAAAAATAAATAAATAAATATATAAATAAATAAATACATAAGTGAATACATAAATAAACTGGACAAAATAATTATAATCTTGTATAAAAATAGTATCATAACTTACAAACGATGCTTTTTCAGATGTAGTCAGGAGTATTCTAGGACTTGTGCTTCTGTTGAAGTATGATGCCATCTCATCCTGGGCCTCATCTATTTTCACCTACAAAATAAGGTGGAAGTCATGAAAGGTCTGGTTGTATACCTTAGTCATGACTCACTTAATCCTATTGTTAGCTCCCATGTTAGTTAGGGGTCCTGCATGGCTCAGTGGTAAAGGGTAGGACTCCTTACATGGTGGTCCTGCATTTGATCCACAATGGAAGCATTTTTTTTTGTGGGAGTGCCTTTTTGCAAGACACTTCAGAGTCCTAGCCTAGTACAGGTGAAACTCAAGACAAAGATGAATAAGCAAGCTGTCACCTTGATATGACTGCAAAAATATTGAAAGCGGCAATAATGTTGAAAGCACAATTCATTCAATCATATTCATATCAATCAAACAAAATTCCATCTTTTGGGTATCTATATCAGATAACTTGATTCCCTACCTCCTGATGCAAAAAATTGTAGTTTGTTGTGATGGTAGTTTATGGGTTGAATGGTGTTTTACGCCTCTTTCAACATTACCTCAGTCATGATGGCAACAGCTCAGATATTCATGTATGTCCTGGGTTTCATTAGTGCTGAACTCTTTACTCTTTACAATACAGTCTAATTTTACATGCTAAAACCTTTAAATGACCTTTTCTTACTTTCAAAGCTGGAGTTCTTGACAATTACACTAAGAATGTTATTAACCCTTTACCACACAATCACAAGTTTTTACCATCCTCAAGTAGACAGTTTTTGAAAACATTGTGGAACAAGAGCGGCAAATTGTCGCAAGATACGCCCGTCCCACCGCCAGTTGTCGAGGGGGGATAATAATCATAAAGGGCAGGTAGAGGAAAATAGTAGTGCAGCAGAAATCATGTAAGTGATTGAAATAGGCATGAATGTCTCCTCTAATGTTAAGGAAACATGCATTATAAAGTTTCAGGTCATTCCAACATGAAAAGACAAAGTTATATTGTAGAGAAGCATGAAAAGCTGTAAAAAAAAATATAAAGAATAGGGAATAATTCCAATAGGGCATTAGGTAAGGTTACGGCTCCAGTGCATTGCACTTTTCGTAACTGCAACAAACATGCTTACCAAGTCTCAAGTCAATTTGACTTGAGGTGACAAAGTTCCGTTCTGGACAAGCAAGAAATACTGTAAAAATGAAGATCAAAGTGGAATTACTCAAAATCCGCGCTAGGTAGAGTTATTGTTCTTGTGCACTGTACTCCATAATATTGCAACAAACGTGCATACCAAGTTTGAAGTCGTTCTGACTAGAGATGACAAAGTTATATTCTGGACAAGCACTAAATGCTGTAAAAATTGATGATCAAAGGGAAATAACTCAAAGACAGCACGAGGTAGAGTTACAATTTTTGCGCACTGCACTTCCAAATATTGCAACAAATAAGCATACCATATTTCAAGTCATTCCTACTTAACATGACAAAGTTATGCTCCGGACATGCAAGAAAAGCTATAAAAATGAAGATCAAAGGGGGAATAACTCAAAATTCGTGCTAGGAAGAGTTAGGGTTCTTGTGCACTGCATTCCGTAATTTTTCAACAATTATGCATACCAAATTTGAAGATGTTCAGACTAGAGATGACAAAGTTATATTCCGGACAAGCAGAAAATACTGTAAAAATGACGATCAAAGGGAAATAACTCAAAGACAGCACAAGGTAGAGTTATGGTTCTTTCGCACTGCACTCCGTATTATTGCAACAAACACAAATCCCAAGTTTCAAATCAATCGGACTGGAGATGACAAAGTTATGCTCCGGACAAAGAACTGGACACTGCCCGCCCGCACGCCATGGGTGATCCCATAATACGTCCCGTCTTCGACGGGCGTATAAAAAGGAGACAAGAGGGCCATTGGCCCTACAGCATTCACCTGAGTAAAGCCATCTAGGATTGATAAGGCTGAAGAGATCCTGGTTGTAAAACATGTGACTGTAAGTGACCTATTTTTTGACTGGCTTGACCTATTTTTTAACTTCAAGTGACTTGTTGGAGAGATTATGAAGAAAAACATTCTGACAACGTTTCATGAGTTTCAGACTGAAAGTATGGCCTGTAAACTGCACACAAGTTTTTCAAAGATTTGACCCAGTGACCTACTTCTGGACCCAAGGCAATCCAATCTGATATATCATCAAGACAAACATTCTGACCAAGTTTCATGAGTATCAGGCTAAGAAAACGGCCTCTGTAGTGCAAACGAAGACCTGGGGCACACCGCGTAAGTTAGTCATAACAAGAGCAGGATTTCTATAATTTTATGTAATTGAATGGCCTACCTCTTCATCCTCGGGGTCAACCATTGTCTCATCAGGCACTCTCATACTTTCAATAGTCTTGGGAACTTGTTTGGGAGCCTAAAACAAACCAATGACAATTAATGATCCCTTAAGTCTTTACATTACAAGCTAAATTAACCTTTTACCAAACGACAAAATTTTAGAATTGTTAAAATTCAAAGCATGTTCTAAATTCAAAGAAATTGCAGACGACAAATTAAATATGACTCAACAAATTAAATGTGACTCAAATGAAGGTGACTGTATCAGAGTAGAAAATATTATGGGAAAAAGAGAAAATGCTGGTTTCCAACATTTTCTTCTTTTCTCACAATGTTTTTAAGAGCCTTCTTTTTCACAGTCTTTAAAACTAGGGATTTTGTGGTTAAGATGTTAAAACCTGCAGATATTCTTTTTAAGTTTTGACAGCCAGCAGACCACTGCTGCAAACACCGTGACACTTGAAATACTATGGCAAAAGGGGACACTGCTTGTAATGATTTCATATCAAGAATTTACAAGATGATTAAACATAAACATACTCTTTGACTCTTTGCATATGATACTAGCAGTGGACAGCTTTCGAAACATTGTGAGAAAGTAAAATATGTTTGTGACAAGTATTTTCTACATTTCTGACAACTGCCTCTATATTAAAAAGAGTTATAAATGCTCAAAGAGTTATACATGTACTCTTATTTATCATGAGGTAATTTTCCATTGAGAAAATTTATATTCAGTTGTCAATTTAGGTGAACCAACATTTTAGATACATATCTCTCTGCAAATTACACTAACATTTCAGTCAGTTACCTTTATGCCAGTCTCTTTTTCTTCTTTCATTTTCCTTTTCTTTTCTTCCATTTTGACCTGAAATGTATTATTGACAAAGAAAACTGCATGATCTACAGTCACAGGTATGTGTCATAATAAATATAAAACCAAACAATCTTGAGTTTTATTATATACCTTAACATTAAAGGGCTCAAATACATGAGTCGCACACGGACAAAATATCACACATAGTAGAAAAGGAACCTCAATCTACTCGGTGACCAATACGGTTCCAAATATGGTATGATGACATATCTCACACGCGGAATACATAAATACTGATTTGCCATTTGATTGGTCAAAACGTGATGCAATGATATTCATCAGCCATTCATAAAAAAGATTTACTACACCACACATCATGATTTGTTTTATTCTTTTTACTGTTTTCAAATAAAATGTCAATATTTGCAAAATTCTGCTGTTTTCAGTTGTAGGTATATAATATAAGGAATGTTATGTTTTAGTAATTTTTCGATGCTTGTATTTGCTTCTAGCTGTGTAAGAAAATTTTGTCATCTTGCTCGACCTTCAGTCTTGCCTGATATCAAATTTTCTCACCCTGCTCAAATCAAGTACAAACACCAGGATTTTGTTATATGTATCTGCAATGAATTTCTTATGCAACATTGTGAGAAAAGGAGAATATGGGCACAACAAGTCAATGGACTTCAGAATAAATACAATTCAAGAGCCAATGACATTTGACTCATTTCTGTGGCCTTGATGTTGGTGCCCTACCACTGGGACCTCTGCTCTGTACATTATCTTATCAAGATACACACATGTGTGAAGTATTTTCAAAATCAGACGAAGGTACATGAGATATAGAGCAGATACAAAATTGCTGACAGAGGGATGAAAAAACAGACAAACAGCATCTAAAACCTCTCCTCTGCACTTCATTTCATAAAGGTGCACACAGCAAAACATTTTCAAAATCAGACCCGACGTTCACTAGACACAGAGTGACAAAAATTTAAGAGCATGTAACCATGACCCCCTTTGGGTTGAAAACCTCTGCTCTGGACATCATTTCATTTGGGTCCATATTTGTGTGAAATATTTTCAAAATCAGACAAGACAAATTGACGGACAGATCCAGGACCAAGGGCATAACCCTAGGTTGGCGTTACCGATCGCCAAAATCGCCATTGGCAATTAAATTTTACTGCTGGCGACTACAATCATCAAAAGAACTGATATATATATTGGCGATTGTTAAAAATGTGATGAGATAAAATTGCCGACCGTGAACAACTGATCAGTTTTGTATATTGAACACCTCCTAAACTGTGAAATCGGCGCGCCTCAACTTGATTATCATATATACTGGGTATCCTAAGCTGATAACCCTTGTATCTCCCTTAACTATCCGATAGACGAAGATCCGATTTCCCATTACCAGTTATCGGGTAGCTCGTTCTATAAATAGATTACATGAACAATCGCAACTTTTTAGACGCAATAGGGCTGAACGAATTAATGGAGTCGTTTGTCAAGTAAATTTGACAACATCGATCATAAATGTTTTTTTTCTGAAATACTTGACCTTTTAAGCTTTATGTGACTTTATTAGATTCTTTTCCAGAGAAACTTTTTTTTTCATAAAAAGTAATGGATGCTAGATCCATATTTCGCCAAATGAGAAATATTGTCGCCAGATATTTTTTGGCGATCGGCAGTTTCAAGAAAGGCTAAGT
This sequence comes from Hippopus hippopus, assembly GCA_946811185.2. Lineage (NCBI taxonomy): Eukaryota > Metazoa > Mollusca > Bivalvia > Cardiida > Cardiidae > Hippopus > Hippopus hippopus. The sequence goes on along the minus strand of OX328099.1, from coordinate 37,121,308 downwards.
GTGGAACGATATTTCTTGAATCATTTGAAAGACAAAACAGATACTGTCAGTACATGTATTTTGCGATGAATTTTAAAAATTGGATCATACATATCTCTTGCAATGCATGAAATTAATGGTTGGTCTGAAGAAAATCAAATAGCTGTTTAGCAGACGACATATATGTGGACTCGTCCAGATTGAAAGAATTTGCAGACGACAATTAAATGTAGCTCATGAGGTGTTTGAATTATGCATTTGCTATGGTAGAAAACGTTCTGGGAAAAGGAGAAAATGCTATTTACCACCATTTTCACCTTTTCCTAGCATTTGCAATAGCCTTCTTTCTCAAGGTCGTTCAAACTGGGGATTATGTGGTGAACTGAAGGGTTAGGCCCGATTCAAATATATACACATAGATCTATTGTTGAATTTATGAAACTTTTAATCATTCAACAGCCTACAAGCACGGGAATTTGTGGCCGACTTTTGACGTTTCAATACTGGCCTGTCTATTGTATATAATTGTAGTCTACCATCAGAAATATTTAAAAGAACTCAAAGATTTTTAGATCTACAAATTATATCAGTGATGCAAAGCTGTAGATCTAGCTTTAGATTAATCATACATGACTTAATGTTATGAAATACTAAACTAAGAAAATGACACAATCAAAGACTGAGTCAAAGTGATTAGGTACATTGACTGAACCCGGGTTTTGACCAACAAAAATTTTGGCTACTAAAAATTTTTGGCTGGTGCCAACCTAGATAACCTAATTATGTCCTTCTGGGTATATGAAAATGAATTCCTATGAAAAGTAACAGTATGAGCATGATTCATTCTGATCCTTTGATTATTGGCATAATTGATTAACCTCAAGATAATGCACCGTTTGTTCTAGATGAGTCTTTGTGTAAAAATTTGAAATGTTCTCCACTGTTGTTCCATGAAGATTCAGTATATATTTTTCAACAATTTTAAGTGTTATTTGAAATGTATATTCTTTTAACGCTAAAAAAACACATGGAACAAGACATTAAGTTGTTAACTCTCAATATACATGTACCTTAGTGAAGGTATTTTTTGTATTACTAATAAATGCTATTTTTGGTGTCATGGAGGCAAATTTTGAGAAAGTAAAAACCAAATCTGAAAACATGTTTTTAGTTAAGTTTGCCTTCCATGTTGAATCTATAAGCAGAAACATCATGTAAGTGGAAATAATGAGAAAATAACCCTTTTCCCAATCCCATCATTGTTTCAAATGCTCTGATTGCTTATTTGTAACTTTTTGTTGCAAATATTTATAAATGAATATTGCAGGTTATTAAAATGTGCATTCTGACCACATTTCATGATTATCGGGCTGAAAATGTGGCCTCTAGAGTGCTCACAAGGTTTTTATAAGATTTGGCCCAGCAAACTACTTTTTGATCTGAAATGACCCAACTTCTAGCTTGTCCAAGATATTATTAAGATAAACATTCTGATCAAGTTTCTTGAGTATTGGGCTTGAAATATGCCTTCTACAGATGAAAAACATACATCTGGCTGAAAGATGACTGGTAAAATTTTGCTTCCAAGTACACAAAATTTGTTAGCAGATACCAGAAAAATCATGTCAGAACAATTTTTTCTGACAATGTAATATGGGACCCCAAAAATCAGGGCTTGGACTAGTCCAAATATTTAGACGTATATATGCTTGTTTACCTTTCAACATTTATCTATAGGACATTTCACATTTTACTTTTCTTTTGCATGTTACATGATGAATGTCAAAATGTAAAATAACATACGTAGGGTCTTATAAATAGGACTAGGCTTGGACTACCCCGGATTCCGGGACTAGCTCCGATGTTATTTTTGTGATTGTTTCTCCGCTAGCCCCCACAGCAGCCGCTCTTACGACCCATCTGGAGTGAAAAATTAAAATATCGGCATCATTTCAAATGGCCATATGCGTCGGTCTTTTTTTTGTCAGTGAACAATAAGGTCCTTAATCAATAGATTAATGATTAATCTTTACAAAAACACCGAAATAATTAAAAAATGACAGTGTTACCTCCTTGTAATTCCATTATTTCGGAATGTAAATATCCGTTGACCTACTTCCCTGGAAATTGAAACTAGGCTTGACATTTACTTTGCATGTTTCGCAAGTCACTTCCGGTACATTAAAGTTCTTTTTTTTCACAATTTATCAGCTTCTGTGTTATCAGCGTGGGCATAAAATGGAAAGCTAAAAGTACTGGATACCTTTCATTTATGAGGAGTCGTATTTATCACTTAAATTGCCGATCACACAATATCATTTTTTCAATTCAAATTGACCACGCATGCGCACTTAGGTGAATTTATAATGACTGTTTGTTTACAAATTAGCCAGATGTGTTTATGTCAAATAAATGGTAAATTACAAAAATATGAACGAAAACCTTGCACTTAACTTGGGTGTCACCATGAAGTTAAATCATTTATCTATCGATTCATGTCCTTTTTCATAGCTGACAAGCAGATTAAAGACACATTAATCAGACTGAAAGATTGACAGGTAAGATTTTGAAATTTCCAGATGGTGTTAAAGAAGGGCTGATGTGAATGGGTGCAGAGACCTAGTCACAAAAATAACTTCGGAGCAACCCTTCAGACTGAAGGTAGGCTTGGACCTGAAGCAATGCAATAACTCCGAATATAAATGCAGGTCAGACTTGATTTGCTACTATGTTTCTTACGAAGTGCTTTCTAAAATCAAGTGCACTTAGGGAAAGGAAAGGGGATCTAGGAAGCGGGAACATGATAATTGATCCAGTTAAGTGCTCGCGAAATCCAATTACAATAGCTGTATATGAGTAGAATTTTTGAAACGACACTGATCCTACCTTCTTCTTTGCAATTTTCATTTTCCGGTACATTTGAGCTCTAAGCTGTTTGTTTTTCACCTCTGATATATTAAATTTGGGAGCAAAGCTTTCGGTTTCCATCTTCGACAGCGTGTTTTGCTTAGCGATTTTCATCCATGAACGATTATCACGAGCACCGGCAAGAAAATCAGTTTGGGTCAGTCTATTCACCCCACGACATACCACAACACCCCAAGACACCCCACGACACAAAAATATCGATATGTATTTTCATTATAAATGTCTAAAACATGTTTGTATGTAATATTTACTATTGTATTACATATTTTCCCTCATATATTCCAATTATTACGAGACCTTTTACTAAGAGTAACATACATTGCCGAGCTCTGGCCCAGCCTGGATCCAGTTTCATGAAAAAACGTACATGTAAGTCTTTTATTTTACTCAAATCTACTAACAGATTTATATCCCAACTTAAGTTGAGTTCGTTATTGGAAGATACATTTCACTAAAAATTAATCCTAGGCTGACCGTCACACACATTTCAGACTCAACTCAGGAAAATAATGGACTTAAATCTGTTAACTGAATTTAGTCTTTTAATTTTGCGTAGTTGAGTCTGAAACGTTGTGTCAACTAAGGATTTGAGAATGTTACTACAGTTTGTTAGTGTTTTGAGTAGGGATCGAACCCATGATCACAAGTTTTCTAATCTTCACCTTACAACTGAGCCACATAGGACTCCCCTTTTTTTAAACTGTCCTTTACAAATTAGTAGTCTGATGGATTGGTTACAATAAATCTTTGAAAGACGGGACAATTCTGATCAGCAAGACATATTATCAAGCTTTAGATATCAATCATACATGAAAAATTTTCAATACCTACCAACCATTCATTAAAAAAAAAAAAAAAAAACCTGGTTTTTGCTTTTTTTAACTTTTGCAACTTTTTTTCTTGTTTAAGCCTTGAATCATCAAGTTTTCTATCGGCGACTAGAACTTTGACAAACTGTACTGTGACATGTTGTTATACTCATAAAAATATGCATACCTTTGATACAATGGGCTTGCTATTTAAATCATCCGTTTGCCAAATTCTCCTACCCTAGTTTTAAACCAGTGTCATGGCCAACTGCCACGGCCATTCCTCATTACGCACATTCATTATATAACGGCCCAAATACGAAAAATGCGTCGGCCGTGTCCTAACTGTCAATTTTTGCTAAAATCAATTTATTTCTCTGTATATTCTGATAGTAATCGTATAAAATCATTCATGGAAATGATTCCAACTACTTTTTCATTCTTGAAATAACACTCTACATGTAAAAATTGATTCGGCTCATTTTTGGCTATCGGCGATCGATGGTGCCTAAAAACTACCCTTGTATTTTTTATTTTTTTTTTTTTAGAAATCAAATAACAGCTTTTTAAAAAATTTCGTTACTTAATTTAGATATATTACACTAATAAAAATACATAGATTTAAAGGCACCTTAGCAGTTTTGTTAATGTCGTGCCTTGTTCTATATAATGTCAGCGATTTTAGAGACAGATACATAACGACGTCTTCAAATCGAGGCAATGGAGTACTAACTTTGGTCCACACACTCACATAAACGTATTATACGACAGGTAAGTAACGAACGACAGATACGTTCTGCGTTCATGTATGTTAACCATTATGTTAAGTTTTATGATATTGTGTCATCTTTTTTCGGATTTATGGCGATAACAAATGCGGACAGAAGACATGAGCGTATGAAAAAAAAAAGAAAACCTTAACGTTTAAAAAAAAAAAAAAACACACACACACACACACACACACACACACACACACACACACACACACACACACACAAATTTAAATAATACATTTGGAAATTTAAATAGAGATCACAATGGTTGACTTTTGGTTTATTTATTTTGAATCTAATGCAACATCTCAGATCAAATCACAGTGGTTAGTGTACCTTCCCATGATTTCCTAGCTAACTCAAACAACATTCTTTCTAAACCATTGACTGCTAGCTCACATCCATCAAAGGTGTGAATGGCCGCGATTAAAATCATTGGAAAGAAGTTCGCCCAGACTGGCTATCAATCTCGTTACCCAAGACCATGTCGCCTCTCATATCTGATGTAAGTGATAAAGAGTAAATGGTTGGAAAGAACGCTGAGCAAGTTCTTGCGTGAGTTTTAGCTTTTACTATTAAACTTCTAAATAAACAAAATGAAGATTACCAGCCAATTGTATATACTGAAAAGTAGCGATTACAGAGTGCTTGGAAACAATTTTGCTGTATCGCAATTCTCTTTTACGGACAATGTAAATCAAGATCAGACAGCACAAAACATGCTGTCTGATCTCGGAACTACAATTTCCGCTAAAGAGCACAGAGTCACGTTTAGCAGCCGAAGGTTTAATTTTTTTTTTCAGTCTGAAATTAGTTCTATTTGATAAATAATCCCATTTAACCTTTTACCACACAGTCCCGGGTTTTAATGACGCTGATGAAAGAGGCTTTTGAAAACATTGTGGGAAAAGGTGAAAATGCTGGTAACCAGACTGAACGTGTAATACTTATGCATTTTTCTGTACTTTATATGTATGTATCATTATGTTAACAGGCCCATGCAGTTTAAACCCCTGTAAACCTCGGTTTTTATAGTCAAAATTTGGGGTTACAGGGGTTTGGATTATGTTACATTATAGAATAGGGATTTCGGGTCCTTTTCATAAATGCATTAATGAGGCAGATCTTGAAACGAGTACCCAAAAATCTTGGCTTGGATGAGAAATAAGGATAAAAAACATCGCCGTTTTTCTTCAAAAGAATGCAACTGACACCATGGAACGTGACTTTATAGTGTATAGGTATGTTAACGTAATGTAAGTTTTTCTTTTATTTTTTTAATTGTATAAAAAAAAAAAGACTATCTATTTTTATAAAAGTAAAAATTAACTAAAAAGAAAAGAAAATGACTAATACAACGAGAGAGAGAGAGAGAGAGAGAGGGAGGGGGGGGGGCAATGGGCCATAGATAGAGCGCTTCCCCGTGGTGTGGCCTGGATGCAAATGCACATGCGTTAATGTAAAGATAAATATAGAATCATTTCTGTTATTTTTTAAAGAATGTTTTACTTGATCCATTTGTAACTGAGCGCTTTTAATAGCTCCTAATATTAGCACAGGCTAAGTATTGTAAGTACACCTGAACTCGGCAATGTATGTGGTGGTTACACTGTAAAAGGTCTCGCAAAAGTTGGAATATATGAGGGAAAATAAGTAATATATTAGTAAATATTATATTGAAACATGTTTAAGACCTTTTTTATGGAAAATTTATATCATTACTTTGGTGTCATGGGGTGTCTTGGGGTATCGTGGTGCATTATGGTGTGTTGTGGTGTGTCGTGGGGTGAATAGACTCACCGGATCGGTCTAATTACTCCACGACTCAACACAAATCGGGTTATACCGGGACTCCAATTTCATATGAATAACAATTTTATGTTGTTAGTCCATTATATAACATGAAATACTCACCTATTTATCTTCAGGTGTGTTTATCATTTGTTTTGTTCTAATCAATTAAATACAGGATGAGTATGCTGCCTTTGTAAAATAATGTGAAAATAGGCAAAACCTAGAAACGTGTGAAAGAGACTTTTTCTCAAACATAATCGATACAACAACTGATCAATTCAGATGTGGTTACATGACATTGCCCAACAAATTTTTGTGGCAGCGCTGCTTTTTTCCATAAAGAATTTTAGCCCCAAAATATCAAGAGTCCCTGATTAGAATCCCCAGCTGGGCGAATTTCTTTCCGAGGATTGATGATCGTTATTGCAACAGAATTCATTCATCGGTCACCTCTGATCATTGTTTGGGTGAAAGTAGGTGGAAAAACAGCCAGCGGCTTTTAAAAAAATGGTGCGAAATCGTGATAAAAGGCTCTTCAGTGATAAAGGATCTTCAGGAAAGAATTGACTAAAGTGCTGGCCAGCGCGACCGATATATAACTTAAATAATGTGGTGTTTAACACCAAACAATACAAATACCCCTATTCATTATAAGGATGTATGTAATTAGAAAATACACGTTCTTTCTGATCATTTTCATTTCACAATGCAGGGCAAGAGAAAAAACTATCCGAAAAAAAGGGGGATTTGTGTACATGTTGAACAAGAAATATCTCTGAACGTAGATAGACGGCGTAAAAACATTATCTAAGGGACAAAACTCGTACAGCCTTTATCTCAAATTCTTAAGAGTGACCTCCCTTATCATGATTTCTCCACAACCTCCGCCCATCGCTATCCGGATTGAAAATAGGGACAAAAATCTATCCAAAAAGAGCTTTAATTAACTGTTTAAAAAAACTTAGTAATTGTTCGCGAGGATGTATGGTGTACATAGTCCTAAATTGCTTCGTTTATGCATAAATGCATTGAGATTCCTCATTTCGGATGTGATCGCTTTGAAAAATTTATCAAAAGTTTTTGACACATGAGGCCTTACTTGCCCTCGTATTTTTACCTGTCAAGTTTCGTTCTGAATATTAGTAATTAATCTACGTCACCCTCTCAGCAATTTGATATCACATAGCCAACTTTGACGGACACGCCTTATCAGCAGTCTCGCATATCAACGAATCGATGAAAATAATCGATATCATACGTAAAGGTTCGGGATTTTCCGGAGTTCGGCGAACTTAAACCGTGTATAATCTTACATCGATAGCCAGCAGCTATAAAAGAGAAGACAAACGTAACATTACTTAAAAGAAGCCTGCTTCAAGTTTACAATCCTTGCCTAGACTGTATATCTGACGTTTTTCTTTTTTATTTCAACCTAACCCTTTGTCTCCTAAAGGTCAGTGTAGCCTCTGTAGATCAGTCTCTTACCACACAGGATATGCATAGGATATGCACCCTTATCAGACTGCACAGAATCTTGGATTTACACCATTACATACAGCGAGAATTTTTCTTGGAAAAAAACAGTTAAATTGCTATGTTTGAGTTTTATTTGACGGTTTGTGATTAATTAATTCTTCAGTTTAAGGGTTAAGTTTTTGATTCTCTGAGACATTAACTGATAACTTAAACTGCTTTGTGCGAGTAAGTGCTAACAATGTAGACAAATAATAAACTGCACCAAAAAGCAGTCTGATCTTGAAACCTAATGTGTCCAAATGCTGATAGTAATAATAATACTGGCTGCACAAAACAAGCAGTCTGATTTTGGACCTAATTGACCCTTTACGTCGATTTTTTTTATGTTAAAAAAATCCTTGATATCGCAATATTATCCGCTGGCTGAATTCAGCAGAAAATTCGGCGTTTCGATAGTACCGCTTTAAGCCTTTACTATACACTCCAGAGTTTTACCGGCCCTGAAAGAAAAGGCTTTTGAAAACATTGTAGGAAAAGAAGAAAATGCTGGTAACAAGCGTTTTCTCCTTTACCTACAACATTTTCTACCCTTTCAAAGACAGAAATTATCATTTGGCTTACGTTTGAAATATTGTCTGTAGATGCTTTCAATTTGGTTGAATCCAAAATTTCGTCGTTTGATAAAGAGTTAAACTATTAAAGTGAACATTTGATTTATGTGGTAGTTAATTACCTTAGCAAAAAATTCCATGGTTTTACGACCCTGAAGAGGAAGGATTTTGAAAACACACGGAAAGGAGAAAATGCTTCCAATCGGCAATTTCTCGTTTTTCCACAATGTTTTCTACCTTTTCTAAAGTAAGTTCCATTAAGTGCAGCATTTTTCGTCTGCATATGATTTCAACTTGAAAACAACCTTGAACTTTGTCGCGCGGTAAATCATGAGTGAATGGGTATATCTTGATGCGGTAAATACGTCAGAGTTTCAAAATTTTATTTTATGTGTGTGTGTGGTTTGATCGTTTTGATTTGTACGTTTTGCACTTCCTGTGATTAAGAAAAAGAGGGATTATAGGAGACAAGAAAACTCATTTACAGCACGTACATTAATCTTGAATACTGCTTAGAAACGTCAGAGTACATGTACATGATTTTATTCACATTAAAAGTAACAGATTCAGCATTTTTAGAAAGTATTCATTTAAAGTTGGTATCATAACAGATCTGTAAGTGAAATAATGTCGAAAAACGGCATTAAACATCATATTTACCAATCAGAGTGCATAGAGCATCTTTGTTAGATTGCTAGTATTTGTATTTCTATCCTATCTGCAGCAGTTACTATCTCTCATTATCACAGCAATCGATTGTTACATGAAATAAAGGTCCTCGTCAATCACAGGTACAAATCACCCTTTTCCACCCATATATCCCTAAATATCACGTTTAAGACTGAAACCATCTACAGCATGTTATTTGAATTTGAACTAAAGTATCTGGGACTTTTCTTCAGATCTGTATCCCATCTTTAAAAACATTATCTAAGTTTTCGTTTATAAGGAATCCAGGCCCATAGGAACAGGGGGGCTAGCGGGGGTTTGGCCCCACCCCCATATTATATCACAAGCAAAATTGATACTTTGTGTTTGTCAAAATCTTGCATGTACACGCAGTGCTCCAGCCAGGATAAAAAAGGGCAGGGTGCTGGGGTTGAGATGGGCACTTTGAGGCGTTTGATGGGCACTTTGAAGCGCCAAGCAGGGATAAGGGTTGGAGGAGGTGTCCCCTCCCTCGAGGGGGGGAGGAGGGGGGATTCGCCCTCCCCCCCCATGCAAAAATCTTTTTATAGATTTGGACAGTCTCTCCTGTAATTTCTGACGTAAAATAAGATTTTCAAAACAGAAATAATTCTGTTATACGGTGGCTTATATGGATCTTCCAGCTTCATTTTACACTCATTCTCAAATTAACGGCCAATTTGAAGTTGTGAAAGCTGAAAAACACATACTCGTTCTTCACTGAAATTTCTATATAAAATGGAAAGTTGAGCATTTCTGTCTAGTACAATCGTATGATATAATTATTGAACACATGACGAACTCGAATTTTCGGGTAACACAGATCGTTGTCGTCTGCATTTAAATCACACATATGTCACGTAAGGATACAATCACGTAACACGGTTTCGAAGCATATGTTTACAGTATTTGGATTAGGCGTGGCAGCAGACTACATTAACTTTTCTTGAAATAACATGTGATATATAATGTACATTTGAATGGTTGATGGACGACTGATAATGAACAGTACAAAAATTGTGGACGTCACGTAAGGCTTCAATGAAAAAAGCAGACTCTTTAAGAGACTAAAATAGGTATAAATATCCGGGTTTTTTTTTTTTCAATCGATCACTTAAAAGTGTTTTCATCACCGAAACAAAATAGGTTGATACATTATAGATCATGGTTTATCTTACAATTTAAAGTAAATGGTAGACCTTGCACGCACTTTAATAATGGCAAATGTTGTGACAAAAATCAACCATGAAGATATCATTATTCTTGGTGTTAACTAGTACACATTAATCTTTTGCTGATATTCTGTTGTAAGTATAAAGAATTAAGTTCAGCATGAGAAATCAAATCAAATCAAACCAAATCATTTATTGTAAATAAAGGCCAGCGGCCCATAATACACATAATTATAAGGATAAATAAAAAAAAAGAAGAAAGATACAAACATGCAAGAGTTGTGTAACATAGAATCTTCATCGTTATCATATTCGTATTTCAACACTATCAGATCATCATCACCATCATCATCATCATCATCATCAAAACAAAATTCAAAGTTCATCATAATCTTCATCACAGTCATCCTCATCAGGGATCTTATATACGATCCCAGTCCTCATCATCATTATCATCCAAAATCAAAGTCAAATCGTTTGTTTCAGAGTATAAAAAAATCATCCTGATCTGTCATCATCACCATCAACAATATATAACTGTAGTAAATTTAAAGGGCAATAGAAAAAAATCCTCATCATAACCATCATCATCATCAAAAATCCTTTGTTTATTTAAATTTGAATATAAGAAATAATAATAATCATAATCATCTGTCATGAAAATACCATACATTTCACTAGAGATTCCGTGTTTCAAATACATGCAAACAACGTTGTGAAGTAACATTTTTTGAGGGGTTGCAGTGAAACTTTTCAACCAAGAACTTAAATTTCGAACATTTAATAACGTTCTTTTATTTAATGTATAGGAATAGCTATCTAAAAAAAAAAATAAAATAATATAATGCAACCTTGCAAAATGTCAAGAAAGTGTGAAATAACCGTGTGACATACTTTTGGCCCACAATTTGAGAACGTGTGTTTAACCAAAAATCATTATCCACGATGAGTAGTCAGTTTCTTGAATGGTTTAGCTATATCCAGGAGCATTATAAGTACATATAGTTCATGTTATAACCCTCATTTAACTCTTTACCAGATAACAGACTTGCCCAATTTAAAAGCCATTGCTGAAAATAAATGGTTAAACCCCCCCCCCCCCCCCAATCTGAAAATGTTTCCTACAGGTTTGCTGTATACATTAAGTTCTATCAGGCAAGATGAATTGTGTTGGTGATGTCAAGTGGGTCGCACTCATAGTTTACCATGTTTTCATAATTCTCATTGAGTTTTTCGACTGCTAGAATTATTTTACCAGAGTAAAACGGAAAATCTATGTAAATTGCACAACAAGAAACGCTACTGGCTGGAAGCTATTAAACAGAAATAAGGCTTACAACTGTAATCTACTACCTTGATAAGGCGCGTTTGGTTATGTATACTGTTCTGTCTAAACACCTCCTTTTCAAATAAAAAATATTCGTCCTATCGAATTTTCCAGAAAAAAAAAGTATACATATAACGTCTCTAAATTGACAATCCGTCCCTGTACCCTGGACATTTCGTTCACTTACATTTTGGAACGAACCTAATAACATGAGTTAGGTATGGCGAGAATTACATGTGTTTATTTTGGTTAAATATGTTGACTAGCTGTTAGCAAAGTTTCAAGTTAAAAACTTGTCTTAAGCATATTTGCTGTGTTTTTAGGCATCCAAAGGTCGTTATAATCTTTGTTGACTGTAAATAAAGTCAGAAGATAGATGGAACAGTGGTTTTCCAGGCCTTTAAAGCTTAACTACATTAAGTACACTAACATTTTCCCTTCTCAGCCCCCCCCCCCACCCCCGCCAAAGAAAAAAAAAAAAAGCCTTAAAAAAGCCTCTTTACCCAGGGTCGCTAAAACTCGGGGTTACTTCCTCCCCAAGTCGACTTTTGGATTAGATAATTTATGTGGTAGTTTTAACCTTAATTGTCTGTCTGTCTGTCTTTCTGTCTGTCATAAATACTTTTTTCACTTTGTTTAATGAGAAGCTAAGAAATGTGAACTAGGGCTGGAGATGTGACACACTTTCACTGATTTAATAGAGCACTTTTACTGAGGTGGTTAACCTGAAAACGTTCCTTTTTCTCCCCTGTGAAATTCCTGAAATTTCTTATGCCTTAAACCGAAGAGACCCATGTTTTATTAACCCTAGAGAATTCTAAGTCTTTTGAAAGCAAAGTGGGAAAAGGAGACAACCAGCTCCTGTACAAGGACCGTCATGGAGTGGAACTAGGACCATCAAGGAGTGGAACTTGCTGCCATCAGGTATAGTGTCAGTGAGCACACTTGAGGCTTTTAAGTCCAAGTGTCCAAAGCCTAAGCCCCTTTTACTGTGTTTTTATCCAGCTTTTAACTTGCGCACCAGCATAGTCATAGCATACAGTCAACACGACGACTGTGGGTTTTACATGGCAGAAGCAGAGGCAGAAACACGTAACCTGCAATAAAAAGGTGCAAAATTGCCTTTCAAATAAAGAGTGATTTGCTTTGTAGTCAGTATCTTCATTTATTTTTATGGCGCCATTGTATTTATTAAATGTAATACCACAAAATCTACCCATGTCATTGATCACATGTCATTTCCGTAAACCTTTGCTAATTTCTGGCCTGAAATCCCATGACAGGCTACGTAGGCTATTAAGGAAATACCACTGAAACATATAGATCTTCTTATATTTGTCTTTCTTCGTTACGGATGTGTTGCCAAGGACACCATTCAGTGATGATTCATGCAGCCTATTATCGATCTCTGTATCAAAGCTGTTCTTCTCGACATAACAAAAGAAAAAATTCTCTCTTTGCGTCGGTAAATTTTGGTTTTAAAAGAGGTCCATTGCAAGTTACAAAAAAGTCGTCTGCAAAAGGTACTGTGTAAACAGATACAGTATGTCAATATTTCTTTAAGATCTTTATTTAAGAATGACTTAACTTGTCGCCAATGATAATTTTGAAAAAATGTTAACTCTTTACCAAACGACAAAATTTTAGACTTGTCCAAATTGAAAGCATTTGCAGACGACAAAATAAACGTGACTCAAAAATTGAAACTTGACTTTAGAAGAGTAGAAAACATTGTTGGAAAAGGAGAAAATGCTGGTTACTAGCATTTTCTCACAATGTTTTCAGAAGGCTTCTTCCTCTGGGTCGTAAAAACCAGGGATTGTTTGGTAAAGGGTTAAAGAATATATGGTTCTCTTTGTTCGTTTAATGAGGCAAAGTCTACATACGTACACCTTATTCTCAACACGAACAATGAGGAATTCCAAAAAGAAAATATAAACATTAATTTCATTGGATGATAAAATTATCGACGAATCTCATTGGCTAATGCAAAAGAAAATGACGTTTATTTCTAGATTTTTCGAGAAAAAAGTAGAAAAGGAAACAGTATCTACGTCATACGACCGATACAAATAAAAGTCACAGACCGCTACCAGCTGCAGAAATTAAAGGTGAATTGCAGTAGAAAGATATTGACCGTGATCAGTGAATTTGTTGCCGATTGTAACTGATACTGAGCAAAAATGGGAAAGGACTATTACAAAATTCTTGGTGTAGCCAGGGACGCAAATGAGCAGGAAATTAAAAAGGCATATCGGAAGATGGCACTAAAGTACCATCCCGACAAAAACAAATCGCCGAATGCAGAGGAGAAATTCAAGGAAGTGTCTGAAGCTTACGACGTTTTGAGTGACAAGAACAAGCGTGAAATTTACGACAAATACGGTGAAGAAGGGCTGAAGGCAGGAGCCGGTGGGAGCTCTGGAGGTGGCGGCACCAATGGAAACTTCTCATACACATACCATGGAAACCCTCACGAAACATTTAGAATGTTCTTTGGAGATGAAAACCCATTCGAAAACTTTTTCAGTTTTGGTGGACCTGGGGGCCAATCTCGATTTAACCATTTTAGTGGTCCAGAGAATATGGAAACAGACGATGATCCGTTTGGCCACTCTTTCAGTGGTTTTGGTATGAACCGTGGTTATCAAGGGATTCCACGACAGAAGAAACAAGATTCTGCAATTGTGAGAGAGTTACAAGTGTCACTCGAGGACATTTACAAAGGTACAACTAAAAAGCTCAAAATTACACGAAAAGTATTGAATCCGGATGGCAAATCTTCACGCATGGAAGACAAAATCCTCACAATAGACATTAAACCAGGCTGGAAAGCAGGGACAAAAATAACCTTCCCAAAAGAGGGTGATCAAACGCCAAATAATGTGCCAGCTGACATTGTTTTCATAATTAAAGACAAACCACATCCAATGTTTATTAGAGACAATCACGATATTAAATACAAGGCTACAATCTCATTGAAAGAGGTATGTGTATCTTTGAAGTTTGTTATTTTTGTACACTGTAGTAGGAGAACATTTACAATTTATCCCATTTCTTTACAGACTGTTTTCAGAAATGCAGCAAAAAATCACCAGTATGGGAGTAAAATAGTAATCCACTGGTTTAACTCTATCAAACCACAAAATTTTAGACTTGTTCAAATTCAAAGCATGTACAGGAGACAAATATGACACAATGGCATAATTATTTGTCTTTGTAGGGGTAGAAAACATTGTGGGAAAGGAAGAAAATGCTGGTTACCAGATTTTTGCCTTTTCCCACAATGTTTTCAAAAGCTTTTCCTCAGGATCTTCAAATCTCTGGATTGTCTAGTAAAGGGTGGAGCTACCACTGTTTTGGTATTACATCCATTCTTAAATTAATCTAAACTTGCATCAACAGGCCACCTCCTGAAAGAGACCATTTCTCTTACTTTGTTTTTGTGGTCGAAGAATACAGGTTAACTCTTCTCCAAACAATCCCAGGTTTAAACGACCCTTGAAAAAAAAAAAAGCCCTTTGAAAACATTGTGGAAAAAGAGAAAATGCTGGTAACCATCATTAATTTTTCTCTTTCCCCACAATGTTATCTACTCTATGAAGGACAAATTCCAGCATTTAAACCATCCCTGTCATGCTTTTAATTTGGACCAGTCTAAAATTTTGTCGTTTGGTAAAGAGTTAAACTGTATAGTACTGAAATCTGCCACAAGTAATATTAATGATTATAAAAAAAAAAAGCAAAAGTGAATGTGGGAGAACAAGCAGCTTTTAATGGTTTTGAAAACTGTATTGGAAAAGAAGCAGTCTCCACATATTTTGTTTACCAGGGGCATGGAAAGTGTTTTTCTAGAGTAATGGGTTAGATAATAATAACCCTTGATGGAGATATTTCAGCTTTTGAGGATTTGCAAGACGGGCAGCTTTAACCCTTTACCACACAATCATGACTTAACAGCCCTAAGGAAGACAGCTTTTGAAAACATTGTTGGAAAAGGAGAAAATGCTGGTAACCACCATTTTCTCCTTTTTCCACAATGTTTTCTACCCTATCAACGACCACTTTCATCATTTGAGCAACCCTTGTCATCTGCAAATGCTTTCAATTTGGACATGTCGAAAATTTTATCTTTTAGTAAAGACTAAAGAGTTAACTCTCAATGAAAATTGACATTTTCTAGAAATAACGCTACTGCTGCTGAATTATCCAGGCTGGCTAGCTCAGTGCTTAGTGTATCTGACTCGTAGGTCGTGACCTGGTGGCAGTGGGTTCTATACCCTGTTGCGCCAAACTTTCTTTTCGGCGATTTTTCACCTCTCACCTCTGATGCATGTGAGAAAATTAGTCAGTGACTTGGAAAACAAGTTGTGTCAGTACTGCTGTGAGAAAGCCAGGAAACACTTGTGTAGGTGCACTGTCCTGTCATGATATGACCTTAGCTGTTGAAAACCATGTTATGCTCTATGCTCCAGTATAAACAGACAAATAAGATAAATTATAAAAAGCTGAATTATCTGTTGTATGCCATAGATTTATGACTCAAAAGCTTTTTTCCTTTTGGATTGTTGAAACATGGGACTGTTTCGTAAAGAGTTTACAGAGAGATCACTTGAAACCTTTTTACTAATGGAGCATCTTGGCCAGTAAACAATTGTTTTAGTAAATTTATTGTTTATTGGAGTTATAAGTATCCTGGACAGCTTTATAAACTGTACATCGATTGACAGATGCATAATGTAGTATTTTAGAACTTTGACTCCAGAAATTTTGCCAGAGACAACTTCTGGATTATAAAAATGTAGATTAGGTGACTAGTCATTTGTAAAAGCATTTTCAGTCAGTGAATTTAATGTTACCCAAAATAGTGGGATTACAAAGTTGTCTTTTTAAATGATTGAAAACAGTGCAGCAAAATGAGAAAATACTGGATACCATCATTTT
Source organism: Hippopus hippopus (assembly GCA_946811185.2). Classification (NCBI taxonomy): domain Eukaryota; kingdom Metazoa; phylum Mollusca; class Bivalvia; order Cardiida; family Cardiidae; genus Hippopus; species Hippopus hippopus. The sequence continues at coordinate 37,104,808 of OX328099.1, read as the reverse complement.
TCCTTTTTTCTGCAATGTTCTCAGAAAACATTTTTGTCAGTCATAGCACACAAGATCCTTTGGTAACGCGCAAAGAGTAAAAGGAAAATATTGTCAGCTGCCAAATTCTTGTGAGTCATTCAAACATCATCATGTGTTACTATTTATAGACCAGACACTAATCAACAAAATTGCACTACCTGTATGTTTTGTGTATTTAATTAAAAGTATTCCTCCCCCATACAGTAAAGTTGTCTATATCATTATTATGCTGATTAAAAAACACATTCGGAAAGAACATGAAATGGCTGGGCTGCATTGATGTAAAACTGGCCTAAAAATAGTGTAACAAGGTGTTTTGAAAAGTGGACAGCCACAGAACAACACGATTCTACTCAAATCCTCTTGTAACAAGTTTGTAGCTTGTGACTTTGAAAACATAGTTGTTTTATATATAGACTATCAGCATGATTAAGTTTCAACCTTTCGAACACAAATCCTATCTTTTATGCCACTGTTAATTTGTTGTCTTCATAATATGCCTTCACCCTTTACCACACAATCCTGAGATGTTATGACCCTGAAAAAGAGGTCTTCTGAAAATATTGCACATGAAAAAGAAGAAAATGCTGGTAACCAGCATTTTCTCCTTTTCCCACAATGTTTTCTTCATTTTTAAAGGCAAATCTGAAAATTTTAGCCACATATAATTTGTTGTCTTCTGTTACTTTAGGTTTGGAGACATCATCATCTCATGTGGTAAAGGGTTGAATTTTGATGAGTCTAAAACTATGTTGTTTTGTAAAAAAGGAAAAAGAAAAGGTGCTGCATTTATGTGCCAAGCCAACATTTTTGCAAAGGGAGAAATTGCAGCTTCTCTTTTTACCACAATATTTTTAAAAGCCCTTTGCATGGTAAAAAAAGTTGTCTGTCCCTGAGTGTATCATCCCCATTATAATCCCTGATTTCCCAGACAGGTAATGATATGATCTTATATTCTGTAAATACTCATGAATTTCTTTATGTTCTCTTTGTTGCAGGCATTGTGTGGTACAACACTTCAAGTCCCAACAATAGACGGCCGAAAGATTCCTCTTCGACTGAACGAAATCATAAAACCACACAGTATGAAAAGGATTCAAGGTGAAGGACTTCCTATGCCAAAGCATGGCAGACGGGGTGACTTAATAGTGGAGTTTGACATTAAATTTCCCAGCCACATGACCTCAAGTGCTAAAGAAATCTTATCAGACTGTTTGCCAGATTCATAGATTTTATCATATATATCTTTAAAGCACTTGATCCAGCGTAAGTCACTTCTGCATACATTGTAATGCAGTCTGATCTGGGATCTACACTGTCCACTACTTTATTACTTATTCTGGCCAAAATAACCTTGAAAGTTCCATTTCATTAATATAGTTCTCCTAGGGTTTATTATCCCTAAGGCCTCGTCGCCTGCTAGAGTCATTTTCAAGGGTCTGTGTAGACAATGTAGATCCAAAATCAGAGGGCACAGAAAATGCAGGGTTCATTCTAGAGCGCGCCTTTGTGCCATTGGCGCATATTTTTCATTTTTGGCGCACAAAAAATCTTACCTCAAGGCTGACCCGGCGCACAATTTTCGTAAGGTGTTAATTTAAGAATGAAAATTTGTTCTCAAGTCCACACTAATTGAAGAATGAAGTGCAGCCAACATATGACTGGTGAATTGTTACGAGGGCTGTTATTGGTTATTTCTGGGGGTGTGTCACCTGTAACATCCACTCAAAAAAAGCATACCGTACTTGAAAACCTAATTAAACTCAATGTTGTTTCCATCAAACGGCAGACGTCTCAGCCGCTATTTTTTGCATTTTTGGGCCCAAATAACCAAAGAAATAATGTCAAGATAACACTGACAACCAAATTGTTCTAGCTGTAAGGAAGACGTTGCTGGGAGCAAAACTAGTGACAGGTAGAAATTTATCTATACTTCAGCAAGTATACTAGCAGGGATTGTATATAAGATCCCTGATACTAGAGATTATTTTGTTGTCAATAATTCAAACGGTTCTAGCTAAACACAAACTATACAGTATTTTGTGCACTAAGCACAAAAGATAGATATGCTGACTGAAGCTTACACAATTTCTCACATGCACATGTGTGAGGCATTTATAGGGAAAAGGACATTATGGCAATAATGGAAGAAATATTAACTTTTGGTTGCAAGCATAAAGTCAAAATCCATTGATTAAGGTAGTTTTTCTCTTAGCCCCATAAATTTCTCTAATGGCCCCTACTTTTTCTGATGAGGGGGCAGGTTGACCCCATAGATTTGATTTCTAGAATGAACCCTGAAAATGTAGTCTGATCTTGTAACTGAACTGTCTTGACCTGGACAGTGCGATATTTTGGTCAAAACAATTTCAGTAATGCAGTATTTGGGCCTTTTTTTGCCTTGCAGAAAATATCTGTTTCATTTTCTGGTGCTTTAAGGGTTCAATTCTACTTTTTAAGTGTGAAGATCTTTTACTTTTAAATGTGAGGATCTTTTTTTTTTAATGTGAGGGAGAAGGAAGTGAAATGTAGTTATGGTGATAGTGTTTATGAAACTTTTCTCCTGGATTTTGTGTCCATTAAATCATTACTGCAACAGTTATACGGGGCAAGTTGAACCTCAAATGTTAGGTATTATACCTTGGTCGGAAGCTTGGTAACTTAGAATTCCAGATATCTCGTTAAAGAATTCTTAATAAAGATATGATATATTGAGCTATGTTGTGAGAACTCATCAGAATGACAATATTCAAATGAGATTCCCCTACTTATGACATAGCAAATACAAATTTGTTATTCTTTGAATGAAAAAATTGTTCCTAATCTGTACCACTCTGCATGAATTTGTCTCATATATTAAGAAGAAGACAAAATGTAGATAAGTTTGATAGATATGTTGACGAAGACTTTACTGAAACTTAGTACAATGTAAAGTGAGCCTTAGTGAGGGAGCAGCACTGTACTTAAATTATTTGGAGAGCATGACGGGGGAAAAAGGAGCTACTGACTGCTATTTTTCCCTCAGTGTTTTTCAAAGGCAAGCATAAAAAGACTTTTATACTGTTATGGGTTAAGTATTTTAGTTACACCCAAAACGCATAATTTCGCAATTAATCCAGATACATACTGTATCTCTTTTAACCCCACATTTATTGTTGGCAGTACTGGATGCTTTTATGGGCAGTGTAGATCTATCAATGTGAGACTTTTCAGGACTATTATGAACCACACTCTGGCAAAATGGGGTTTAATGCATCTTCATGTTGGACTATACCAAGCAAGTCATCACATAACCATGGATCCATGAAATCCATTTTGTCTAGCAACCAACTGAATCATGATGTAGACTGTCCTTTGACATGCAGAAAATCCCTATAGCAAAAATTTTGGCCCAGGTTAGCCTGTGCAAACTGCACAGGCTGACATATAACAGACTTTTTGAAGATGTATTAAATCCCGTTTTCACAGAGCATGGATCATATTTTATTTTTTTTTTTCAAAAAGAGCCTGGAAATTGAAATATTCGTGGCTTCTGTATTGGCTGATAATGTATTTCATTTATTTTGAGGGGTGGGGTTAATCCTTTACCAAACAATCTTGAGTTTTAATGATCTTAATGAAGGTGAAAACTTTGTGAGAAAAAGAAAAATGATGGTAACCAGCATTTTTCCTTTTTCAGCAATGTTCTCTACCCTTCCAAAGACACATCCCATCATTTTAGCCACACATAATTTGTTATCTGTAAATACTTTCAACTTCGACAAGCCTGAACGTTTTTATGGTTATTTGGTAGAGAGTTTTGTACATAATAAATATCTACATAGGCCTACATAGCATTAGATAAGTACAGGTATGTGGTATTTTGTTCAGGTAGAAAAAGTAATATCTCTAATTCTTCACCAAAACCTTTGTTGTGGGCACTCAGTAGAATTGTCACAAAGGTACAATTCTAAGGAGTACCCACAATATACTGTTAGTAGGTTTTTGTGAAGAAATGACGTTTTTAGTATTTGATGACTGCCTCTTATGATATCTGGACTATAAACATCAACATATGGTTTATTACATGCTGAAATGTGCATAGCTCACTAGGAAACAGGTTTCATAAACATGTTGTCATTTTTTAACATACATACATGTAATGATTAAGATGCTCATTTGTGATCATTCATGATTGTTACTTTTAGACAGAACACACCCTCTATAAACTAACCAGCTTTTACTTGGTGCTTCCTTGCGAAAAATGGGCATGTATGGGCGTTAGATACGGTAAACACATAAAGGCAGAGTCTGCCAGAAAAAGTGAATTACGAGAGTGTTTTGCTTATTCTTATTTTTAAAGTTGTGGAACTTTCATTTGTCAATAACGATATTCATCAACAAATCTAAATAGTATTGATCTAATATTCTAAATTCCAAAGCTTGTCATCTGATAGGCAGAGACTTTCTGCCTCAGGCAATCAAGGTGCTAGATTTGTAATTTGGAATTATAACAAATTTAGAATGGTTGGTCAATATAGCCCTTTGCTTGTGATAGTTGCAATCGTATAGTTGTACATATGTATCTGTTGTTGAAAATATTTAGTTAATAAAAAATGATAAATGCTTTAATGAGAATTTTCCTTGTTGTCTTCTGTCCAAAGATTTTAATTGTGCATGGAGATGGAAGGGGTTTGGGTATATTTAGGGTATAAGCATTTTCATGGTTTATAGAAACATTTATTCAGCTTAGAAATAATTATAATGAAAAAAATATTGGAGAGATTGATTATAAAAATTCGGAGAAGAAATTACTCTATGAGTACTTAAACATATTGATTTTTTTCCTCGGTGTAACTAACCTCTTAACAAGCATCTGTTAATTGCTCGATATGCACCAGTGTATACATATATACAATTTACAAGTACGATCTTTAGATGCCACAGAAATTAAGGGATGGATTTGTAACAACTTGGTACCTGGGTTGGTCTTGGAGGGCTGCTGATAACGTTGATGTGTGGCCTTTGGTAATGCACGTAGAATCCTATTCTAATCATGCTGAAATCCAGGAATAAGTGAGCTTTTGCCGCAATAGATTTCAGTTTTGTTGACAGCATATTATTCAAACTATCGTAGAAACTTTTCCTGATGAGAAAATGGTTTGAACAGATGCACTAGCAACGGCGCTGGAACCCAAATGCTAGAACCCAGCATTTCCTTCTTTTCCCCACGATGTTTTCTAACCTTTCAAAGACCGATAACATCATTTTAGGAGCATAAAGCATAAAAATTATGGGAAAACATTACTCGACAAATCTTGTCTTTGTCGGAATCCGCCTCATACTCGCGGATAGGCTGCCACGCACATGGGTGTTTGAAGTGCTGGGTTCACAAGAACACGTAAAAATCCGATTCAAAAAATTTAGGTTCTAAGTTATACGTATAGAAAGAAATTCAAGAAAGCAAAAGAAAATTGCATTTTGATAAAGAAAAACGATGATAAAAAATACGGCGTAGATCTATCTGATTGTAATACAGAAATTTATGCCGATTCCGTGCCGATATAAGAGATTCTGTGTTTAACACAAAATGTATTCTTGTAATTTCTGTGAGACTTAACTCGTAGACCGTTAAACACGACTCAAGTTGCGTTTGTATAACGAGCAGCCTGATCTTGGGTCTAACCTGTCTGCAATTTCATGATTTATTCGAGCAAAAGCCCAATGTGAAGTGATTACACACGTGCAATCGATTTGTAGCTAAGTCAAAAGTAAGCCATCGTTACTTAATAAAGAAAAAGTACGGCCTAAGCCCTCAAAAGAGACGTATCTTCAAATGTACAAAAAGTCTAAATATTATTAACTCGGGCGTTCTGGACCACGTAGGACCTTTTGTTAACTGATTTCAATGAAGTTGGATGAATTTTGATAGACTTTTGAGAGCTCTAAAACAATAAAATGTTTATCGAAAAGAGCAGATCAATATCAGACAGCACGTATGAGCAGTCTGATCTTGATTTAGGCCTACTTTCTTTTCAAAGGTCGACAGAGGTCGCTAATCGCGGGGTCTGGGTTAAAGAATTTTTTATATATCAGAGTGAAATTGGTTAGTCAATGAAATTTATATAGACATATAAATGAAAAATCCTAGAGAAGACGAATCATCATTTGTCCTTAACGTGTTGTTGTTGTTGTCGCTGCTCTCCATTTAGCTTGGACCTGTAGGTCTGTTTATAGAAATTACTAAACAACACTACAAGTGAAATGGCGTAGAGTCCCACTGCGATGTTGTAGCCAACCGGGAAGGTACAGTTCGGATGTAGAAGGTTGATGGATGTATGGCATATCACAGCGAAAAATTGACTCTGTTAAAATAGATAAGTAAAATAGAGCAAACTATCGGTTATTTGAAAAAACGAATATTCTGAGATTTAAGTTAATTCAAAGTTTTGGATTGGACGATATCGTCCTAGGAAAAAAAAGTTTGGTAGGGGTTCTGATTGCTACTCAAAGTTAAAAAGATATTCACAAAGTTTTTATCGCGATATAGTTTTGATACCTCCAGTCCGCAATTGATGTAGCCATATTTGGAATGGACACATATTCACAATGTCTGATCACCAATGATCTCTTAACTCTTTACCAAACAGCAAAATTTTAAACTTCACCAAACTGAAAGCATTTTCAGCCAACAATGTAAATGTGACTCATACAATTAAATTTGTTTTTGGACGGATAGGAAACATGTTGGTAAAAGGAGAAAATGCTGGTCACCAGCATTTTCTCCTTTTCCCATAATGTCTTCAAAATCTTCTTTCTCTTGGGTCGTTAAAACTCGCGATTATTTTGGTTCGTAATTTAATATTCGAGTTCGCAGTCTTGAATAGGTGTCTTCACTGGCTCAATGGCTATGGCATTGAATTTGTAGTAAGAAAATCTTAAAATTGATAGCCACAGGCGGCACTAGTCACATGGGAATGTTCTTGGGCAAGGAACAGCAACACCACCCCGGGCCTGATGAAGACCTTGTATATTACCAAACAAAACCATGAAAAAAATACTAGTATGACATGACTGAACTACTGTTGAAAATGGCGTAAACTACCATTGAAACAAACGTACAAACAAATGAACAAACAAAAAAACATTTTATTTGAGAGCTAGAGCTTGTCAGTACAGAGAATCATTGGAATAGTCTAGATAGCTTGAACTATCGAATGACCCTTCGGATATCGGGCAGTCATTTTTTCACCTAATCGATATTTGATAGCTTCTGATTACGAGACGCAGAAAAACATAAATCAGCCTACGCATATCTTGATTAGTGTTGACTTTATCTATGAAATCTGGGCAGCAGAAGATAGAGGAATGATTTCTTTATCTACACCACTGCCTTTCGTCATGCCGCATACCTCCACATTTGAAATTTTATAGCGAAAAAAATGTGGTCTGATGAAGCAATTTCCCTTGCCAAAATGTTTCGAATTCAGTCAGGTAACGAAGAAAAATAAATCTATGTTGATGATTATTTAGACGACAGTAAAATGATGACATCAAGTTTTCCTGTAAGACCCCAAAGCTACTAGCTTCAAGCCCCGCCCAAAAAAGAGAATAGATCAATGCCGTGTTTTCACGACCCTGAGGAGGAAGGCCCTTGAAAACATTGTGAAAAAAGGAGAAAATACTAGTAACCAGCATTTTCTACTCCACATTTGTTTCTTTTTTCACCCATTCGAAAATCTAAAAATCCAATTATTTGTGCCACATACTTTGTAGGCTGCAAGTTCTTTCAAATAGTCTAAAATAATGTCTCCTGTTACAGAGTTGAACCTCATACACTTTAACATCCGAATGACTTTTTTTCCGTCATGTAGATGACCGCTTTTAAAAACATTGTGGCAAATAGAGGAGTTGTTATTTAAACAACCCAACCATGTTCGCTGTGTACTTACCAACTGGAGCCGAGTCAGGTATTTCTTCCACCATAGATATTGTTGTACTTTGGGACCTAGTGCTGATAAGCCATAGTACGTGTACATGATGACGTGAACAAAGGTATTTAGCATTGCTAGGAACCAAGCTGTTGAGAGAGAGGAAGCAAAAAACAGCAGCATAATAGAGACACAGGTAAAAGATTTTCGTCATTACTTATCAGAATGTTGGCGAAATAGCTCTGAGATATGTCGAGATATGATTTTCTACCTATCTTTTGCTTACCTCCATTACAAGGTACAAAACCCTTTCACATCCTCGGTTTCGACAGCTTGGGCGGATATGGACAAAAACACTGTGGGGAAAAAGACTAACTACTTGTAAGAAGTAAATGCTCCTTTTTCGAACAATGATTTATTTCATGTACATGTATTCTTAAATTTCATTTGTTACTTTCCTTCAATTGATTCAAGTTTCGTTCAAATGTTCATTTTGTAACTTAAACTAGTTATAATAGCTATTTATAATAGCTTGTACAGTGAAGTGTAATGGGCAAGTGAACAGTATTGAAAACACTGCAGGAAAAAGAACCATTACTTGTGACGAGCTATTTTCCCCTTTTCCCCATAATGTTTTCCGTATATACTGTATTTGAAAAACGACTTGTTCCTTAATATCAAATGGTTGTCCTTTGTGCAGTCTGTATGTTTTTGGTAGATCTAGAAATAGGTGGTAAAGTAGAGGGTTATCCGCTTCCTGTGGCGTTCTTGGCAAATGAACTAGATATCTTTTCAACCCAAATGAATTATGTACAGGTAGTGGCTTGGTTCATTGTTCGTGGTAAAAGTTGAAAGCTTTGAGAAAGCTGAGAAAGCTTTCTTTCGATGTATCTATAGATGACTACGGCATTAAAACGGACAACAGAAAAAGGCTGTAGACCAGATCTCAGCTGTCTCCTGTCAGTGTTTGTCATAGCTAGATATCCCAATGCAATTTGGATTCAGTCGGCTAAACGTAAAATACATAAATCGATTATCTCAGAAATTTAACTTGCACTAATGTTTCTTCTTTGAATTTCGAAATATACCCCCTTCACTTTGTAACAAAAACCGCAAATTTCTGAGCAAGTGACTCAGATCGAATTAGTAAGTGGAAAGGAATTTGGGTTACTGGTTCTTGTCTATTTTTATGCCATTCTGCCCAAGACCTGTTTTTCAAAATAATACTTTAGCTGAATCGAGTTTTGTGACATGTATATGAGAACTATTTTTTGCTATTTTTCTACTTCGTGGAAAGATTTACGGTGTAAATGACCAGTCGGGCAGTCAAGACAGTTATAGCAAAAGAGGTATGGGGCGAAGCAAATACAAGATACAAGTATATACGAAACTTTAAGAAACGTGCACTTTCTCTTCAGTTATGAAATATAATAAAAATGGGCCACGCTCTATTAAAAAGGGGCTTAACGCATCTACAAAAAGTGTCGACTCATGTCAGCCCACGCATTCCGCGCAGGCTGACATGGGTCCAAACTTTTTGCTATTGGTCAATTTTCTGCATATCCAAGGATCATTCTTTCTCCAAATTCAGTCAATCGTTGGATCACATGGATTTTATGGATCCCTAATTATATGATGACTTACTTGGGATAATGCATCTTGGAGGTGTACTAAGCCCCCCTTTGCCAGAGTACGGCTCAAATAGATTATATATATACATGTAAATAAAATTCAACGCGGGGCATTACATGGGTATTATACGTGTTCTTTATCTACAATGTTAATTTAAGATAAGACGACACAGAGGTGCATTTTGGCATGGAAATTAGTCCTAAAAAATAACAGTGTTATAGGATCGGCATCAGTCGAAATGCATGATAGGGAAGGGCGTAGTAATGTACAACTCCTTAATTTTATGTTAATCACCAAAGTACTTAATAAACTAAATGAAGTTACCAAGCCAGTAGTTATAAGCCATTTCATGAGATTTCAGCGTTCGCGGGGAAAAATCTCACCGTTTCTGACATTGTATATTCAAGATAAGCAAAATTAGACTACAGGCACGTACTGGACAATTCGATCCTGATATACTGAGACAAGGTCGGTCTGAGTCGAGGAAACAGACCTATATGTGAAGCTTAGCAATACTTTCAAACGATGTTAATTCTACCTTATTCTTCATCAATCAATCCCGTGCATAAGCAGCACAAAGGGAAAAAAATGAAGACAAACAGTCATTTTCTCCTTTTCCTACAACATCTTCTACCCTTTCAAAGACAAATCCAATTACCTGAGCCACATTTAATTTTCTTCTGCAAATGCTTTCAATTTGGGCAAGTCGACAATTTTATCGTCTGGTGAAGAGTTAAAGTACAAAACCACATTTCGCATATCCGCATTCAACATGTCTACTTCAACTCTTTACCAAACGACAAAATTTGAGACTTTTCCAAATTGAATGCATTTGCAGACGACAAAATGTTGCTCAAATAATGGAACTTGCCTTTGAAAAGGTTAGACAAAAAACATTGTCAGAAACGCAGAAAATGCTAATTATTAGCATTTTCTGCTTTTCTAACGATGTTTCTTTTAAAAAGCCTTCTTCCTCAGGGTCCCTAAATCTTGCGATGTTGTGGTAGAGAGTTTTAAGATAAATGAGGAGACTTCACTTACATTGACCTCCGGCTACGTATTTGACACCGAGCCACCAGTTCAGTAACATAGTGCTGTGATGATATGCGTGTAAAAATGAGATCTCCTTCTTTCGGACTATCAAAAACACCTGTTAAATATATACAAATCTTGTCGAATATATATGGCCAGCAACACGCGAAAAGGGGCATTCGGACATTTGCGTAAAGTGTCGTCTCGGATCAGCCTGCGCAGTCCGCGCAGGCTAATCCGAAACGACACTTTCCGTTTCTGTGTAATTTTCTGTTTTGCACAAGTCTACTGTAGGACAAAATCTAATGTAGTCGTAAAGTGCCGTCTCGGATTAGCCTGCGCGGACTGCGCAGGCTGATCAGAGACGACACTTTACGCAAATGTCCCAATGCCCCTTTTCGCGTGTTGCAAGCCATATATGTTTGTCGAAAAGGTGGTTTAATGCATAATTCAGCAGTGCTTTGGAAAACCGGGGTTTCATGCATCTCCGTGATGCATTATACCAAGCAAGTTATCATCTGATTATGGAACAAAAAAGAAAATCTACATTTTATCTAAAAATCGGTGAAATCATGAGGTATACTGGTCCTTTGACATGCAGAAAATTCGCAAATAGCAAAATATATCTATCCATATCATCCTGCGCCGTTCGCACCGTTTGCGCAGGCTGACCTGAGTCGATACTTTTTCCTATTTGTGAAATTTCAGCATGTCAAACGACCAGTCCATCTTATAATTTATTCGAGTTTTTCCTTTTTTCTTTGAACAAAATGGATCCATATTATGTGACGATTCGCTTGGTATAACGCATAACGAAGATGCAGTAAAACTCCCAGAGCACCGGTGAAATTATCATTGTGGTTGTTCCAAAGATCGCACCCCCCAGCAGGCGATTCGAACCCGTAATCTCTGGTGGGAGACAAGTGAGTCGCTATTATCTCCAACAACTGATTTTATATTGATAATGCGCACTTTATAAAGCTACTGAGAGAGAGAGAGAGAGAGAGAGAGAGAGAGAGAGAGAGAGAGAGAGAGAGAGAGAGAGAGAGAGAGAAAGAGGCAGGTGGGCAGACAGACAGACAAACAGACAGGGTGAATAATATTGCTTATATAATGAAGAGATTAGCAATAGGGCTTGTTCATTCGTTACGTTTTACATGTATACGTTACGTATTAATCAAAGTCATTTCTATTTTACTGTCGTCAGATAAGCAGGCCCGTATTTGAAAACCATTCTTAATAGCATTCTTAATGTAATTACTATGAATTTTATTAATTTGAAAGTACACGTAACGCAATTTCTGATCGGCTAAACCAAATGGAAATGGCCGGCTAAACCAAATCGTGTAGCCAATCAGAAACTGTGTTACTTTCTTACTCTAGAATTACACTAAGAACGCAATTAAGAATGGCTGTTGAATACCGGCTCATATATTCATTTTCTAAGACCGTTATGACAAGTCACATCATTCGTACATCATATAATCCTGAGAGCAAAGACGGGGAGCTATCTTCATGTTATAACAGTTGTTTATCATGGTCTTGAAAATTAATGTACCGACAAAGGAGAAAAAGAAACTAGAAAAATGATCTCTCACGAGAAATAGTTTATATCGTTTATTTCATGACAATCTCTCACAGTTTTAGGTAGGAAAGAAAACCTTTATTTTTCCTTTCTTTGACAGTAATTACGTAGAAACCCATCACTGTGCAAATACGACATTTTACGTCTCTGTAGTTGACAGGTTTGGAAAACTCTTACGGGGCATCTTCTGGCCACAATAGCTTCTATAGCTTCTTACATAGCTTTTTATACGAGATGTAAATAGCTTGTTATCCCGAAAGGCTTTTCAAAATGTTGTAAAACGGCATTTTTGTTTTCTTTAAATGCCTGTCGTTTTTTATATTAAAAAAAAAGTATTTATTTCTGGAAAAGCTGAAAGTAGTCTGTAAATAAACTGGTTGATTTACAAGCGTACGGCTCGACTCAAATAATTGCATTATGAGTAACATACAAAACGATTTAAATGATTTAGAAGATTAATGGCCAAGGATGACTGGCTATAGCTTCCTCTATGACTTATCCTCGCATGGCTCATAGATCCGCATATCATCACGATCATGAACCCTTCTAGCAGCTGTTCTAGGTGCATTAGTGGACAATATAGATTCAAGTTCAGACTGCACGGGACGTGCATAATAGCTATCAAAAGACCAATGAACTAAAGAAGCACCTACCGTGTCCATGAGCTCGATAAACTTTGAGAAAAAGTACCACCAACATACACTGGCCATCTGAAATTAACAGCAAGTAAGTTATAGTAGCACTAGTCAGCTACTGGCATCATCGTGCTATTTTACAGTGTGCTTTAGTTAACCCCTAGGCTGCTAAGCGCGACTCACTGACCTTTTGCAGACAGCGTAGATCAAGATCAGACTGCACAGAACGTGCAGTCTGATCTTGGATCTACACTGTCCGACAGGGAGATATCTTTCCTCAAAATATACATTTCAAAATGCATTATTTGGGTTTACTCTATCGGTTTGAAAATTTCATTTCTTTTGTTTAGCAGGTTAAGGGTAAAGATTGGACCGCAAAGTTGAAGTTATCCCTCTATCAAATATTCTCCTGTTTTAATTATCCTAAGGAACAATGCATTTAAAAACATTTTGGAAAAGGAGAAAATGCTGGTAACCAGCATTTTACCCTTTTCTCACATTCCCACAATATTTTCTACATCATCTGTTTTCTACATCATCTATATCGTAATTTTACACACATTTAAATTGTCGTCTGCAAATTCTTTCGATTAGGACGAGTCCAAAATTTTGACATGTGGAAATAGGTTAAATAACGGATCTTCACCACAGAATATTATCGGCGAAACACTATAATGATTGGTCTGCAATACGCGAAAAGGGGCATTCGGACATTTGCGTAAAGTGTCATCTCGGATCAGCCTGCGCAGTCCGCGCAGGCTAATCCGAGACGACGCTTTCCGTTCTTGTGCAATTTTCTCTTTCGCGCATGTCTGCTGTAGGACAAAATCGAATGTAGTCGTAAAGTATCGTCTCGGATCAGTCTGCGCGGAATGCGCAGGCTGATCCGAGACGACACTTTACACAAATGTCCGAATGCCCCTTTTCGCGTGTTGCAGGCCAATAACGTTTGCAGGATTTCGGCCCATTCTGAGATGCAGGCACTGCCATTTTATTGTGTTTCGGCCAAAGAAAGTACTCTGAAAGTAAGATAAGACATTATACACTATTGTGTAATTACTAACACCGAATTTGTAGCATGTTGTGTGTATGTTGTCAACATAACGCAATAAAAGTAGGATTTATTCACCCGCCCACTCTTCTTTCTCTATGGCTGTGAGCCATTTCTCTCACGTAATAACTTTCACCAGAAGAAAAACTCAGTCAGACGTTCATCCAATGAATAGTTCATGTCTTATTACAAACACAAACATAACAAAAATGATTGCAGTATTTTGTAGATCTGCTGTCAACATAATGCAGTAAAAGCAGAATTTATTCACCCGCCCACCGACAGTTCCCCATCAGTTCTCCATTTCTACCCGTTCCTTCATATGTATACACTTAATGACGGTATTCGCAAGAGGTAATCTTTAGTTACAAATAGAAGGGCGGGGAAAAACTCCCTATAGAGCGGTTTTACCATGTACCACAATTATTTTGGTCCGTCTTTTAACTATCAAAGTTTGTGGTTTCTTATTTGTATGTATTTACCATACATAAATTGACAGTGAATATGGAACTTGTACATCGCATGTATGCTTGTCGTGCTTGATAATTAAGGATAGGGCACCCTAATGGGATTCGTGTAACATCGCCTTTCATCGCCGAAAAATGTACAGATTCGGCTATGACTCGGGTAATCCGTAATCGATCGGCCGATGGTCCACCGCATCGATTACAGATTACCCGAGTCTAAGCCGAATCCGTACGATTTTCGGCGATGAAAGGCGATGTTAGACGAATCACATTAGGATGCCCATTAGGGTGCCCTATCCTTAATGTACTTACTTCAAAAGGTAGAAATACTGATTTTTTTTATGCTTCCACTTTGTTAATGTGGAATAGTAGCCAGTTGCTAAAAAAGGATTACTGTGTGTAGAACTCGTGAGCAAAGCTTAACGAATGGATGGATAGATGCACTTGCTGCTCTGATGAAACTGGTACCCATTAAAACAGCACCAACGAACAAACAAATAAACAAGCTGATCTTTTCAATTATTCTGGATCCAACGATCGTACAAAAAATGTATTTTCTATGACGTAATAGACTTTAACTAACTCCAGTAAACAAATTTAGTAGCCGTCTACGTCAATAAGCATGCTGCGTTATTCCAGACAGTCATTTCACTATCACAAAATAATTTCTTTTCACCGACTTTTCAAATACAGATATGAGCCGTGCTCTGTGAAAAGGGGGCTTAATACATCTGCGAAAAGTATCGACCAAGGTCAGCCTGCGCAGTCCGCGCAGGCTGACCTGGGCCGAAACTTTTCGCTATTGGTCAATTTTCTGTTTGTCAAAGAACCAGTCTACCTCATGATTAAGTCGGTTATTTAAAAAAAGTAGCTCTTATGGATCCATAATTATGTGATGACTTAGGCTGGTATCATGTATCACGGTGATGCATTAAGCCCCCTCTTGCCAGAGCATGGCTCATATACATATTTCTCTCTCAGCGCCAAATTTATAAAATCGACCACTTTCGATAGCTGCAAATACAAACTTAGAAAGATTGAAAAAAAAAAAACCAACAAAACCAGACGGTATAGATCCAAGATTTGACGGCACGTTCTGTGCAGTCTAATTTTGATCTATGCTGTCTGCAAAGCCTTCTGTTTTTCGCCCAAATGGCGCTGAAAAAGTCAAACTTATTTATCATATCGTGGTGAAACAAGTTCTACAAGGTATATTTAATGTGTCTCGATGATTGCTTTCTGGCAACCCTAAACAGTACTCGCGCAGTGTTATAGCTAGTGTCAAAGGGTGACCTCACTCAACACGAGATTCGCACCGGAACCTGTGCCGTGACAGGTCGAAGCTCTATTTCTAGACCACTGCTTTTTTTTTTTGTCTGCGTAGCTGACTTTGTCGAATTTTCACCTACTTCTTGGCAATGATATACCCGAATGAATATATAATAATTTGCAATTGGTCAATTATTTGGACATGTTTATTCTGCGGGCCTATGCAGGCTATTTGCGAGAAAATTTATAAGCCTAATATACAAGCATTGCTAGCGCTAATCAATACCCCAAGGCGCTTAGCATCGTACCATCAGTTTCAGCAGCGACTGCTCCTTTTCCAACGATGATTTGGATAAACATCTATTCTTGAAAAATATACATGTATGTAATTGAAAAGTACATCTTAAAACAATATGCAAAATTATCAAGAAAAAGAGCCGGGTGTTTGCGAGGTTACTTCTCATTATTTCTCCTCATATTAAATCACAAAAGAGTTTTAACATTTACATTCCAGTACCTTCTACACCGTAAATTAAAAAAAAAACGTATTCTTGTTTATCGGTCAACTTGAAGGACGGTCTTGATCAAGGATAAAACTAAACGTTTAGCGCGGTGCTCGTAAGATGTTATCTGTACAGTCTGTGCGGTTACAAAAGCATCTATTGTTTGTTCTGATTGATCTAATAGCTAATTCCCCAACAACATTTACAAAACATAGTCTACTGTAATCAATGCATGTTATTCGGGTGTCAGCTCTTTACCTCGAAATAAACAGTTCGTCTTCTGGTCAAAGAACTAAAGAATACTAATAATTACAGGAACTGAAGAACTTTTTTTCGGGTCATAGTTTAGAAACAAATTGCGGGCGGTATAGATTCAAGATCAGACTGCACGTTTAGTGCAGTCTGATCTTGATCTATACCGTCCGCAAAAGCTGCTTACGGATCGTCAGTACCGGCGCAAAGGGTTTAAAAGGCACTTCAGTTAACGTAATCGTTACATCAACGGTTCTCTGGAATTATCAGGAAATTTTCTCTTACCTAACAACCCGATAACTCATCCTATTTTTCTAATCCTTCACGTTATGAATCTAGAAATTTCCACATTCCAGGTGGAATTAAGTAAAGCCTCGGGTCTTCTCCGTGATTCGGAGTTTATAGCTTTGGATCTTCTAATCATGATTTTTTTTTTTTCGATCCCCGCTGCCGCGTCTGGTGGCACCAGAATTTCCTTTGGGAAAGGCACTGCAATAACTACAGTCACAGCCTAGTGCTCATGAAACCAAGGAAAATATCAAAGAAGGAGCTGGTGCCGTGATATCGCTGGAGTAACTGTTGAAAGCGACACAAAACACAGCACAAGCTCAAACCTTCCACCTCTGCACCTCAAACCCTAAGCGACCAGCGCGGTAGCACTGGCGGTAACGAATAGGACTTTAAACCAAAGGGTCGCTGGTTTGAATCTCCAGCTCGAATTTCTGAATTTGAATTTCTGTCCGAGGAATGATGCGACAGGAATCTTTCCTCCATCACCGCTGATCATTGTTTCAATCATGGTAATGTAGGAAAGCAGCCAGTGGCTTGAGAAGAATATTGTGTGAAGTACTGGTAACAGAAACTTCAAGACAGCATGGATATGTGCACTTGCCGCCGCGATATAACTGAAATGATGTTGAAAACGGCGTTAAATAACATACGATCCATCAACCAAAGACTACGCATTACCACTTTGATAGTGGATGTCGGCGTCAAATAACAGACAGTTGGGGATGATTCTGTTTTATCTCTTTACCAAACGATAAAATTTTATAATCGTACAAATTGAAGGAATTGGCAGACAACGAATGAAATATTGCTAAAATTGATGAAATTTGTTTTTGAAACGGAGAAGAAAAAGCAGTGGGAAAAGGAGAAATGATAACCAGCATTTTCTTCTTTTGAATGCCTTTATCTCCGAGTCGGTTCAACCAGGGATTTTGTACTAAAGGATTAAATGCTTTTTCAGACGTGTCTTTAGACAAACATAAAATTAAAAAAAAATCCCACGAGAAAGAAATAATAAAAGAATGAAAAATACTGCTTTTAATTATGAAGGGAAAATGATTAATTCAACAGATACAAGTTACAAGTGAATGCTCGTTTTTCTAAGAATATTTTAACCCTTTCACATACAATCCCGAGTTTTCACGACCTTGAGGAAGACGGCTTTTAAAAACATTACGCGAATAGGAGAAAATGTTGGTAAGCATCATTTTATCCTTTTCCGACAAAGTTTTCTCCCACGCCAAAGTCAAATTGCATCATTGAGTCATTATTCAATTTGTCGTTTTCAGATGCTTTCAAATTAAACAAGTCTTAAATTTCGTCGCCTGGTAATGAGTGAAAAAAAAAAAAATAATGAGCAGGGTTTGTAAAAATTGGTATGCCTACTTATATTGAAATGATTAGATATAGAGGATCTTACATGAGTGTTTATGTATTATCATTTTTATCAAACGAGTTGACTAAAATTGTATGACGCGAGCCTTGGCGAGCGTCAAATTCATTTTAGTCAACGAGTTTGATAAAAATGATAATACATAAACACGAATGTGAGATTCTATTTATCACATAAAACGAATGACAGACAGAAAAATATCCCGCATCATCACCTTCAGCCTCTATACCGTTCACGGGTCCATGTTTACGTTGTAGTTTGGTTTCAAATGTGTACATACACAACTAGATAGTTATGTGACATTTACACCAAAAGAAGAGTGAAATAGTTTATAGAGGGATTAAGTCCACCTATTTCCGCAATAATATTGATTTTAAGAGGCTTTCGCTGCATTTCTTGGTTTTTATCAAACATGAAAATCAAAAACTTATCACGTGTATACGTCTTAGCAACAGTGACGTCATTTTTCCCAGAAACGGCGTAACAGTACAAATTCCCGCACAAACTGTGGTTGGTTTCTCTCGCTTCACGCGCTCGTGACTGAAAACTGATCAGAACCGGGACCCAAAAAACGATAATACACTAGTGTATTATCAAAAATAAGTCATGGGTTTAATACACTGCCGGAGGAGGTTTTATGTGATAAAGACTTATAAGTGATAATTCTAAATAAAATGAAAACCTACCCTAATGGCCAAAGGATCATTGGAATAATCTACAGGTTGGCAGGTATAACTGTACCCTGACAGGATAGATGTTACAAGGAACTGAAACAAAGAGATATAGCATATTATTTCATGCTTCCCGGTAGAATATCGAGAAATAGCAGTGAAAATATTTTTCGATATTACACGGGTACGACCAGTGAAAATACCGATTTTTATATTCTAGTTACCTAGGTAAATTGCGCACGACTCACAACCAGATGGAAATATGACGTCATTTACCTTACATTTCTCGCGCTTGACGTAATATTGTAACGCGTTGCTATGCGCGAGGGGTACGCCACAGGGAATAATTGAAAAGAACTGTACTGGATTTTGATAAAGCTCCTCCAAGAAAGGGTTAAAAGCATGAAATAAATAGACTATTTGTTTTTTTCGGTGAAAGATCGAAATGTATTTCATCGAGTGAACACCATCGGTAATATTTTCACTCGTGGCTGCTCCACGAGTGAAAATATTACCGATGGTGTTCACTCGATGAAATACATTTCAATCTTTCACCGAAAAAAACAAATATCCTCTATTTACATATGAGTCATGCATTTGCAAAAAGTGTAGCCTCAAGTCAGCCTGCACAGTGACCTGAATCGGATTTTTTTTTCTATCGGTCAATTTTCTGCATGTCAAAGGGCCATTTTTCCTCACGAATCAACCGGTTGTTAGACAAAATGGTTTTTTTTTTATCCATAACTATGTCACGAATGACTTGCTTGATTAAATGCATTACGAAGATGCATTAAACCCCATTTTGCCAGAGCACAACTCATATGTACTAGTGCATGAACGATGCTATGATAATACTCGTACGTCTAGGCTATAATCAGATTTTAATAATGATCAACATAAATATCGATAGTTGAGTGAAAAGGGCAGATAGATTGATTCGCTGTCGAACATGATTTGGTCACTGAATAAACGTCGTCTATGAACTTTTGAGCTATATTTCTTTTAAACATACCACAGCACAATCATGGCGGAAATATCGGAAAAGTGGCCACGAGAATACGTCATGTTACATTACTTAGCAAAAGAGTTTTAATCGTGTTATTTGAATTAGAAACTTAAAACTAGAAATGGTAGTTTAAAAAGCAACTGACATTTATAATTACTACCTCACTGTTGAGTTCAATTTGCACCCCCGCAAACCCTCCACTTTTTTTTTTCTTTCCTCCCCTCATATAAGGGAGATAACCACGTATACGACACAATCCAGTCGACCATGTATGACCGTTCTTTTTTCATGTTTTTTCTCTCTCTCTCTCAACAATACATTGCATAGTTTAACCAACCTACCTCGTAGAACATGTATATCGATAACCCAACTAGCCCTATATTATACACTACAATAAGTTTAGATATGTCCATGCTTTTCTGTTTATCCATGACTTTTGGTCCCTGCCTCACCGCGGCTAAATACAGGAGAAAGATCGTCAAGACTGGTCCAGGGGTCGCCATCAACGGCCAATCTGCCACGCGCGGATCTGTAAGTAAATTGCAGAGACAAAATATTTTACGTAAAATTTGCATTTATAAGATATTAATTTTTAGGCAACAAAAGACTTAAGGAGACAGTATCGAATGAGATTAGTTTGCACAGAACGTGCAGCCTGATCAGTAAACAACATTTGAATGGACTATATTTGAGAAATGTTCTGATCACGACAACATTGAAATATCCTGTTTTTTTTTTATATGTTTCGTTTTAACATAGGCCTCTGAAGCTCTATTGGTCTATCAAGTGATAACAAAGTTTTCATTATCGGACACCGTTACTATAAAGAGCACATTGGTGACTCCCTCTGTATCGTATATAGTAAGATCTTGTCTTATTATTATATACAGTATAGAGGGAGTCGCCAATAGGCTATTTATAGTAACGGTGTTAATGAAAATTTGAGTATATTCCGTGATATACAGGCGATGCACCAATGTGCTGTAAGCGTTCGATTATCGACCAAGGAAAATTTTAGTGTTCCGTCATAGACTAATGGAGCTTCAAAGGCATGTGGTTTTACTTATCACTCCTTTTTCAATGCCATAGGCAAGAAAAAAGCCTATTGTGGACGGCATAGATCAAGATCACATTGCACAGAACGTGCAGTCTGGTCCAGGATCTATACAGGCCGCTTGTTTAGTTAAGCTTAAGAGATAAAAATCTTTCTGGATTTTCGTAAATTGTGTGTCCGTGATATATTATACCAAGCAAGTCATCATGATTATAATTTTGAATCCATATAATCTGGTTTGTTTAACAACCGACTGAAACAGGCGGTACAACATTCTTGGAAATGCAGAAAATTGACCTATAGCAAAAAGTATCGACCCATGTCAGCTTTCGCACATTGGATAGGCTGAAATGGGTCGATACCTTTTGCAGATGCATTAAACCCCCTTTTCACAGAACATGACTTATACATTTGGCTCTGAAAGAGTAAAGGTAAACTATAGATTATCATATTAACGACCACACACGACTTTTTTTCCGTGTTTGTCTCGGCCCATCCTTTGAAAATATACTGGCAAAAGAAGAATCTTTCTTGTAACTTGTGAAAATCCTTCTTCTGCTACAATATCTTTTTCATGCTGATTTATGTATCAAACCTTAACCAATGATGAATAACCTTATTTTTCGATGATACAATAATAGACATCTACAACGAAATAGTTTCAAGCTTTGACGAATTGATTCATTCAAATACTTGAAAGACCAAGGAATACATGTATTTTTTTTTTATCATTTACCAGTTTGACAGCCATAAATCCCTAAAATTGAAAGAAACTTGCATATGATGAATGGATATTTTACATGTGGTAGGTTTGCAGGATGTCCCCTCCCCTTCCCCCGCACCCGCTCAGCGGGCACCTTTCGGATGCCATTCGACTTCATTGTTGTTATATTGGTATAAAGACAATAATTAATACTAGCCGTGATGATGATGATAACGACGACGACGACTACGATGATGATGATGATGATGTTAATGATAATAATCATAATAATGAAAATCTACATTTCCTCCTGTGGAGAATAATTGGACATTCCTGTTTATGCATTTAAGCAACAGAGTCTGATCGCTTCTTTAAGGGATGTATAGCAGAAGGAGATTTGTCTCTACAGATTCAGAATGCGGATCCATACGATAAAATAGGTGTTATGTACAGATGTACCGCATGTGACCACGAGAATGCTTTCAGCAGTAGTAAAATTATTCTACTTACCCATATACCAGGCCGCGGCAAGTAGCTTAATTCACCCTTAGAGCACCATATAAACCAAATGGGCACTTTCAGCCTAGAGAGAAGTCCAGATAAACGCAGTCATAATTGCTCTTGTACAGAATGTCTCAGTAAAGCGGATAGTGTAAATCAGAAATCAGATGGCACGTTTGTGAAGTCTGATCTTTATCCGCACTAGTCGCTGCGGCAACTATGGCTGTGGAAGGGTCGTTAACGTTTACTTTTGATCCTTTCCTTTTTTGTTAGGAAAACAGGTCTGACTTCTAACATATGCAGTCTTACCTCCCTTGGACAGCATCCAATGGTAGAATTGTGATATACTCGAATAGAAAGGAATGATCATCTTGCTGTCATGCAGTCTGTGGAATAAAAGTGAATGACATGATTAGAAATAATAGACTGTGACAACAACTACTACTGCTACCACTTCTGTTACTACAATTATTAACATCTGCTACTACTACTTTTACAACTGCTACCATTATTACCACTACCACATCAATTCCTACTACCTCTATCATGGATCATCTCTATTACAACGTCTTATCCTCAAATACTAAGTACTACAAACATGCAGTTCTACTGTGTACTAAAAACACTCAAACACAACTGTAAACACGATACTGTTTTATGAAAAGTAGAAACACAGTGAAGAGAAGTGCCATACTCGCGCATAGCTTTAAATAACAAGCCAGCAGAATAAACGCTGGCCGCATACTTTCTTACGAATCCGCAAAATGAAATTTTCTTTATAATGGGCCCCGCTTTGACCTCGCGCAAATACAAGCCGGAGAACAATAATACTCTCTACAAAGGAGAACGTCGTAAATTACGAATTAGAATTCAATTCGAATATTGACGCACGATTTCTCGAATTCTGGTCAGTCATAGTATACAAATATTACAGAACCACATAAAAATTTCATTCGCCCTACTTTTAGTTAAAAAACATACGGTGATAAATATGATAAACGCTGCGACACAACCCAAGCTCGAAACAGTCATTTGTCAAAAACAAAGGGCGAAATCGGGACGAAAGATAAATATAATCAAAGTGCTGTGAGAGCTTAGCAGATCGTTGTCAATAGGAGACTGCCATCAACTCTATCGGTGCACAAGGCGAGGTTTTGATGCATTGGCGGGTATGCAGATCAAACTAGTCTGCAACGTGCGACAAGACCTTGAACTTAATTATTCTTCAGCGTATTTCTTGGGATGTTTACCCGTGAGGGCCGAAAGGGCATATTTATTGACAAAACCATTGCAAGAACATATATCTTTTCGTTTTGTGTGTTATAATCGGACACTAAAGTAACAGCTCCTGTCCCGCTATTTCCACGGCCCATTTGTTTTTGTTCGTTGTCCAGCTGAGTGCCTACTTGTTGACTGTATTGTAGCCATTCTACTTGTTTTAGTCTGTCCATTTGTCCGTCAGTTTGACCCAGTCACCTTTGACCCTTCAAAAGTACACTTCATGCACTATCAAAACTCAATACAACCTTTTTATTTGGTTTTGAATGGAAGGATTTGGATCACAGTACAACTGTTTGAATCTGAAATCTTGACCCTTTGAAAAACAATTTCGTGTTTTTCAATGAATCTGCGCAATTGAGAACGCTTTTAAAAAATTGAAAACATCTTTAGAAAAGGAGAAAATGCTTGTTACCAAACGATGTTTTCTCATTTCAAAAGGCAAACTCCCTATATATTGAGCCATGCTTAGAGTGTCCCGTTTGCTGATTGATTGATTGATTGTATGGTGTTTAACGCCGTTTTCAACATTATTTCAGTTATATCGCGGCGGCCAGTGCACCTATCCATGCTTTCCTGGATTCTCTTTTACCATTGCTCCGCACAATTTTCTTTCCAAGGCACTGGCTGCTTTTCCTCATAATCATCGTCTAGACAATGAGTGTCCCGTTTGCAAACACGTTCAATTTGGACATATCCAAAACTTGTGTCGGTTTGGTTAACCCTTTGTCAAACAATTATGAATTTTTAACGACCGTGAGGTTGAAAACATTGTGGGGACAAAGGAGAAAATGCTGGTAACCAGCATTCTCTCCATTTTCCCCACAGCGTTTTCGACCCCTTCGAAGACAAACCCCATCGGTTACGCCACATTTAATTTGTCGCCTGCGAATAATCTCAAATCGGCAAGGTCAGAATTTTGTAGGTCTGATTATGAATGGGTTATTTAAGCGATGAATGGTGTGACTTGGATCTCAAAACTTTGACTTTGGGACCTTAAACTTGTACTTAATTGACAACCTTGTGTTTTGTTTAACAGGTTGGGCGTGTGTTAGTTTATAAATCCAATATTCAGTGAGTACATAGATATACCCAAGGTGAGATTTTACCCTTAAGAGTACCGTCGGAAGCGAAAATTGGCTTTATACTGCGAAGGGCAAGTAAAGACGAAAATATCATAGTTCCGTGGTGACGCTATATCTCGCTCTCTGTTGATTGTTAACTTTGTTGGTACAGTTTAACGCCTTTTTCAACAATATTTCAGTTAATTAGCGTCGGTCAGTGCACATTTTAATGCTTTCCTGGGGGTTCTTTTACCAGTTCTTCACACAACATTCTTCCCAAGCAACTGGCTGCTTTCCTACGTAACCATAGTCGAAGCAATGATTGATGTGAGAGAGGAATGAATTCTGTCGCATTGACTATCATCATTTCTGGAAGAGAAATTCATCGAGCTTGGGATTAGAACCAAGGGTCCTATGGTATCAAGTCCTGTATGCTACCAACTGCGATACCGGGCTCGGCTCGGATCGGATGGCAAATACATAAGATCAAACTGTATGTAAGAATTGTTATTTCAACAAACCCATGAGCATTATTTTCTTTGACTCTTTACCTAAAGAAGAAATTTTAGACCAGTCAAAATGGAAAGCATTTGCAGAAGATAAAATAAATGTGACTGAAAAATTGAAATTTGCTTTGGGAAGAGTAGAAAACAGTGTGAGAAAAGGAGAAAATGCCGGTAACCAGCATTTTATCCTATTCTCACAATGTTTTTGAAAAGGCTTTTTCGTCAGGGTCGTCAAAACTTGTAATTCTATGGTAAAGGGTTAACTCTTTACCAGACGACAGTATGTAAGATTTGCTCAAATAGAAAGTATTAAGATGTACAGGCTACAAAACAAATGCTGCTCAAATAGTGTGATTTGTCTTCAAAAAGGTATAAAAAATGCAACAAAAGGAGTAAATGTTGGTTGCCAGCATTTTCTCCTATTTCCACATTTTTTTTTTTTCCCGTTTGAGCCACATTTAGGTCGACCTCTGCAAATGTTTCCAATGTGGACATTATCAAAAGTGTTGTTCAATAAAGAATTACCACACAATGACGACTTCTAACGCCCCTGAGGAAGAAGCCTTTGGAAAACATTGTGGGAAAAGGAGAAAATGCTGGTAACCAGCATTTTCTCCTTTTCCCACAAAGTTTTCTACCCATTCTAAGGAAGATTGCACCATTTCAGCCACTTTGAAATTTCGTCTGCAAGTGCATTCAATTTGGATAGGTCTAAAATTTTGCTGTGTGGTAACGGGTTAAATGGAATAAAACTTTCATTTCCATATAGAGTGTGGAAAAAAAAGACATTGTTAATCAGTTGATAAAGCTCAAATATTTCATTATCAATTTTCGTTGCAGTATTTCTCAAAGTATAGAACTTTGCTTATATTTCCAAGATAGAATAATATTTTCTGTGTGGCCTGAATTTGGTCGTGTCGTTAAAATATCTACAACCGTGATTTGTAGCATTAATGTCTTGATTCAGATGCAAATTGTATTTGTTACTGTCCGTTTATTGGTCTTCATTTACATTTTACAGTTTTAAAACAAATACTTTTGTCGAATTTTGGTGTTTTTTTTTGTTATTCGTTTTTTTTTTTTTAACATCTGCATTTGACACATATTCTGAGCGCGAGCTAACACATTCTACTTAGTTTTACAGAGCTTTCACCTCAAATTTCTGTTGTTTTCCTTTTCCTTCTATCAAACTGAACGAGTCAACAATCACCGCCTTTTGCTTTTCAAATTATTTGAGCCATGCTGTATGAAAAGGGGGCATAATACATCTGCAAAAAGTATCGAACCAGGTCAGCCTGCGCAGTCTGAAACTTTTTTGCTATCAGTTAATTTTTTGCACGTCAAAGGACCAATCTACCTCATAATTTAGTCAGTTGTTATACAAAATGTATTGTATGGGTTTATAATTACGTAATTGCTGATTAAGATGTATCACGGGGGATGCATCAAGCCCCCCTTTTGCAAAAGCAAGGCTCATTTGTCGTATGAAACATATTTGCCGCAGACGATTTTGAGAACAACTTTGTAAGATATAAATTATCAAAAATGGGTCATGACTTTAAGGCACGACAACATGTGCAAACAGTGTGGTAAAAGCAGAAATTGCCCGTCACAAGCACTATACCCTGCTGACACAATCTGGTTAAATTTCGTCAACGAGACAAAAAAAAACATCGTCTGTAGTAGTGTGTCTATAGATTAATACATGAAACATTAAAAAAAAAGTCAGAAAAAAAGAGAAGAAATTGCTTGCTATGAGCAGTTTTTTTTTTTTATCTATCACCATTTTTATTTTTCAAAAGAGGAAAAAAAAGTGACTGTAAGATTTCATCAGTAAATGAAGATTTAACACTGAGATGTTGCTAAAAGAAATGACTTACTGTGACTCATTCCTCATACTACGAACTCCTAGACACAGAGAAACACATGTACGTATTGATCAGTGATTTCCCCAGATACATGTATGAGGGTGAAGGGGGGGGGGGGAATTCGCCATATATAGCAGGCTAAAAAGAAAATTCTCCTTTGCAAAATCAATAGAATGGATGTGTTGCGATTATTTGTATTGCACACAGTCTTTCAAAAACTAAGTTGGGATATTCTTTGTTATTGGTGTGTCAGTGTTTTCCCTCCAAAATCCTATCAATTGTAAAGCATAATTATGAAACAATTTTTGCAGTTGCCTGTATAGAATGAACCATTTTCGAATGTAGAAATTCTTTTTGTTCTATTCTGGCGATAAAACTGCCTTTTCAATTCCATCACCATGGTAAATATCTGAACACTTAAAATACTGAATCAATGAAATTGACCTTTCCAGTAAGACGAAACAGCCAAAATATTTGTATTTCAAGGTTGTTTGGGCCAGAGTATGAAACAAAGTAGTGGACAGAGTAGATCCAAGATCAGACTGCACGTTTCGTGCAGTCTGATCTTGATCTACACTGTCCACAAAAACAACTTAGGTTGGTTCCAGCGCTTTAAGAGTTAAACACGCGACTAACTTGTACTATAAATTATGTTAAAGACTTATTCTCATTTATCTCCCAAAGTCGTACATTGCAAGAGAGCGTAAGACGTCGTTTTGTGTGGCGATCGGTTCTTTAGCAGTTAGTTTCGAATCATTTTCTAACACAGCGCTCGAACCGGATTGATATCTACCTTTCTACATCTTGTTGTAATTCTAAATCTTAAGACCAGACACCTGGGTCTATATTCACAAACCATTCTTGAGAGCATTCTCCAAGATTCTAAATTTGAAAGTAACACAACCTCTGATTGGCTAAACCATTGGTTTAGCCACTCAGAAGTTGTGTTACTTTCAAATTAAGAAAATTCTTGAGAATCAGACTTTGAACATAATAAAAAATGGTTGGTGAATACAGATCAGATGGGCTGTGACGTTCTGTCTCAGCCAATCAGATGTCTTGTCTTTGACTTCAAGATTAGATTATCGGGTTGCATTACTGGTAAACTGGTGAGTATGATCACTGAAATGAACCGTTTTCGTTATATTCAAGTTTTCTAACCTTTTCTTACAATTCTAAACTGGGGTCCTGCGTGGCTCAGTGGTAAGTTGTTGGATTCATAACCTGGAGGCGCTGATTTGATCCTCATCCGAAGCACTTGGTTTTTCGTGTGAGTGTCCTTGGACAAGACAATTCAGAGCCCTAGCCTAGTGCTTGTGAAACCTTGAACATTATTTGCTATTAACTCTTTCACTACTTAATAAATAAATTGCGTTCTCTCAAAGGCTAAAAATACTTTTCCTCTGCAAGATCAAGAAACAAGTTCGGTCATAGTCTAGAATATAGCAGTGGACTGTAGGTCAGAGATTAGGCTGCACATTCTATGCAGTCTGATCTTGATCAACACAGTCCACAAAAACGTTTGGTGTCGTCTATGGTATAGAAAGAGTTAAGTCAGCTGTCTCCGTGATATGAATGAAAGTAATGTTGAAAGCGGCGTAAAAATAAAAGAAGCCATTTCATCAATCCCTCCAATTCTTACCGTCAGTTTTGTTACTAACATAAAAGAACGATTGACAGAAATATGAGAACTCGTATTTAGCATTGTTTTATCACAAACTTTATCGTAACCACCCCGTCTCTATAAACTGAAATTTACATACCGCTAAATCCGTTTTCGAATATCCAGTGTAAACTTTGTATAAATGAAAACAATAATGGCAGCAAATCAGAATAAGTTAAATAATATCTAATAAGTCACTTTTTCAAAAGTCGAACGCACATGTATAAACGTGTATACTAATGTTTTACAAGGTTTAAGTATATAGCGATTTCAATAGTGTTTAACGGCCTGTACCAAACAATCATGTGTATAAATCACTCTGAAAACGAGGCTTTTAAAAACATTGTGGGAAAAGGAGAAAATACAGGTCTCCAGTATTTTATCCTTTTCCAACAATGTTACCTTACAGGACAAGTTTCCTCATTGAAGCCACAATCAGCTTGTCATCAGCAAATATTTTCAATTTGGACAAGTCTTAAGTTTTGTCTTTTGGTAAAGAGTTACTGATTACCTCCTTAACTCTTCGCTAAAAGAAAAACTTTAAACTTTTTAGACTCATCTAAATTAAAAGTTTAAGTATTGCGGATAACAATTTATGAATGGCTTAACGGATGGGATTTGTCTTCGATACGGTGGAAATTATAGTGAGAAAAAGAGAAAATACTGGTTACCAGCATTTTCTCCTTTTCCCACAATATTTCCAAAGCTGTATCGTGTAGGATCGTTGAAACCGGGATTGTTTGTTAAGGGTTAAGCTCTCCCCTTTTTTGTCGTTTTGCAGCAAACTTATTATAAAAAAACTTTGTCTAACGAAGAAATTTTTCGTACCAATTTCTATCGCCTTCTGCCATATTATTTTAAATGATTTGTTTCGTGTATTAAACCATAATTTAATCCTTTACTGCATAATTCCATGTTCTAACAACCCTGAAGAATAAAGCTTTTGAAATCATTGTGGGGAAAGGAGAAAATTCTAGTGGCTACCACCATTTTCTTCTTTCCCCACAACTTTTTCTACCCTTTCAGACATAGATCCTTTTACTTAAGCAACATTTAAATTGTCGTCTGCAAATGCTTTCAATTCAGAAGAGTACTAAAATTTTGTCGTTTGTTAAAGATTTAAGTTAACTGTCTCTACCGATGACGAATTAAGTAGCTTTGGCGAATTGTGTTGCTCAAAAGCAGACTGCGCATTCTGTGCAGTGTGACCTCAGATCTACACCAACCCCAAATTGTTATCAAACTATAACAAAAGTCGTTTTCAACAGCAGTGTAAATCTAAGCTTTAGAACTCGTGAAAAACTGGAATTTCTTAGCTGGTAGTGAATGAGTTAACCATTATTATTTTCAAGCGATACTTTCAAATTCATCTGGTTGAAGTTTTAGTCTTGAGAAATTGAACTTATAGATACAAATAAAGTAAAAGTTCGGTACTTTCAGTATATTTCTTACAGTCGACATTGAGTAACATGTCGGCACAATCGCAATAGAAAAATCCATATAACATTGTGAACAAGAAATGTCTTTCGAAAAAGAGACCGGCCCAGCGTAAATTTGCCAGCAAATAGGCAGGAGCCTTTAGAATAGTCTACATTTTTGACCGATCACAAGTTTCTATTTATTCATATTTTATCAAAGCCAGCACATTCAGCTACGCCGAAAAATGACTAGGTGTAAATTTGCTTCTTACAAACAGAACTGTTCCTAAGTCTGCATAAAAAATAAAGGATACGACCGACAGGGAATTCGATACCTTTACAGGTTGGCACACAAAAAATAACACTTTGACCTTGAACTATAACTCTTTACCAAACAACAAAATGAAATACCCGCCCACAAATTAAATATAAAGCTCATGTGATGGCCTTTGAAAGGACAGAAAACGTTACTAGGAAAGCTTAAATTGCTAGTCAACAACATGTCTCCTTTCCCACAATGCTTCCAAAAGCTTTCCTCCCCAGACCTTAAAAATACGGGGCTGCTTCGCAAAGAGTTAAAGCGCCTGGATAAATTTAGAGTTGTCCGTATAAAAAGCTATAGGTAGCTTTGGGTATTCTTTTCGGTGGGAGACATTATACAATAAGGAGAAAGAAGGGCTGGGGGGGGGGGGGGGGGAACTAGATCAGAAAAGTGCTTGCGTACTTGTGCACGAGTTTCGACAGCCGGTTTTTTTTTTCAGTGGAAAAAAGACGAATTCGCAGCAGACAATTTTATGCATTTCTTGTCCTCTTATGCCCTTTGCCAAGCAATCCAAAGTTAAACGACCCTGACAAAGAAGGTTTTTAAAAACATTGTGGGAAAAGGAGAAAATGCCGGTCACCAGTATCCTTATTGAAAGTGTTTGCTTTCGATCCCTACCCAGGGCGCCGAACTGTTCGTGGGAACATCTTTGGGCAAGACACTTCAAGGCCCTAGATAAACTAAACCAAGATGAACTGTAGGCCTATTCGAAGAACGTCTGGTCACAACAGCGTTGAAATATTTATTCCTGGGCTTTCTTTCAAAGACAAAAGGTATGCTTCGTTTTACTCATCACCCTCATTCTTATTGGTAAAAGTATGGCTAGTGCGCTCTTTTTTCTCCGTAGTGTATACGAGTTACATGCTGAAACAACAAATTCAGCCGTGGAGAGCCGGCGAATAAAACCTTTGGGCGTTTACAGATATTAGACCTAAGTAATGGAGATTTCAAAGTTGCTCTTGCCCAGAATGTCTTAGCAAAGCTGGTGGTGTAGATTAAAGATCAGACTGCTCGTTCTGTGCACAGATCGCAAAGGCAACTGCACAGTTGTGATAGCCGCTTTAAGGATTAACACCGAAAGAGTATTTGCTTCGTCTTGTTAACCATTTTTCAAAGTAATGTAGTGAAATGAGATAATTTTCGTAACAATGTCGAATTCCGACATTAACATACTGGTTCCTTTATCAGTGTAACTGCATTCACCGCATCCCATATCTCTACAATAATTTAAATAACCCATTGCATAACAGTGTGATATTTGCCATCCTGAAATAGGGTGCTGTTGAAAACATTGCAGGGTATGGACCAACAGTGGCACATTACAAGTCGTAATGTATTCATGTGTTTGTTGCGTCGTTCAATAGAGATAACCTACTCGTGAACCATTTCTGTTCCTTATTATCTACGGCACAGCGCGTACGTTTTTTCATGGCCAAATGACAAAATTTTAGACACGTCCCGTCCTGATAATATTTGTAAACGGCAAATTAAATTAGACACAAAATGATGGAATTTGTCTGCGATAGAGTTGAAAACATTTTTGAGAAAAATGCTGGCTTGGGCCATTTTCTGCTTTTCTCACTGTGGTTTCGAAACCGTGATGGGGTTGTTTGGTAAAAGGTTAACCAGTACTAGACCACCTGGGTCCATATTCACCAACCATTTTCAAGAATATTCTCAGTCTTATTTATCAGAATTTCATCAATGTGAAAGTAACATAACTTCTGATTGGCTAAACCATTTGGTTTAGCCAATCAGAAGTTTTGTTACTTTCTCAGTTTGACAATCTTGAAGATAAGACAAAGAACGTTCTTAACAATGGTTGGTGAATACGGACTCAGGGCTCTTTAATATGATATCCCAAAGTAACTTTTTTTTTTTGTGTTTTCTATATCATGTCTGTCATGTCACGGCGGCCAGTGCTACTATTCATGCTTTCCTGGAGTTTCTTTTACTAGCTCTTCTAAAAATGTTCTTCCCAAGAAACTAACTGCTTTCTCACATAACCACTGTTGAAACACTGATCAGCGTCGAGAGAGGAAATAACCCTGTCGCAATGACTATCATCTACCCTCGAAAACAAATTGGCCGAACTAGATATTCGAACAAGCCACCCCTTGATTTTAAATCCTGTACGCTACCCACTTAGCTACCGAGCTCGGCTCCAAAGTTATTACCACACGAATAGTTTTGCTTGCCGAGGTCAAGCCTTCTTTATTATAGTGTGAAACTTTCCGCTGCTTAAAAAGATTTGTAGGAAACGGATCAGTTGCTAATACTTAACAATGACTATACTTCCACAATCTTTCCAATATCATCCAAGAGTTATCTTTTTTTTCCCCCTTGTTTAGTGTCAATTTTTCCAATTTAGATGACC
The DNA here is from genome assembly GCA_946811185.2 of Hippopus hippopus. Classification (NCBI taxonomy): domain Eukaryota; kingdom Metazoa; phylum Mollusca; class Bivalvia; order Cardiida; family Cardiidae; genus Hippopus; species Hippopus hippopus. The sequence goes on along the minus strand of OX328099.1, from coordinate 37,072,339 downwards.
CTTGCTCTAGAAAGGGGGGGGGGTTTAATGCATCTTCATAATACCAAGCAAGTCAGTACATACATAGTTATGGATCTATAAATTCCACTTTGTCTAATAATTGGCTGAATCCTGTGGTAGAATGGTCCTTGGTCATGTAAAAATTTTACCAAAAGCAAAAAGTTTTGACCCAGGTCAGTCTGCGCGGGCTGCAGAGGCTGACCTTGGTCAATAGTCTTTGCAGATGCATTAAACCCCCTTTTCACAGAGCATGGCCCAGTTGTATATCTTGAAAATCTAGTCCAATAACAAGTTCAAGAAAAGGAAATTTGACGAAGAATACATGTGAAAAAGAAAGTAAACTAAATGTTTGGACATGCTTTAAAAATTTATATACTCCTCACAAAAAGTTAAGCAACAATAAATTACCGCTGCACCAGAATTTTATTATTACACATACAGACAATTTCATTGTATAAATGTAATGAGAATTGAGTTACAAACCAGTCCAAGCAATTCCGTACTTCTATCAGATAATGTTTCTCACTTTCAGGCTTTTGAAGTAAAGCACTGTCTAAATCCACATGCAAAACAGTGTTATACTAGCCAGATGTTTTAAAATCTCTAAAATTCGTTCAGTCTGCAACAGTCAGTACATGGTATGGCCACCATTAGCACGAATACAACCTTGAACTCTTCTGGGCAATTTGAGTAGCCAGAAGATCTCAAGATCTCAATCCGATTAAGCATGCGTGGGACATTCTCAGTTGGCGTGTCAATGATGGAAATGTGAGGCCTCAGAACCTCCAACACCTTGAGCAACTTTTGAGTCAGGAATGGCAGGATATTCCACAACAACAGCTGGACGGCTTGATCTGGTCAATGCCCAGAAGAGTTCAGGCTTGTATTTGTGCTAATGATGGCCATACGGTGTACTGACTGTGTCCCGGTTGCAGATTGAACAAATTTTAGAGATTTTAAAACATCTGGTTAGTATAACACTTTTTTGCACGTGGATTTAGACAGTGCCTTACTTCAAAAGCCTGAAAGTGAGAAACATTATCTGATAGAAGTACAGAATTGTTTGGACTGGTTTTTAACTCAATACTCATTACATTTATACAATGAAATTGTCTATATGTGTAATATTAAAATTTTGGTGCAGCGGTAATTCATTGTTGCTTAACTTTTTGTGAGGAGTATATATTATTTTTATATATGACATACAGATCTAGATTAAAATTTTTCCGGATGACAAATTTCTAGACTTGTCCATTTTCAAAGAATTTGTAGATAAAAAATATTAAATGTTCCTTAAATGATGGTATTTCTTTTTGTAAGGGTAGAAAATATTGTGGGAAAAGGTGAAAAAGTCAGTTGCCAGCATTTTCACCTTTTCCAACAATGTTTATATATAGCCTTTCTCCTTGGGGTCTATGAAACCCAGGATTATGTATTGTATGATTCACACATTACTGTGCAGGTCATTTTGAAACCTAATTAAGCTATTAGCGGGTATATACATAGAGGACAAATAGGCAATGGAAAGAAAAATTATTGTGGGCAAAGAAATGATTGCTTGTTACAAGAAACTGTTCCTTTCCCCACAATCTTTTTCAAAGCTATCAATGGCTTGGGATGTTAAAATTGTATTAATACAGCAATATATAAACACATGTTAATCTCTGAAGCACTATTTAATACTGAACATTTCATTAAATTTTGTTGAGAGTATAGATACATTCCAAAATACTGCCATATCTATATTCAGCAAGCAGTTGAGGGGTTACTGAAAAGTGTGTGCTAAATAAAGGTGAGTATTGCTCTGGCAAAAGGGAGTATAATGTATCTCCATGATGCAATACACCATGCAAGTCATCTCATACTTATGGATCCATAAAATCCATTTTTTTCTGACAACTGACCGATATATTTAAACTTTTCACAGCCCATGAATCAGGTAAACTTCTTTTCATTTTTCACGTATGTTTTGCAAAACTTGTCTGCTGCAGAAGATTTAAGTAAAACAGTTCACTTCAGCAAGTTGACTTTGAAAGCGGATCCCAAAAATTTGATGGTTCAACCATTTTTTTTCTTCTTTGCATCAAGCAGCAGCTACCTTTGAAAACAAAGAGTAAAAGGAGAAATCACTTGCAATGATCCATTTCTCATTGTACTAGTTTTCACTTTTATTCATTAATCACTCTATTTCACTTTGATAATCCATATACTTTCAAGGATATTTCCAAATTTGTTTCTGGGGTCAGGATGTAAACCTTTATTACAGAAGACTTGGAACAATACAAAATGAGGTAGGAACTTAGTGGTATTTGACTAGATATTTTTCTTAATTTTTACTCTTTACTGTTTCTGGAACATTGGCATATTGAGAAGTACAGCTTTGCAGATTATACGAAGCTATATATTGACCCTTTCCCAATGACAAATTCAAGAATCTTTAAAAGCGAAAGCTTCTGCAGACAACAAATTCAAAACCAGTATAAATGAATTCAAAATCTTTTTTTCCCACAATGTTTTCAAAGCTTTTTCCATAGGGGTCATTAAAACACAGGGTCATTTATCAGATTATGATGTGAAGATCAAATTTTCATAGCTCTTAGAGAGTCAAATAAAAAGATAAATATCATCAGTCAGTTTACAACATGCCAACTTCTGATTTTTACATGAATATCTCACAAAAACAAATGATTATGGCAGACCGGTTTTGATCTTCGCTGTCCACAAATACACCTACAGCTGCATTTGGCTGTTTATGGGCTAAAAGCACAACAAGAAAGCCATGTTTTAGCATGATAAGAAAGCCATTTTGGCTGATTGTAGATTTCTATTCCATTCATTTAGCACTATAAGGGTTCTTTACTTTCATGCAATAGTGCACTAAACATCACAAAAGACAAAAACTGCTTACAAAATGCATACTTACAGTAACTGATCTGTCTGTACAGCAACCCGACAATTATTTCATTGATTTTATTTAGTGCTTCCATTAAAGAAAGACAGATAATACATGATCATAAACATACACAGCTCGAAGACAAAATGTATCTCTGATATACAATAAACTTGCTAAGACTGTGTTAATGTACTGTCCATAATTTCAAATAACTGAACACAGGAACAAAGTTTATTACTTTGAAATTACAAAGTTATGCCATTAATTGGATGAGACAAAATATCAGCCAATCAAAGCTGTTGAATTATAATTTGTAACAACAGTTTTAATTAGAAAGTGATATATTTTGAATTTCAAACTCTAGGTCATCTCAGTTGATTAAAACCATGTTGTTGTAGTTCATAGTTAGACTAAGCTTGTATAAAGATGTCCTAACAAGAAAGTCACCAGTATATTACGACCATGTTGTTGTGGTTTTTAGTTAGAATAAGCTTTTAGAAAGACGCCTTATTAACAACAAAGTCACCAGTATATTACGACCATGTCATTGTAGTTTATAGTTAAAATAAGCTTTTTTTAAAGATGCCCTAACAACAAAGTCATCAGTATTCACCAGAACCAGTTAACATCACAGTTTATCAACAATATATGCAAAGAAAAACACTTCATTTTCCAGCTGTGAATGCCTGCAATCCAGTAATAGCCCTGCCAAGGATGAGTGCATGTATATCATGGGTTCCTAAAAGAAAGAAAAATATGAAAATGAGATCAGGAAAAAATATCTACAATTCATGCATTTTCCTTTCTATCTGTGCAGTTCAGAGAATCAGGATGGCAAAAACAAAAAGATTTAGGTAAAGATGACATTTGCTTACCAACTATATGATCAGTTCAACACTGCATCGGATGCCAAACAAACATACAAACATTCCCTTCTAGATGGACATGCAAATAAACAGATATATGCCTTTTGTACCTTAATTAAACAGCTATAAGGTAGCAACCACAGAAATGTATCTCCACATGTTTTGAAAACTTCCAGGTAAATTGTTCTGTTTAACTCTTTACCAGACAGTAAAATTTTGAATGGTCCATATTAAAAGCATTTATGGACCACAAATAAAACGTGGCTCAAATGGTGGGATTTGTTTTTAAAAGGGTAGACAACATCATGAGAAAAGGAGAAAAAAGAAAGCTGTTTACCAGCATTTTCTTCTTTTCTCACAGTGTTTTCAAAAGTCTTCTACCTATTGTCATCAAAACATGGGGTTGACATAGAGAAGTACCAGTATAGAAATTTATACCTTCATAAGTATTGACAGCTTCAAGGTTCATCACATGTCTTATCACATGATACTCATCACTAATGCCATTTCCTCCCAGCATATCACGTGCATTGCGAGCAATTTCAAGTGCTTTCCCGCAGGAATTCCGTTTAATCATCGAAATCATTTCTGATGTCGCCCTGTACAAATAAAATTGAAACAGAATGCATTCTGTATTGTACTTGAAATTTCTAGATATTGACTCTTTACCAAACAGTGCAAGTATTAACAACCCAAAAGTGGAAGGCTTTTAGAAACATTAAGGGAAGGAAAACTCCTGGTAGCAAGCATTTTCTCCTTTTCCTGAAATGTTTCGTAATCTTAGCAGAGCAAATTTCATTATTTGAACCATATTTAATATGTCCTATACAAATGCTTTCAATTTGGCAAGTCTAAAAAACTGTCATTTGGTGAAGAGTCAAGACTTGATATATCCTAATCATTAGGACATTACAACATGTGACTACTTGTGGCTTGTGGCAAACCATGACTATGATTCCATGGACAGAATAGAAGATGAAAGAGTAAGTTGCACAATCTTGACTCTGTTTGCAATCTTGAATCTGTTTTATCTAATGTTTTGTGAAAAAGTTGATTTTAATTCTTCAACACTTGAGTTATAAGAGAATGCCAACTCACATATTGTTGTCCTTCAGACGCCCAACTTGTATGCAAGCCTGTAATCCAATAGAAATTTCTGTCAGCATATCTGCCATCTTCTTCTGCATCAGCTGATTCTGAGCAAGAGGTCTACCAAACTGTATTCTGTAATATTGAACATGAGTTGACAATACCTTCTCAAAGACAAATGCCACCTTTTGAGCCAGATTTTACATGTAATCTGTGAATGCTTTGGATTTGGTCAAGTCCAAAATGATGTCGTGTAGTTAACCCTTTACCACACAATCCTTACTTTAAGCCATGAGAAAGAAGCGTTTTGAAAACATTGTGGGAAAAGAAGAAAATACTGGTAACCAGCATTTTCTCCTTTTCCCACAATGTTTTCTAACCTTCCCAAAGCAGATTTCAAATTTTTAGTCACATTTATATTGTTGTCTGCATATGCTTTCAATTTGGACTAGTCTAAAATTTTGCAGTTTGGTAAAGATTCAAGAATTTTGCTCTTTATTATATTAGATGTTTGTAGACCTATATAAAACTATTGCAAGCTACACAAGAGACAATTCTTTAAAAGAAATGAAATTATTACCGTTTCAAAGTAAGGGAAAATTATGGAAAATGGAGCTGCTTATTGTTGCAAGCAACTTTTTCCTTTTCCTTTTTCCAAAAACAATTTCATAAGCTATCAATAGCAGGGGTATGAAAAGTTGAAACTGTGCCACAAAGGATTAAGTGCCCGAGTTATTTTGTCATAATTCAATGGCTATTTCCTACTAAACCATTGTAAGGCTTCCTTTTTCATCTGTGGCTATATTCACAAAAATATTCACCAACTAGTATTCTTAGTCTAGATTTAAATTGACATAATTTCTGATGGGTTAAACCACTGGCTAAACCATCTGGTTTAGATTATAAGAACATGTCTTATTTTGGAATTCAGAAAATTATTCAACATTAGACTAAGAATGCTGTCAACACTTGTTTCTAGCAATAGAACATACCCAGTGACATATGGTTAGAGTAACAAGAGCTCTAAATGCTAGTGCCAATGCTCAGCTGCAGTTGCTTGATTTTCAGTGAAAATTCCATATCGAAAAGGTGCAAAACTATGTCAACAAGAGGGCCATGATGGCCCTGAAGTCGCTCACCTGAGTCTTTTGACCAAACATGACCCATTTTCAATCTCTTTTGAGATATTATGACAAACATTCTACCAAGCTTTTCATGAGTTATTGACCCGAAATGACCCACTTGCTAACTAGTGCAAGACCAACATTCTGACCAAGTTTCATGAGTATTGCATTAAAAATGAGGCCTCTAGAAAGTACACAAGGTTTTCGAAGATTTGACCTAGTGACCTAGTTTTTGATCGGACATTACCCATTTTCGAACTCTTCCAAGATATTATCAAGACAAACATTCTGACCAACTTCCAAGAATTTTGGACTAAAAATGTGGCCTCTAGAGCATACACAAGGTTTTTCTAAGATTTGACCTAGTGACCTAGTTTTTGACCAGACATTACCCATTATCCAACACTTTTGAGATATCACCAAGACAAACATTCTGACCAAGTTTCATGAGTATCGGACTGAAAATGTGGCCTCTAGAGTGTACACAAGGTTTTTCTAAGATTTGACCAAGTGACCTAGTTTTTGACCTGACATTACCCATTATCAAACTCTTTCGAGATATCAACAAAACAAACATTCTGACCAAGTTTCAAGAGCATCAGACTGAAAATGTGGTCTCTAGAGCATACACAAGGTTTTTCTAATTTTTGACCCAGTGACCTAGTTTTTGACCGGACATGACTCATTTTCAAACTCATCCAAGGTATCACCAAGACAAACATTCTGACCAAGTTTCAATAGTATTGGACTGAAAATGTGTCCTCCAGAGCGTACACAAGGTTTTTCTTAGATTTGACCCAGTGACCTAGTTTTTGAGCCAACATGACCCATTATCGAACTTGTCTGAGATATCATCAAAACAAACATTCTGACCAAGTTTTAAGAGTTTTTGACAGAAAATGTGGTTTCTAGAGCGTACACAAGGTTTTTCTAAAATTTGACCTAGTGACCTAGTTTTTGACCCGACGTGATCCATTTTCAAACTCATTCAAGATATCATCAAGACAAACATTCTGACCAAGTTTCAAGAGTTTTTGATTGTAAATGTGGCCTCTAGAGCGTACACAAGGTTTTTCTAAGATTTGACCTAATGACATAGTTTTTGACCAGACATTACCTATTTTCGAACTCGTCCGAGATATTATCGAGATAAACATTCTGACCAACTTTCAAGAGTTTTGGACTGAAAATGTGGCCTCTAGAGTGTACACAAGGTTTTTCTAAGATCTGACCTAGTGACCTAGTTTTTGACCCGACACGATCCATTATCGAACTCGTCCGAGATATCATCAAGACAAACATTCTGACCAAGTTTCACAAGTATCAGACTGAAAATGTGGCCTCTAGAGCGTACACAAGGTTTTTCTAAGATTTGACCTGGTGACCTAGTTTTTGACCCGACATGACCCTTTTTCAATCTCGTCCGAGATATTATCAAGGCAAACATTCTGACCAACTTTCAGGAGTATTGGACAGAAAATGTTACCTCTAGAGCGTACACAAGGTTTTTCTAAGATTTGACCTAGTGACCTAGTTTTTGATCTGGCATGACCCATTTTCAAACTCGTCTGAGATATCATCGAGGCAAACATTCTGAGCAAGTTTCATGAGTATCGGACTGAAAATGTCGCCTCTAGAGCGTACACAAGGTAAAAAGTTGACGACGGACAATGCACGATGGACACAGCACGATCACAATAGCTCACCATGAGCACTTCGTGCTCAGGTGAGCTAAAAATACTTTGATGGTTACCTGCCCCAGTTGCATGGGTTCCCCTTTTGACAGTTAACAACTTGTCCAATTTTGAAATAAATATCTTCAGTAATAACACAGATATCACAGAATGTCAAAGATTTCGTATGACCAAGACAACAATGCCAGGGCTAAGACAATATCTCAATGTTTTTGAAAGCATTAGAGGTAAAGATGGTTGCCAACCTGTCAAGAGTGTACTGCCTGGCCATATCCAAGCAAAATTCTGCTGCACCCAATGTACCCCAGGCAATACCATAACGAGCATTATTCAAACAACCAAATGGTCCCTGAAAATGGAAATCACACAAAGTTGTTTTAGCAGCCTGTGCAAATCAGTCTTTGATCTAAACTGTCAATTATGTTGAAATAATTCGAGCAAAAGCAGCCTTGAGTTTGTCATTCTCAGGGCTTTCTTAGTTTTACACTGATCATACTGTTAATCTTGCATCCTATAAAGGGCAATTGAGACCTTTACCAAACAATACTGTGTTTTCATGAACTTAGGGATATTTACTTTACAAAACATACTGGAAATAGAAGAAAATGCAGGAAACCTGCATTTCATCCTTTTCTGACAATGTTTTATAGTCTTTCAAACAAGACAGCCATTATTTTTGCAACATTTAATTTGTCGTCTGCATATGCTCTCAATTTGAAGGTGTATAAAATTTTGTTGTTTAGTGAAGAGATCATAAAGCATTCTCATCTTCACCCGATATGCCAGGCCCCAGTGGTGCAGTCTGAAGCACACAGGATTTGACACCAGGAGGGGTCATTTCTTCCCCAAGGTTGATGATGGCATTAAACACAATACAAATATACAAAACAAGTCATCTTCACTACAAATTTGAAGGAACCTGCTATGGTTCTGTGAAATTCTTTCCATCTGAAAAACTGACTTTATATATGTAGTTTCTTTTCTTTGACTGGCATCTGTTTTTTCTATGGCCAACTTTTTTTTTAAACTCATTGCCTCCTGAAACAAATTTGAAACTAAAAACTTTTGAAAATATCAATGTAAACTATGAATAACCAACATGGATTAAGACTTAAAACATTGACATTGAGGCAAAAGAAGAAATTGCTCCTAGGAAAAAGTGACCTAGAAAAGAAAAGTTATCTGAGCAAGGTTTCATGAAAAAAACTTCAGTCTCTCATTTTGCTCAAATCCACTATCGGACTCATTTCCTGACTAAAGCTGAGTTATTTGAGACCTATTTCACTAACATTAACAGACTTAAGTAACATTCCCCAATCCTTTGATGACTCACCATTTCAGACTCTACTCACTACTCAGCAAAATAAACTGATTTAAATCAGATGATAGACCTAAGTCTATTATTTTGCTGAGTTGAGTCTGGAACGTTGTGTCAACTTACGATTTGAGAATGCTACTGCCTGTTAACAACAGTGAGATGCGCCTCCAATAAAAACCTAACTTAAGTTGAACAAGAGGGCCATGATGGCCCTGTATCGCTCCACTGGCTAATACGTAAAATCACTACATGCCAAACATTACAATACTTGGCCAATTGGTTTTGAACATAAGACCCCTGAAACAGGACTAAAATTGGTAGCCCTAGTTCATATGGTTAGTAACAAGAAGATTTCTAAAGATTTCACTATATAAGCCCATGTAAAACTTCTGACCCCTCAGGGTGAATCAAATTCCCCCCTAGGGCTATAATTTACGCACTCTTGGTGAAGGGCCTTTAGATATAGCTACATGCGAAATTTGGTAGCCCTACGCTTTATGAATAAGTACAGGGAGATTTCTTAAGTTTTCTCTACATAAGCCCATGTAAAACTTGTGACCCCCGGGGCAGGGCCAATTTTGACCCCAGGGCTATAATTTAAGCACTCTTGGTAGAGACCCACTAGATAAAGCCACATGCAAAATTTGGTAGCCCTAGGCCTTACGGCTAGGTACAGGGAGATTTCTAAAGTTTTCCCTAAATAAGCCCATGTAAAACTTGTGACCCCCGGGGTGGGGTCAAATTTGACCCAAGGGCTATAATTTGGGCACTCTTGGTAGAGGCCCACTAGATAAAGCCACATGCAAAATTTGGTAGCCCTAGGCCCCATGGCTAGGTCAAAGAAGAATTTTAAAGTTCTCCCTATATAAGCCCATGTAAAACTTGTTATATAAGCCCATGTAAAACTTGTTACCCCCGGGCAGGGCCTAATTTGACCCCAGGGCTATAATTTGAACAATCTTGGCAGAGGTCCACTAGATAAAGCTACATGCCAAATTTGGTAGCTCTAGGCCCTATGGCTAGGTAGAAGAGGAATTTTAAAGTTCTCCCTAAATAAGCCCATGTAAAACTTGTGACCCCCGGGGCGGGGCCAATTTTGACCCCAGGGCTATAAATTGAAGAAACTTGGTAGAGGTCCACTAGATAAAGCTACATGCCAAATTTGGTAGCCCTTGGCCTTACGGTTTCAGACAAGAAGATTTTCAAAGATTTTCAAAATTTTTCAGTTTTGTTGCCATGGCAACCAGAGTTTTTGAAGGAATTAAATTCTTTCAAGAAATTCTGAAGAGGACCATGGCAGGATCATTTCTGTGAAGTTTCATCAAAATTGGATGGGTAGTTTCAGAGAAGAAGACGTTTTAAAAAAAAGTTAACGCACAGACAGACGGACGGACGCACGCACGGACGGACGGACGGACGGACGGACGGACGGACGCACGACGGACAACAGGCCATGACATAAGCCCGCTGGCCTTCGGCCAGTGGAGCTAAAAATGAGTCTGTCAGCAGATTTGAGCAACATAAGAGACTGAATTTTTTTCGTGAAACCAGGTCCTGGAACATTAGTTCACTTGACTCTATGTAACACTTAAGCAATCCCATCACAACAAAGGGAAAAGAAAGCTTTTGAAAACATTGTGGGAAAACGAGAAATGCTGGTAGCCAGCATTTTGTGCTTTTCACACCATGTTTTCTACCCTTTCAAATACAATTCCCATCATTTTAACTCTATTGTATTTGTTGTTTGCAATTGCTTTCAATCGGGACCAATCTTAAATTTTGCCATCTAGAAAAGAGTAGCAAAACTTGAACAACAAAGAAAAAACTCACAGCGAGCCCACTGATGTTAGGTAACATGTTTTCCTCTGGTACCTCAACATCCTCCATTACGATTTGTCCTGTTGCACTGGCTCTCAGGGAAAATTTGCCCTCAATTTTTGGTGCTGGGGTTTGAAATATTTAAAAAATTGGAATGCTAACATGATACCAGTGTTTCAAAGGTCTGTCTTTTCATTGGAAAGGTTAATTCATCAAGTTTTAATCAATTTCATTTGAACATTTATGAATTAACTCTTTACCAAATGACAAAATTTTGGACTAGACCAAATCAGAAACATTTGCAGACGACACAATAAATGTAGCTCAAATGATGATTTCCATCTTTGACACATTAGAAAACATTGAGAGAACTGTAAAAATGCCGGTCAGAAGCATTTTCTCCTTTTTCCATAGTGTTTTCAAAAGCCTTTTTCTTTAGGGTCATTAAAACTCAGGATTGTGTGGTAAATGGTTTATTCTAAAAAATTCAGCAGCATTTATCAGTGTTAATCCTAAAATGTTATTGTTAGTCTGATCAGATGTATTCAAATATCATTAACTTATTATCAGTAGGCTATTTCAAGTTCAAAATATATCAGCCAGCCAGAAAGGCAGTCTTGGCACCCAGGATTACAACATAAGTTAATTAAACCTGTCGTTCAGTAATAAATGTACAATTTTCTTGTTATCATTTATAGAACTGACTCATACTCTTTTCAAAACATTAACAAATCTGTATATTACAAGGTATCAAAATAGATAAAAAAAAAAATCAACATACCCGAAAGTCCTTTCATTCCTTTTTCAAGAATAAAACCCTTCACTCTGTTATTTTCTGTGTCAGTTTTACCCCAAACAACAAATACATCAGCAATTGGAGAATTTGTAATCCTGAAGAATGACCAACATAAACATAAATCTAACGCTATTCAAACAAGAATATAATTTGCAGATGACTAGGATTTTGTTTGTAATTTGGAATTTACCTAAGAGTTTTTGAATTTCACTGTGATCAGTATGTACACGCAAATCATTATAAAAAAACCCTTGATAAGACATTTTTCCTCTTTAAGCAGACCACTATAGAATGCAATGTGACAATGAGAAAATGCTCTCAATGAAATTTTGTACAAATGGAGAAAATGCTTGTAACCTTTTTCAAAGATGTTTTCTACCCTTTCAAAGACAAGTTTCCAGACAGGAGCAAAATTCAATTTGCTGTTTGCAAATGCTTTCAAGTTTGTTGACAAGTCCATGCTTTTAAGTTTGACAAGTCCAAAACAATTTGTTAAAGAGATGATAGATACAACATTCTACTATAGACTCAACAGAGTCTTTTCAGTGGAACCTTAGCCTGTTTGCATCAGATGTTTTACTTACCAAGGAGAAAAATATACATGCTATTATCAAATAATGTGCCTTATTTTCAATAGCCATTACTAATTTTCTTATCTTACACACGTCTGATATAAGCAGTGTGTGATGTCATTTGTGACATCATTTTGTACCTTTATCAGAGAAGTGTATGGGTTTATTTTTTTCATGGAAATAACCTGTAATTAATCAAATATCGTTATACGATCAAAAGAATCTGACATCTGTTGGCTTTTGAGCTAAAAATTTATTCAAATTGTCCACAAAAATGCCATTTGAGTCGTGAAAGGCTTGTTAAATCAAATTTTTCTAGACTCATTTGATACCAACTCATGTAAGGTTCTATTATATATCACCTGTTCACCAGACTGTTAGGATTGCAACTTTTCGCTTTTCAATGATGATGAAAAATTAGAAAATCCAGATTTGATCTCTTATTTCATTGGCTCATTCTAAGGATCTGAAATACTTCTGTTTGGACAGGTAAAGGTAGTTACTAACTTTCCTTTCTGTCACATAGATCTCTTTTACAAAAGCACTCATAGATCACAGAGAACAAAACAAAAAATATAAGCCATGCTCTGACAAAAAGGGCCTTAATACATCTCCGTGATCCATGATATCAAGTAAGTTACCACATACTTGTGGATCAACAAAATCCATTTTCTTTAACAACCAACTACATCATGAGGTAAACTGGTCCTTGGACATTCAGAAAATTGACCAAAAGCAAACAGTTTCAGCCCAGGTCAGCCTGTGCTGACCTGAATTGATACTTTTTGCAGATGCATTGAGCCCCCTTTTCACAGAGCATGGCTCATATATAATAGTCATCATTTTAGGCAAGTTCCTACCATGATTTGGTTCCATTTAATGTGTAGGTTTTACTGGAAGGGTTATATTTAGCTTTTGTTTCCATGGACGAGGGATCACTACCATGGTTAGGCTCAGTGAGACCAAAACAACCAATCAATTCTCCACGAGCTGAAGATAGAAAGTTTATGCTGTAGCTTGGTTTTATAAAATATCTTTTATTACAAAACAAGTACCGGTACATGTAAAAGTGAAATTGTCAACTTTGGTCAAATTTACTAAATTGAGAGTTTCTTCTGTGGAAAAAATCCTACACATTCACACTTAATTATGCCATAACACAACTGACTGCACTTCATTTTTTGTTTTACTTAAAAAAAATTACTAATTGGATCTAAAGAGCAGATTTCAGACAAAAACTACATATCCTTCGATATTTAGCATGCATTTCAAGTAAATGTGCACCACATGTAAGTGACCATACTGTAGTTTACTAAACATGCACCACATGCGAAAACTTCGTTGGAAAAGGAGAAAATGCTAGTAACCTGCATTTTCTCCTTTTCCCACAATGTCGAGACAAATCTAATCATGTAAGTCAAATTGAATTTGTCATCTACAAAATGCTTTCTATTCTGATATGTTTAAAATTTTGTTGTGTGGTAAATGGTTAAATAGTTGTCTGCAAATGCTGTCAATCTAGGCAAGACTAAAACTTGAATTAAAGCTTGCACGAGTACAAATGACTGAAGATAGACATACTGAATGTACTGATAACCACATAAACATACAAATAGTTATTTTGCTATACCAAGTTTTGGAAGATATTTTTCTTTCTGTTCATCTGTTCCATAAGCATTTATAGGGTGCATTACCAATGATGACTGGACACTCATTGCTGATCTGTAACTGCTGTCAACTCTGAAAATATGTGCCAAAAAGGTCAGTACTGTTCATGCTGTTTTTATTGTGTTTAATGCTGTTTTCAACACTATTTCAGTTGTATCACTGCTGAGTGAGGAACTATCCATGCTTTTCTGGAGTTTTATTTTTTTACCAGTATTTCGCAGTTTTCTTTCAAAGCTACTGGCTGCTCTCCCAGAAAGCCATCACCAAAACAATGATAACTGTGAGAAAAATCACAAAACCATGACATGCTGAATAAGTGCATGTCCTTCTCATAGAGAAAGATAAAATACTGATAACCAACAACCTGGATTTTCTACTTTTACCATGATGTTTTCTTACAAGACAAATCCTATCATTTAAGCCATATGAAATTCGTAATTTGCAAATGTTATCAATTTGACAAAGTCTAAAATTTTTTTGCCTAGTAAAGAGTTGAGGGGCACTGTACCTTTCAACTTCTCGGGCAATCAATCCATATGCCACTGACGATACACCAGCACACCCATATCCCTGAATTGTGGGCCCTAAAACACCCATCTCTCCCATTTCCTGAAGAATTTCCTGGTGAAATACTGCAATTGGACAACAAAACATGGCATGTAAAGCACAAGTTATATTGCTTTTGCAGAAAGTGTAGATCAAGATCACAACCTGTGCAGTCTTTTCTTTCCTTAACCCTTCACCACACAACCCCAAACTGAATTAGAAAGCTTTTGAACACAACGTTGGAAAAGGATAAAATGCTGTAAACCAACATTTTTCTCCCAAGATGTTTCCTACTCTTTCTAAGACAAATTCTATCATTTCTGCCAATGCTGTACAGACACTACCTTTTGTTCCCCATTTTTAAGCATCTTCACAAACACTTGTGAGAACAGGAGTAACTTGTTACCAGCTTATAACAAGAAATTGCTCCTTTTATGTTTAACTAACAATAAAGAAAGGTCAAACAATTACATAAAAATTCTATTTGTTACCACTTCATGTCACCAGTCTTAGAATTTGGTTGCTTTGACTCTTTACCACACAATCCTGAGTTCTAAAAACCCTGAGGATAAAGCCTTATGAAAAAATTGTGGGAAAAGGAAAACATGCTGGTAATTTGGTGCCCAGCATTTTCTCCTGTTTTCTGCTCTGTTCATGAAAGGCAAATCCCATCATTTGAACCACATTAAAATTGTTGTCTGCAAATGCTTTCAATTTAGACTAGTGTTACGGGAGATCACTCCTTCCTTACTACATAGCTTCATCCCGTATAAAATCAATACCTAACAACTCATTGGGGAGAATTCTCTTTGTGTCAGTGGTTATGGTATTGGCCTTTTAAACCTCAATAAATAAGGATCTCCTCCGCACAAGTTCAAATCCCGCAAGGTGCGGTTTGTATTTCAGCTATGCATTTGTTGCAAACTTTCATGTTCGTAAATGGGGGCTTGTCCGGGATTGATCATAGAGCCATTTGTTGTAAAAAAAAAAAATGCTGCCTAGA
Source organism: Hippopus hippopus (assembly GCA_946811185.2). Lineage (NCBI taxonomy): Eukaryota > Metazoa > Mollusca > Bivalvia > Cardiida > Cardiidae > Hippopus > Hippopus hippopus. The sequence goes on along the minus strand of OX328099.1, from coordinate 37,056,952 downwards.
GTATGACTTTCTGTCATCAAGATAATGACATTTAAGAGAGGGTGTGTTACGGGAGATCACTCTTTCCGGATGGCATAGCTTCATCCAGTATAAAATCAATACCTAGCAACTGTGTTGGGGAGAATTCTTTTTGGCTCAGTGGTTATGGTATTGGTCTTTTTAACCTCAATAAATGAGGATCTCTTTCACAGGGGTTTGAATCCCGCCAGGTGCTGTTTGTATTTCAGCTATGCATTTGTTGCAAATTTTCATGTTTGCAAGACTAGTCTAAACTTTTATTGTGTTGTAAAGATTTAAAATTTAATAGCCTGAATGGTAAAGAATGAGTAAATTAAAGAGGCACACCATGAGTTCTGGGTACATTTTCAAATAATCTATATTTCCACATTGTTTCAGGATTTGTCAGATAGAGAACTGTCTAGTTATGTCCACACCAGAGCGTAGATTTTGACCTTTTACCATACAATTATAGCTTTTAAGGACCCTGGAGGAGAAGCCTTTTAATAACACTATTGGAAAAAGAGAACATTCTGGTTACCAGTATTTTCTCCTTTTTCCATTATGAATTCTACCCTATCAAGAATAATTCTCATCTTTTGAACCACACTTGATTTATGGTATACAAATGCCTTCAATTTGGCCAAGTCTGTAATTTTGTTGTTTGTTAAAGAGTTTATGAAGCACAAACTGAAATGAAAATAATTACCTTCGTGCCTGTTAGCTAGAAGAACTCTTGACATCAGTTTGTCTTGGCAGTATGCTCTGAACTGATCTCGAACAATAATTTCCTCTTCTGTGAGTTGACTGTCCAGGTTAAATGCATCTTTCCAGTCAAATTTGGCTGAAAAAATTCTTGTATTTGATTACATGTATACAAAGTTTTTCCTCTCTACCAGATTACTCTTGAATTTGATTTCAGTGACTTTGCCACATGCGATCTATTGTTGAAATGGAGTCAGAGAGAATTTTTTAGCGCTATGCCCATTACAAGTCAAAGAATAACAACAGTGCTGGATTACTAAGTAGTCAAAATGGATTTTCTGCTTATATTAGATTGATTTCATTAAAGTTTGTTTTCAATGTGATTCTGTAACATTGCAGATCTAGATCTCTGTTTTGTGACTTATTTATTTCTGAATATCATCCAAGAAGTCAGATGTTATTAATTCTGTCAATTTTACTTTCAACCCTGGGCTAATGCTATCATTTCTACAGAAGTCACAGATTAAGTCTGATAGTGAGGTGTATACAACCTTGCGAGTGCCTCAAAAAAAAAAAAACACCAGTAAACCTTATCTGACTAGAAATTATAACTTTAAAGAAATAATTAGGAATTACATGGTTGCTTTCAGACTAAACATTTTGTGCACTTTGATCCAATTAGGGGAATGTTGGTTCGAGCCCCATGGCTGGCCATCATATTACTGACATTCCTTTGGATGGGACATTAAACCAAGTTCCCGTAATAGAAGAATAAAAAAAAAAAAAAAAACATCTTGCTGTAAACTTTATCTATTTTGATTTCAGTAGAGTTGAGATTTTGCTGTCTGGTAAAAAGTGACCAGCCGCTCACCCTATTAAGTGGTATGTCTACATGTCATACACAGTAAAGGATCAAACTTGTACCGAAGGGCAATTGCTTAGAAAATAGTCAAAATTGAAAGCACTTGCAGACAACACTTTAATTAAATGCAAGTCAAGTGATGAAACTTGTCTTTGACAGGGTAGAAAAGATAGTGGGGAAAAAAAAGGGATAGGGTCAAAATGGCCCACTTCCAAAACGGCCCGGTCCAAAATGGCCCACTTTAACGAAACGGCCCAATGTTATGAGTACCAAAACGGCCCACTTTTGAACTACAAATTGTTTTATTTCCACCAATTTTGACAGAATGAATTTTATAGCTTTATTTTATCTTATCTATTTCAAATAATGAATTTTATTTATGGAGCTTGGGCGTCGATTCTCCATACTTGAGAGGGTTGTACTGATCCGATGTTATATGGTGAACTCGTTCATTTGTCTTCCCCCCCCCTCCCGTACTTTTCTCATCATCAACTGGAATTCTTCCAAAAAAAAAAATAAAGGTTGTGGTTTGCTTTCCTACAATCATTTTACCTCAGTTATGCACAAATTACTTATGTTGAAAACGACAGCTCCAAACATTCTAGGAAGGATACATCTCTGTACATGTATGTTTCCATAAATTCGTAGCAGAAGACCATCTCGCTCGATTCATATTATCAAAATTCATGTCATAAGTAAATTTTATAAAACTAAATAAGTGAATGTTATAAAAGTAAGTGTGTGATCCAAATGAGCTTCTTCAATATGGGTTTTAATTAATGACAAAAAGAGTGGGCCGTTTTAGTACCGGGCCGTTTCGGCACTGGGCCGTTTTGGTACCGGGCCGTTTTGGAAGTGGGCCGTTTTGACCCCAATCCAAAAAAAAAATACTCGTAAAAAGCATTTCTTTCCTTTTCCCACATTGTTTTCAAAAGCCCTTTTCCTCAGAACCCTTAAAACTCGAGGTTGTGTAGTGAAGATTAAATGGCAATAACAAGGCTGAGCCTGAATCATACAGTTGTAAGTAATATAAATGTCAACACTGAAGATGTGGCACCCACCTTCTGATGTTTGTCTCTGTACTTGTGGGGCAGCTGACGGTGTATACAATCTAACAAGCTGTGTTTCTGTGTTCAGACCTGATAGTCTGCTTCCAACAGCCCTAAGAGCTTGTCGAAACGCCATATCTTTGGTGTGTATCGTTTGTGTTTCAGAATGTCAATTAATTTTGCGTAACAGACATGACCTTGGCCTCACGAAGGTGTGTTCGGAACCCTCCGTAATCTATCCGAATATTCTTTTATTTGTTCGGAAAAAACCCGTAACGACGGCGATAATTGACGAACCGAACAATCGTATGCGATTGTTTGCAAAATTGAAATCGGTATAGGTAGTCTGCAAATCATAGGGACCCACTGAAGTTTGAAATATCTTGAAAAATCCCGTATCAATTTTTATGAAACTTTTCAAGGTCTCTTAAAATGACCTTACCAACTCTCAAAGTGAAAATTAGAATTTTTCTTCTGCAAGAAAGAACATTTTACCTATTCCAGTAATGTTAAATTTTTGATCTGAAGCTTAAGATTCTCCGACGGTTTCGCACAGCAGCAAACATAACTGGACAATTGCATGACTTCAGTACCTCAATTCAGTTAAATATGAGGCCCTGAAATTGGTTTTTTTTTTACAAATAATATACATGTAGCTCCATACTTTACAGCAGGGATTTTATATACGATCCCTGTTTACAGATATCGCTCTCATCAAATGATTTGTCCAATGTTTTCTTATATGGTATCTGTTCTCCAATATTTGATTAAATTTTATATTCGGCATGGCTTCAAGTTTTTATACCGCTTCTGTTGAGATATGTGTTTCAAACCACCTGACACTTATACTTAAAAGTCTTTCATGGTTTGTTTTGAATTGTTTTCGCTACGATTTTTTCAGTTCGCCTAAAATTAGCTCAATTGTATTATGGTCACACTTATAGGATGGTAGTCTTAAAGACACTGCACATGTCCCTTTGGCCGTAAAAATTCATCTACAATGTTCAATAATTTTGAGCTTGTTTATGGAACTGAACCACTTCATACAATGCACCTTTCTTCCTTTTATTGTTGTATGCTATACCACATGATGTAAGCCAGAGTTTGGCTGGGTTTCGGGAAATAAAAAAAAACATCTATGGTTGGGCGTTGAAAGGAAAACTAAGTGTAAACAGGGTCGTATATACACATGTATATAAGATCCCTGGTGTAAACAAGTGTGTGCAAGTCTCCAATATTGAATGATTAAAATAAAACCCAAATAAAAAACGACATCAGGGCCTAAAATTGAAGTTTTTATTATTCAAACAATACATGGCCACAGTTACTGTACTTGCATGAGAATTGTTTTCATAAACAGGTAAACCCTTTACTCGGAATAGCCTTCAACCCTCCCACCATTGTTAAGCTATTTTGTTCATACTTTTTAACATTGAACTGAATGCAAAAAAGTCCAACTAAATTATCAAAAATTCTGAAAATTTCACCCATAGTTGGTAAAGGTAATATTAACTATGCGAATTTTTAGTACAGTACCTAAAGCATTTTTTAAGATATTTCAAAATTCAGGGGGTCCCTATGGACCTCAAACTACTTATACCTATCGTTTCTTTTTTACCGAACACTTTTGGAATTCAACCAATTTCTTAAAAGTCGCTATAAAAGGAATTGTGATTTGACTGCTACTGAACTTCTGACAATATTAAAAAGCTTCACTTAGAATTTATAACATTTAGAACTGTATGGATCCAGATAGATCTACATGTTTCCCGAATGGTGACTGTTCAAAGATTTCAATGACTAACAATGATATTTAAAAATAGGTCCTGGGTTACAAACTTACAAATTGAACATTCTATAGATCAATTTTTTTTTTTCAGATAATGAGATGGGTGGGTCTAATGCCGTTGTCGGTAGATCCGGTCATGATCAGACCAAGTGCTTCGGTCATTTGAAATTGCAAATTTTACATTTTCTTATAGATCTAGATCTAATTCTTTCCTTTTTGTGATTTTCTTTTTCAAACCATAACATCTAACACTCCCTCCCAGAGCAAATTTACATCGACCACCTTTGAAAAGATTCTTGTAAACAGGGTTAATCAATAAGACATAATGCATTTATAACGTTATAAATCTACATGTATATGAATATATAACGTTACACGTGGAAAAATTAAGAAATCGAAAGTGCTCGTTACAAGAATCTATTCATGCACTTTCAAGAATCGCTTATGGATACGTCTTGAACTTTTTTTCCGATAAAAAATGTCTTAAAAGCCTTTTACAACAGGAAGCCCTTCGAAGATGATATTATGTTTAAATAGATCTAGACAGTTAAAGAACACATTAAGTTCTAGAGCCTACACCATCAAGGCTTAAGTTTACAAATTTTCATCGCACGTGGTGTACAATAAAAACCGATGGATGTGACCAGAAAATATTGATAAAATATATTTTTTATACATATCTAGCCTACTAGATCTATCACATTGATCAGGGATCTTATATACACATGTACTTACCGGTAGTTTCTTCTTTGTTCACAATGTTTTCGGAAGTATGGATATTCCCCAGGTTAGTGAAAACTTAGGATTCAGGAATACTAGCATTTGTCACAGATAATTAAATAACTCCATACTTCTAGTGGCTTATTGAGCTATACATACTAAATATACTTTGGTGGTAGAAGAAGCTCACAGCTTTCATATTTAAATACATTAATTTCACTTTAGCATTTTTCTTGCAGGTTTGTACAGTTCACAGCTGATTTGGTCTTTAATATTCCAAGTTTTCAAGCCCAGCTTCAGTTTTATACTAGCACACTTTATGCAGAATTACAAAACCATCTTCAATGTCATTCTTCTGTTCACAGGATGCATCACAACAGTATGTTGACAGCTCTTGAAACCATGTTTTGAAGTGTTTGTGCTCTCACAGTACATATCTGGAAAAAAAAATATAGAACCAACTGAATTTCAAATTTCTCCTTTTTACAAAACGTAACACTTTAGTTCTTCAGTTACGTTGCAAAATATGGTTTTATTTTCTGATGGTTAGACTATAATGAGAATTTGTTCAGGATATGGCCAACTATCAGAGATCCAATCATTTTTGACTAATGTGCGGTACTGCGCTTCCACCTTTACTGAAATAACCCCTTTTTAGGCTGCCATCTTGCAATTAAGACCGAAAATAGCCAAGTTTTTGAGCCCACAGTTATCCAACCTTGGCATCGAAAATCACTAGATTTGATTTAAAAACAAAAAGAAATACTTACTGCTTATAAGTATGTCAAAATCTGAACAAATTTATTTCTAAAAATAAATTGAGAATGCTACAACTATCACTAGGGTCCCGCCAAATTCACCACGTTGGTCCGCCATTTTGTGATGAAATACCGAAAATAGCCCAGTTTTGAGCTCATAATTATCTAACTTAGGAATCGAAAATCAGCACAAAATTGGCTTTAATACAAGGAGATGTACTCTATCTCGTGATTTTTACCAACATGTTGCTATTTGGACGCTACTTTATGTACTTAAAAAGTACTTTTGCACGTCACTAAATCCTCCTGCCGAACATCCCCTACGGGGCAAACATGATTAGGTCATGATTTTTTAGCGCCAAAATAAGCATATAAAACAAAATGTCCGAAAAAATTGATGTTACATATATGCTAAGCATGTAAATATTCGGAAACTTACCTGTTGAGAAGGACGTATGGGATAACCAAGCAAAACGTTGATTAAAACAGTGACCGTCGTATGCCGAAATTTAAGATGGCCGCCGTTTTTTCCTTTGCGGTCAATTCGAAAGAAGACAGTGAATAACCGGAAGTTATACAGCGTTTCCTATCCCTGTATATAAGATCCCTGCATTGATGAACGATATATTTGTATCATAATTTAACTACTTAGAAACTGTGACAATCTGACTTCTAGAAAAGTACAAGGTTGTGTTGAGAAAAGTGTTTGAAATACTAACAGAGAGGCGTACAATATGTGAGGAAAAAAAAAACCGTACTCTTTTCAATTTTAAATTCACTATTTTCTTACAGTGAGGGTAAACAAGTGTAAATTCTGTTTGAGCAGCGCCTTGACAAGTGGCCGGGAAAATGCATCTTTGTGCTGCATAATACCAAGCAAGTCATTAGTTATTAATCATTTCTTTCTAACAACCAGCTGAATCATGAGGTAAACTGATCCTTTGACGTGCAGAAAATTGACCAATAACAAAACGTTTCGACCCAGGTCAGCCTGCGCATATACATAGACATATCAACCTGCTGGTTTCAGACCTGTAACCCTTGACGAATGAAGATCTAAAATTCTTAGTAGATCTATGTTATCTAAAGTCCTGTATAGGCCTACATGTTACTTCCAAACGTCAACGGGTTTTGCCCTAAATGGAACTCATCTACTATATATGACAGATATATGACACACAGAAAATTGAGATTTAATCTACAGACGATAAACATTGACGTTAAAAAAAAAAAGGCAAAACTGAGTGATGTATGAAGAGACAGAGAAACCAGTACACCGACGGAAAAAGGGCCAAAAACAAAGTTCGCCAGAGCTCGATTTTGTCATATCTATCCAGTAGATCTCTATAATAATATCTCACTGTTTCAAAGGAACAACGTAAAATCTACATCATGGAGCCCTATGTTCAAAATACATCAGTCATCAGGCAAATTTTCCAATTTTAATTGATCTAGAGGTTGAAATCCCAGAGGAAAAGAAATGAAAACTGATTTTATCGATAAACATGTATACGTCACTCCCACCGACTAATTAGTAGAGCAAACCCGACGCTCCGAGGGTCTCTTTACATGACGAGTTCGTCCATTTCCGTTGAGCATGCGTAGTAAAAGTCAACAATGGCCTCTGGTGAAAGAGAACAAGTTCTAGCAGATTTTCAGGTTCTGAATTCTTCCTTGTCGTAACAGAAAAGTATACATGAATCTATGGGATAACAGCTTAAAGAACCCTTTTTCGAATTCGTTTATTTATACGCTCTGATGGGCGATAAGAACATAAATGAAACGCATGCGAATCGGTCGTAATTTTGCTGTGTAATTTGACACTGACAGCAGTCAGCTGAATTGTATCACTCCACATTATTCTGTCATTGTCTAGGTATTCCAGGGGCTAAGGGGTTTCTGAGAGGATTTTTCACGATCCAGTTAACACCTTTAATTTCTTCTGGGGATGGATAAGATCAGGACCATAGATTAAAGTCCAGGGACATCCATTTAACGTCATTTGAATATGTCTTCAGGCTTAGCATAGGCTAATACCGTACCAGCTATCCTAATTTCTATCAACCTTTTAGCCCGTCTATCATTCCATCTGTCCCTCTTTCTATTCCTCAAGCCGTCAGTAGTACAATCAGTCCACCCATCTAAATTAAACCTTTACCACACAATCCTGAGTTTAAATAAACAAGAAGATGAGGGATTTGGGAAATATTGTGGGAAAAGGAGAAACTGCTGTTAATCAGCACTATCTCCTTTTTGCACAATGTTTTCCTTCTTTCAAATAAATTCCCATCCAAGATAAATGCACAAAACGGCATGGCTGTAAAAACTAGCTTGACAGCAAGACAGGTTTTGACTGCTCATATCTAACCACTCTTTGTGACAAAATCATGTAACTGTTGAACCACATTTAACCCTTTACCACACACTGACGCCTTTTAACGCCCGTGGAGAAGAGGCCTTTTGAAAACATTGTGGGAAAAGGAGAAAATGCTGGTAACCAGCATTTTCTCCTTTTCCCACAAAGTTTTCTACCCTATCAAAGAAAAGTTGAGTCATTTGAGCCACTATGGAATTGTCGTCTGCAAATGCTTTCGATTTGGATAGGTCTTAAATTTTGCCTCGTGGTAAAGGGTTAACTTGTTGTCTGTGAATATTTTTAATGTGGATAGGTTCAAAACTTTGTTTTCTTGTAAAGAGTTTAATAGATGTTATTTTTTAAAATGTGAAAATATTTTTTTCAACACTTGGAACTTTTTTGGTTGATTATACACATTTTATTGAAAGAAAAAGAAAATATAAAGGGTCTTTAAGGGTATTCCTATTTGTATATTCTAGGCATGCACACAGCTGGATGATATTGAGACATGTATTGCTATTCTGGATCAAAATGACTGGAATCTTTTGGTAAGTTATTTATATGTGGGGCATGCTGATGTGTGACTTGGCGCTTTTGGATATGTATGTTTTATTCAGAGACTGAGGTGAAGCTTCTGTTGATAATCTGTTGGCTAAGTCTCAAATTCATAGCTGTCAATTCATTCTTTACAAAATGATACACTGTCAGACTTGTCAAAATTGGAAGCATGTGCAGGCAACAAATTACATGTGTCTCATATAATGGGATTTGTATCTGAAAAGGTGGAAGACATTGTTGGAAAAGGAGAAAAAGGTTGCCAGCATTTTTTACTTTTCCCACAATATTTTCTAAGGGCTTGTTAGAATAAGGGATTGTATGGTAAAGGGTACAGTTATGTAGTGTTCAGTGGAGGATTAATTAGAGAGACAACCATTGTCCCATAAACAAACAGAAACAGGGGACACTTGCGATCTTTAAAGAGAAAAATGCTCTCATGACTAATTTTCATATAATTTTGAATAGGGCATTGTCCCACAGTGGTGAGACATTTTGTTAATTCAATAAGTCTTTAACCCTTTACCACACAATCACGAGTTTTAACGACCCTGACAGAAGACTTGAAAACACTGTGGGAAAAGGAGAAAATGCTGGTAACCAGCATTTTCTCCTTTTCCCACAATGTTTTCTTAACTTTCAGAAACAAATTCCATTATTTGAGCCACATTTCATTTGTTGTCTGCAAGTGATTTTAATTTGGACCAGTCTAAAATTTTGTTGTTTGGTAAAGGGTTAAGACTTAAGATTGTTTGATAAGGGTTAAAGTTACAGGTCGTCAGAAGATTGCATTTAAAGAAAGGCTGTATAGAAATTGCATTGAATTTGATTTTTGTTACAGCAAGCAGTACAAAGTGTGATGGGTCAGAGTGATTCCCCACCTACAGGGATTCCAGTTGAAGAGTCTGTAGGCACGGGTCCTGGAGATGAATATTTCAGCTCAGGAATTTTCAGTGACCCAATACCTTGGCGGTCAGATGGCAATGTGATGGATTCTGCCACAAGCTATGACCCAGGCTCAGCATCTGGACCTGGCACTTCGGCAGGAACTGGGTTCAGTTCACGGGTGGTTGACAAGCGCATGCTACATTTCTGTGTTGAATACAAAAATAAGAATGTAGATATATTTATGGCTGACTCCGAAACTGTTGGTAGGTTTATTTTCCCTTTTTGTACCCCAGTGAAAATTTCTCTGTCAAGGTTAGCTCCTTACCATGACAAAAATTTTTTTAGACATGTCTAAATTGAAAGCATTCATCATAGACAACAAATTTCAGTGTGGCTCACATGATCATATTTTTCTTTGAATCGCGAGAAAATAGTGTGGAAACCAGTATTTTCTCTTTTTCCCACAGTATTTCCCAAAGCTACAATTGTGTGGTAAAGAGTTAACATTGTATTAAATGGGCTAATTAGAAATCAGTCAAAGAGCAGTACAAGAGACACATGTACTTGGAAGAACTAATTCCTTTGCTGTTTAGTCTTTCACCAAAATATCCCGTGTTTTAATGACCCTGTGAAAGATGGCTTTTAAAAGATATTATTTGAAAAGGAGAATATGCTTGTAACCAGCATTTTCTCTTTTTCCCCCACAATGTTCTCAACCCTTTCTGAAGTTTCAAAGACAAATCCATTTTTTTTTGAGTCATATTCACTTTGTCATTTGTCATCTTCACTTGCTTTCAGTTTGGACTAATGTATAATTTTTTGATTTGGTAAAGAGTTGAAGCCATTTTTAACAGTATTTCAGTGATTGCAAAGAAACCAGTAAACCAGTGACACAATCATGTCTTCCTAGATTTTCTTCAGCCAATCTTACATACTACATATGACAAGCTTTCCAAGCCATTTCCTGCTATTCTACATAAATAAAATGTCAAAATAGTCTTCATTAGTGAGAGAGAAATAGATTCTGTAACCATGACGAACAGTAAATTCTGAAACCTTCAGAGTATTTTGGCCAAGAAGGATTTGAAGTAAAAAACTCTGATTACTAGCCCTGTAAATTGCCATTATGCATCTAGGGATTGATTACACAATTTTGAAGGAAAAGAAAATAGTAACTTTAAGAATGTGGAAAACAAAGTTGGAAAAGGAGTAGTTACTGGTTACATCTAATTCTAATTCCTATAGGAAGTTGCAGAGATTTTCATCGAGTGTGAGAAATGAAGGAATTAAAAGATGCCAGTAAAAGTACAAACTGTCTAATGGATTTATAAAAGTAACAGTCTTTGTGATTTTGATACCAGATTATAGAATTCATTCAGAGGTCAAAATAAAGCTTTGTTTAAGTGAGGACAGGAATTGGTGTTTCAGGTTATGTAAATATATGACATTAATAGAATGGTGTTTTAGGCATTATAATTAGGTCACTGCTGCATGTATGGTAATTTTTGTATTTTGATCAACTAACCCTTGGTTTTTACATGTCAGTGTCTGTAGCGATAGATTTGATTACTAGTATATATTTCAGCACAAATCAAAGAAACTTTGAGCATAGAACTTGGTGTTCCTGTTGGAAAGCAAGAACTGAAAGGCTGGGCAAGTCGAAAGGTCACAGACAATGTAAGTTATACACCATTTTAACCCTTTACTAAACAATCCAGATTTTTAATGACCCAATGGGAAAAAAGTGTAGAAGATGTGGATAAAGGAGAAAATACTGGTAACCAGCATTTTCTCCATTTCCCTCTAGGTTTTCTACCCTATCAAAGAACCTCGGCTCATTTTATCAAGTTTAAATTTCTCATCTGCTGATATTTTGACTTTTGAAGTCTAAATATTTGTCATGTAGGAAAGGGTTAACAGATAAAAGTGTTGAAAGTGTTTTGTCTCTAAAGACTGTGCTGGTAAAGCTTAAAATGTTCACCTGGTGAGACAACAAATTTCTGCCGTGAAAAATTAAAGCATTATATTGCACTTTAAAGTGACATCGAACTAGATTTTGTTTTGCGAATTTTTAAGAAATCATTGCAAAGGTTGGAAGTTTTTATTTGGATGCAAGATGGCTTTGAACAAGAATTTACCAAGTAATTGGTATATCTTCTGTAGAATTTCCTAACATTTGAAATTTAGAAGCCATCATTTTGTAACAAGGAATAACATTAAGAACCAACTTGAACATGAAAGAATATCTATTGCCCGCATAGCTCAGTTTATAGAGTTGCTGAGTTATAGTTTTGAAGGCCATGGAATGAAGTCCGGAAAAAAAGAAATATACAGAATTTTTATGTTGTTTTAAAGGCTGTATTGATGGAACAGTTTCAATATATCTGATAGTATGGAATAGCATCTATTTGATGGCCATTCTTGGTTGTAAACAAAGGAATACAGTTTAACTCTGTACTGCACAACAAATTATTTTACTCAGCCATGTTGGAAAGAACATGTACATGTACTTGCAGACAATAATCATATTTGGCTGAAATGATAAAATCTGTCCTTGAAATGGTAGAAGGGGTAGAAAACATAGTGGCTGAAAGAGAAAATGCTGATACATGTACCAAGATTTTCTCCCTTTCCCTCTACATAAATTTTCAAAGGCATTGTTCTTCAGGGACATCTGGTAGTCTGCCTGAAGATTTCTGTATATGCCATTAGCTGCATTAAGTAAACATAGTACAGATTTCACGAGGTGTGCAATATGAACTTTTCTTTAGACTTATTATGAGTTGTAAAAAGAATTTCTTTTGACTGTTTTAAGTGTAGTGAGCAAAAAGAAAGACCAGAAACAAATGCGGTTCTGTTTTAAAACAATTAGAGCCAAGCTCTGTGAAAAGGGGATTTAATGAGTATATTAGACATAATTTGTAACTTTTTGCTATTCGTAAACTTTCTACTTGTCAAAGGACCAATCTCCCTCATGATTCAGTGGATTGTCAGACAAAATGGACTTTTTTGGTGCATAAATACATGTATGTATAATGACTTGCTTGCCAAGTTGGTATAACACATGAGGGAGATGTGTTAAACCCCTTTTGCCAGAGCATGGCTTATTTGAAATTTAGTGTTTTTCAGAAGGCTTCACATGTACATCGATATATTAATTTTGTTTTAGACTCTTTTGAGGGATCTACATTTGCCAAAAGAGAACAAATTGTTTCTGCTCACCCCTGATTTACATCCACCAGAAATGGTTGCAGGAACTTCGTCAAGGTTAATCTTTGTTTTTTGGTTCTTTTTATCGTTATCTCTTGACAAAGCAGTCTCGTGTCATGTTGACCGTGAGAAGAAGGCCTTTTGAAAACATTGTTGGAAAAGAAGAAAATGCTGGTTACTTGCATTTTCTCCATTTCCCACGATATTTTCTACCCTGTAAGAGTCAAATTCCATTTTTTTGAGTCATACTGAATTTGTTGCGTAAATGTTTTCAGTTTAGTCAAATCTAACATTACATTGTTTGGTAAAGGTGGAAGGAAGTGTTGCATGTTAAACTGATGTGTCCATATTTTTGCTTAATATTCCAGCATTGCCAAATTTAGGTATGTTTAGTGTGAAAAAATGTGACTTTTTCTTGAATGTCTGAATTTTTCTGTAATACACATTTTTTTTTTCAGTGTACTGCTCCTAGTACATGTGTCAAAAAGAACAAATATTTGATAAAAAAAATTCTCTTTAGTGCATATTGGAAGATGTAGTGCATATTGGAAGATGAAAAAATGATGTGGCAGAGGGAGGAGGGAGGAGGGAGGGGTAGGGGAGAGGGAAAGGATAGGGAGAGATAGAGATGCTTGTAAGCTTCACAACAACAATATTGTATTGCTTTCTTTCTACAGTGCTGAAAATTTGAGCAGAACCTATAACCTGAAAATCACCATCAAGGAAACTAGCAAATATCGTCAGCTTAATTTGAACTTTCCTGGATCAATAACTGTGGAGGAGGTGAGTGTATACCTTAATCCTGCACAGTCTATCCCATTTTTCAACTTCAAGTACAAAAACAAACACTTTGGAAAACACTGTGAGAAAATAACAAAATGTTGGTAATTAGCATTATCTCCTTGTCTCTTGATGCTTTTACCTGTCAAAAAAAAAACATTTATTGAGCTGCATTTATTTACTATGTTGTTTGCAAATACTTTCAGTCTAGATAATCTTAGAATTCTGTCATCAGGTATAGAGATATTTATTATTGATGTTTCTCTTAGTATTTGTGGGCACAGTTTTATCAGATGGCAGTTGGGTGACAAATCATGTGCAGTGTTTTTGTAGTTGCTGAGAGATGAGAATTTGAAGACAATGTCCAGACCTCCAGAATGTATAAAATTATCAGACTGTGATGATGGAAGATGATCACAACTTACATTCTGACTGTCTGATCTTGATCTCCAATTCCTCTTTTTTTTTCTTCCAATTTTTACATATTTTGAGTTCTAAACTGGCATCATGCTTGTAAACTGACTTTTGTCAATATATCTCTCTTGTAGTAAACCATACATGACTTTTTGCACAAAATGATCATGACCTTTTGTGCTGTTGCTCATATAGAGAGAAATGAGTCTGGAAAATCACTAATGGAGTGTGTTGATCCATAGGCTGCTAAGAGCAACTAAATTTGCTTTTGCAGACATTGTAGATCCAAGATTAGACTGCACAGAACTTGCAGACTGATCTTGGATTATTTTGTGTGATAGGGTTAGATTTTTCTGTCAAAAGGAAAAAAGACTATGAAATCACAATACTTTGGGGTTTTTCTTTTGGCTGGAAATTTCCATTTAATCTATTTGGCAGCTTGAGGGATAAGAGTTGTTGATTAACTCTTTACCACACAACAAATTTTTAGACTGCTCCAAATTGAAAGCATCTGCAGACGACAAACTAAAGGTAGCCATTAGGATGAAATTTGTTCTTGACAGGATAGAAAACATTGTTGGAAAAGGAGAAAATGCTGGTTACCAGCATTTTCTCCTTTTCCCACAATGTTTTCAAAAGCTTTCGTCCTCAGGGTCGCTAAAAGTCGGGATTGTGTGGTAAAGGGTTAAGATTGAGCTAATTGGAGTATAACCCAGACAACCCAACACCAAATCAGGGATTGCATGAAAAACAAACATATGCACACTGCAAAAGCTTTTCATAATATATTTATTAACTGCCAATATGAAACTACAATATTTTAGGTGTTGGAGACAGGAAGAAACTGCTTTGAAATTTCTGTTTAACTGGAGTTTCAAATGTGCAGTTTACTTTATCTAGAGTCTTTGACAAGCACATGAATCTTTAACCAGCATTTAAAAGCCAATTGCATGATTATCATGTTTATTTGGTGTAATGATATTTTGAATGAATTTTTCTGTGCAAAGAATAGTACAGCAGCAGTTTTAATTGAGCTTTCAGAATCACTGCTACATTATTTTCCAAAAAATAGGTGTGTCTGTTTCATTCAGTACATGTAGTTAGTAATAATTGTGTTATGTACCAAGATTTCACAGTAATGATATCATCAATTATAGGTAAAAAGAGATGTTTATAGTGTAACTGACATCCCAGTGAGACACCAGATATGGACTGGATGGCCAGAATTAACAGAGGATAGTGTAAGTGCAGTTTTATCAGTTCTACGTGGAAAAGTGTGACATTTTCTTGTGTTGGTACAAAATTTTACTGTACTTTTACCAACAAATCCCGTAATTTGAACCATATTTAATTTGTCATCTGCATGTGCTTTCAATACAGACAAGTCTATAAATATAACTCATTAAAGCCTGGAAAACAAATTTTTCTGTTAGGATTAACTTGAACTAGGCTCTATATGTCCTTTCATCTCATACATGCATTAAGATATTTTTGTGTCATAAACTTACACAACAATTTTGCTGTAATTTTAATGAAACTTTATGTGTGTAACTATTAACCACAATTGATGGCTCTGCAAGATGCTATATTTGGAAGTCTGCTTTCAAGCATTTTAGAAATATTTTCCATTGAACCTAATAAGGGCTAGATGCATGTGATAATAAACATCTCTCTTCTCCATCAAAGTATGTGGTGGGGATGTTTTTCACAACAGTGAAGCTTTTTATCTGCTTTTTCTCTCTCTGAACAGAAAGCTATTGGTAGCATTGGGTTGTCTTACCCAAAGCATGTGTTAGAGTTAACAAGGTCAAATTTGTCTGTGTTACACAGTACAGCAAAGGTATGTAGATCTTTATACTTTTGGCTTGTTTCCTGTTAAACACATTTTTGACAGACAAGCTTTAAAACTTATGACTTAAGGATTTTGCAACAGGGATACAGGATTATCATATGAAAAAGTCTTTGTGGCAAGATGAGAAACTGTTCTTAATAAACAGTTTTTGTCCAGCTACAGCACTTCAAAAAAGTGCTTTGCTAGAATCCAGTATACAAGAGATGTTGTATTAATAAGCTAGCCTGTTTTGTGGAAAAGATTTGATTTGTTTGTATGGTGTTAGCTGCTATTTTCAAGATTATTTCAGTTATAATTTGGCAGCCAGTGCCACTATCCATGCTTTCCTGCAGTTTTCTTAACCAGTACTTTGCACAATTTTCTTCCTAAGCCACTGGTACCTTTCCCACATAACCACTGTAAAACTAAAGATCAGCAGTAAGAGAGGAATGAATCCTGTAGCAATGACTATCATCAATCCTGTGAAAGAAATTCACCAAGGGACACCCTGGTTTTAAGTCCTGTATGCTGCTGACTGTGCTACAGGGGCCAGGCAGAAAAGGTTTGAGGTATTATCATAGTCCTGTTGTCGTCTGAAATATTGTTTATTTTGTGCGAAAGCATCACCATTCTTTATGTTTGATATGTCTGTCATTACTAAAGATACTTGAAACCTCAAGAATTTTAACAACCTTGAAAAGGAGTGCTTTGAAAAAATTGTGGAAAAAGGAGAAAATACTGATTACCAAAATTTTTTTTTCTTTTCCCACAATCTTTTCTGTCCTATCAATGCCAAATTCAATCATTTGAACAAGATTTTATTTGTTCTCTACAAATGCTTTCAGTTTGGATAAGACTTAAATTTTGTTGTCTGGTCAAGAGATATATATCGCATAACATTGCCCATTACATTTGTTTGCCTTCTTGGAACGGCCAAGACTCCTCAGAACCCCAGCCTAGTTTTGATGAAACTCAGGAAACACATGAATTAGCTAGTCCTCCAAGTGATATGACTGAAATAATGTTGAAAGCAGCGTAAGAAACCTTTCAATCAATTTGTGTTCTGCAACTGTTTTTATTATATCAGTTTTGATTACTTGGACAGGAGGTTGCCATGGAGATGGAAGTGAGTGATGATGAGGATGAATTTCATGATTTTGGTCTGGATGAGTCCGAGACAGATCTATTTTCACATGATCATTTGGGAGGCAGAAAACAAGTTCCACTAAGTAAGTAAAAGTGTCGTTGCTATGGGTAGGGAAACTGGGCCCGGTTTCATTAAAAAGAAATTGCTCAAATCCGCTACCTGGTTCGTTTACCAACTTAAGTTTAGTTTGTTGTTTGAGAGGCTTATTGCTATCATCAACAGACATTAGTAGCATTCTAAAATCCTGATTGACACAATGTTCCAGACTCAACTCAACAAAATAATGGACTTATTCTGTTAACTTAGTTAACCCATTACCGCACGACCCTGGGACAGAAGACTTTTGAAAACATTGTGGGAAAAGGAGAAAATGCTGGTAACCAGCATTTTCTCCTTTTCCCACAATGTTTTCTATCATATCAATGAAAAATTGCACCATTTGAGCCACATTGAAGTTGTCGTCTGCAAATGCTTTGAATTTGGACAAGGCTAAAGTTTTGTTGTCTGGTAAAGAGTTAAGGCTGTGTATTTTTGCTAAGTATGAAACTTATAATTTGAGAATGTTACATAAGTATATTTATATTAGTGTTAGTGTCTCAAGTAATGAATTCAACTTGCATTTGACAACAAGTCCTCTAGCAGATTTGAGCAAAATAAGAGACTTGAGTTTTTTTGTGAAACCGGGCCATTGTTCTTAATGTGTAGCTATAAAGATTTCAAGATAGAATTTAGTTTCTTTTCAGATATTTCAGATTAAATTTACACTGCATGGAAAATGCAGTCTGATATTAGATTTACACAAAAGTTACAATACTTGAAGATTTTTGCTGCTGGACTAAAATTGTGTTTGGCACCCATATTGTGTGTGTTACAGGGTTTTTTACCTTGTATTTCAGTGCCTGATTCTGTCAACAGTGAGACAGAAGCTCATGAACACTTCACTAGAGAGTTTCGTGAAAGGTAAGACAGTTTCTGCATAGATATAGTCCATTGAATCACAATCATGACAAAAGCTGGGGAAAAAAAAAAAGCATTTATCAAGTTTTTAAGAATTTATACAAATGAGCCACAGTCTGGTAACGGGGTTTAATGCATCTCTTTGATGCATTATACCAAGCTGGTTATCACATAATTATGAATCCATAAAATCCATTTTGTCTAACATTTGGCTGATTCCCGAGGTAGATTGTTGATACTTGGACATGCTGAAAACTTACCAAGAGCAAAAAGTTTTGATCCATGTCAGGATGCGCAAACCACGCACACTGACATGGGTTGATATTTTTTGCAGATGCATGAAATCCCCTTTTTACAGAGCACAAAACGATTTAACTCCTTACCACACAATCCCGAGTTTTAACGACCCTGAAGAAAAAGCCTTTTGAAAACATTGTGGGTAAAGTAGAAAATGCTGGTAACCAGCATTTTCTCCTTTTTCCACAATGTTTTCTACACTTCCCCAAACAAATTTCATTTTTTGAGCCATGTTTATTTTGTTGTCTGCAAATGCTTTGAATTTGGACCAGTCTTAAATTTTGTTGTTTGGAAAAGAGTTAATTGAATCGAAGCTGTTGATATCTAATTCTTTGCCAAATGACAGATATTTAGACTACTATTTTGAAAACATTTGCATAGGACATATTGAAGTTGGCTAAAATGATGGGAATTGGTTTTAAAAGGATGGAAAACATTGTATTAAGTAATAAAGAAAATACTAGTTACCAGCATTTTCATGCAAGTTACCAGCATTGTAAACTTTACCTTATCTACACTAAGTTATGTTGTTGTATTTCTTGCTACTTTTTCCAGATGATTGATTTGAATATAAATTATGTAGATAAGATATTTACTCGATTAGATATCAGTGCCTTTTTGGATGATGGATTTTGCTTTAGCACTTTCCTAAACAAGAGAGTCAGGTAGAAATTCTTAACTTGAGGAAGTTTACTATTTTACTTACTTACTTTTTGCAGATATGGAGAATGTCATCCTGTGTTTTATGTTGGTTCATTAGACAATGCCATAAGAGACTCATTACTGTGCCCAGCCAAAGAGGTACTGTATTTTGATAATAAATCAGCCATGCTATGTAAAAAGGGGGTTTAATACATCTGTAAAACAAATCAACCCATGTCAGCCTGCTCAGTCCACACAGGATGACAACTTTTTGCCATTTGTAAATTTTCTGCATGTCAGAGGACCATTCTACCTCATGATTTTGTAATTCAGTAGACTTAATGGATTTTATGGACCAATAATTATGTGATGACTTGCTTCATATAATGCATTAGAGAGATCCATTAAACCCTTTTTTCACAGAGCAAGGCTCAAATACTTGTTAAACTGAATACTGCACTAATATTAATACATATCGACAGCATTCTGATTGGGATATTTGGGCAAGAATTATTCCTAGTCTTACCATTGAACATCAATTTACCATGGTAGTATGGCATGGAAAAAGGGTTTTACTTAGCTAGGTGTCCCAACGAAAACAGTGATAAATATCAACTGCCACTGCACTGCTTTTGAAATATTAGGGAAGCAAATCAACATTTTATCTTAGATGAAACTTTTCCTGTCATTTTAACCCTTTACCAAACAATCCTGGGTTTTCACGACCCTGGGAAAGAAGACTTTTGAAAACATCATGGGAAAAGGAGAAACTGCAGGTAACCAGCATTTTCTCCTTTTCCCACAATGTTTTCTATCTTATCAGACACAGAAATTGTCATTTAAGTTGCATTTAATTTGTCGTCTGCAAATGCTTTCAATTTGGTTGAGTCCAAAATTTTGTTGTTTGGTAAAGAGTTAATTTCACTTTCAAAATAGCATTGATCTATAACATTTTAGTTGGTAAAATTAAGTATTTTCAGGTGTATTTATGTAGGTAGAACAAATTCATGAAAAAAATACCTTTTTGAAAATTATTGACTTTTGACTTTTTTTCATTTCATATTTTAACAGTAAATTGTAAATGTTTAACAGGGTCGATGACCTTTTAATACATTTGTTCATTAAGTAGGTATACACATATACAAACTGTCTTCATAAACTGCTGATAGTCATCTTTTTTCAAACCAGTTCACACTTACCTGTAGCTTATTAATATTTCCTAGTATATTTTGGAGACTTGCAATACTTTAGACCATTTAGTTAGTATACAAATATGCAAACCACTTGCCTTATTTAAGATGTTTGATTTTAGAATTGAAAACTAGTGCAAATTAATATCCTTTATGCTGTGTCAGCTGTCTGAATAAAATTACAACTCTTGACCTAAAATGAGTTTTATATTTATGTCAGAGAAAGCTAATGGCCTTCTTTTAATGATAGTTTTTGATATGTGTTGAAAACAACTGTGAAACAGTTGCTTATACCTTTGTCAGCTCTCTGAATAAATGGACATCTATTGACCTAAAGGTGTTTCAAACCCCCAATTTAGTACTGTAGAAATCTAGATAAGACAAGAATATGTGAGCTTTTGCTGTCAAATTACTGAAGTACTACCTATTCCAACCAAAAGGGGCATTTAACCAGATTTTGACCAGATTTTTTTTATTTTGTGGGAGAAAGTTGATGTTTTGGAAGAAAAAATCATGTATGTGACAGATTTATACCTAGATAGGGGAAAGACAATTAAAAAAAACCAAAACAAACAAAATTGCCTCTGGTGGGACTCAAATCCATGACCTTCAAAACCAGGGTTGGCAGCTGTACCAACAGAGCTTTGGAGGCAACTGATTGTTTTGTGTGTTCAAAATGTATTATCCCTTGTTTTGCAGTAATAGCTTTACCTACAATCAAACATAAAAAAAATGGACATTTTTTCATGTTTTTAGCTCAGCTGTTTTCAAAGAAAAGGTCAAGTTATTGTCGTAGCCAAGTCATGTTGTGCGTTGTTGTCTTCAAAAATTTTGACGTTCTGTATTTTTCTGTTATTACTGAAGGTATTTACTTCAAACTTGGTCAAGGTAACCATCAAAGTATTTTGACTCAGTTACGCCCATTTTTGGACTGAGTTTTCGAGCAAAGTTAAATAGAAAAAAATAGGTAATTATCTCTATATTTCAGAGAAAGTTAATGGCCATCTATCTACATCATGATACCAGCATCTTCTCCAATGTGTTCTGCTCACAGATATTCTGTAATGAGGGTATTGTTCATTATCTAACCAACAACTTTATCACATGGGCCTGGGATATGACACTGGACACCAATGCTGCAAGGTAATATGAATAATGAATCTGAGGCCTTATCCTTAAACCATACAAACTTTTGCATTATTTCTAAATTCCAAGATCTGTATTCTGATTGGCTGAGACATTCTGTCTCAGCCAGTCAGACGCCTTGTCTTGGAATTTAGAACTAGAATTTAGAGTGGTTTATGTAAAATTAATGGCCTCTAAACTGTTTTGCCTTTCTGTAAATTCAAGAATTCTACTTGATCCTTAGAGACAAGAATATATAGAAATTGTTTTCTAGATACAGCAATTACATTACTGTATGGGTCATGTTTTATTACAGGAAATCAGTAGATACTTCAGTCTGTGGTATCCAGTTGCTACTGCAAAATAGCACTATGTTTAACCCTTTACCACACAAAACAGTCCCATGTTTTAACAACCCTGAGGAAAAAAAAAATTGAAAACTTCATTGGGAGTTAAGAAAATGCAGGTGGTAACCTGCATCTTCTCTGTTTCCAACAATGTTTCCTACCTTATCAGAGAGCTTAGGCTTATCTGTAGTAACTTTGAAATTATGGTAGAAACCTTCTGTCCATAGGAGTTTAAAATCTGGTGTTTGGGAGAGGGTTAAAGATTTGATAGATAAATGTAACTAAGTATGACAATTGTATCTTACTTGCTGTATTAGCCTGTGGAGTGATACAGGGCTCTGTGCAGTGAAACAGGGCTTTGTGGAGTTGTAAAAGGCCATCATTCCCCTCTTGTCTTGTGTGCCAGAAAAATTCCATATCTTTAAATAGTTAAAAATGTCCAAATTGTGCCTGAATTGACTTATTACCAAATGACAAATTTTAAGACTGGTCCAATTTCAAAGCATTTGCAGACAAATTAAATGTGACTCAAAAACTGAAATTTGTCTTTGGAAGAGGAGAAAACATTGTTGGAAAAGGAGAAAATGCCGGTTACCTGCATTTTCTCCTTTTTAGGGTCCAAAAATTTCGAGAAAAGGCACTCGTCCTGTAGGACAAGTGACTTTGAAAAAACACTTGCCCTGCTTTGATCCTTACTCGTCCGCCGGGAAAAACCCTTCCAATATTGGACTCTGACGGTTTTTTTTTTCAGACGAAACGAAAACGTTACAACGAACCTTAAATACCGGGTTTTAAAAACCGGTACCAGTTATCCGGTCAATTTACAGAAATTAATAAAGCCAAAACAACACAATTTTTCGAACTGGTTTCGGGAAAGTATTTGCGTTAATGTTAATATCCTTCGTTTTAATAATTAGCAAAGTCGGTCAGATTGAATTAGGTAACCCGAAGCATATTATGAGATTTCTGTTTGCAATGAAAGGTCCCGGGTTATATCAATAGGCTGACTTGAAACCGGTCTTTATTTGGGGCGGGGACCAGCACGTTTTATGTTCTGTTTCAAAATTTGATTTCCTGAATACCCTTAATTCGCTTATTCAATAATTGAATGGCCGTTTTGTCTCGTGTAAGTTAAATATTCATCTGAAAAATTTGTTTTACTATCTCCTATTCACCACTCGTCCTGCCGGACGAGTATGAGTGATATTTCACTCGTCCTCATCCATTTCTTACTCGTAAATACGAGCGGACGAGTGGATTTTTTGGACCCTGCTTTTCCAACAATGTTTTCAAAGGCCTTTTACCTAAAGGTAGTTTAAAATTCTGGATTGTGTTGGGAGTCAACTTGTGAGTCGATAAGATCATGATGAAGGTTTATAGGGTTGTCTCCAAGCTCAACATTTGAATTTCAACAGGCTTGTTACTATGGCAACGAGGCATTTTGGAAGTGTAGCAGCCAATCAGATTCGTGGCTACAGTAGTGATCAGTTACCTGTGTTACTTATAATATCTCGATCAAGAACAACTAATGAGGTGACAGATGTTATCAGAGGTATTTATTTTTTTTGCTTGTCAGGTTAGCTAAGCTCTACAATCGTAACTGTATGAATGAGCCGTGTTTCCTATGTAGATTTTCTTTTCCTTTTACGCATGCAGTGTAATGTTAGTACATGATATAACAAATGAATATTTGATGCTGATTCACATGTTCAAAGATGCTGTGTCACTTCAAAAGTTGCAGCCCTAACTAGACAGTCACATGAGAAAGACTCTATAAAACTTGTTACTTTTTTGTTTTCCAATTGAAGATTTAACCCTTTATCAGAAGAGAAAAATATAGACCTCCAAATTGAAAGCATTCGTAGACGAACAACTAGATGTGGTTCAAATGATAAGATTTGTCTCTTAAATTGTAGATAACATTGTGGGCAAGGAGAAAATGCTGGTAACCAGCATTTTCTCTTTTTCCCACAATGTTTGCAAAAGTTGAAACTCTTGATTGTGTGGTAAGGAGTAAAGATATAGGAAAAAACTTAAACATATACTGTTGGGATGTTAA
This sequence comes from Hippopus hippopus, assembly GCA_946811185.2. NCBI lineage: Eukaryota > Metazoa > Mollusca > Bivalvia > Cardiida > Cardiidae > Hippopus > Hippopus hippopus. The sequence continues at coordinate 37,033,274 of OX328099.1, read as the reverse complement.
AATAGTCAAAAAGTCCTTGACAAATGTTGAACTCATTTGTCATGTGAAAAGCAGTTTTAAAAAATGGCTGTAGATGCATTGAAAATTCATTTACACAAGAAAAAAGAAGCAGTTTTGTTCTATTTCATGAGCATGCTTTATTTACAGGTGATGTAACAGTGGATGAACTCATGTCTAAGTTGATAACAGATCATGAAATATTCAGAGAACAACAAGAAAGAGATATTGTTGAAGAGGTATATTGCTTTCATGTACATTCATTGATTTCATTTGTTGGTATATGAGTGATGTTTAAATAGGCACGATAACATTATATTGTAATGCTATAATTTTGAGTAATTCAATTTTGAAGCAAGCCTTGTTATGGTAAATTTTCTCAACTTTGTAACATATATTGATACTATTGGATATTGAGGTAATATTCTCTGTTGAAATTACAAATTGATGCAAAGAGCATGTCATTATTGAATATTTATCCTTGTTAATTTGTAGCTTAAATTGCAGTGAAGGAAAGAGGGTTTATAGTCTTATGAAAAACTACATCCCACCAAATACAATCCCAAAAATATATATTTTTCCATGACGTTCTTGTCGAGTTTCAGTTTCTAGTTTACTGGTATTTCATTTTACTTAAAATATAAACATTCCATACAAATGGAATACATGTTAAATTGTTTTTCAACAGGCAGAAAGAACTGCCAGAGAACTGGTGAAGAGTGAACAAGATGCTGCTTACCAAAAGTCATTAGAGGAGGACAGAAAAAAGGTAAATTTGAGTATGCCATAGTTTGAATACATCTTTTGATTTGGAGAATTGATTTACATTGATGAAAAAGTTGTTGTAGTTCTGATTGACCACTTTAGAAATGATATTGTACAGTTTTCCAAGATAAGAAATCATTCATGTGTGGGAAGACTAAGGACCTAAAAATATTTACTTTTATCCTTTAGAAGTCTAAAGAAGTTTCAAGTAAACTTGATCATCTTAGTATACTAATGATCTGAACTGAAATCTTGGTCCTTCTTTTGCTGAGAAGTGCAGATTCTATTACTGTTTTCTGTATTTTGTACTTCAGTTGATCATTGACCATATGAATTATATATGAAAGGGTTGTCTGCGAACTGAAAAGAGATGTTGATATTTATAAGCATCTTAATTGCTAAATTAAGCACTAGTGTTTCCTGTTGACAAATATCTTTCGGTGTAACATACTTTTAGGGAAAATACAAATATCTCAAACATACATGCATGTAGACTTTTTCATGAACAGTCGCTTTGTAAGCAGCTACCCATTTTTTCTTATATTTTTTTATTACTTGCTCAGAACTGATAGAGCTCAACATTTTGTAAAAGTGTAATGCTTAAGTAGCTGTGTAATTTTAGTTTTATTGAGATGTGTGTAATTTGACATATAAGGCTTTTTGTATCAAGATTTTATGTAATCTACTTTCACGGAATAGGTAATCTGATTTTGAATCTGTTTTGTCTCCAGAAAGAGGCAAGGCTAGCTGAAGAGAAAATAAAGTTGGAACAAGAGAGAAGAGACAAAAAAAGGCAAGAAGAAGAGGAGAGAAAGAAAAGGGAAGAAGAGGCATTGAAATTGGTAACTTCCATTTTCTCTTTTTAGTTCACCTGAGTAGGAAGTGCTTACAGTGAGCTTTTGTGATCATGCTTTGTCGGGTTTGGTCATCAACTTTTACCTTGAGTATGCTCTAGAGGATCCATTTTCAGTCCGATACTCAAGAAACTTGGTCTGAATATTTGTTGTCATAGTTTCTCAGACGAATTAAAAAATGGGTATGTTTGATGAAATACTTGGTCACCAGTTGAGACATGCTTTAAGGATTAAAATGGTCAATTGATAGAAGCCAAAGAGAATGGGATAATCCAACTAACCTCTCTCTAGTAAAGTAATGAAAAGCCTGATTGATTGTATATTTTCTTAGAAAACTGCATATTAATTGACAGGATGAGGGATAGTGTAATGTGTAACTGTATTCAAGTTCATTTAGAGACAAGCAGTGTACAAAACTTAAGCATCTTCATTGTTACTCATGCTCCATGTACTTACATCACAAGTTTGCATGTTACCATGTTTGTGTCAGTAAATGTGGACAGATTTTCGGCTTAGTTGCTGTCCAGATAGATCTTGAATTTAGCTGTGTAACAGAATTCTTGATTGGAAAAACATCTTTCAGGCCATTCAACAATCTCTTGCCAAAGAAATTCCAGACGAACCTCCAAGTGGGTGCACAGAGGTCACATGTTCCTTGAGAATAAGAACGCCAGATAGATCCATGATCACCAGAAAGTTTTATGGGTCAAACACATTACAGACAGTGGTAAACTATATAACATCAAAGGGCTTTCACTTACAGGAGTATAAATTACTATCAACGTACCCTCGACGAGATGTAAGATTTTTTTTGCCTTTTTCTTCCTTTTCCAGATATAGATAAGATTTTTCTAGTAATTCCTGCTTAACACTTTACCAGTCTACAAAATTTTAGGCTCGTCTAAATTGAAACCTTGCTACTGTTTGCTTTGCTGACAGATATATGTCATAATGGATAATCATCCAATAGCCATATTAACTTTTTACCACACAATGCAGACTTTTAACAACTCTGAACAAGAAAGCCTTTTTAATACATAGTGGGAAAAGGAGAAACTGCCAGCATTTTCTCTTTTTCAGACGTTTTCCATCATTTCAAGGACAAATTTCATCATTTGAGACTCCACTGTTGTCTAGAAATGCTTTCAATTTCGACAAGTCTAGAATTTCATGGTGTAGTAAAGGGTTAAGAAAGAAGTGTTTGTTGAAAATTTATTCAAGCCTTGAAGCCTTTCATAGCTATAGCTGCCTCTGCGGCCAATGTAGATCGAGAACAGGCTGCACAAAATATGCAGTCTTAACTTTGACAAACACACAAACTAACAACAAGGAAAGTCCAACGGCAGGGGTGTGAAAAGTCATTTGTTCAGAAATAAGTAAATCAATACTGTGATACTTTTATTTTTCAGTTAACGAATGAGGATACTAGTAGAACTTTGGAGGAGCTCAAGCTTTGCCCTCAGGAGACTTTGATATTAGAAGAAAGGACATGAAGTGTAATATATGTAGTGAAACTGTTGGACTGCATTTACAGTGTACAGATTAAACACATTACCACACAATTCCAACTTTTAATGACCCTGAGAAAGAAACCTTTTGAAAACATTGTGGGAAAAGGAGAAAATGCTGGTTACCAGCATTTTCTTCTTTTTCCACAATGTTTTCTACCCTATCAAAGACAACAACCATTATTTGAACCATTTCCCTGCAGCAGACTGGTTCGGAAACTATTAACCCTTTAGCGAACAACAAAATCTAAGACTAGTCCAAATTCAAACATTTGCAAACGACAAATGAAATTTTGCAAAACTGATGGAAATGGTCTTCTCTAGGGTGAAAAAACATTATGTGAAAAGGAGGAAATGTTGATTACTAGTCTAGCAATTTCTCCTTTGCCCACAATGTTTTAATTAGCTTTTTTTTATCAGGGTCTTTAAACCTCAAGACTGTGTGGTAAGGGTTTGAGGCAAATGATAAGTTGCTGGTAATGAGTAATTTCCTTGTTTTGGCTTGACAGTGTATCACATGTATTTGAGCTGTGCTTTGTTAAAAGGGGGCTTAGTGCATCTGCAAAAAGTATCAACCCAGGTCAGCCTGTGCAATCTGCGCTGGCTGAAACTTTTTGCTCTTGGTCAACTTTCTGCATGTTCAAGGACATTTCTGTCTCAGGATTCAGTCATTTGTCAAATTGGATATGATTGATCCAAAATTATGTGATGACTTGCATGGTATAATGCATCAGAGAGATACATTAAGCCCCCCTTTTGCCAGACTATTTAGATAGTGTCCTAACTCTTTACCAAACAACATAATTTTATACTTGTTCAAATCCAAAGCATTTGCAGAAGACATATGTGGCTCAAATGCAGAAACTTTTTCTTTGAAAGAGTAGAAAACATTGTGGGAAAAGGACAAAATGCTGGTTGTCATCATTTTCTTATTTTCCCAAAGTATTTTCAAAAGTCATCTTCCTCAAGGTCGTTAATACTTTGAATTGTGTGGTAGAGGGTTTAAAGGTATTTAGCCTAACACTGAACTATGTATAGTGTTGAACCCTTTTCCCTTAATGCATTCTCAGTTTTAGCTAGGTTGTTTTCAAAGGAAATGTCAAGGTATTGTCAAAGTACTGTCTGGTCAATGTCATCATGTTGCAAGCACTTCAGTATTTCTGATATATCCAGTTTGACTGAAGCTATTTACTTCATACTCTGAGTAGTTGTTTACCATCATAAGGGGAACCCATAACTGAGGTTACATAGCTATAGATAAACCTTTTTTCGGCGTAGCTGAATGTGCTGGGTTTTGACCTACTTCTTGGTATTGATAAAGAATTAATAGATGGTAATATGCTATTGGTAAAAAATATTAACATGTTTTTTCGGCAGACCCTTGTTGTCATATTTGCTTGCATATTTATGAAATCACTATTTACAAGGATTGCTATCACTAACTAATTGATACCTGGGGGCCTTGATTCATACCACAGAGAGCCAGATAAGCTGCGTATTTGCTTATTTTACACAAGTTGGAATAGGAAATACGCAACGAAACTTATTCTGAAGCGTATCAAATACGTAAATGCTGTCTAGGATGTGCAATTCATCTGATTTTCAATGCGTATTTTTTGTCTACAACCAAATTTGGGACTTTGATCAGCTTTATTGTCACTGAAACGCTTGCATACCACTTTCTGAACAAATTGCAACCTTCTATGCCACTTGGTTATACATGTACTTTGTTTCGGAGTTCAGTGCGGTATGGAATCGTGTAGCCCCAAAACTGTTATATGAACAAGGAACACTTTGTATTTTGAAGTGGTTCACCTCTGATGGTTATATCTGGGGATTCCACAGTTACATGCAATTAAAATGTATCAATGTAGTTAGCGCGGCGTATCTCAGAAGCCTGTACAAAACTGTGATGAATCAGCAGAAATCGCGGATTCACGGAACCAAACAGTGCCAAGTGTCACTGAAAATATTTGTCAAAATTGATAAAGCATGATGAATTTTTTGCCTTAGTTTTAAATTATATAGCACAACACCAGTTTCTCTTTTTTTAACAATGTACATAAATGATAATTTATCTTACAATTAAGATATTGTAAACAGTAAGAAATTATTTAATTTCCTTCTACTACCTATTGAATAATCATTTTCCACGTAATTCAATAATATTGACTTTCAAGACAATAAATTGTCTTAACCAATTATCAGTATAAAGAATCACTTTAGAAAACATATCCGTAACGTATTATCAATTTTTGGAAGTGTGAGTCGGCGATTTCCGTCGCAAGCATAAGCCATACTAAAGTTCGGCTTATCGTGCTCACAGAGGATCAAGTAGGCCTGCAAAAGAGCCCAAGGCACAGGCAATATGTTCTGCCCTTGTAAACGATATTGTTAATGCTGCAATGTAATCGTCGGGGCAAAAATGTCCGGAAGGAAACAATTGAATAATGGCAAGGAATGTACTCCTTGCTTCTTCTATCGCACAATGAAAATACGTCCGAGATGTTATTTATGTTCAAGGTACAATATCAAAACTGACTGGGCTTCGGATGGTACCCAAAATATTTAGAAATCCTCGATTGAAAGGCATATGTCTTCTAAAGACTGTACATTGATGAAGAATGATATCCTTCATGAAAAGGTTTTCTTTAATACATTGTCCTGCTTATAACTGATAAAAAGAATAAAATAATACTGTTTTTTTCAATCAATCTTACTAGCTGGACACTATAATATAAAATAAAAATGATGTGATTGAAACATACTCCAGTTCCCAACTGAAGTAAAATTTGGTTTTTACTCTACCATTAAAATTTTGTTGCTTAAAAATTTGCTTCTTAAGCAAAGTGATTTCAATTTACCCCTTTCATAAGCAAAATGATGCTTAAATACTCCTTGGCTCAAAAAATTTTCTGGGGCACTGTACCATATAGCAAATAAATGTAATAGAGAATGGTCCTATTTTTGTTCTATTAGGAAATTTGATATTTCATAATCTTTTCCCAATACTCTGATGTAAAAGCAACCATAACTAGGCATTGGTCCCTGCATGCGCTGCTCTTGTAAGGTCTTTGTTACTAGCAACTCTCAGACATTTGACAACTGGAGAGAATGGCTCAAAAATGGCGATTCCTGTATTTATTAAACTAATTTCTTGATTGTCACTACATTGACATCATACTGTCATTTTACTTTTATAGATTTGTCTCACAAAGAATCCTGAATATTTCAGGATCATTGTTTAGTTTGAATTATGAAGAAGAATTCCATGGATTTCTCCCATGTTTTGGGATAATGCAAATTAATGTTATGTGTGAAAGAGTAAAAACTTTAGTAAGTACTGCTGTAATTTTGTAAAGGAATAGATTTATACCACTGTCTGCAAATGCTTTTAACTTGGACATATCTAAGATTTTGTCATGTGGTAAAGAATTGTTTGTGTTGAATATAAATATTTCCCCTTTAGGCCTCCCACAAAATTTTATAATGCAGATTTTTTATAAGTTCTGTGACAAAGATAGGCATCCTAGTATAAGTCCTAAAAATTGTTCTTCATTTCTCATATTTTAAATTTTGAAGGACAAAAAATTCTGGCAAACAGGGTGGAGGGTTAGAATTTTATCATTTACCAGTACATTTTGTTTTTATACATCACAAGTTATGTTTCCTGTAGAAGCATTATATTGTAGTCATGTTTGAAATTAGAACCTTTAGCTCTATACCACATGACAAAATTTTACACAGGTCCAAACTGAGTTACAGAGAACAGCTACAGACAACAGAATTAGCATGGCTCAAATTGTGAGATTTGTGTTTAATTAAGTAGAAATTATTGTAGAAAAAGGAGGAAATGCTGGTAACCAACATTTTTTCCTTCTCCCAATATGTTTTCAAAAGCCATTTTCCTGAGGGTCTGAAAAGATGGGATTATATAGTAAAGGGTTAAATCTTTGCCCAATGACAAATTGTAAGGCTAGTACAAATTAAAAGTGTTTGCAGACACAGGCTGTGTGACACAAGATATAGTGGGATTTGTGATAGAAAAGGTAAAAGTATTGTGGAAAAATAAGAAAATGCTGGTTTCCATAAAGTTTTTCTCTAAGGGTCTTTAACATTGGGATTGTGTGGTAAAGGCTTTAAAGGTCCTGTGGAGGGCTTTTGAAAACAATGAGGGGAAAAAAAACCCCAGCATTTTCTGCTTTTCCTGGTTTTCTACCCTGTCAAAAATGAGCTCTATCATTTGACCAGCAAAACAAATTTCATCTGCAAATGCTTTCAGTATGGATGGTTTTAAACTTTGTGGTCTGGTAAAGGGCAAATAGGTATCTGGTTTAGGGGGCTTCAAAATTTTGTCACATGAATCCCTCAAGTCCTCTAGGTCAAGACTTGTTTTACATGGCTTTGTGTACTGTTGATGTTAATTCGTATTATTATACAGTTGATGTTTTACCTAAGTTGTATTGTATATTTTGTTTTGATACTAATCTTGTTCTGCATGAGCAAAAACAGAGATGAATATATTAAATTTGCAGACAGTTTTTTTCTTTGTTATCCTCTCATTCTATCTTTTGAGGACTTGCCTCTTTCTACTGTTTAATCACAACTTCCGCAAGAATTCAAGTAATACACCAACAGTTCAAAAGGTACATGTCACCAATGTCATGACGCATGTTTTCTCTTTGTGCAGTAAGTTTTTCCAACAATGTTTTCTACCCTTTCAAAGGCATCATTTGAGCCACATTTAATTTTGTCAAAATATTTCTTTTAATTTGGATGAGTCGAATATTTTGTCCTTTGGGAAAGAGTTTATGTATTAAAGCTTAATTCATGTTGAGGATCAATATTTCTACAAGGGTATTATGGAAGTCACTGGCTGCAAATTTTTCTGACGGTAACGAGGAACTGAATGAAAATTTTAAACAAAGCTTCTTCAATCCTATTTGTCAGTAGAAGGCTCGTTTATAAAACTGCCATCCTTGTTATGGAACAGGCCTTTATGCTTTCGATTCACTTTCAGTCTGCACAGTAAATGAGACCACTTGGGAGACATTTGACGGAGAGAAAAAACACTTTACTTGACTTGTAAACTTGTAATGTTTCTGGCCATTTACTCATTTTTTCCAAAATTTTCAAAAGCTGTCGACATAAGAGACATGAAAAAATAATACTTTGGCAAGAAGGGGTTAAGCCAAGTCCAATATATCCTCCTGTCCCCCTTTGCAAAGAGAATTTACCAAGATTAGTCTGCACTTTAATGCAGCCTAATCAGTCTCATCTCTAAATAATTGATACCTGATCACAAAATCCATCTAAAACCCCAACAGTGATTGTTTCCATTGATTAATTTTTGGAATTCAGCAGTTCAACTGAACTAAACGACAAAATACTTGACTTGTCAAAATTGAAAGCACTAGCAGATGACATATAAATGTGGTTAAAATGATAACTTTAGTCTGTTAAAGGTTAGAAAGCATTGTGGGAAATAGAAAAAAATGCTGGTTACCAGTATTCTCTTCTTTTCGCTCAATCTTTACAAAAGCCCTCCTAAGGGTCGTCAAAACTCGGGATTGTGTGGTAAAGGGATAAAGGCAAAATTAATTGTATAGCTAATTAAAAGCAATCATGTACAAGTTGTCTATTTAGTTTCTATATAAGTTCAAGACCAAGAAATGAGACAGTAAAAACAAAACGATGCCACCAAATACTCTAATAATTTTATCCACATTGAGTGACTTAAATAATCAGAAAATACAAAATAGTTTAAAGAAAATTCTATCACATAATTTCAGCAAATTTACCGCTGATAAAAATACCCTTATGTGTACATGTACATCTAGTACCTGTTAACACCAAACAATGCCAAGTTGAAACGATCCCGAGAAAGAGGGCATTTGACGACATTGTGGGAAAAGGAGGAAATGATGCTGGTAACCAGCATTTTCTCTTTTTTCCATAATTTTTTCCGTATGTACATTGATTGATTGTATTGGAGTTTAATACTGTTCTAACAGCTTTGGTCATATCACAGTGGTCAGAGTACCTACCCATGTATTTTCTGGCTTTCTCATACCAGTACTGACACAACTTTCTATCCAAGTCTTTCAAGTCACTGACTACTTTTCTCACACACATCAGAGGTGAAAAGGGAAAAACTTGCAGAAAAGAAAGTCAACTGGGTATTAAACTTACAACCAACAGGTCACAAGTCAGATACGCAAACAACTGAGCTAACCCACCGGGCTCTCTGCCCTTACAAAGACAAAACCTAACATTTGAGCCACATCTAATTTGTGGTCTGCAGGTTCTTTTAAAATATAAATTTTGTCATTTGCTTATGAGTTAGATTGCCTTCAACTCTTTACCAGACAACGAGAAAGGAAATATAAGACTTATCCTTAATGAAAGAATTTGCAGATGACAAATGTGGCTAACATAATGGGATTTGTATTTGCATTTTCATCTTTTTCCACAATGCACATACATGTATATCCTTTCCTAATTCATCCTCTTTGGTCAATTTTTATTTTCTATTATTGAACCCATATGGCTATATCAGACAAATCTCAAAGTTAGAGAGTGAACAATACACTAACAGTACACATGGTAGGAGGAACAATTGCATCGAATAAGCAATTTCTACCTTTTCACCCACTTTTATTTCAAACGCTGTCTACTGCAGGAGCATAAAAAAATTCATTTTTGTATGACCGTCAAAGCAAAGTTAATGCTTTACTAGAGGACAAAGCATTTACAGGTGACAAACAATATGTAGCTAAAATGTTGGGAATTGGGCATTTTCTGCTTTTCCCATAATGTTTTATTAGCCCTCTTCTTCCGGGTCATCAAAACACAAGACTGTTTAGTAGGGTATTCAATAGCCTGTTTGGCAAAAGGTTCATCTAGACCAAGTGACTATTTCTATTGAATTCCTCCAGAATATGAAGATGCATGTCCAAATTGAAATTCAAAATGCTCTGAAGGGCACATTTATCTCTTCTCTGCTATCTCTAAGTCAACCAGCTGGAGTGCCTCTTTGAAAGTGAGTTTCTTCTTCTTGTTCTTTCTGATAAACTGAAAGAGTACCATACAATTAAATACGTTTAACAGTAATGTGGGGCTTGTAATAGCATAAACACTTCCTAACAAAGTAATAATTGTAACAGAATTTTGCTAATTAGTCTGTACTTTAACACAATCAGCCATGTGTTAAAGTAATACTAACAAATATCAGCTTTATCTAACCAGAAAAGGAAGTGCTGGTTACGTTCCCACAATGATACAAGTCCTCGCTTGGGTTGATAAACCATGAAATTGTTTGGTGCAGCAGTTGAATGTAAGCAATCAGAGCTGCTACTGAAGTATTTCCTTAATCCCTTACCCAAAAAATGCCAAGTTTTAATGACCCTGAGGAAGAAAGCTTTTGAAAACATTGTGGAAAATGAAGAAAAAAAGCAGTCTTTTCTCTTTTACCCACAATTTTTACTACCCATTCAAGGACCAGCTCTATCATTTGAGCTACATTTGATTTGTTGTCTGCAAATGCTTTCAAATTGGATAAGTCTAATTTTTCTTGTTTTGTTTGGTTATGAGTTAGGACAAGATAGTTTAGGCAAATGCTTCACAATTACTAGATGTGTTTCAATCCTGATACAGATACAAACTAATCATCAAGATCATCAAGATCATACCTTTTTAGTATCTGCTAAAGTTGTGTAATGGAAAGTTGACTCAATATTATTGGTAAACTCCTCGTGCAGCCTTTTCTGGGTTTCCAAGAACTCCCTGGTCAAGTCATACTGAGATCTTAACATATCATGTAAGGCCAACATGGCTGGACTGTAGGCAGTCATTGCTGTAAAAATTTTAGAAGTATGTTATAATTTAGTATCAGAACTGCAAAATTTGAACTATGAGTCATGCTCAGTGAAAAGGGGGTTTGATGCATCTACAAAAAGTATCCACCCATGTCAGCCTGTGCAGTTTGTGCAGGCTGACATGAATCAAAACTTGTTACTCGTAAATTTTCTGCATGTCCAAGGACCATTTTATGTCATGATTTAGTCGATTGTTAGACAATATGGATTTTATAAATCCAGTATAATCATGTGATGACTTGCTTGGTATAATGTACGTCCAAGATGCAGTAAAGACCCTTTTCACAGAAAGCCAGTCATATACATGTGTATGTATTATCAAATAAAGGCTTATCCATAAAATCATCAAAAAAAAAGAAGAACATGCCTGTAACCATTTTCCACAACGTTTCCTACAATTTTAAAGACAAATCGCTAAGTTTGAGCCACATCTTATATGTCGTCTGTAAATGACTTAAATTTGGCAGAGTGTAAAATTTGTATTTTGGAAAAAGAGTAAAGCCTTTACAACACAATCCTGAGCTTTCAAGACCTTGAGAAAGAAGGCTAGTACCAACATTTTCTCCTTTTCCCACAAGGTTTTCAACCTTTTCACACACAATTCCTGTAATTTTAACTGCATATCATTTGTCATTTGTAAACAGTTTGGATTTGAAAAAATCCACAATTTCAGAGTTTGTTAAAGTTAAAAAAACCAAATAAATCACTTACCTTCAAGTGAATCTGCTGACACCACATGTGTGGCTATGGGCGTTGGATCTACAAAATGTAGCCCATATGGCATGCCTGGAAATGAAAGCCCTGATCCCATGGGGTTCCATCCATACTGTATTCCATCTACCGGTGTTTGAACCTCTGTGGATTTCATACCACGTTTAGGTAAAGGAGTTAGGTCTGACCTTGAGGTAGGAACAAGGCTGGAACAGGAAACAACAAGGTAAAGTTATCTTGATTAAAGTGTGCTTAACCTTCACCAAACAATCCTGTGTTTCAATGACCCTGAAGAGGAGAGCTTTTGAAAACATTGTAGAAAAAGGAGAAAACCCTGGTAACCAGCATTTTCTACTTTTCCCACAATGTTTTCTACCACTTTAAACATGAAAACCATCTCCTGAGCTAGAATAAATTAGTCTTCTGCTTATACTTTTGATCTGGTAGAGTCCAAAATTTTGCCTTTGGTAAAGAGTTAAGTGTTTACAAAATGATTTTGTTCTTACCTGTCCAAATTTGAGGTTTGTTCTCACTGATAGAAAACATTGTGAGAAAAGATAAAAATGCTGGCAATCAGCAAAGTCTCTCTTTTCCTCAATGGTTGGAGAGGTATTCTTCCTCAGGGACACTGAACAGCAGGATTATTTTATAAAATGTTAACTCTTTATTGCACAGCAAAAAACTTGGAGTAACCAATATTGCAGATGATTATTCAAATGTGGAATTATGAGATTTAGCTGTGAAAGAGTGGAAAACATTGTGGGAAAAGAAAGACTTGCTGGCTGCAGATTCTAAACAGACATTTTTCCTCAGGTTCATTAACCCTTTACCACACAATCCCGACTTTTAATGACCCAGAGGAAGAAGCCTTCAGAAAACATTGGGAGAAAAGGAGAAAATGCTGGTAACCAGCATTTTCTCCTTTTCACACATCGTTTTCTACCCTATCAAAAGTTAGTTCATCATTTGAGTCACATTTATATTGTCTGCAAATGCTTTCAGTTTGGACAAGTCTGCATTTTTCTCATGTTGTAAAGAGTTAAACAAGGATTGCTTGGTCATTTAGCATGCAACCACCAATTAAATGTAGTTCAAATGATGAAGATTTGTCAGTTATAACCTGCATTTTCCCCTTTTCCCAACATGTTTTCTAACTTTTTTAAAGACAAATGTCATTATTTAACACATCTAACATCTACAGCCTGCAAATGTTTTAAATATGGACTTGTATAAAATTTTGTTGCCTGGCAAAGATTAATAGATTAAACCTTTTCGAAACAATAGATTAAACACTTTCCTTATTTTATGAAACTATGATCATTCTTGTATCTTCATGCCAACTGTTGCCCCTGATGATTGCAAGATTGCTCAGATTATGATGGATAGAAAATGCATTTCATGTTTTGGAGGCCTTCAAAGCAATTGCCTTTGTTGTTTCCAGTGTTAAATGAGGACAAATCCCTTGTGCATTTTTATCCCTTACACCATTTATTTTGGTAATTTATTTGTGTTTACACAACTGAGCTATTATACACACTTTCAAGTTTTAACAGGGCTTTTTCACTCTAGCTGTAAGGATGTATCTTTAAAGCGGATTTATTTTGTCATCTACAAATGCTTTCATTTGGACTGGTTCAAAATTTTGTTGTTTGGTTAACTCTTTATCACACCATCCTAAGTTTTGACAACCCTGGAGAATAAAACTTTTGAAAACATTGTGGGAAAGGAAAAAATGCTTGTAGCCAACATTTTCTCCTTTTCCCACAATGTTTTCTTTTTTGACAGACACAAGTAGTATCATCATGGCCACATTTAAGCTGTCGTCTGCAATTGCTTTCAATATGGACAAGTCTCCATTTTTGTCATGTGCTAAAGAGTTAAGAGAAAGAAATCTTCACCTCTTGCTATAATCTTCATAATCTTCAGTATAAGTGGACTCATCTTCTGAAGCTGATCTTTCGCTCTGACCCCTTGTCTTTAACTCTGTATCTGATCCAGACCCAGTCCTTGTTCTGCTGTCATCACTATCGTAAAAGTCTGATTCATCCAACACTGATTCCTCACCACTATATCTTGTTGGAATATCCGAGGCTGATGATCTACCCTTGTCAAAACTTGGACCAATTTTTTCTGATATACTCTCAAACTCCTCTGTGTAAGAAGGCATAGCAGAGTATTTTGTTCCATCTACAACTTCTGAGAATATTTCTGTGGCAGAATTGTCAAACCTTTGGCTGTAACTGTACACACTAGGTTTCTCTGTTTTAATTTCCTCCGATACTTCACTTCTTACATCATCATCATCTACTTCTGTCACAGTAATAGCACTCTCTGTCTCTTTTACTGAAGGGCCAAGCAAATCTTCTACAGTTTGAATACCAAGGGCACTGAATATATCTGACGACTTGTCATTTTTCACTTTGCTTTTTTTCTTTCCTGATTTCTTATCCTGTTTTTTCTTAGTTCTTTTCCCAGAAGAGCTTTTAGCTTTGAATGATGGGCTTGATCTATCCTTATCTGGTGAAGGTGACCTTGAAGATACTTTAAATGGAGATTTTGACTCAGACGATTTAAAAATTGAGCCTTCGTTACTTGCTCTGAAAGGTGAACTTCCAGATTTAGCCAAGAATAGTGATTCTGTGCCCTTAGTTTTTGCAGCAAAAGGAGACTGGCCCTCTCTTTTGTCTGATGCTTTGAAAAGAGACTGGTTTTCTTTTTTCCCAGCCTTGAAAGGAGACTGACTTTCTTCTTTTCCTGCCTTGAAAGGAGACTGATTCTCCTTATTCCCTGCTTTGAAAGGGGAATCACTCCTGGAAGATTTCAATACAGAGCCCTTAGATTTAGCCTTGAAAGGAGACTCATCTTCAGGTTTGACTTCAGCTATCAATGGGGAGGTATTTCTTTCATTTGATGCTCTAAATGTTGAAGAATCCTTCCTAGAATCCTTTGAATCAGTTTTAGATTGTTTATTCTTATTCTTTCTTTTTTCTTCTCTAGTATCATTTCTCACAGATGCTCTAAAGGGAGAGTCTCTATCTGAAGTTGGAGTGGCAGTTTCTGCAGGCGGTAACTTGTCATCAGAGTCAACACCACCAAGGTCCTCCAGGTCCATAATAACTGAAAATATAGGAGAAATTGAAAAATACCCCTTTTTTTCCCGTTTACAAAAAAAAAAAAAAAAAAAATGAATGAGAATCTTCATGAGAGATAAGATAAGTAATGCTATGAAAATGACATGAAAACACAACATTATTGTGCAAAACAGTTTAATTAGGTTACGAGTTACGGATTAATTTTTTACTAAACTATTGAAAACACTTGTAGGCTATCAATTTATGCTCAATTTGTGCAGAAAAGATTGTGAGAAATAGAGAGAATGCTGGTTACCAGCATTTTCTCTTTTTCTACTATGTTTTCAAAATTTTCCATAGGATTATTAGGACATGTTAATGTTTGGTAAAAGTTAACCCTTTGGCTGCTAAGTGCGACTCACAGACCTTTAGCGGATAATGTAGATCAAGATCAGACTGCACAGAATGTGCAGTCTGATCTTGGATCTACACTTTCCAATAAGGGTATATTTTACACTGAGAAATAACCTTGAAATAGCAATATTTGGGTTTTTACTATCGATTTGAAAGTTTCATGTTACTTATTTAGCAGGATAAGGGTAAATAATGTTCAAAATTATTTACAAGGAAAGTTCTTTGACAAAGCTTTTAAAACTTTTTCAACAGACATTGTCACAATTAACTCATTACCACACAATGAAATTTTAGACTGGTCCAAACTGTAAGCATATGCACCTGATTAAATGTTATTCAAATTTGAGTTTTTGTTTGTGAAAGGGTAGAAAACTTTGTGGAAATAGGAGAAAATGCTGATTACCAGCATTTGCATTGTGGTAAAGAGTTTAAGAAATACATAATTTTGAAAGATTGTAAGGTTTAAATTGAACTACCGTAATTTTGGAAGACAGTAAGGTTTACAGAAAATTTATTTGTACCTAATGATAACCACGGTCTATTTGACAGTAATGCCCCTATAAGGGTTAAGGAAATAGAAATACTACAATCAAACAAACCGCTTTTAAGTTTTAAGCATCGTAATAACTAAGGTAATAAGCTTTCAACAACCCTTCTTTCCTTTAGCCTCAATAAAACACAAAGGTAGTTCTTCTATACTACTGGTGCAGATAAAAAGAATGAAGAAATTGCAATATATAAAACAAAAACAAAAAAAAAGTATACATGGACATAAATAGAAATTAAAAAAATACAGATGTAAGAAAACACAAACAAAAATAAACATGTACACAAATAGGTCAAAATGCACCAAATGCACCCGATAAGAACCTGAAGATTGTTGAATGAGTGTGATAAAGATTTTCAGGCAGCAATACAGATCATATCACTGGCAGTTTCAGAACTATTTTTTGCATCATGCTACATCTAATGTTCTGGTTCTTTTCAGTCTGATCTTTAACTTCACTGTCTGACAAAAGTACCTGTGTTTGCCCAGAGCATTGTTCCTTTGATAATGGTGAACAAGAGACAAGAACAAAATTGGACATTTGGTGAAAAAAAAGCGCAATAAGGCTTCAGAAAAGAGGAGTATTTTGAGTTTCACTGATTAATATCTCTCGAGTACTTCCCTTCAATTTGATGACATTGAAAGCATTAGCAGATGACAAATCAAAATTTGAGTCAAATAATGATTTTTGTCCTTCATGATATAGAAAACATGGTGGAAAAAGGAGAAAATGCTGACTACCCACATTTTCTTCTTTTTCCACCATAATTTCAAAAGCATTTTTTCAGGGTCATTAAAACTCTAGATTATGTGGTAAAGCTTTAATTAGACGGCCGAGACATGAAAACAATTTAAAAGATACATGTAGAAGACCTTTTTTCAGACAGCAACAACTTAATGACAAGCGATTCAAATTTTGCTGATAAATCTTAAACCGGGTATCCTATTTACAAGCCCTGCTTAAACTTTCATTTGATAAAATTTCTACCTCTTCCTCTCAAAACTATTACTTAGTAGGCTTTAATTGTGAATAGAAAACTTTTACACCGAACAAAACAAAGCCCTTCAGCAGGAAAATGATCTTTAATAGAAGAATGCTTTTTTACAGGAAAAACATTCAAAAGGTTGAAAGCAATGTAAAGCACTTAGCTGTAATAATGAGGACATAACAAGACAATAATGGGTCAATGCTGTTTTTGAAGGATGTTTGATGTCAGTCAAAAATTCTGTCAATAGATAACTTCAAATTACTTAACCCTTTATCACACACTTCCGAGTATAAAAAACAGTCAGGATGAGGGCTTTGGAAAATATTTGGGGTAAAGGAGAAAAAACTGATAACCAGCATTTTCTTCCTTTTCCTCAATGTTTACTACTCTTTCAAAGACAAAATCTCATTAGTTTAGCCACATTTAATATGTCATCTGCAAATGTTTTCAATTTTGACAGATCGAAAATTATATCAAATCAAATATCAAATGTGCATATCAAATGTGGCTCAAATGATAGACTTCGGCTTTGAATGGGCCAAATCTGGTACGAATTAACTGCAGTTTTAATACTCATCGGTACAAGCAGACTTTTCCTCAATCTTTTCCAGCAGACACATTCCTAAATCAGACTTATTTGGATGTAGCTTTTCCTTTCAGCAATGCTTGATTCTTTTCTATTGATTAAGAACTGAGAACAAAGTACAGAGAAGCTCCAGCTAAACCAGTTACAACAAAATGCATGCTATAGAGTACCAACTGTACACAGCTTTAGAAAACACTGGTGGAATATGGACTTTTCATTCAAAAGCAAATCATTTTTCCTCGTTGTTTGCCATTCCTACATTAATCCTCTACCAAACAATCTTAGGTTTTCACGAGCCTGGGAAAGAAGGCTTTTGAAAACATCATGGGAAAAGAAGAAAATGCTGGTAACCAGCATTTTCTCCTTTTCCCACAATGTTTTTCTACCCTATCAGAAAACCTAAGCTCATTTGTACCAATTCTGAATTTGCTGTTTGCAAATGCTTTGAATTTGAAAGACTGTGAAATGTGCTGTACGGGAACAGGTTAAGCTAAAAAATATGCCATGAAATACAATGCAAGGGGCAGCAGGAGATAAACCACTGTCATGCATCAACATTTTATAGTTTAACTTGTCTTAATTTTGCTGATATATACCGTACCAAAGATGTGCTTGGAAAATAAATTAGAGAAATAATCTGAATTAAGATATTCTTTGTTTACTCAAATCTTTTCTTGACTAGTTAACCATAAAGTTCATTAGAAAATCAGTGTATCTCTTTCTTTTCTTCAGCTATTTATAACATGGAATAGTATAAATAAAACTTATATTGACACACGAGTTGAAAAAAACAAGTTCTATACATTTTAAAGACAAACAAAAAACAAATTTTAGAGAAAGAGATGGACAGTACAAACAGGTAAGAGACAAAGAAAGAGAAAATAAGCAGTTGGAAAAATGAGTATGCAGAGTGATGTGCTTTTGTCCTTACCAACACGCTTCTTGTGTGTATTGCTTCTTTCTGACTTTGCTAACAAAACATTTTAATTTCAGTGTACATACATCAAGAAAAAACAGCTGGATACAAAAGTATGGTCAATTCTTTCATCATATTTTTACCATAATTATAATGTTGTCAGATTTTGCAAAATGCATGTTTAACCTTCGACTTTATATTTGGTTTTTTTGAATGTTGCTTAACCCTTTACCAAACAATCCTGAGTTTTAACAACCCTGAGATAGAAGACTTTTGAAACATTGAGGAAACAGGAGAAAATGCTGGTAACAAGCGTTTTCTTCTTTTCTAATGTTGTTTTCTACCCTTTCAAAGAGAAATCTAATAATTTGAGCCACATTTATTTCATTGTCTGCAATTGCTTTGCACATGGAGGCATCTTAAATTTTGATCATCAGGTAGAGGGTAAAGTAACAATTACAACTCAACATAGATTAGAGTCATGCTCTGTGAAAAGGGAGTTTAATTCATCCGCAAAAAGTATCAACCCAGGTCAGCATGCATAGTCTGTACAGGCTGACCTGTGTCAAAACTTTTTCTTTTGGTAAATTTTCTGCATATCTAAGGACCATTCTTCCTAATAATTCAGTTGGTTGTAAGATAAAACAGGCTTTAGGGATCCATAATTGTGTAACGACTTGCATGGTATAATGTATCAGGGAGATGTACTAAATCGCCTTTTGGCAGAGCATGGCTTATATATCATTTGAATCATCTCATGTTCTAAACACCATTTTTTCTTAACAAAACAAATCCAGGGTATTATACAAGCCTGAGAAAGAAAACTTTCCAAAGACAAATCCCATCATTTTTGCAGTGTTTTATCAGTTGGATGGACATGCTTCAATAAAGACAAAACTAAAATATTGTCTTCTGGCAAGGTTTTTGAAACACATGTATAATAAATTCTAGATCATTCTGATTTGAGATAATTCAAATATATACACGAATTTAACCTAATTTCAAGAGCAGACATGCTAAAGAAAGTTTGAAACTCATCAATCTTAAATATCTTTGCTGGGATATACATGCTACAGCTCTCATCTGAGGCAAGCTGATTCAAGTTAACACTTTGAATTAATCTAGCATATAATAACAGATTTTTTCCTTTTCCATAATTCTATCTACCCTTTAAACAAAATTCCCATCATTTTAGCCAAATTAAATTTGTCGTCTGCAAATGCCTTCAATTTGAACAAGTCTGAAATATCATTGTCTGCTAAAGAGTAGAAGCACTTACTGTTTACACCTATATCAAAGTCATCTGCTATTTCACTCTGAATGGAATCTGCCACATTAGAATCGTCTGAATAAGACCGAATTAATTTTGGAGAAGGAGATCTTCTTCTCAAGTTTGGAGACTGACTGGAAGCCCTTGGGCTCGGTGAAGGTGTTCTCCGTATCACAGGGGGCTTGTTTTTGGGCGAGTGTGACCTACTTTGACCTCTTGGGGTTTCTCGACCAGATCTCGCATATGGTGTTGGGGACTGTGCTCTGTAGGGAGCAGGTGGTGAGGGAGTATGCCTTCCAGCAGATTTCACAGGCTGTCACATAGACAAATAGGAAAATCTGTTACTGAACCCTTAACCCTTTGCCATACAATCTTGAGTTTTAGATTTGTCCAAATTGATAGCACAGGCAGATGACAAGTCAAACAACAAGCAAATGATGCAATTTTTGGTTGAAAGGGTTGAAAATGTGGGAATAGGAGAAGTTTTCTCCTTTCCCACAATGTTCTAAAAAGCCTTCTTTTTCATGGTCATTAAAACTCAGGATTGTGTGGTAAAGATTTAAAAAATACATGTGCACAAATACTCAAACCTGCATTAACCCTGCACCACACAATCCCGAGTTTTAATGACCATGAAGACAAAAGCTTTTGAAAACATAGTGGGAGGAAAAAAAAAAAAAAAAATGCAGAAAACCAATATTTTCTCTTTTCCCTCAATATTTTCTAACCTTTCCAATACAATTCCAATAGTTTCAGCCATACTTTATTTGTCGACTGCAAATGCTTTCAACTTGGACAAGTCTTGCCATGTGGTAAGGAGTTCAGCAGGTATCAGAGGGACAAGTCCTCTTGATTAACCCTGACAGAGAAGACTTGTGAAACATTGTGGGAAAAGGAGAAATTGCTGCTTACCAAACATCTTTGTCAGGGTCGTTAAAATTGAATTGTTTGGTAAAGCATTAACAAATAGGGCTAGCAATCATGCTATTGTGATTTGAGTCCATGCTAGCCCAACATCCCTTCAAGAAATTTTTTGTTTGATTATTGAAATTCATGATGCAAGAACTCATTCTTCTCTTACAACTTACACTGTCTTAAATCTGTTTATGTGGACACAGTGCCAGAATCATTGCCAGTACCTTTGAAAACATTTTGAGCATAGAACTGGTTAATGTTAAAAGCTTTGAATAGGAAGTAGCTACTTTTGAGTAAAGTGTAGATCAAGATCACACTGTATGGAACATGCAGTCCAATCTATGGTCTTTGTTGTCTGCTACTTTGTACCATATTCTGGCCAAAACACCCATGTAATATCAGTATCTTGGCTATTTATTCCCAATTGAAAAGGTCAATGTCATTAATTCAGCCCCCTAATAGTTACAGAAACACATGGAGTGCAATGATAGGTGCAATTGCCAACATAACAACACTGAAGTATTCTTCAAGTGTAGCATAAACACTTCATCAATTAACACACTATAAGTTCTATCATACAACATGTATACCTATACACCTTTTTTTACATTATGAGTGCCAAATGCAACTCCTTTTTGCTCACTTCTAGATAAAGATCAGATAGCATGAAACCTGCAGTCTGATGTTGGATCTACACTGACAAATATATTTTATAAGTTCTACCAAAACGGCCTTGAAATGTTAATACTAAGCCCAGTTTTATTCAGCACTCAACCTTGTTGAGACTTTTCTTACCTTTTTCTGCGGTCTTTCAAAACTATCCCCGGATGAAGAAGGCAGGCCCCCAACAAACTCCGCTAAGCTTTCCTCTTCTGAAGTCAACACAACATCAGTTGAATACTTCATGGAACTCTTCAGTGTAAAGGGTGATCCTGAAAGGAAACAATGTGCCTTATTGCACCTAGTCTGGGTCCGGGAGCTAATAATCTTTAACTCATTCCTTATAGTAGTCTTCTTTCATGTTCCATACACACCTGTGTCAAAGCTGTTGATCAGTTTCGTAATTATTTGACCAAGTGATGTCCAAATACATGTATTTAAAAAGGAAAGATGATTGGACTGGAACCCAGGCTATATTGTACCCTCTCCCACATTGAGGCAAATTTTGATAAATCTCAAGCAGACATTCTATATCACTGTAATAAGTACGGACATTACAGCAGGAGAGGGCATATGAAATAATTCTGTAATAGGGTCTCACTCTGCTTGAAATGGTATTTCAGTAATTTCATAATAACAGCACACTTATTTTTGTCTCTCCTGGGATTCATCTTCCTAGATGGAAGCTCTGGAGTGCCTTGTCTAGGGTAACTCTCTGGCTTAAAAATTATAAAATAATAGGTGTCCTGCAGAATACAGGTTAAAAAAGTGTTGGCTGAAGTATCAATCCTTTCTAGTGCATAAGCTGTAAATAAAATGTGACAAGGTAGTCACCTGCAAGCTTTGTCCCAGGGTGGGTGCCACTGTAACAGGTGTGATGAATAACCTGTCAGGGTAGGGATAAAACGCAACACCTCTAGGTTCAAAGATGAACAGTATATTACTTTGTTACAAAAGCTAGCTCTACAGCAAGGCAGTATAAGGGTTCCCTGATACAAACACCAGGTTACAGTTTTATTATATACCTGAAAATCTTCCACCTCTAATACATGCGTCACACGCGGATAAAATATCACACACAACAGAAAAAAAAATCCATATCTACACACCGTGAAATACCGTTCCAAGTATGGTATGATGACGTAATGAAGACTTAACTCACGAGCCGTATAGGAATATATTCATTTGCAAATTTGATCAAAATTTTACGCTGTAATATTCATCTGCCATTCATCAAAACAAAGTTACTGGCTACTTCACGATTATTTGTTTTATTTTGTTTATTGTTTTCGAATAAAATGTCAATAATTTGTTATATTTTGTTGTTGCAAGGTGTAGGTATATAATAAAGGAATATTATACTGTTATATATTGCACTAGTATTTGCTTCTCGCTGCGCAAGAAAATTTTGACTTCTCGCTCGACCATCGGTCTCGCGTGATATCAAATTTTCTCACACTGCTCGAATATAATAAAAGCACCGGGAAAGTCACAACATTCCATATATATCTACCTGTGGGATAGACCTGTACACTAATGGGTCAAGAATGTCATAATCCGAATGTTTGCAAAATAGGTTGGAGTTGACGTGGCTATGTTGATTGTTTACCAGATGATAAAAATTTAGACTCAGCTATATTGAAGGCATTTGCAGAAACACATTGAAAGTGATTCAAACAATGCGGTTTGCATTTGAGGGGTTAAAAAACAGGGAGGGAAAATGCAGCATTTTCTCCTTTTTCACAATGTTTTCAAAAGATTTCTTCCTTAGGGTTGTAGAAAGAAACAGGATTTTTTGGTAACAGATTAAAGGGTATACCTTTTTTCTGAGCAGCCTGCTTCCCAGCAATAATATTACTTTTGCCTGGACCTTTCTGGGTACTAGACGTGACTGGGGGCTCAATAGATTTTGTCACAGCAGGTGTTGCAGGACTGGCCTTCTTCAAAAATTTGCCTCCATCTTTTCCAATCTTGACACTTTCTGAGGATTCAGATATCTATTCCAAAGATAAGAAAATAGAATACATCACATCATTAACTGATACCTCTTTTTTTTAATATCATGTATGTAAAAGATTTCCACCCTAATAATCTTTTCATATCTTTTTTGTAATGTTATTGTTTGTTTACTATTTCACTCTGGTTTCAACATTATTTCAGTTACATTGTGGCTGCTCATGCACCAATCAATGCTTTCCTGGACCTTCTTTTACCAGTGCTTTGCACAATATTCTATCGTAGTCACTGGGTGCTTTCCCCATATAAACATCATTGAAACTATTTTCAGCAGTGAGGGAGTAATGAATCCTACTGCAATCCTTGAAGAAAACTGGCTAAGCTGGGAATCCAACCACCAACCCTAGATTACAAACCCTGACATTTGTTCACACCTTTTGTCATCTTCATGACATTTGCATCTATAGAAAAAGCTGTGAGCACAAGAGAAAATGCTGGTCATACTGTTTACCAGCACTTTTTTTTTCTTTTCATCACAATGATCTAAAAAGCCTTCCTCTTCAAGGTTATTGAAACAAAAATCATTTGGTAAAAGACTAAACAAAACTTGCTGGTCAACCTGTTCAGACACTGATAAACTATTCACGCCTTTTGTCATTTTCATGACAGCTGCCAGACTCTCA
Source organism: Hippopus hippopus (assembly GCA_946811185.2). Lineage (NCBI taxonomy): Eukaryota > Metazoa > Mollusca > Bivalvia > Cardiida > Cardiidae > Hippopus > Hippopus hippopus. The sequence goes on along the minus strand of OX328099.1, from coordinate 37,009,555 downwards.
TCACTATCTGACTCCAGGGTAAATGTCTTTCTTGTTGCAGCTTTCTGTTGAAGTTTGCCTGTAAGAGCTGTAGCTTTGTCCAGTGCACTGGACTGAGCCAAGCGCCCAGCACCAGCTTGACTGGCAGGCCTTGATACTGGACCTGATCCACTGGCTGATCCATATCTGTAGTAAATATTACAAATTATTAGCCTTTTCAATAGCCTTCCTCTTCAGGGTCGTTAAAACTCTGGATTGTGTGGTAAAAGGTTAACTCCTTACCAACAAATATTGCCCACAAGACTAAATTGACAACATTTGCAGATTAACTATGGCTAAAATAGTGGGATTTATCTTTGAAATGGTTACAGCATTTTCTCCTTTTCATCCAATGTTTTCAAAAACCCTAATCCCCTGGGTCGTCAAAACACAGGATTGTTTGGGAAAGGATTAATGAAATAAAGCTTATTTCCCTATGCAGGCAACTTTTCATGTCTTACAGAAGGCCATTTGAAAATAATTGCGGCAAAAGGATAGATAATGCCGGTAATGAGCATGCAGATGACCAGCATTTTCTCCTTTTCTGTCATGACGACTACTCTTTCCAAAAGATATTTCAGCCACATATGATTTCTTGTCTGCATTTTTGATCTATTTGGAATCGTCTAAAACTCTGTTGTATAATATTAATGAGACAAGGGGAAGATAAATCTTTACAAATGACTACCACATCTCAATTAGTAAATTCTAACATTTATTCTAACCATTTACCAAATCATCCCAAGATTTAACTATTCCAATAAAAAGGTTTTAAGAAAACATCGAGGGAAAAGGAGAGAATGCTGGTTACCAGCATTTTCTCCTTTTTCCTGAATGTTTTCTAACCTCTCAAAGCATATCTCATCATCTGAGCCACATTTTACCTGTTGTCTAGAAATGTTTTTAATTCCCACAACTTAAAATTTTTGTCGTCTCATAAAGAGTTATCAGGAAAACAACTCCTCCAAGACAATTCCTAATAAAACGAATCAGCAGTGGCAAAATTTAAACATGTCATGAGTCAAAATGAAGGCAAATTTAACTCATATCATATAAAAGTAAGCATATTATCATAAGTCTGACAATGCATTACATTTCAGTCTGTCAAAGATCCATTGGCCGGCAGAAAAATAATTTATAAAACTAGAATTAAAGTTACCAACTTTCATTCTAGTTTTACAATTGGTTTTCTATCAAAGACTGAAACTTTGACAGACTACACTATGACACATTGCCGGACTCATAAAAGTACTTTTCAAGCATATTTTTGAACAGTATGAATTCAACCCCCAAGTTCTTTACTTTTTTGCAACTAATGGGCCTTTAACATTGAACTCATGGGTTAATCCTGTAGTAGAAAACAAACTATTAGACTAAACCAGACTGACAGCATTTGCTGGCAACAAATCAAATACTTCTTAAATGCGAAATTTGCCTTTGAAAGGAGACAAAATATTGTTGGAAAAGGAAGAAAATGCTGGTTTCAAGCATTTGCCTCTCCCACGTTTTCAACAGCTTTTGATTGTTTGGTAAAGGGTTACTAAAATACTGACTTGCTGTAGAAAACCTTTTAATATCTCAGAGTTTGATTAACTGTTTAGTATAAAGCAAAAATACCTTGGCTGAATAGTTTTAGCAGGAGCAGGGCTCACAGATGCTGCCGTGGGTTTCTTCAGAAACTTATTGCCTGCAGGTATATCAGGCGCTTCACCTTCAACACTTGACTGTTTCTTCTTTAGAAACTTACTTCCACTTGTGATAATCGGTGCAGGTTTTTCCACTTCATGAACATCTTCTAACTCACTTGAAATTGAAATGCTTTCATCCTCAAAGTTAACTGACTTTTTCTGTTGTGATGTCTTCTGAGTAAGTGAACTGATATATGCCTGTCAATTAGAGGGAGGAAGTATAGTCGCCTACAAATGAGTGGCATTCTGGCAAAAAGAGGTGAATTGCATCTCTGCGATTCATCATACAAAGCAAGTCATCACATACATGTAGTTCTTGATCCATAAAATCCAATTTGTCCAACAATCTACTGAATCATGAGGTAAACTGGTCCTTTGATATGCAGCTAATTGACCTATAGCAAAAAGTTTACACCTTGGTTGGCCTGTCAGACTGCGCAGGCTAATCTAGGTTGATACTTTTCGCAAACTATTAAAACCCCTTTTCAAAGAGCATGGCTCAAATATTACAATATTTCGTGATACCAGAAATCCAGATAAGAACGGGGAAAAGAGGCTAACTCCTTCAAAGACAACAAAATTATCAGCTCATCCAAATTTAAAGCATCTGCAGATGTAAAACAAACTAAATGTGACTCAATTAATAGTATTTGTTTTTGGTAGGGTAAAACACATTACAGGTAAAAGAGAAAATGCTAGTTACAAAAATATCTTCCTCAGGATCATTAAAACAATGTTCTCTTTTGTACAGGATGAACAAATTAAAAAAAAAAGTTTTTAAATACAATCAATGTTCAGGATACACATTAAAAGTTTCATGTGAGGCTATCCTTATTGGTATCCACAATGTAGGTTTTAGTAGGGGAAAGAAAAGGAAAATGGTATTACTCTTTAACACTTTACAACAGGACAAAATTTAGACTTGTCCAAACTAAAAGCATTTGCAGATGACAAATTAATTGTGCCTGGAATTATGAGAAACTTCTGTGAAAAAGTAGAAAACATTGTGGGAAAAGGAGAAATTGCTGGTTAATACCAGCATTTTCTTCTTTTCCCACAATGTTTTCAAAAGCCTTCTCTCTCAGGGTGGTTAAATCTCTGGATTGTCTGTCAAAGGGTTCAACCTGACACACGTCTCTTTTCTGAACTGTTTTTCTTTCATGGATTCGCATCTTCAACCTCAGATGTATTGCAGAAGTAACAAAGATTTTACAAAGTATCAACCATACTTTTCCTTTCATATCCAAGGAGTTATGAGGGAGAGAGGGCAGGTCATAAAAGGTTTTAATGCCTTTGTGAAAAAAAGGTATAACTCTGTACCATTCTCTGGTAACCTAAGGTGTGAGGAAAGGTTCTAAGCATAATATGATAATAGCCTATGGATTACAAAGTGTCAAGTATTACAATACATTAAACAAGTTACATTTAATTCATCCTCTGGTTTCTTCACTCTTTCCCCTTTGAGCTGACTGGTGGCCTTCTGAAGTAAAGCTGAAGTAGCACTTGGTATCCTTCTCTCCATTCTTAGAAAAATAGATCACAGTATTATAAACAAAAGAATAAAGAATGGTCCTATCACGCTCTCATGAGTTAATATTCATAATGTGGCAAGTGCTAATAATTTCATAATGCAAGCTTGTAAATAATTCAAACAGCAGGGGTAAAACTGGAATACTTTATCAAAAGACAACCTGATATTACTATGCATAAACCAAAATTCAGTATATGATCTTTTGGATTTAAGTCCAATCCTTTATCAAAGCTCTTGGCCAAGTCCAATATTTTATATTTGATCTTTTGGATGAGGTGTAAGTCAAATGTTGGGTTTCCCATGGTCTTACAAGTCACTATATCTGCTTATCAATATAAGGATCTGTTCAGGTCTGTTCCCTTCTTTCCTAGTACAGATAACCATCCCAAAAGGCAATGTTACTTTTTGACAGAACGCCTCTGGGTACAGAGATGATCGATAAAAAAACAGTTGAAATCTCCGTACAGATTTTGTGCACATGTTTAAACTTTTTTAAAATATTATCACTAATTAATGATAAATGTAGAATCTGAACATACTTACTGCTCACACAATCAATATCCTTCCTTTCAAATACAATTATTTTCAGTTTAAATGCTTCGCATAAGGTAAAAAAGTTTAAATCATCTGTCACTTAATATGTTTACTCTCCCCTAAGTATACACAAAATGGCCACCAAACATGATAAATTTCCCAAGTCTTTTCTCGAGGTTTATACGTTATAAATGACTTCTATGTGTGCTCTAAGTAATGAAACGTTTAGTAATTTGTCCTTGTTCATGTGTGTCTCTAAAACTTATTTGCATTAACTGCGATACAGATTAAACTGACGAAACAGAAAGTCAGTACAGCAGTGTAGCTTAGCTACCAGAAAATTCACGATGGACTTGAGATGGTGTGGTGCTCAATAAATGTCCAAATATGAAAAGAAGCATGATAAACATCTCATCTTCCTTCTTCCCATACTGTTATATAAGATTTTATCTTGACTATCCAAGTCAATAAAAGTATTTCCATTGTGCACTTAAGCCTGACACATTCCAGTCTGAATCATTCCAGTATTTCCATGGACCTATCCCAAACCTCTCACTGTGATATTCCATTTGGGACAACTGCACTTTGGCAGACACATAAATAATTCAACACATAAATGCTTACAGACGAGTACTGATTACCACGTGGGGGCTGCTGCCCCCACACCTCAGCTTATTTACAGGTTAAAAGTCCCATGTCCAGGGTTTTCCCTTGCTTTTCCGATTTGGGGGTCATTTGACCCCCCCTTCAAATGAAGAAAAGATGGGACACAGATGAATATTTGGGTTCATTTTGAAAATTTGGAGGTCAGAATTCAAAGAAACAGGGGGTCATGGAAATAACTGCGTGTAACTTCAGTAACAAATCACTTACTCAGTAATGAATGATGTGCAGACATTGTTGACAAATGGCAGAGGAGTGTCCGCTAAAGTGCATTCTACCCCCTTCACTTTATCTCGAATGTAGCAAAAGAGCAGTGATAGAGTGGCACCCTTATCATCTTGACATTTGAAATTCAAAGCAAGTCTGTGCAAATTTAGTGATGTAAAATTCACATTTTTTCGCAAGTATCTATGATCATATATAACATGTTTCTGAGCTTGTTGGGAAAATAATGTTTTAGTAAGAACTTACATGAATCTACGGAGAAAGCGTCATAAGAAACATCGGTTAACGCGAAAAGATACTTTTATCATGTTATTACTCTTTAACCCTGGCCGCCATTTGTAAACATAAAGCGTCTATTGATCGCCAGAAACTCAAGCTTCCTCTAAACAAAGACTCAAAGAAAATCAAAGCTACACAAGTACTGTTTACTTTGTTTAGTTTGTAACGCCGTTTGCAACATTATTTTAGTTGTATCGCGGCGGGCAGTGGTATTATCCATGCTTTTCTGGAATTTCTTTTACTAGTACACGCACAGTGTTCTTCCCAAGCCACTGACTACTTTCCCACACAAGCATTGTCGAAACAATGACCAGCGGTGAGATAGGCCGGATGAAATCCTGTTGCAATGAGGATCATCAGTCCCCAGAAAGAAACTGGCCGAGCTGGGGATTCGAACCACTGACCCCCTGGTCTCAAGTCCCGTACGCTACCAACTGTGCTACCGGGGCTCAACTTCTATTTATCCTCTCAAGAATGTGGTGAAAGTAATTGGTTTCATCTGCGATCGCCCAGTGTACAAAACATGATTATGACAAAAGGAGAAAAAATGTTGGTACCCAGAATTTTTTCCGTTTAAAAAAAAATGAGGCAATACTATTATGGAAGCTATAAACCGGTTTTCCACAAATCTGTATGGATCACGCACGTTGACTTTTACCTTACGCCCGCAGACTACAGTCATCCACATGAGACAGGGTAACACAAGACAAATTTATGATGCAGGGCATCATAGAAGCCGCAATCTTTTGGTGGACAATTTCAGAAATATTGACTTTCTAGAAAAAATGTGATGACACTTTTGTATCTGTTTTCCCCCCACAAACGGAAGATCATGACAAATGACACTAAAATGCAAGAAAAAAGGCAGGATTTAAGAGAGGAATCTTAAATGATCTTGTACCATTATTATCATCATAATCATCATTATCATTTAAAGTGATAATGCATATGTGAGAAAACATGTAAAAGCATGGGAATTTTCAAATTTCTACTCAAAGCTTGAAAATGGAGAAACTGCGCATTCGAGTACAGCATTTTTCATTATTAAATGATTTTAAAAAGCAAACTTCTGTATGGGGATAAAAGGCGGAATTATGTAAGTTAGTAATTATTCAAAGTGATATTTAGATCGTTATTCACGTAGATCTACGTGTATTTACAGTTTTTAGGTGATATTTCATTTGTGTTTCATTTTTACAAAAAGAAAAAAGAAAAAAAATATTAAACAACTTTCTTCTAAAACATTTTCTTTTTGCTTGTTAAAAAGTATCTTAGCCTGCTTGTAACAAAGTCAATGTTTACATTTCTACTCCAGAATTAGAGACTTTTGCATAGTATCTCCAAAATTCTTTTGATCATAGCCTTCACAGTTGGCGCGAACCACTAAAAAAAACAATTTTTTGTTAAGTCTTTAAGGATCTGAATCTATTCAACAACAACATAGTTACTTAACTATTACTATATATATTCGTAAACCGTTTAATAAAAATTACTTTGAACCATTTTCTGCATAGGCCTTGTACAAACCTATAAATCTTCTAATGTAAACTTCAAGAGCCATTCAAACCCTTTACCAGCAGCGACGTAAAAAAAAAAAAAGTTGTATATGCACAGTGATAGGTTCGGTAATAACTTTAACCTTTCAACTACACCGAATGAAATTAATATACTGAGTAAGGAAAAAGAAACAAGAAGTTGTTACGTTTACAATATCTTATAAAATATTTAAAAAATATTACACAGACTATGTACTGTCTGATCTTGATCTATTTCTGTCATTTTCGAACAGTTTCAACCCTGAGCACTATGCACCACTTTGGTAATTTTTGTGGACAACTTACATCACGATCCATACATTTTTCACGGGTATAGTAGATCAGGACCATACTGTACAGAAACTTACAGTCTGATCATAACAGCTTCGACACACAACACCTTAAATGCTAAATTTTACAGGGCTCATAAGGTAGATCGTCCATGTAACAAAATTCCATTCGGCTAAAGTGTCGACGAAGGGAAGAAAAAAGGGTTTTCTATAAATAGCTGAAGTAGACTGCTCTTTGTAGGGAGGTAACCAGTCTATAACTTGACCAAAGGTTAACCGCCCTATTATCTGTACAGATTAAAACTGAGCGAAACACTTGTACGTAAAACTGCTTCTGATTATCATATTCTAAGATGCTGTCCACCTCATAACTATCATTATTTTGTCTTGTAAAAAAGTAGACAAATGCGAAAACCGTTTAGAGGTGGGAAAGCCTGTGACAGACGGAAAGCATTACAATTTCGTTTGGGAACAAGGAAGGAATCCTTTAAGCTGGAAAAGTTCGGGGGACTAGCCAATAAAAGGAAGTTCAGTTTTCTGTATTTTCGTTGTTATTTGGGAATGAACTTATACTGCAAGAAAACCAGACTTCATGTTCATGTAGGTCTGATTGAATTATTTAAGAAAGAGCCATGTGGAGTAATTTTGTAGCACTAACATGATATTTATAGAAAATTTCCAAAAATAATAACCAATCGAATAATTACTGATCATCTACATGGTAAATAGTTTAGGTACATTCCTACTGGAAGCCGCCTTCTAGCGGCTTCCAATAAGTGCCCCTCCCCCCCCCCCCCCCGAACCCTTTAACTAGGGATTGTTTATGTACAAGTATGGTGGCATATTTCTGCCGCGAGATACGAGATAGCTATCATGATAATTTTACAAAACTATCGTATGGTGGCATATTTCTGCCACGAGATACGAGATAGCTATCATGATAATTTTAGTAAACTATCGCGATAAATTAAAAGTTTCCTGGAAATCTTATCAAGAAAGTGAAAAGTTTCCTGATAAAAGTATCACGATAAACTAATATTTTATCGCAAAATTTCTCGACCGTGCTCGAAGCTGACATGCGAGATAAAACTATTGTGATATCTATAAATAGAAAATGCATCATTTGGATGAACTCGGTAGTTTTGACTTAAAGGGCAACTACAGCCAAAATCTCATTTTCGATATATGAATCCTTTAATGAAAACAATCTTAAAATTGAAAACCGTATTTCAATGTTATAAGCGAAAATGTGGTTGCACACCTGTGCAAGTTTGGAAAATCTGCGATAAACCGGATGTGACGCCACACTTATTTCGGCTTCTGTGTACTATTAATTTGCTCTGATACTGACTTTTTTTTCTCACAGCCTTATCTTCCTTCATGTCGGGAGACGACTGTCGTATGCCGGGTGCCGAGTTTAAGCACTACTTCGAGCCAGGAGATGACTATTTATTCGCCAGTCTGCTGTCTGTCTGTCTGAACCGAATGACGTGGCTTAATATCAGATTTACCATTAATCCTCAACAGGTTAAATAAACCTTCATGCCGATTGCAAAATTTCGAATAGTGCTAGTTTTTGGAGTTACAAAAATAGATATCTCCGTACTGGACACTGTACATAAGACCAGATTGCACGTTCTGTGCAGTCTGATCTTAATATACACTGTTCGGAAAAGGTCACTGAGTCGCGCTCAGCAGCCATGGGGCCCCACAGAAATTTAAATGAGGCAAGAAATCAATGGTGAATTCACTGTTGATTATCCATCTCTTTCATATGAGAGCTAGCGAGCGAGCGAGCGAGAGAGAGAGAGAGAGAGAGAGAGAGAGAGTTGGAGGGTAGTTAGAATAGAAATTCGACAAGCAGATTATGGGATTTTTTTTTTATTTAAGATCGTATGAATGAGGAAAATAAAAAAGTTATGACGTTAGACTTACCCATTTAACCTGTGTAAAATTCCAAATTCCATTCACATTTTATAAGAAAAAGGGCTCAATATGGTCGTGAAAACAAAAGAGTAACTTTGTACATGACATGTTTAGGACAAGTGCTTGTTAACCCCCAGCTGCAAGCCGGGCAAAAAAAATATGTGAGACCACAACGGTGCTATACCAACATCAAAGAGGCGCCGAATTAACCCTTTGCATTGATGGAACACACAATTCTTTTCGCAAAATAAAAAGTTGGCGCACTAAAATCTTGTGTAAAGTTTGTATGCAGATATAAATTTTTAATTTACGCTGCATTTTTATGGTCAGCAATCTGCATCTGTCATCTCGTACATGATTACAGCGAGAAATACGGAAGAAGAGAGTTAAATAATTTTTGTCCACGTTGGTATTTCCACTTAAATTTTACGCCTTACATGTCTCAGTATGTAGGAAATGGACTGACCCTGTATTTTGCAGACGATCAAAAACGTTTACTGCATGATATGGAGGGCAGGACAATCTTTTAACGTTGTTGTTGATGAAAGAAACAAATCTGAAATTGTGAAAAAAAAAAAAAAACACGTAGGAAAATAAATGAAGATCAAGTGAAAAAATAAAAAATGGATTTAACTTTAATAGCAAATTCAGGATGTGTGCTGGATTTGACATTGTTCGTGAATGTTAAAGAGAGGATACGATTTCTGAGGTAGATTAAGGCTTTAAATTAGTTTTATCCGATTTGGAAATGAAAATTTTGGTCTGGAGTTGCCCTTTAATAAGATTGCAGTAAGTAAAATTTCGAATCATTAACAATTTTTTTTGTACCTTAATTGGTAAATTTTGACAATACTCGAAATGAACAGAGGTCTGTAAAATCACAAAGACGACTCGAAATGCCTCCTACGAACAACTTTAAAACCATCCCTGGAAAAGGAGAATTCATAAGGTTGTAGACGAAGGTGTTCCGAAACCGTATCTAATTATAGGTACCATGAATGTCAGTTGTAGGCACGAAAGCAGAAAAAATCATGATAAGAGTTAGAATTATCGCGATATTTTTATCATGAAAATTTTTGTTTTATCACGATACTTCTCTTAAATTATCATGATAGCTATCTCGTATCTCGCGGCAGAAATATGCCACCATACTATCGAGACAGATTAAAGTTTCCTGGAAATTTTATCGAGATAGTGAGAAGTTTCCTGAAAAGAATATCGCGATAAACTTAATATTTTAACGCAAAATTTCTCAATCGTGCACGAAGCTGACATGCAAGATAAAATTATCGTGATAGTGTACCTGTTTCTCGATATCTATAAATAGAAAATTTATCATTTGGATGAACTCGGTAGTTTTTGACTTCACAAGATTGCAGGAAGTAAAAGTTCGAATAATTAATAATTGTAGCTTAATTGGTAAATTTTGACAAGACTCGAAATGAACAGAAACCTGTAAAATCACAAAGACGACTCGAAATGCCTCCTACGAACACTTTAAAACCATTCAGGGAAAAGGAGAATTCATAAGGTTGTAGACGAAGATGTTCCGAAACCATATCTAATTATAGATACCGTGAATGTCAGTTGTGGGCACTAAAGCAAAAAAAAAAAAATCATGATAACAGGTAGAATTATCACGATATTTTTATCGTGAATTTTTTTTTTTTTTTATCTAGATAATATTTCCAGGAAACTTTGTTTTATCACGATAGATTTCTAAAATTATCATGATAGCTATCTCGTATCTCGCGGCAAAAATATGCAACCATAGACAAGTATATTATATCCGTGATTTAACCAATCAGTTGAGCACTATGTCAGGGATCGTATAGTCATATTTACAAACAATCCCTGACTAGGCTAGAGCAAGTGCATTGCCAATCATGATGAGAAGGCGCACACGGATTTGCAGATAGTGTTTACATCCGCCAGTTACATAATGATTTCCGACAGAGCTGGCCTGCCTATCAATAGAGATCGATATTAACCCTTAGGCTGCTAAGCGCGACTCACTGACCTTTAACGGACAGATAGATCAAGATCAGACTGCACAGTCTGATCTTGGATCTACACTGTCCGATAAGGATATGTTTCTCCCCAAAAAATGAATTCAAATAACAATATTCGGTTTGTACTATCGGCTTGAAACTTTCATTTCATTTATTTGGCAGGACAAGGGTTAAAATATGGGATAGGATGCCCTCGTGACCATAGATTCTAAATCAAAGATAATACACATGTTCGTCAAATTTCAACAGAGGAGTCCGGCCGGTTAATTAAACATATTCATTTTCTCTCAAATATACATGGAAATGGGGTCGACCCTCCCCCTACAATGTAAATATACAAGTGTTCACACAACTACAACTAATTAAAATGCACAAGAGAGAGAGAGACAGAGAGACAGAGAGACAGAGCGAGAGAGAGAGAGAGAGAGAGAGAGAGAGAGACAGACAGACAGAGAGACAGAGAGAGAGAGACAGAGAGAGAGAGAGAGAGATTTTGTCCATTTACTCCAGCATATTAAAAAGAAACATCAGAACGTTCCGAAATATACTTATATCAAGTAAATCGACCAGTTTGTTGAATATACTCCTGGACTGATACAAATAATTCCGAATTTTCTCGTTCTGTTAAGGATGGTTTACCAAAAAGTAGATCATTTAGGTATGGTGGCATATTTCTGCCACGAGATACGAGATAGATATCATGATAATTTTACAAAACTATCGCGATAAATTAAAGTTTCCTGGAAATTTTATCGAGATAGTGAAAAGTTTCCTGAAAAAAAATCACGATAAACTTAATATTTCAACGCAAAATTTCTCAATCGTGCACGAAGCTGACATGCAAGATAAAATTATCGTGATAGTTCTACCTGTTTCTCGATATCTATAAATAGAAAATTTATCATTTGGATGAACTCGGTAGTTTTTGACTTCACAAGATTGCAGGAAGTAAAAGTTCGAATAATTAATAATTGTAGCTTAATTGGTAAATTTTGACAAGACTCGAATTGAAGGAAATCTCTAAAATCAAAAAGACGACTCGAAATGCCTCCTACGAACACTTTAAAACCATTCAGGGGAAAGGAGAATTCATAAGGTTGTAGACGAAGATGTTCCGAAACCGTATCTAATTATAGCTACCGTGAACGTCAGTTATGGGCACGAAAGCAAAAAAAATCATGATAACAGGTTGAATTATCGCGATATTTTTATCGTGAAAATTTTTATTATCTAGATAATATTTCCAGGAAACTTTGTTTTATCAAGATAGTTTTCTAAAATTATCATGATAGCTATCTCGTTTCTCGCGGCAGAAATATGCCACCATATTTAGGTTTAACGGATTAAGGTGCTGAATAGAATTAAACAAGTGTAGTCTCTGTCTAACAAAAAGATTGCATCTGAAAAAATAGTGTTCAGCATCTTCAGGTTCTACCAAGCACATGCAGAGTCGTCTATTACGAAGGTAGTTATGAAACAAATCCAGCCGGTTAGTGGGTATATAACGTACTTTTAACCCTTTACTGCACAAAGCGGAGTTTTAAATACCCCGAAAGAAGGGCTTTTGAAAACATTATGGAAAATGGAGAAATCATCGGCTGATAACCAGCACTTTCTCCGTTCCTACAATGTTTTCTACCTCCTCAAAGCCCAATCTCATCATTTGAACCTCACTGAATTAGTCGTCTGCAAAATGCCTTCAGTTTTGACAAGTCTAGTATTTTTGTGGTTTGGCAAAGAGTTAAACCCAGGGGTCAATTGTCCGATTCCAGGCTTCAGGCTTCGTCAAAGTAAGCTCTACTTTACGAGGAGCGATAATAACAATAGCCACAGGATTTGCTCTTCTTTCAGCGGTGCAAGATTTCACGAAAGCATTCGAACAAAGAATGTTTTGCAAAGTGCTGGCAAAAGAAACTTCGGGTATGCATAGATATAGGGGCACTGGCCGCCGCGGTATAACTGAAATTAGGTTGGAAAAGGCGCTAAGCACAAAGTATACAAGCAAACTGCAATGAAGGAGATTCAGAATATGCCCGGCAATGATTTTTTCTTAAAATTACACTCGAAAGATTCCTTGATTATTTTTGCACCTCTCCGCCACCCTCCCCGCTTTGGGTCATTTGATAGGATAAAATGGAATCACGCTGCACCAAAGTAAGTTGTTCTCTCTATGAATGTTCCGCGAGGGGGGGGGGGGGGAAATGTCGGGGAGCTCAGATCCTAGATGGAAATCCAACAGACAAGGCCTCACACTGGTTTGAAACTAAAAACATGTTGGGTAAAAAAGGAGATACAGTATAATTAATCGGTACTGAGCAAGCACCCAAGGGATAGGTTTACTGTTTATTGTTTTTTTTTTAAACGGGTGTTTGCTTAAAAGGAGCATTTCATGTCCTAAAACAAAATTTCTTGCAAAACACAGTTTAAAAAATCAGACACAGTTTTCTTTGCAATCAAATAGAAACTGTACGGCTACACCATGTAAGAAGGTGCATGTTTTGGCGTTTAAAGAACCGGGTGATCGTTTTGCAATTTGTAACTCCGTCTATATTTATTATGTAATCAGATAGGACGTCAACATGCTGAGGTGAATATGACTCCTATAATCGACGTGTGCTATGTTGACCATGTTACATACCAAGAAGTCTGTGCGAAGCTCTTGCGCAAAATCTTAAAATACAGTAAGAGGCTATGTAGCCCATTAAGGAAAAAGATCTACCACTGGAAAATATTTTTTCTTACTTTGGTCATTCTCCTTTACTGATGATTTGCCTTGTATCGGCTTACATAATTTAGTGATACATATTTTTTCGAAGTTCAGTGAGATTATGAAAATCTGAATAACTCCCATCAACACGGGCATATTCCAACGTATTTGCCTTATTTGGGAATTAAATATATGCGTCCTTAATACAGGTTTCTTGCATAATCATAATGCATAACAAAAGAGGCCACTGAGACAGGTTGTACTAGGCTATGATGCAAGCTTTACCCTTCGGGGTCTTATAAACAAGAGGTCAGTTAAAAGTTAGGAAAATTTAGGCTGATAAGCGTTACTCAAGACGCTTTTTGTGGACCATGTAGATCAATATCAGACTGCAGATGACATGCAATCTGATCTTAGATCTACACTGTCCGACATGGTGAGCTTTTCGGGCAAACTTGTAAACAACTTTGAATTTGCAATACACGTGTATGGTTTTAACTACAGGCTGGAAATCATCGTTTTCATTTCAGTCATGCCTTATGAAAAAGGGGTTAAATACACCTGCAAAAAGTATCGGCGACATCAGCCTTCGCAGGCTGAACTGTGTCGGAACTTTTTGCAATCGGTCAATTTTCTGCATGACAAAAGGACGAGTCTACCTCATTATTCAGTTGGTGAAAAATGATTTTATAGATCCATACATATGTGATGGCTTGCTTGGTATAATGCATCACGGAGATGCATTGAACACCGTCTCGCCAGAGCTACGCTCATGGTCATTCAGCGGTGTTAGGGTTATTTACCACCGGAAGTTACATAATCATCCCATTTTGTCACAAGAGTAGCCCATGTACTTATGATCCGGTTGTTTCGGAAACGGACAAAATTGTACAATCATTATGTTTAAGTGCTTGCTCATGTTTTTATGTATCATCAAACGTTCGTAGATTGTCATTTAATAGTGAGTGAGCACTGTGTTAACTTTCTTGAAATCTTGAATTGAAAAAAAAAAAAAAAAAAAGTAATAATAATAATTAAGTGAGCAATGTGTTAACATTCTTAAAATCTTAAATTGAAGAAATAGAATTAGAAAATAGATAATAACTATTGTTAGACTCCTCCTTAATGAAAGCATTTGCTGACCAATAAATTACTAGTGGTGCAAACGACGGACTTGTTTTTGAAAGAAAAGGGTACATTGTGAGAAAAGAAGACAATGCTCATACTTAGGATTTTGTCCTTGTCTCACAAAGTTTTCAAAAAACGTCTTTTTAGGGTTGTAAAAAAACGCGTTTATACATACCGAAAAATAACCGGTGTCTTTTTCAATGTAATGGGATAAATTGCAACAAAATTGTTACAGAATTCGAATTTCATAAATTACTGTACAGGCTAATTGTAGACCAATAACAAAAGTAGAATTAGTGAAAGAAAAGAGAAACTTTTGAGGGAAAGAAAATCATTTTGGTAAACTGCATTAAAAAAAAAAAAGTAATTGTTGGGGTCACCAGAAATAAAAGGGCCCCTGTACAATTTCTACATGTAGTTTCCAGATATGTTCTATATACAAATCAAGAAAGACCTAACAGTATCATGACTTGATTGAAACACGGATCGCAAAAAAGCTTTTCCAGGATTCAAAGAAGGTATTTTCTTTTCTTTCATACGTTTCTCCTTTATGTACATTGCATTATTTTTCGTTGGTCTAAAATAGGTTTGTACAGTAAGGAATTAATAATTAACTCTTCACCAGACAAAATGGCCTGCAACACGCGAAAAGGGGCATTCGGACATTTGCTTAAAGTGTCATCTCGGATCAGCCCGCGCAGTCCGCGCAGGCTAATCCGAAACGACACTTTCCGTTTCTATGTAATTTTCTGTTTTGCGCAAGTCTACTGTAGCACAAAATCCAATGCAGTCGTAAAGTGCCGTCTCGGATTAGCCTGCGCGGACTGCGCAGGCTGATCCGAGACGACAATTTACGACAATTTACGCAAATGTCCGAATGCCCCTTTTCGCGTGTTGCTATAGCCAAATATAATGTGGATCAAATACTGGGATTTGTCCATGAAGGGTAGAAAACACCGTGCGGATAAAAGAATGAGAAACAAGAGTTAACATCATTTTCTTCTTTTCCCAGTATGTTTTAAAAAACCTTCTGTCTTACGGTTGTAAAAACATGGAATTATTTGGTAAAGGGATGATAAATAATTAAGCAGTGCTCTGGCATCTCCGTAATGCATCATACCAAGCCAGTCATCACATAATTAATGAATCCATAAAATCTATTTTGTCTCAAAACCCGACTGAATCATGAGATAGATTGGTCCTTTGACATGAAAAAAAAATCGACCCAGGTCGGCCTGCGCTGACTGCGCAGGCTGGCCTTGGTCGATATTTTTTGCAGACGTATTAAACTCCCTTTTTACAGAGTAAGGCTCATATATAATTATAGGTTGTACATGTTTGATGTAATAATAATAAAAACTACCAACAAAAAACAATGCCTGTAACAAGAGTCGTTCAGCAGATCAGTCGGGTCCAGTTCCGATCCTCTTTTCACAAGTGGAGGAAGATACTACGTGCTCTCTTGGTACGTTTAGTTTTGTGTGCGCATAGCTGGCTGGCCGTCTACTTAGCGTCATACGTCAACGAGTTCTACGTCATCGTGATTGGCGTCAGCTTTCTCCTGTTTGTGGTTGAAACAGGTTTGATTCTTCACTTCAATGCTGGCTTGGAATTAAAAAGGTATAGTACAATGATTCTTTTTCTCACTGTTGGACAAACAGTAAAAATGTTAAAATTTGAGTAGATGTTGGAGCGAAATACGTAATGTACTTCAAAAAATCAAAGCCATCTTATTTTGTCGAAAATCTTACAAAATTTATACATGTAACTGATATGCCTCATTTACCAAACAAGCTCGTGTTTTAACAACCCTGAGGAAGTTTGTTTAAACGCATAACCTGATCTGGATCTCTGAATAGTACATGTATTTTTATTATCTCTAATTCTGCAATTTGTCACCTTTGCGAGCAGTGAATTCCAAAATAAATCTACACTCGAATCTTGGTCTGCACTATTCGCAGGGGTCACAAATGTTATTGGATGAAAATAACGATTGTTGTAAGGATAGAGGGAGGATGGCCACGACCTCCCCTATCCAATATACGCGGCTAATACAGTTTACAAAAGAAAAGTTTGCTTTTGAAAACAATATAGGAAAAGGAGAAAATGCTGGTAACCAACTTTTTGTCCCTTTCCTACAATGTTTTCTATCATTCCTGTACAATATTTGACAAATATTTGAGCCATGCTTTGTGAAAAAGGGGTTTAATACATCTGCCCAGTATCGATTCTGGTCAGCCTGCCCATGGGTAGATCATTTTGCTACTGGTCATTTCTTTGCATATCACAGGTCCGGTCTACCCAATCATTCGGTCGGTTGTTAGACAGAAAGGATTTTATGGATACAGCATTTTCTCCTTTTCCCAACAACATCTTCACCCCTTTCAAAGACAACTTTCCTTTTTTAGCCACATTTGATTTCTTGCCTGCAAACGCTTTCAATTTGGTCAAGTCTAACATTTTGTTGTCTGGTAAAGAGTTAATACCGACACTTATATCTAGAATTAACTCTACTGGACTACAAATTTTAGATATGTCCGAATTGATAGCACTTGTAAACGACAGAGTAAATGTGACCGAAATGACTGGATCTACTGTCGATAGTGGAGAAAACATTGTGGGAAAAGAAGAAAATGCTGGTTACCAGCATTTTCTTCTTTTCCCATTATGTTTTCAAAAGGCGTTTTCCCTAGGGTCGTTAAAAGTCGGAAGATTGTATGGTAAAGAATTTAGAGTTCCCTATCTATTTTGTGAAGTTAGTGCTCACAGGACGGAAGTATCACAAGTCTTTGATTTTTGTTCCGTACTTAATACACTTAAAACACTTTCAGCAACAAATACATAAGCCCGATCTCTTTAGACGGCTGAAAATACGTAAATCACTTTTATTCACAAAGATTTTTAATATTTTATTAGCCTTGACTTATAGGCTTGACTACACTAGCGGACGGTATAGATCCAAGATTTGACTGTACATCTTGTGCAGTTTGATCTTGATCTATGCTGTCTGCAAGGGCCGATGTTTTCGTCTATGGCACTGAAAGGGTAAACAGACTTTTTATTCACGGAAAGAATACAATAGTATGAACGTGCTATATACTAATCAGGCCATATATGGTAATTGCAACAATCCACAATGAGTTTTCTTCCTTATCTTCATCCTTTGACTCAATACTGCAGATAAGATTATTTCTATGCCCTAAGAGTGGGGGAAAAGAACACTTGTTTATTCAAACTGCCATAATTCTTTTCTCCACAATGTTTTCCATTTAATTCACTACGGTATTGTTCTTTTCAGAATTTTATTCATGTACATGTATTATGTTTCTGATTCGAGTCTCTTGTACAAGATTTTGTAGGTCTAAAAATCTATTTTTGGTACTGGGTCTTTGGTACATTTTAAAGACCTGGGCGACCTTTCACTTAACTGCGTGTGTACGAAATTTGTGTACGCAGTTAACCCTTTACCAGACAGAAAAAAAATTTAGCCTTGTCCAAATTGAAAGTATTTGCAGACGACAATTACAGTGTAGCTCAAATGGTGCAATTCTTCTTTGATAGGGTAGAAAATATTGTGGGAAAAGGAGAAAATGCTGGTTACCAGCATTTTCTCATTTTCCCACAATGTTTTCAAAAGGCCTCTTTCCCAGGGTCGATAGAAGTCGGCATTGTGCGGTAAAGTGTTAAGGTAAGCAAGCATACAGTCTGAAAATAAGTTTCACTAAACGGCATAATTTTACGATTTGAGTAAATATTTGTGTATGTTTACGCCAGATCATACCTTTGGCTAAAGAAGGTATCGTATGTGTGTATATACATGTACAATCCCAAATATTTTGCGTAAATCTATGCAGTTTGTTGAAATGCAGGCCTGTACACCATCGTTTAGAACGAAATGAGTCACACGTGACATGTCTCATGAGTGCGTCATTTGATTAATTTTTTACGAGATTTTTTTTTTTCTTGTTTTTATAGAATCTGTACCCCCTTCCTGGTCTATTTTTTGACGATTGTTCCAACAATATGGATACTGAGACTGAATCCCAAATTTCTGACCAGTCATGAGAACTCTACAAACACAAGCAACAAGACGAATTCATCCTCAAAACCACTTGGTCTCCTATCGCAAGTTCAAGTGCTGGTAAAGTGCTTACAAATATATATGAACCATGCTCTGGTGAAACAGGGCTAAATGCTTCTCCGTGATCCATAGTACCAAGCAAGCAATAAAATACTTATGGAACCATAACAACCACTTCTTCTAATAACCGACTGAATCATGAGGTGGACTAGTCCTTGTACATACAGTAAATTGACCAATAGCGAAAAGTTTCGGCTCAGGGTTGATACTTTTCGTAGATGCATTAAACCCCCTTTTCACAGAGCATGGCTCATATTAATTTGAGCCATGCTCTGGCAAAGGGGTTAAAATGATTGATTGATTGAATGGTGTTTTACGCCTCTTTCAACAATATTTCAGTCATATCAAGGTGACAGCTCAAATATTCATGCAATTCTGGGTGTCAGCGGTACTTGGCTTAGGCTTTGA
Organism: Hippopus hippopus; assembly: GCA_946811185.2. Taxonomy (NCBI): domain Eukaryota; kingdom Metazoa; phylum Mollusca; class Bivalvia; order Cardiida; family Cardiidae; genus Hippopus; species Hippopus hippopus. The sequence continues at coordinate 36,990,470 of OX328099.1, read as the reverse complement.
AGTGTTTTGCCCAAGGACGCTACCACGAAAGGCCAAGTGGATCCAGTGAGGCTCGAGCCCCGGACCTCCAGGTCACGAGTTCTACTCTTTACCACTGAGCCATGCAGGCCCCCTAGGAGTTCAAATGCATCTCTGTAATACATTATGTATATATGTACCAACCAAGTCATCGCATAATTATGGATCCTGAAATATAATCTGTCTAACATCCAATTGAATCATGAGGTAGAATCGTCCTTAGACGTTCAGAAAATTTACCAAAAAACAAGACGTATTGACCCGGTCAGCCTGCATGAAAGTCCGCGCCCGCGCAGAGGACCGTGCAGGCTGACCTGGGTCGATACTTCTTGTAGAAGCGTTTAACTATTTTTGCATAGAGCCTGGCTCCTTTAATTTTGGCGATAGCTTTTCTTTGTTATAGTACTGCTCGTACCGCATTGGTAGCTGTTTGGCTATATAGTGACTGCTTCGAACACGGAATTGTTTAGTTAACACTTAAAAGCGAAGAAAAAAAAAATAGAATTTTCCTACAGTTTTATGATTCCAGATATCTGCCCTATTTATAATATTGACATCAGATGTGTATCTTTTAATCTGTTACATACACTCTAAAGATTTGACAACTACAAAAATAATTTCTGTTGCAATTACTTGAAGGTTAGGTCCTGTATTTTCGCAGGGTGACTGGAGTACCGAAGAAGAGACACTGACGGATCTCGTGGAACAGTCCATGATGTTCGTCATCATAATATGCCGCTGGATACTGCCTCGTGGTCGTATTGACCGCGATTCTCTCTCCCAACTTCTCATTATGTACTCGGCCATCAGCGCAGACATTCTCGACTTCTCGGAGTTTCTAACCGACGACATCGTACGCAGCCACACGCAATTCAACTACGCTGTACTGGGTATTTGGTCTTGGAGCCTGCTCCAGTTCATATTTGTCGTTACCACAAGTTTTACATACAAACGGCAAGTGCGAAAGTCGACTATCAACCCGGAAAGTGGCGTTTCGGCGACCGAGAGAGTGGATAAAGCAGAAATGTTGTCTATACTCATGGTTTTCCTGATGCAAGATGGTCCGTTTTTACTCGTAAGATGCTACGCTATTTTGAAGTTGAAGATGCACCAGTATTTAACAATATTTTTCTCCTTGAAGAATTTGTTGACGCTGGTGTTGGGATTCTATCGCCTCATAGTCATCTGTGGCTGTGTAGAGAAGGAAGGAAATGATTTACTATCCATTGAAGAAATTGCAAGAAGCCAACAGGCTTTGGACACCATTCCTGATTCTTCTACCAACGGGAAAAGAAAGGAAAGGAAGAAAAGATATTAAGATAACATGACTGCAACAGTTCACTTTCTGTAAGACCGCAAAGCAAAATTTCAAAATGTGTGTGTGTGTGTGCGGGCGTGAGTGTTTGTGTATGTGTGCTTAAGGCCGTTTTTCAATGTTTTTTTTGTTCATTTTAACCAGTGTTTTGCACAATATTCTTTACAAGCCACTCGCTGCTGTCCCACATGAGCGTTGTTGAGACAATGATCAGGGATGAGAAAAAAGGGATCCTGTCCCAATGGTTATCATTACTTGGAATGAAATTGTCCGAGCACGAGCTGGGGATTCGAACCAGCGACTTCCTGTTTTAAGTCCTGTTCACTACCGGCCCGACATCTCTAAATCTGACACTGAGAAAAACTAAACATAAGACAAGAGGGCCATGATGGCCCTGAAGTCGCTCACCTGAGTCTTTTGACCAAACATGACCCATTTTCAATCTCTTTTGAGATATTATGACAAACATTCTACCAAGATTTTCATGAGTATTTGACTGAAAAAGGTTTTTTGAAGATTTGACTCAGTGACCTAGTTATTGACCCAAAATGATCCACTTGCAAACTGGTCCAAGAGATCAAGACAAACATTCTGACCAAGTTTCATGAGTATAGGATTGAAAAAGTGGCCTCTAAAGCATACACAAGGTTTTTCTAAGATCTGACCTAGTGACCTAGATTTTGACCTGACATGACCCATTTTCAATCTCATCCAAGATATAATCAAGACAAATATTCTGACCAACTTTCAGGAGTTTTGGACTGAAAATGTGGCCTCTAGAGCGTACACAAGGTTTTTCTAAGATTTGACCTAGTGACCAAGTTTTTGACCCGACATGACCCATTTTCGAACTCGTCCGAGATATTATCAAGACAAACATTCTGACCAAGTTTCATTAGTATCAGACTGAATATGTGGCTTCTAGAGCGTACACAAGGTAAAATTTGACGACGCACGACGGACGACATACGCCGGACACAGCACGATCACAAAAGCTCACTTTGTGCTCAGGTGAGCTAAAAACACAATAATTCCAGAATATGTTTCTTTGAAGCCAAAAAGTGCCTTCCTAGTTAGCGCCATATGCCAAAATAGTGACTTATACAAACGACATTGATCAAGATCAGACAGCAAAAAAAGGTGTAGTCTGATCATAGACCTATACCACGCCCTTGTTTAGTCAACCCTATGAGATAATAAACTTAGAGGTTATTTTCCAGCCGTCGAAAGAGATTGAGTTTATTAGTTGGCGATGAAAGAGGTACATGTCAAATCAATATAAATAGTTGTTGCCTTCACGCTTTAACAAAAAACCCCGTGTTTTGATGACCTTTGGATAGAATGCTATTGAAAACATTGTGGGGAAAAGGAGAAAATGCTGGTTACCAGCGTTTTCTCCTTTTCCCAAAATGATTTTTACTCTTTTGAAAACAAATTTCATTATTTGACCCTCTGTTGATTTATCGTCTGAATGCTCTGAAATAAAACAGGTATGAATAACAGTTTTTAAAAACCTCTTTACCAAACGACGAAATCTTTAGAATCGTTCATATCCAAAGCAATTAGCGAGACGACAAATGGCTTGCAACACGCGAAAAGGGACATTCGGACATTTGCGTAAATTGTCGTCTCGGATCAGCCTGCGCAGTCCGCGCAGGCTAATCCAAGACGGCACTTTACGACTACATTAGATTTTGTGCTACAGAAAACTTGCGCAAAACAGAAAATTACATAAAAACGTAAAGTGTCGTCTCGGATTAGCCTCTTCGGGTGTTGCTGGCCATTAATGTAATACGGCTCAAATGATAGGATTTGCTGTTGAAAATGAAGAAGACATAGTGGAAAAGGAGGAAATATTTTACCCAAAACAATTATTTTGTTATCATTAAATTAGGTAGATCTAAATAAGCACTACAACTTCTGATATCAATTTGATAGAAGAGATCATCATGATCATCATCGTTTTCATCGTCGTCATCATCATCAACATCGTCCTCCTCCTCCTCCTCATCATCATCATCGCTATCAGTCATCATCATCATCATCGAAATACAGTAAAGCGAAGTGTATTACAAGTAATTGCATACTTTGAGATGAGCAAGTTATCATGATGTTTGAATGAGAAAAATGCAACATGTACGAGGGTTGTCGCAGAAGTAAAAGGACTATTGCTGTAACATGAACAATTATTGGCGTGTAAGCAAGAAAACTAAAGCGGATTAAGTGCCATATCTCATGATTATTTCTCCCAAAAATCATCAAAATACATATAACAATAACGAAACTACAGTTAAAATACATACAACGCTAAACGCCACCCGGCACACAGAATAACGTTCACTGACGCCCAGATGACGTCGCTTATCATACTTTCTCCACATAGTCCCCACCAGTGCAAACACACTTCCTGTGACGTGCGATCCACTTGTCAAATGTGTCTACATAAATGTCATTACTAAATGACAACACAATCCTCTGTGTTTCCAACATTAGCTCCTCTCCACTGTTGAAATGTGTACCTCGTAAACGTGACTTCACCTCCTGTGGACGACATGACGTTTTTTCTCCGTAGACTCTGACGTGATGAAAAATGCTGTATCTCAGCTAACGGCAATGCAATGGCGCTCAAATAAACAGGAAATGACGTCATAACGCCACATACTGTGCAGCCGAACTTTCGCGCCCAAAAACAAAACATAAAGATAATTATAGCGACATCTGAACAAGCAAATGTTATCTTTGCGTTATTGAAACCGGCGTGCGCCGCCTACCTTTACCGTTACCTTGGAAACTGCATATTTCAAAGTACGTCAGATAAAATTTCATTTGGAGTATACATTTCGGGAGCAGACATGCTGAACTGAATTCAAGCAAAAATATATATGTATGCGCCCGACAATAAAGCAGCTACAAGAAAAGTCCTTTTACTTCTGCGACAACCCTCGTAGTTTTAACAAAATAACAAGGATTTGAAGAAGTAACATGTGAGCCATGCTGTATGAAAAAGGGGCTTAATACATCTGCAAAATGTATCGGCCTATGTCAGCCTGCGCAGTCCGCGCAGACTGACATGGGCCAAAACTTTATGCCATCTTTAAATTTTCTGGGAGTCCAAGCACTATTCCACCTCCAGATTTAGTGATTTAGTAGACTAAACGGATTTTATGAATCTATATCATGTGATGACTTGCTTGGTATCATGCATCACGGAGTTGCATTAAGCCCCCTTTTCACAAAGCATGGCACGTATATTTTGGACACGCTGTATATGGCCTTACAGGGCCTACAGAACCTACTCTCTGCAATGGAGAACACCAAGTAAACACGATAGAGACAGCTCGGTCATCTATAAATGTCAAGATTTAATTAGTTCATTTTCCAAGGCAGCATACTTGCAGCAGCCGACTTGGACAGCATAAAGATACTACAAATAAATATACATATTGATTCCTCGAATAAAACTTGTCATGGACAGTTTTACCTTTTGTCGCAATGTTCTTTGAAGTGGTCTGCTACGATAGAAAGAGGAGAATTAACCCGTTCACAGTGAAAAAAAAAAAAGAAAAGAAAAGGGAGACAACTAGGGGTGTTTTGTTTGCGTCCATAACTTGCATTATCGCCGTTGAAAGGTGTGCGCCGAATAATTGGACCCTTAATTTCCCGACGTAGGCTTACAAAGGGGCTTTCGCGGACAGCAGACTAAATAGAACCTATACACTCTGCTCTTGGTCGTAAGAGGTCGGGATTATAGTATTTTGCTCTGAACGAAATACTGTAAAATGATAAAAAGCTTTCGGTGCTATAAAGACTTTCATAGAGCTATTCATTACGATAGACATTCCAGACCTCCCTGGTTATTGCAATACAAAAACATGGTATCTGTGTCTGTCTGTGCGTGTGTGTGTCTGTCTGTCTGTGTCTGTCTGTCTGTGTCTGTCTGTCTGTGAGTGTGTCTGTCTGTCCGCCCATTGGCTTGAAAACCTCTCTGCTGGACTTATGCCCCCTATCTTAACGAAATCATTCCATCCTGAATTTTGATGTTGCATTTACAAATGGTATAAAGTGTTTTTTCCAACAATGTAAAATCACTCTCTGGCTAACAATAAGGTTTGGACGAGGATTTGAAGTTAGTGGTACCCTACGACAATATTTTAACGCGTCCAAAACGAAAGCCTTTTCAGACGACAAATAAATATGAACCATGCGCTGGTAAAACAGGGCTTAATGCATCTTCGTGATCAATAATACCAAGCAAACCATAAAATACTTATGCATCCATAATAGCCACTTCTTTCGATAACCGACCTAATCATAAGGTGGACTACTCCTTGTACATAAAGAAAATAGACCATTAGCGAAAAGTTTCGGCCCAGGTCAGACTGCGTGAACTGCGCAGGTTGACTTGGGTATATACTTTTCGCAGATGCATTAAGCCTCCTTTTCACAGAGCATGGCTCTCTCACACACACACACACACACACACACACACACAACACACAGACACACAGACACAGACACCCCCCCCCCCACATATATATATACATATTTTTTTTTGATTTTGCCTTTGAAAGGATAGAAAATGCTGGAGACAAGCAATTTCTCCTTTACCCACAATGTTTTCAAAAACCTTTTTCGTCAAGTTTGTAAAAACCTAGGCTTGTGTAACGTTAGTAAAAATATTAAGAATAACCAATGAACATGAATTCCTAACTCTATCATGGTGGGTTATGTCATGGCGAATCAGGTGATAATTACCAGCTTGTAAGTTGGCCTACCTTTGTTTTTCCTCCGAGATATCCGCGCGGCGATAAATCAGTTGATAAGCGCTTCTGTATGTCAATCTGTCATTTTGACGGCCAGATATTTGCTGCCTACCCATCACTGTATCACCACTCGTATGCTTGAGTATTCATCCCTCCAGATAGCAGTTGTGTGAAAAGGGAGTATACAATTTAACACTTTACCACACAAGCTAGAGTTTTAAAAAACCCCGAGGAAGAAGACTTTTGAAAACATTGAGAGAAAACGAGAAAATTTTGGTAACCATCATCTTCTCCTCTTCCCACAATGTTATCTTCCCTCTCAAAGAGAATTTCTTAAATTTGAGCCACGTCTGACATGGGCCGAAACTTTTTTGATATCTTTAAATTTTCTGCAAGCTAAAGAATCATTCTACTGCCTGATTCAGTCGGCTGTCAAACAACGTGGAATTTAGGGGTTCATATTATGTAATGACTTGCTGGGTATAAGGCATCACGCAGATGCAATAAAATCTTTTGCCAGAGCATGGCATATATCTATTTGCATATTCAAAGATCAAAGGTCAATGGTATTTTGCTTGTATTGGAGTTTAGCGCCGTTTTAACAGCTTAGGTCAAATCACGGCGACTAGTGCACCTACACATGGGTTTCCTGGCTTTCTCTCACCAGTATCTATAAATTCCAATTACCAAACCAAATCCAATACTGACGCAACTTTCTTTCCAAGCCGCTGACTACTTTTCTCACATGCACCGCAGGAACTGGCAGGGCAAGTTACGTTTAACTCCGAAAAAAATAGCTTTTCAGGGGTAAATCAGCGACAGAAAACTGTTGGAGGCAGATCAATATAGTTTATATAAGGTTGTTATTTGTTTGTTTTTGTTTGTTTTAGATCTAGATGAATAGGTACATGTATTTTTTTTTCATGAAAATTATTTACTACAACAATTACAGTATCGTAACATTTATACAATTTATCGTCAATATTGATTACTACTCTTTTTATGCAATTAACTTTCTCTTCATAAACGCAAACATTCCCTTCTTTTTGGATCTGACTGATTGTTCTGGACCTTTTACAAATTCCGGCTTATTCTTACTTATATCGCCAACGGCTAGAGTTTCACCATTTGGTTTAGCAACATGATCTTTTACAGCTGCTGTTTGTTCCAGACCTTCAATGTACTGATGAGAAGCAAGAACTCTCTTTTTATTTTTTGGATTATACACACTAGGAAGTTCTTCTGGTCGTACAATAAGTTTGTTAAAACTTGAACTTGTTATATCTGTAGGAGATTCCACGAGTGTATATGTGCCAGAAATAAGATCGTAAATGCATTTGCTAATTGTATCTAAGTCCAGATTTTCTATACTATGTTGGCCATTGTTCACCGTTGATTGAATCTTACACTTTATTTTCTCAGTCATATTCTCTTCTAGAGTATCTGCAAGCTCAATTATTTCATTTCTGATAGATTTTTCTCTTTCTTGTATTTTTTCATATTTGAAGATATTTCGTGTATGTAATCTTTGTCTGGTCCCAAGGTCTTTTTTCAGTTCTTTAATGGCGACAGTTCTCAGTCCATGTTCCTGTTTGTCTTCAGTGTGGTACTCGATGGATTTTTGTGCTACATCTACCATCAAACTATATTTCTGTACTTTAGCACGTGACCTCCAACAAGATCTCTGACATTCTCTCAACTTCTCTATTTCTTCCATATATTGATTGATTAGTTTCTTCATTTTATCTTTCTTACTTTTCAATTCCGTTATCAACTTTGAAGCAAATATAATTGCACCACATGCTTGATTCTCGGACGCCACTTTTTGGAGTGTACTAGTAAGTCCTCTAAGAACGTCGTTAGATAGACCTCGAGCATATTCTACTTCTCTCATAACAAATATTACCGAGTTGTTCATGTTATGATCTTGACTTCGGTAATACATCCTCTCCAACACAGCAAGAAAGTCGTGCAAGTCGGCAAACATATTTTCTTCATTGTTTAGCAGCGACAATTTCGGAATTTTTATTTTTTTCTCAGCCATCTTCATTTCGTGTCTTATCATACAAAGCGAGCTTTGAATCTGAAACGTTGTTGTCTTGGCGACGTCGTCGTTACTATAGAAATCGTGACGTCATTTGCAGACTGGTGAACTGCTTTATACTTAATGTCGTCATTACAAAAGTAGACGTCAGCAAGATAAAAACAGAGAGTTCTGGGTTTAATCACCCAAAATCCAACCATCACCCTGCTTAAATCCAATCTCAACCATTTCTATGCTTTAATTGATAATTCAACCATCTCTCTGCTTTAATTAATAATTCAACCATAACCCTGGCTAACTCTAAAATCTGTCCATCACTATGATTAAATTAATATTCAACCATCTCCCTCTTTAAAATTTATATGGTTGAACTTTTTAAACCCATGGTTGACCCACCACTAAATTACCCATATCATCAACCATCTTTAAAAAACCACAACCACCCAAAATTCAACTATATCCCTGGCTAACTCCCAAACTCGACCATGTGTATGATTATATTAATAATTCAACCATACCCCTGGCTAACTCTCAAACCCAACCATCCCCCTGCTTAAATTAATAATTCAACCACCTCCCTGGCTAACTCTGAAATCCAACCATGTGGATGATTAAATTAATGTTTGATCACCTCCCTGCTTAAATCCAATTTCAACCATCCCCTCCTCAAATCTAAATCCAACCACCTCCCTGGCTAACTCTCAAACCCATCCATCCCCTGCTTAAATCCAATTTAGGTCAAAGGTCAACAAAAACTAGGTCAAAGGTCATCAAAACTAGGACGCTCCTCTCACACCCATTCCTCAAAATACACCCCAACGAGCTGTATTTTTAGCCCATATACCTATATGAGCAAAAATCCCTACCTCTGATAAATCTAATCCCCACCACATCTATGCTTATACCGCTATACAACATCCCCGTTAACGCGTCTCATATTTTCGCCCATATAGCTATATGAGCAAAATTACAACATTTTTTACTGTGACATGCGATATATATTCTGCCCTATACGCAGTAAATTTTCTAAGATCTGCGTCTTTATCTTAGTGTGTCCCCAAGCTAATGTATCGATATTGTTCCGAAGGATATAGCGTTTATCATCGTTACTGCTTAAGGCGACTTTATTGGCTTATATCTTTTGTATGGGGCCTAAGAAAAAATTAATTAAGTTAAAGAAAAAATCTTATATATAAGAAATAAGTGCAGATATTAATTATATCAAAAGTGGAGAACTTCGTAAAGAAGACCTTTCTATAGATTACACGGATAAATATAAAAGCAAAGAGTATGCTTTTGTTAAGATTCCAATAAAGTACAGATACTCTAATAATGAAAATGGTTCGTTGTTTATGCGTACCCCTATTTTATTTTCATATGGTGTTAATGCAGGATTCGGAGATAACGCAAAAGGAAAAGATCTAAAAGATTACTCCTTATCTTTACTATGTTATAATGATGAAAAGCCTACGAAAAAGGAAAGAGCTTTTAAAGAAGATCTGGAAAAACTAACAGATTTCTTCCGAGAGCATGGAATGGACGAAGAACTAAGAGAAGATAGGATTAAAAATTTAGACGCAATTAATATTTTAAGATATAAAGAGGATGGATCGGCTATGTTATACCCAAAGCTTTACGAAAACAAACAACATAAGACCTGCTTTTATGATGAAAACAACAAACTGGTAGACCCTCTCTTATATAAGAAAGTTGCCTGTAAGTTGTTCTGTATTTTAAAAGTAGAAGGAATATTTAAACATAAAAACATCGAAACAATCCAGATTAAAGTTATATCAGTAAAAATAATGGAGAAGAATGTAAAATTACCAGGAAAGGAAAATGAAATTTTACCTAATATCATAGATGAATGCCCAAGTTCTGACGAGGATGAGGAATAAGTAATTTTAAATATTTAACTTCAACACACAGAAGTTAAATATTCAATGTGAAGTTAAATAAAAAAATTAGTAATAAAAAAATAACATGAGTATTAAAACAATAATAGATATCTTTGGTGATAAATTAAACGATATGTTAAAAAATAAACTTATTTACACTCCCACCTGTGAAAAGGTATCAACTCTTTGGGATTATAGAAAATATATATGCCTTGATAAGGCAACAAATGAAAATCATGTTGAATTACTCAAGAACTTAAAGCCTACTTTCTACTATGAATGTAGTAAAGTAATAAAAGATTGTGGTTCCATTAAGTTTATGCTTTGGTTAAGGACAGAGGATGATTTTGAGTGGATTTTTAGTGGCAATAATCATGATGGTGTTTATATTAGCTTTTTAAGAAATTTTGATAAACTAGTTTTTTATGAAGATTTTATACCTAATGATGCATATATTGAAGGTGAAACTTTTTCCCCCAGTTCTAACAATATCCGGGGGAAATATTGACCGGAAATGTTTTTGTAATGATGAGCAATGTTCTACATGCATTGAAGCTTTGTTTCCATTCTTCGGGTATCGATTTATAGAAACAATTCAAGGTATCTCATATAGAACTAATATTCCATATGTAATTAACTATACTGTAAAAATAGAAACTACTAATGAAGAAAAAACATTTAAATCAGAAAAATGTATTATATGTTGGGAAAAAGATTCTGATATATTATTTTGCAATTGCGGACATATATGTATTTGCGATGACTGCGACACAATATCTAATTTTAACAAATGTCCTGTTTGTAAGGTTAAAACAGATATCAAACGTAAAATATAACTTTTATAAACAAAGTTATATTTTTACAAGTCTATCTCTATCAAAATAGATATGTAAGCATGTGTTACATCACGGTTAGTTGATCTTGAAATAAAGTTTACGATGTCGCATTGTTTTACCTCCAGCGCCCTTGGAAAAATCGTACAGATACAAATTTCATCTGCCTTTTTAATAATAGAGTAATCAACCTGTTCTAATCCGTTTACCGCAATATTAACTTTTACCTCTTCTGGTATATTAGGATCCTTTTTAACAATCGTTAAACTTCCCCTTATAATTCTACCCGGCGCATTCATGCAGTAACCCCCTAAGCCATGTTTGCGACCTGAATTACCATTACCAAAAGAGAACTCTTAATTACCATCTCCAATTGGTCCTTGTTCTTCAGCCCACACAGTTATAATGGGTTTAGGGCCTATAAGAGAAGGAAGGGATACTTTTTTATCTACATAGGATTTTGTTGCTAAATCTCTCTCTTCTACCGGGGTTGCAGCGTTTTTTAGAGAAAAACCATGGAGATCTATGTCACCCATCGCCACGAAACCTCCACCTGGATTTTTTACAATAGCTCCACTGTAATCAACATATTCTTTATTGCCAGCAGCATCGCGGGATGTAGCATTAGGTAATCCAATAATCGGGCTACTATTCATGTCTACTCCACCGGTCAATGAAAGCAATCCATTTTCTCTTTTTGTTAAAGTTTCTACAATCCCGGTAGCCATCCCAACAACGGTATCTACATAAAATTTATTTGCAGCTTCGTCACTTTCTGAAGGGAATTTAAGATATCTAAGTGCTTTTTCTTGCATATTTATATTTGCAATAGCGGAAAAGGTACCATCTTGGTTTTTTGTAAAAGCTTTTTCACCCGCAGTAGCTACCTCAACAACGGTATCTACATAAAACTTATTTACAGCTTGATCATTTTCTAAAGGGCTTCCAACATTGTTAATTCTTCGTCCCCCCATAGAGACATCATCAACTGCCATATACCTACCACCTCCATAAACAAAGGCTTTATTTGCACTATCTACATATCTTTTAGTCGCAGCATCTTGTGCATCTGCGGGATCCAAAAGATTTGTTAACGAATACTCCCGCATATCTTTATTTGCAATAGCGGAAAAGGTACCGTCTCGGTTCTGTACTATAGCTTTACCGCTTCTATCCACATATTTTTTAGTAGCAGCTTCGTTCGGTTCTGTAGGCTCCTTAACATTTCTTATTTCATTGAAACCCATATTTATAAATCCAAGGGCTTGGTATCCACCATTTTCTTTTAATAACCCCCCCAGAATTTCCATCCACATAATGCTTTGTAGCAATGTCTTGAGGATTTACCGGATTACTAACCCTTGTTAATGTATTACCATTCATGTCTATAGAACCAGTGACAACAGTTGTTCCATCTTTACTTAAAAAATTATTATTTATGTAAGCGAGTGACACACCATCACCGCTTGTCCAAATTTATCAACAGGCATTTTTAATATTGCTAAAAAAGTTTATTTAAAACATCTTGAAACTTTTTACCCGAACCTAACTCTTTAAGAATGTACAAACATAAATGCCCACAAAATACTTGTCCAGCTTGTTGTAATTGATCGGTATTATAGTGTATAGGACTTTTTAGATACTTTTGAATTTCAATAGGTGGTTGTATGCCATAACTATCAAAATAAATTTTAGTTTTACCGTTTTTATACCAAGCAACCCAATGTGTACCAGGTCCACCACTTTTGTCAAAGTTTACTATACCACATTCTTTTTTATTTGGTTTTCTCGGTAATGTATCTAGTAAAAAAACTCCTCTAAAAGAAGGAATTTCTAATCTTTTTACCGCATCTTCCAATTCAAAATTATTTAACGGTTTATTTGGTAAAATTACCTTTTCAATCGAAATATTTAACATTTTTTTATAGTTAAATATTTCTAATGTCTTTATTGTCAACCCATGAATTTAAATTCATCAGAATAACCTTTCCACTTTACAAGAGACTTCTTTTTTCCTTTTTTAATAACCTTTTCTATCCTATACAGCTCTTGCCTGGTTTTCTGCAGTTCAGGTTCATTAAAGGTACCTTTTATTTCTTCTCCATTAAGATCCTTAATTTTATATGTTACAGGTGATGTATGTTTTACTTCAGAAACTGTAAAAATCTCCTCAGTCCATCTTGTTGTATAACCTTTCTCAAAAGTCTTTTTCTTTTTAGCTATCCTTACTCTGTCTCCAACGGAAAACTTAGGATTTATATCATCTATTTTGAGATGATCAGGGTAAAGATTTCTCCAGACTTTGGGTTCATTTTCTTTTTTACTCGCATTTACCGGAGTCATCTCAATAGAAGAATGTTTCGTGTTATTATATTCTTTAACGAGATCTTGTAACACATCAATGTAAATATTTGTAGAATGAGCAGAAAAATACTTCCACATTTTTTCTTTCATTGTTCACTGGATTTTTCCTCATTTTCAGTGGAATACAATTCAACCAAGTCTTTTACATCTTTGTTATAAAACTCTTTACCCTTATCCACCCACATTTTTTTCAGGTTTTCTCTCCTTAAAAATACTCTTTAGTGCTATAGCAACAGATTCACCTGTTTTATCTTTTAATGGTATCAACCATCCATATTTTGAAAAGATGTCTATGACAGCGAGAAGGTATTTTACACCGCGATTAAGCTTAGAAAATGCTTGTATGTCTACTAAATCCGCAGCCCATATCTTATCTATACCGTTTACTATAACTCTCCTTTTCTTAAATATTCTTCTTACAGGTTTATGTAATTCTTCCGCTAAATTTATCATGCTGAAATTTTTTTTTTTAACTCCCATTCCAAATTTCATCTTCGTACCAATGAGTTTACTTACCAAACCCCTTTCCATTTTTTCTCTAATAGTAGGGTTGTAAATACCTTTTAACTCTGTTAACATATTTTTATCACACACTGCCTTTCTTGTGGCAGTATCATTATGCTGAAGATAGCAAACATCATGATGATAAGCAGCTTTATCAACTCGGTTTATTGGTTTACTCCATTTCTTTGGTGTTAAATCTGGATTGAGTCTTTTCTTTAATTTAGTGCCGGGTCCTGTAAAATTATGCCCAGGGAGATGCATTTCAACAGGTAAATTATTTATAGCTTTATTTAGTAATGATCCACCCTTTGTCTTCTTAACAAACTGAGTTTTAGTTATTCCGCAAACAACACATTTTCCTCGTTTCATATTTCTTCCATTTTTAGCAAAAGCATAGTTTATGTCGCTTGTATCAGTATGTTTTTTACATTTAACACAATACATTATTGTATATAAAAATTAAAAAAGTTATATAAAATGGATGTCGTAAATTTATCATGGAATGAAGTAGTATCAAGGAGATTTAATCACTCTCTTTTACCAAAAAGTATCAGAGGTTTAATTATAGGCAAATCAGGATGTGGTAAAACTACTCTATTGTTAAACCTTTTACTTAGACCGGGATGCCTCGACTATAACGATTTAAGTGTTTTTGGAAAAAGTCTTTTTCAACCGGAATACCGAATACTAAAAAAAGCTTTTGAAGAAAAACTACCAAAAGAATATATCTTAAAGTTGTTTAACATGCGAGATGAAATACAGGATGCAGATGTTTCCCCTATAGCTTTAATTGAGGAATGGATGAAGTCGTTTAAAAACAAATCGGATATAAATTGTAACTTTTTTGAAAATGCGAGTGATGTGCCTGATCCGAGAGAGTTAAACTCAGAAAATAAAAATTTAATGATTTTTGATGATTTACTTTTAGAAAGGCAAAACAAATGCGAGTGTTACTACATTCGAGGAAGGCATAGTAATGTTGACTGCTTTTACCTCTCACAAAATTATTTTAGACTACCAAGGCAAACTATTAGAGAAAACGCTAATTTTATTTGCCTTTTCCGACAAGACCTAAAAAACATTAGCCATATTTATAGTGATCATGTAGGCGATGATATGCCAAAGGATGAATTTAGGGAATTTTGTAAAAAGGCATGGGAAAGACCACATGGCTTTGCTATCATTGATCTAACCAGTAAAAAAAATGATGGGAAGTATAGAAACGGCTTTGACATTTTTTACATACCTAAGTCAGTATAAAAAATATTATTTACTCAACTAAATAATATTTTTACTTTTTATAAAATGGAAGATCTTTTAGAACAAATTGTAAAAAATACAGAGCATAAAACATCATTTCAAATTATAGTAAGCGACACTAAAACACGTTTTAGAACAAAGTTTAATCCTCCAATTCAGTTGGAAAAGGATAAAAAATACGAGATAGCTTTAATAAACCTTGAAACTTACTACTCTTTCCCAAATATTGATGAAACAAACAGCGTATTCGTTTATTCTTCAGACAATGGTATCTCATGGATTAAATTTAAAATACCTGAAGGAAGTTATGACCTTGTTGACATTAATGATACCATTCACCAGGAAATGAGAAAATCAGGTCATTACGATGAAGTTAATGAAGAGTATTATATTAACATTTTTGCAAACACCAATACCCTAAAGTCTTTTCTTACTCTAGAAGATGGTTATCAAGTAGATTTTAATCAACCTAACTCCATTGCTAAAGTATTAGGATTTACTAACGCTAAATATACACAAGGATTTCATGAGTCAGAGAATATAGTAAACATTCTTAGTATAAACAGTTTGCTTGTTAACATAGATATTATTTCAGGAAGTTATGTTAATGGCTCAACAAAAAACACTATTTACTCTTTTTTCCCAGATGTTGCACCTGGATATAAGATAATTGAGTCACCACTTAATTTAGTATACTTACCATTAACATTACATGAAATACATAGCCTAGAGGTAAATATTACAGACCAAGATGGCAATTTACTAAATTTTAGAGGTGAAAATTTAACAATTAGATTCCATATTAGAGAAGCAAGATAAAATAAAAAAAAAATTATATATAAAAATGACAAGTTACACTACTGTTAAAGTAAATATATCTGAAGGACAAAAGCAAAAGCTTCAACATGCTGTTAAAGGTGTTTGTCCAGTAAGTATTCGTTTAGGCCATGAAGATTTACAAGGTAATGATGTTTTAGCATTAACCAATTCACAAGCAAAGAAAATGGCTAAAGCCTATGAGGGGGGTAAGGGTATAACTATTAAAATGTCTGCCTAACAACTTAAACATAATATGAAAATAGAGGGAGGTTTTCTTGGAATGTTGGCTGGGCTGGCTTCCAGTGCTTTACCGATATTAGCAAAAACTGTTTTACCAGCGTTAGGTGTTGGTGCTCTGTCTGGATTAGCTCAAACAGGGGTACAAAAAGCATTGGGTTCTGGTCTTTATCTTAAAAAAGGAGGTTGCTTTTGTCAGGTGGAAACTGATCGATCTGGATTATACTTAAAGCCATACAAAGGTAAAGGATTAGGGACTGTTGGTGATGGATTGTATTTAAAACAAGGAGGAAAAATGTATGATGGAAAAGGACTTTTGCTTGGACCTAATAGTCCATTTGCTAATATACCTATTTTAGGAGCTATCTTATAAAAAATATTAATATAAAAAAATAATATATAATTAAAAAATGATACGTAGAAATAGTGGCGATTTTCAAAATAATGAAAATATGAAAGAAGTAATATGGGTTCCTTTACAAAATTTGGAATATCCACCTAAAAATATAGCAGATATTGCATGGGAAGTATATTCACAAAGTGAAATAATACTACAACCTAGAAAAAGTGTAAGATTGCAACTTGGGCTTGGGTGTATTTTTAGAAGTTGTGGTAATATTGTAACCTTACAAGGCCTAATACACGAGAGTGACCCAAGATTTGGTACAAGAGATGATATATTTGTAATTATAAAAAATATTTCTGATAAAAAGATTACTATCGCAAAAAATGAACCTTTATTTTTTGTTTTTTATGATGATGGGCATCAAACCCTAACATTACTCCCCCATATTATAGAAATTTATATCCTTTGTTTGTGTTTGATGTTTCAAAACAAAGTGAAAGGTTAAAGTATTCTGTTACTGATATTCAAATTAAGGCAAAATTTAACAATGTTGGTGGGGTGCCTGCAAACACCGAGGCATATGCTGTTATTATTAGTGATAAGTTAATTAACTTCCAGTCTGACGGAAATAAAATGAGTGTAGTGTATTAACATATTTTTTTTCTTATATAAAAAATGATAAAGATTACCGATTTAAGAAAAATTCTTAAAGAAAATAATATAAAATTTCACTCTTACTGGGATAAAAAGCGGCTACTTGAGTTGGTGAAAGAACATGGGTTATTCCCAAAGGAGCTCCCTGAGTTCCCTAAGTTACCTAAAAAAGAAATAAGTAAGGATCCGAAGTTTGAAAGATTAAAAACTATTAAGAATAATCCTAAAAAAGTCAGTATAGAAGATGTTGAAACTAGTGAAATAATAATATTCTCATCAATTTACAAGGCGGGTAAATCTATAGATCGCTGTCCGCAAAGAGTTACAAAATGGAACGGAAGAATTTGGAAGAATAAATATAAGATTAACATTCAATAATTTTATTATGACATTCCATAATAAAGTTATTATGAATTTAAGTTAAGAATTTTTATTTTTATATATAAAAAATGGAAAATTATAGTACATATACTGTACAAGATTTAAAAAATTTAGCTAAGTCTAAGGGAATCCGCGGATACTCTAGACTTAGAAAAGCTGAATTAATTGAGCGCCTAAGTAATCCTCCACCTCATAGTCCCGCTGAACAATTCAGGAGGTTCACAGTAAAGGACTTAAAACAAGAAGCTAAAAATCAAAGAATTAGAGGATACTCTACACTTAGAAGAGCTCAATTAATCGATCTCTTATTAAATCGGGGGGGCGCCAATATTAGATTATGATATTGGTAATTTCGAAGCCACTGCATTAAAACCAACACCTTACACTCCAAAGCCAAAACCAACACCTCCCATGGTACCAACTTCACCTACAGCCACAGCTGAGGAGTTGATAAACTATTTAGATAGTATTAAAAAAATTCCAAAAAAAATATCACTAAGTTTAAAAGCTTTAAAAGAAAAAATAGATGAGTTATATAAGGATAAAGATAAAATAGAGATTATAGAGGGGGATTCAGCATTTACAGGATTTACCAAAGAATATTATATGAAAGGTAAAGAACTTTATACACCGGCTGATTTCTTTGATTTAGCAAAAGATAAAATAACCAATGTTATGAGAAATAATCGCCAAACAAAAGTTAAACTTATTATGACATGTATGATGAAACACTCTCTTAATGATAATTTACGTATAATGTATTTTCATTCTGGTTTTCCAGTTGTTAATTTAGATGAGACTGATGTGGATGAAATATATGAAGAAGTGAGAGAACAGATATTAATTAATATAGCATTGGAGGAAATGAAAGAGGAATATTATAAATTTCTTTACATAATCGATTCAAGATTACACACAGTATCATATAACCCATTAAGGGGTAATTCTTGGTTCCCAACTCCCCCTAAGATAGCAAATACAAAAAGTGTTATTAATCCAATAAATAAGAATGATGATATGTGCTTTGCTTATTGTATTCTTATGGCTTTGAACCCAACAATTGTACATCCTGAAATAGTTGAAAGACTAAGACCATTATTAAACACTATAAATATGGAAGGGATTAATTACCCTGTTTCCCTTCAGGATAGAATTAAATTTGAAACCCTAAACCCATCAATATCAGTATCGATTTTTGGGTATCATGATTCCGCTGGTGTTTATCCACTTAGTTTAAGTAAAGAAGTTTATAATAAAGACCATCATATTAATCTTTTACTTCTTGAGAAGGATGGTAAAAAACATTATTGTTTAATTAAAGATATGAGTAGATTGTTATCTAAACAGATATCTAATCATAACGGTAAAACTTATATTTGTGAAAGATGTTTAAATCATTTCCAAAAAGAAGAAACTTTAAATAAACATTTAGAGTATTGTGGTGAAAAAGATGCTTGTAGAATAGACTTACCTGAAAAGGGTACCAAGATATCTTTTCAGAATTATTATAAACAACAGAGGCATCCTTTTACAATTTATGCGGATATGGAGTGTACATTAGAAAAGAAAAACGAAAATAAAGGCAGTGGGACAAAAGTAATTAATGAGCATAACATTTCAGGGTATTGTTTTTATCTTAAATCATATTATAAAGATTTTTACCCTTCAAAGCTTTTCCAATATTCTGGTGAAAATGCATCTAGGAAATTCATAGAGGATTTAGAAAATGTTATAAGAGAAATAGATAGTGTGCCTTCGAGGGAAGCATTTTGTATAGCTGGGGATAACCGGAATTTTAGGGAAGCAGAAAACTGCTGGATATGTGGGGGGTCGTTTTCAAAATGTAAAAGAAAGACAAAGGAGGAGAAGAAAGATAAAAAGGAAGTATGTCCAGAATGTAAAGAACCGCTTAAAAAATGTAATGGCATGAAACAAGTGAGAGACCATTGCCCTTATACTGGAAGGTTCAGAGGAGCCGTACACAGTGCGTGTAATTTAAAATGCGGAAGACCTACTTTTACACCTGTATTCTTTCATAATTTTAGTAAGTATGATGCTCATTTATTTATAAAAGACTTAATGAGTACACCTGGTGAGACGAGTTGTATACCAACAAACAAGGAAACATATATAAGCGTCTCTAAAAATGTGCCAATAGAATACACTGCTAAAGATAAGAAAACAAAAGAAGAAAAAAAAAAAGAAAACTAAAATGCATGAGATTAGATTCCTTGATAGTTTAAAATTTTTAGGTAAAAGTTTAGATGAATTAGCTAGCACTCTAACTAAGGAGGACAAGACTAATCTTATGAAATATTTTGAGGGGGAAAAGCTTGAATTGGTCTCTCAAAAAGGCATATTTCCATATGAATGGTTCGATAACCTTAGTAAATTAGAGGAAACAAAGTTACCTAAGCAAAAAGAATTTTACTCAAAGCTTAAATATAGTGGAACTGGAAAGGAGGATTATCAACATGCATTAAATGTATGGAAAACATTCGAGATGAAAACTTTTAAAGATTATCATGACTTATATAATAAGACTAATGTTTTACTGTTGGCGGATGTCTTTGAAAATTTTAGGAATGTTTGCTTTGATAATTATGGATTAGACCCATCATGGTTTTTTACAGCGCCGGGATTAGCTTGGGAGGCAATGTTAAAAACTACTAAGGTAAAATTAGAATTATTATCAGACCCCGATATGATTTTATTTATTGAAAACGGAATAAGAGGGGGTATCTCAACAGTTTTTAAACGATATGCAGAAGCAAATGATATATATATGATTGAAAAATATAAACCAAATGAACCATCTAAATTTATTACTTATTTGGATGCGAATAATCTCTATGGTTGGGCAATGTGTCAAAAACTTCCCACTGGTAATTTTAAATGGATGGATGAAAATGATTTAGAAAATTAGCAGAGTCACCCTTGTATATTAGAAGTTGATTTAGAATATCCTAAAGAATTACATGATTTACATAATGATTTTCCATTGGCTCCTGAAAGATTAAAGACTGGTAAAGTTGTGAAACTTATACCTAATTTATATAATAAAAATAAATATATATTACATTATGAAAATTTAAAGTTATATTTAAGTTTAGGTCTAAAGCTTAAAAAGATTCATAGAGGGTTAACTTTTGATGAGAGTGAATGGTTAAAACCTTATATCAATAAAAATACTAAACTAAGAGCAAAAGCTAAAACCGCATTTCAAAAGGATTTCTTTAGACTTATGAATAATTCTGTATTTGGTAAGACTATGGAGAATATTAGAAATAGAGTAGATGTAAGATTAGTTAGTACCAGAGTAAAAGCAGAAAAATTAGCTGCTAAGCCGAACTATTACGGTATAAAAATCCTTGATGAAAATTTATGCATAATTCAAATGAAAAAAACACGTTTATATTTTAATAAACCTATTTATGCAGGGATGTGTATTTTAGATTTAAGTGAGGCATTGATGTATAACTTTCATTATAATTATATTAAAGATAAATATGGAGAAAAAGTTAAACTTCTTTTTACTGATACAGATAGTTTAATGTATGAAATAGAAACAGAAGATTTTTATAAGAATATTAGGATTGATGTTAAAGAATGGTTCGATACAAGTGATTATCCAGCTGATCACCCTTCAGGTATTCCCACCGGATTAAATAAGAAAGTTGTAGGTAAGTTAAAAGATGAGACAAGTGGTAAGATTATTGAGGAGTTTGTGGGTCTCAGGTCTAAACTATACTCTTATAAAATGTGTGATGATGAGGAGGAGAGCAAAAAATGTAAGGGAATTAAAAGGCATGTAGTAAAAGCATTTATTAAAATGATCATTATAAAGAGTGTTTGTTTGAAAATAAGACGCAATTAAGGAAAATGGTGGTTATTAGAAGTCATAATCATCAGTTGTATACAGAAGAGGTCAATAAAGTCGCCTTAAGCAGTAACGATGATAAACGCTATATCCTTCGGAACAATATCGATACATTAGCTTGGGGACACACTAAGATAAAGACGCAGATCTTAGAAAATTTACTGCGTATAGGGCAGAATATATATCGCATGTCAGAGTAAAAAATGTTGTAACTTTGCTCATATAGCTATATGGGCGAAAATATGAGACGCGTTAACGGGGATGTTGTATAGCGGTATAAGCATAGATGTGGTGGGGATTAGATTTATCAGAGGTAGGGATTTTTGCTCATATAGGTATATGGGCTAAAATACAGATCGTTGGGGTGTATTTTGAGGAATGGGTGTGAGAGGAGCGTCCTAGTTTTGATGACCTTTGACCTAGTTTTTGTTGACCTTTGACCTAAGTTGGATTTAAGCAGGGGATGGATGGGTTTGAGAGTTAGCCAGGGAGGTGGTTGGATTTAGATTTGAGGAGGGGATGGTTGAAATTGGATTTAAGCAGGGAGGTGGTCAAACATTAATTTAATCATCCACATGGCTGGATTTCAGAGTTAGCCAGGGAGGTGGTTGAATTATTAATTTAAGCAGGGGGATGGTTGGGTTTGAGAGTTAGCCAGGGGTATGGTTGAATTATTAATATAATCATACACATGGTCGAGTTTGGGAGTTAGCCAGGGATATAGTTGAATTTTGGGTGGTTGTGGTTTTTTAAAGATGGTTGATGATATGGGTAATTTAGTGGTGGGTCAACCATGGGTTTAAAAAGTTCAACCATATAAATTTTAAAGAGGGAGATGGTTGAATATTAATTTAATCATAGAGATGGACAGATTTTAGAGTTAGCCAGGGTTATGGTTGAATTATTAATTAAAGCAGAGAGATGGTTGAATTATCAATTAAAGCATAAAAATGGTTGAGATTGGATTTAAGCAGGGTGATGGTTGGATTTTGGGTGATTAAACTCAGAACTCTCTGTTTTTATCTAGCTGACGTCACTTGTAGACGGATTAACTTAATTTTAATCGCTTTAGTAGAGTAATTTTGGATGTGACGATACAAAAGACTTCGAACTTTTACTGCCGCCATCAAGATTTGTTAATAGACATATAGATGTAGCCAAAATGTGAAAATTTTTCTTATTGAATTAAGAAGCCTATTGATTTAATTGATACGTAAAATGACGTATTACCAATCTTATACTGATACTGCTGAATTGGAGCATACACTTTGCGACAATTTTGCGATAAATGCGGTAGATGGTGATATTCATCATAGAGGTACTCGTAATATTTACCGCCTTAAAGATACAGGTATTCAAGAGGCGTACAACACCGCTAAATAAATAAGTCAACATTGGCTTGAAACCCAGAGGGCGGGGTCGCTGCAAAGCTTGGCCAGATTCTTACCTCGGATTGATAATAGTCATTGCCATAGGATTCATTCCTCTCTCACCGCTGATTTCGACGATGCTTGTGTGGAAAAAAAACCTTTTGGCTTTGGATTATTGTACGCAGTATGGCTAATAGCCTATACTCCAGGAAAACATGAATAGATGCACTGGCCGCGGCGATATAAGTTAAATAATGTGGAATACGGAAATAAATACTCTACAAACAAACACAAACAGTCAAAACCACATTTTCTGAATTTATTTCCTTGCGGCTTACAACCATGTACTTGAATAATGTTCAGTATAATCTACGTGACTCTTAACACTATTTCAGAAATTCTTCAAAGAGAATATTTCTTATCTAGCAATATCGTTCATAATATCGTCTTCACTGGAGTTTTGAAAAGACCAAAATCATTGTTCATGAGCAAAAAGATTAACCTCCCCTTCTGCGCCCCCTCTCCCGCACCCCCTCCCCTGCGGCCGGAGGATAGGCTACAGGTGCCTTTGCCGACCGTGCATATCTAGAGCAATAGTGAGATATTCTGGAATATACTACTATGAAATTACGTTTTAAATTCATAGTTGTATATTCCAGAATATATTCTCTTGACTTATTTAAACCTTTATTACCACATGTCCCTTGTTTCACCACCCTACAAAGAAAGCTTTTGAAAATATTGTTGGAAACGGAGAAAATTCTGAGGACCAGTGTTTCCACCTTTCACACAATGATCTCTGTCGTTTCAGAAACATTGTGGGAAACGAACAGAATTCTGAACACCAGTATTTCCTCCTTTCCCAGAATGATTTCTGTCGTTTCAGAAACGGTTCCCATCATTTAACCTATATCGAATTTGTCGTCTTGCAAGTGCCGTCAAAATGTCGATTAGTAAAACGCTAACGCTCTACGGTCCAACTTTCCTTTTCCCTGTCCAAAAGTTTTGCAACTGCAGACTCTCACTCAGGCTGCATCACATGCAAAAAAGCCATGCTCTGTGAAAAGAGGGTTTGATTCACCTACAAAAAATATCGACCCAGGCCAGCCTGCACAGTCCGTGCAGATTAAACTGGGTCGAAACCTTTTACTTTTGGTAAATTTTCTGCATGTTTCAGGATTATCTACTTCAAGATTCAGTTGGTTGTTGGCTAAATGCATTTTATGAATCCATAATTATGAGATGACTTGGTGTAATACATTACGGAAATGTATTACAACCCCTTTTGCCAGAGCATGGCTCATACCTGTTTCCTAAAAAGGTATTTTGGAGTCCGACAGTGGAATGAATCTATTTTCTCTCTAAATCTCCAAATTAAAAGGAATGAAAACGTACTGGATCGTCATCTTATATAATTATGTTCAATAAAATATGAATTATACAAACAACAACTATTATAATAAAATAATATTAATTATCATAATTAAAACAATTATAATAATGATAGTCGTACTCCTCGTCGTAGTCATCATCTTTGTCGTCATTACGAAAAATGTAACGGGAAACATATAATAGGTTTCTGTTGTGTCTAGTCCTGTGCGAAGACAATATCAATGTATATTGTTCAAGCGCTCTGAGATCCACCTTTTGGAAACCATCAAACGCCGATTTAATTCTGTCAGTATGGCCTTGTATATTTCATATAATTTCTATTTAAACTGCTTCTTATAGAGCACGAAGAGGATAAGAGAAGTGTTTAATCGCATATGGTCTCACAGGGCTGCAAAAGACACGTTAGCTGCCTTCTTCTCCTACGAAGCCGCTGAATAAACTTCTCTTAATACTGGGGTCCGTTTTTATTCCAGCGCAAACACAAACCAGAAAACTATTGTACTCTCTATAAAGGAGAACGTCGTCAAACATGAACTTTCGTAATTTTCAAAGGGCTGGGACGGTGCCCGTTAGTGGAGGTCAGGAGTTTAGAGACAGTCTCGGCTGTCCTTCATTTTTGACGGCTGATGACAGCTGTTGTGACCATAACCATTTTAACACTGTCACTGCAAGTGGCGAATTGAAAAGTGTGCAGACGTCGTAGATCAAGATCAGACTGCACAGAAGCTACCCTCTGATCTCGAATCTACACCGTCCAATACCTGATGTTAAACTATGAACAAAACCATCTTCAAATTCAGTGGGAATCTGCTTTTAATTTTCGGAAACTGTTGAAGATTTTGCTGCGAAGTATTTTGCAACCATATGAAAGTTAAATAAGTGAAACGGACAGAAAATTCGGTCAAAAGTATAATGATGAATTCAGATTGAAGATCTTATGTCAATATTCACATTCCAGTACCCCTTACGTTGTCAATCATTTTTAAAGAAATTTCATGTTTATTGTTTGGTATATTGATAAACTGGTATGGTAAGAAAGGCAGCATCTGTCCTTTTACTGACAGTGTTTTATCAATACCTAACAATTGGCCTGCTTTCCCACCTAAGCTAATTCAAAACAATGCTCAGAGATGAGAGGAGACTTGTTTCTGTTATAATGGCTTTCGTCAAATCTCGAAAAGACCACAGGGCCGGGCTGAGACTCAAGCTCACAAAGGATGAAATACAACGCCTGTACCTCACTGACTGAAAGTTCGGGGCTTAACGAAATTTATAAACCTTCGCTAGACAGCCCGCATAATTTCCCAAGGTCACGGGGTCAACGTACAGGTAAGTTAAATATTGTACCTTTGCCCTTGTTCAAAGCACTGCATTAAAACATTGGAAGGTTCGTTGCGGCATTTCATAATAACTCTAGTGTTTCTTCCCTAGTAAAGCCCAAAAAAATGCATGAAAAGGAGACTTGATCAATAGAAAGCCATAAATATTTTCTTCTCTGTATCTTGAACACAGAGTTTCTTCCATGTTTCTCAGAGACTATTTCCTCGATCAATATGTGACCAATGCAAAGAAAAACAGCCCGTAGTTGTAATGATTCACGTGTAGGAAATCTTAAACAATTAGCTCAATATCAAAAAGTGCAGATCAAGATCAGGCTGCACGAACGTGCACTCTGATCTTGATCTGCTCCTTTTTGCAAGGGGCCTCAGTGATCCAAATAACCAGAAAAGAAGGTGGTAGTTTGGATTAATCTCCGCATATTTCTTCTGCAAGTTGGGAGATGGGTAAACAGTGCAATGTGAATAGCTATGAAGGGTCAAACAGCGGTCAACACCGGTTTGTGTCCGTTATTGACTTTTCCTGTGTGTTACCCTTCTCCTGAATTATGCAGGTTTTATGGAGTGTCTATGATGTAAAGATTCGAAAAAACATTGGAAAATGACGTGGCAAAAGAAGAAAATTGCACATACTGAGCAATCTTTTTTATTGGCCTCAGTGTTTTCTGTTACGTCATGTATTTTATTTGTTACACTGAGATATTTTCAGAATTTTTCTCGTCAAATGTATAATTATGTCCTTGCAAAGGATAATTATGTTGTAGAAGACACGAAAAAGCAAATTATGGTACTTCTTGAAGTGGCTTTTCATTCTGACATTTGATTTTAAAGTGATAAGCTGGGCCCCCTTCGAACGCTTTGTCCCTGTCCTCCCACGCCAAAGATATTTTACCAAGAGAAAATCTGATATTCATGACGGGCGCACACATGTGATCATTAGTGTAAAGTTGTACGATAGATATAGGGTACGCGTATACTCAATTTAGACCAGTCCGAGGTGTCTGAACAAGATAGGCGCAACTAGGCCTTCCTTACAGCTTTTGGTTGTAGTGTTTGGGTAAAGCGGATTAGTCTTACCTGGGTATGTTATGTTTTTTTCCATAAATAGATAATTACTAGTACAAATTTCAGGAACAACAGATTACCGATATAATAATCATTTTTCTTTTCTAAAGAAATTTTGAACTTTCATATAAATAAAAGAAGTGTATTTTATTCGCGGAGGTTTTTGTTTTCCATTTTGTTCTTTCAAAAGCACTGAAGAGGATAAAGTATCCTTGTTCACCCTGGACGGATTCTTGCATTCAACATTAATTTTGCGTACCAGAAGTTTGTATCTATTGCAGTTTAACGCGGTTCTAACATCTTAGGTCATACTACAGCGGTCAGTGCTCCAACGCTTGTTTCCTGGCTTTCTTACACCGGTACTGACATAACTTTCCTTCTAAGCTACTGACTGCTTTTCTTACTTGCATTAGAGGTGAGAGGCGAAAAGAACATCAGAAGGAAAGTTTGCCTCAACCGGATATCGAAACCGCAACCACCATATCACAGATCAGAAACGCTTACCACTGAGCTACTCGGCCGGCCCGTACCAGAAGTATCATACAGGGTGTAATCCGAACAAGAACGAGACTATTTTTTTCTAGAAAAAGAACTAGATCTTGTCTTATCACGCAAGATTCGCCTTGTTCAATATCGTTGTATAAATTTGAGCTTCAGATTTTGTAGAGATTTATCCTGCGTAAGCGGCGATGGCATGAGAGTGTCCATCATTATAGGCAGGTTTAACTCTTTGTCAGAAGACAAAATCTTAGACTTGTCCAAACTGAAAGTATTTGCAAATAAATGTGACTCAAAAGGTTGAAGTTTGTTTGGGAAAGGGTAGTAAGCATTATCGGAAAAGGAGAAAATGCTAGTTACCAGTATTTTCTCCTTTTGCCACAATACTTGGACTGAAATGCTGTTTAAAATTGCAATATATAGTGAGGCGATTGTAAAGCCTTATTTTTTGAAATAAGGAATATCAACATGAAAATAGATTTTACATCGAATAATTGTGTAAATATTGTATCAAAAGAAGAAATTCCCCGTTACGAGCAATTTTTCCGATGCCAACAACGCTTTTGAAAAAAAATTGCTGTAAGACGAAGAAACGTGCATTTTCTGTCGGCGTTGGTTGACAAGGTTGGATCAAATGTCTGAACTCTGTTGACAATGGCATATGAATTGTTCACCTTTGTGATCTATTTTGAGCCATGCTCTGACAATGGGGGTTTAATGCAACTCTTTGATGCACTATATCAGGCAAGTCATCACATAATAATGTCCAAAAACTGACAGAATCCTGAGGTAGAATGGTCAGTGGAAACGTTAAAAAAAATAGCAAAAGCAAACAATTTCAAAGCGGATCAGCCTGTACGGACTGCGCAGGCTAACCTTCGTAGATACTTTTTGCAGATCCATTAAACCCAGTTTTCACAGAGCATGGTTCATTTATTGTTGAACGCGACGTTTTTAGACATAATGGTATGGAAAAAAAATAAATTGAAAAATAGCCTTGTGAGTAATTTACTGTTGTAGTCGAGTTGTGTTCCAAAGCCGCCAGTTGCGGTTCCTCCGAAGGACGTCTGTATGATGGAAAATGGTATGCTTTCTTAACCTGTCGCAAGGCATACTGATGATCCCTAGAAAACACACGAATCAGAGACTTATCGCTATCATAAAACCCCTAGAAATAATGTCGGATAAGGCCATAGTACAGCCTTGGACCTCTTCTTAGTCTTTTAAAGATGCCCAGCGTGTTATGCGCAACCTCTGATGTCTTTTGAAAACAGAAAAGCTTAAGATCTTCCTTCGTTCAGTCTGATCTGGGTCCATATTGCATGATATAAAATTGATGTTTGGGTTTTGAGTCGATAGACAATAGTCTCTTCCACTGATTATCGTATTTCGGCAGAGAAACAAGGTATGTTTCTTCTACCGGGATCCCGTTTCACTTAGATTTGCGCAAGAATTGTCTGTACCCTAAATGCTGAGTTATCCAACAAGGTAAATGACTATAGTTGTACCTACTCGTCAGCTTACAATCTCAATGTAATGAATTGTTACGGTTTCCATGGCAAACTATTCACCCTGAAAATCCAAGAACATCGCATACCGCGGAGAGAAAAAAAATCTCAGAATAATATAAGTCCCATTGTGTCTTATATCACTTTTACTGACATTTACTGTCTTTTGTACGTGATGTTTTAGTTATGCGTTTTTGTCTCACATCAGTTTCGTTCCACAAATCTGTCTGTTATAGGGCCAAGAATAGAAGGATTATCAGGAGTTTTGACCTATGACGGTACATGCAAGTTTAAGACATATTAAAATGTTTACTTAGTACAGAAAGGGTAAACGCGTGAACGAAAGAGAAATTAACTATTTAGCAAGTTTACAAATCGTTACTGGGTAAAAAAAAAGAAAGTGTTTGCAACAAGCATTGCTCCAGTTCTCAAAATAATTCTCCATAACATATAACTACTAGAGCACAACAAAGTCCTAATTGTACACTGAGGTTTTATTAGGCTATGATATTTCCATTCTTTACCAAAATTTTTATTGTTCTCATGTCTACTCATATATCTTTTCCCAATGAGATAGATCAGATGAGTGCCAGTACTATAGGTTTTGATAACCAATAAAATGATAGCAGTTAGCATATCGGAACTTCCATAAACCTCTATACTTGTCCTAGTTACTCTCTTGGAAGTTTAACTGTTTACCAAACGAGGAAAGGGTTAGGCCAGAATTAATTTTACCAACGACAAATTAAAACTGGCTCTAGTTATTAAATTTGAGCCATGCTCTGTGAAAATGGGGCTTAGTGCACCTGCAAAAAGTATCGACCAATGTCAGCCTGCGCAGTCCGAAACTTTTTGCAATTAGTCAATTTTCTGCTTGTGGAAGGACCATTATATCTCCATATTCAGTCGGTTGCTAGACTACATGAATTTATTGATTCATAAGCATGTGATGACTTGCTTGGTATAATGCATCACGTAGATGCATTAAGCCATCTTTTGCCAAAGCATGGCTCATTTGTTTTTTGACAGGGTAGAAAACATTGTGCACAAAGAATGTTTTTAAATGCCCTCTTCCTTTAATGTTTTGGGTTATTTGCAAAAGGACTCAAGGACTATAAATTGTAGACAATTGTAGACACTTGATTATAAGATCCACTAGTCAATTTTTTACTCTTTATATGGAATTTACCAATCATGGTGTCTTCTTTTAAAAAGGCGTGTTTTGCCTTTTACGAGTGAATGAATGGGACACGTTCTGGTTGTAAACCGGAACCGGATTTTCCTGACCTTTTTCGTTAAGGATAGGGCACCCTAATGGGACTCTAGTTACATCGCCTTTCATCTCAAAAAAAAACGTACGGATTCGGCTAAGACTCGGGTAATCCGTATTCGATCGGCCGATACACGCTGGTTCCCCGCATCGATTACGGATTAGCCGGGTCTTAGCCGAATCCGTACGATTTTGGCGATGAGGGTGCCCTATCCTTAAATACTTTCGGCAAAACCAAACCGATCTTTAATCAGGTGGCGGCTTTGCGATTTGTCAAAGTAGCTCTGAGATATTCTGGACCAACATACTAATTATGAAGTAGACTAATAAAAATAAACGTGTATCGTCGTGTTCTTCCTTTCTCCTTGTCGCACGCTGTTTTCAAACACCTTTTTTTCCAATTCTGGATCGTTTTGAGTTAAGGTGTCGAAGTAAATTGCTAGTGTGTTTTAAGCACCATTTTCCTACCATGATTGCACATTTCGTTAAAAGAAAAAATGAATCCAGGAAAAAAGACTGAAAAAATTATGTCTAAATTTGATCTTACTTTCGTAACGAAACACCAGTATTCTGTGAAATCAAAACGGTTTCCATGGAAACCGCAATTGTTTTTAAAGATTTATGCGAGAGCGCGTGCTTAATGCCATGAATGGCTTTTTTTGTGGCATTTGTCGAAGACAATGCCACTACGAGATCAATAATAAATGTTCAATATTGAATTTTGAAGACCATGTATGGTATTTTGTCCAAAACCGAAGGAAGTAAACCCAATTAAACTCAGTTTTTCAAGACAAATGAGTTTTTCAATAGCACTCAGATATATAATTGGAAATGGCGTATTGAAATAAACTGCAAAAGGCTATCGATCGTGGAAATACTTCTTTTTGAGTAAAAATAGCTTCACCTCTTCATAGCCTTCTATTGGCGCAATGATATGCACAAAATTTGTCTTCAGACCGCTTTGCTTCCGGGGTTGTTCGTTCCAAAACCAGTTCGTCCCTGGGCTTGTTCGTCCCATGATTGCACGCTACTCATTTGATTGTGCATGAATATTTACAGGAAGAAAACTTTATTGTAATGTTGGGAATTAGGTCCTGACGGCCAAAGATATCTCAAAATCATAGTATTCAGGTATAAACTTAATTGAATTCAATATATTTACATGGCTTCTCTCTCTACCCATCGTGCATCCTTCCGTCAAGGGATGTTACTCCTGACTCCTCTTGAAAGATCAAAGGGAGACCACCAATACACAAATAACGCAAACTTAGGCACCAATAATCTCCCTTTAACCAAAGAGACGTATTAATTTGCTTAGGAGGTTGATTTTCAAGTTAATATTTAAATAATATTTCTCTTTTTTTTTTTTTTAGCTCACCTGAGCACGAAGTGCTAAGGTGAGGTATTGTGATCGGTCATTGTCCCGCGTCCATCTGTCCGTCTGTCCACAATTCCTTTAAACATCTTCTCCTCCTAAATCTCTGGGCCAATCTTGGTGAAATTTGGCAGGGATGTTCCTTGGGTGAAGGTCTACCAAAGTTGTTCAAGAGATTGAATTCCACCCTTAACTCTGGTTGCTATGGCAACAGAAAGGAAAAAAATAGCAAAATCTTTGAAAATCTTCTTCTCTGACATTAGAAGGCGTAGAGCTTTGATATTTGGTATGTAGCATCTCCTAGTGGACCTCTACCAAGTTTGTTCATATGATGCCCCTGGGGTTAAAACTGGCCCCGCCTCGGGGTCAGAAGTTCGAACATAGGAACTAAGAAAGAAAACTTTAAATTTCTTCTTCTCTGAAACTGGAAGGCATGGAGCTGTGGTATTTGGCATCTAGCATCTCCTAGTGGACCTCTACCAATTTTGTTCATATGATGCCCCTTGGGTCAAAACTGGCCCCGCCCCAGGGGGTCACAATTTCGAACATAGGAACAAAGGAGGAAAACTTCTTCTTCCCTAAAACTGGAAGGTGTGTAGCTTTGATATTTGGTATGTAGCAATTCCTAGTGGACCTCTACCAAGTTTGTTCAATGATGCCGCTGGGTTAAAAACTGGCCCTGCCCCGGGGGTCACAAGTTCGAACAAAGGAACAAAGAAGGAAAACTTTAAAATTCTTCTTTTCTAAAACTGGAAAGCATAGAGCTTTGTTATTTGGTATGTAGTGAACCTGTTCTAAGTTTGTTAGCCCACCTGAGCACAACGTGTTCAGTCAGTTCAAAATTGGGTCACCTGGGGTCATAAACTAGGTCTCAAGGTTAAATTAAACTAATACTTTGTGGGCACTCTAGAGGCCATATTTTTTGCTCAATTGACTTGAAAATTGGTCAGAATGTTTGTCTTGATGAAATATTAGGTGAGTTTGGAATTGGGTCACCTGGGGTCATGAACTAGGTCACTTGGTAAATTTAAGAAATACCTTGTGGGCACTCTAGAGGCCACATTTATTGCTGAATTAACTTGAAAACTATTCAGAATGTTTGTCTTGATAAATGTTTTGACGAGTTCTAAATTGGGTCACATCGGGTGATAAACTAGGTCACTAGGTCAACTTCAGGAAATTCCTTGTGGACGCTCCAGAGGCCACATTTTAAGCTCAATCGACCAGACAATTGGTCAGAAATTGAATTACGCATGTGGAGTGAATTTCGCCTATTGACTCAGGTGAGCGATCCAGGGCCATCATGGCCCTCCTGTTTTCAAATTATTAAATCTACACAGTGGCTTCCTTGACAAATGCCACATCAGCGTTCTCAACGCTTTGATTTCTTTAGGTATATGTGAAAAAATCTGCTTGTGACTGAGCACAAAATTACAAATTTCCTCTTGTATTTAGGCATGTTCTTAAAACAAATCGGCGTCGCTGTGGAAAAAGGGAGTTTGATACATATTTGTAATGTATTTTACCGACCAAGTCGTCGCCTATGCCTTTTCTATAACAAAAACCGACTAATTCGTGAGTTACAATGGGCCTTTGCTGCACAGAAAATTTACCGAAAGCAAACAGTTCCGATTCAGGTCAGCCTGTGCGGACTGCGCAAGCTGACCTAGTCGATCCTTATTGCAAATGTAGTTATCTAAGAGGATGACTCAACTTCCTCGCATGCTGTACTAGACCCACTAGAAACTATCACACATTACACGAAAGACAAACATTTGACAGTGAAAATGAAGTAGCCGTTTCATAAGCATGTAAACATGCCGGATGCCTTTGACTCGTTCAGCGCCTAATAAACCCAGCAAATATTCAAGTTCAATTTAGACTAAAACTCCTAACGACTTATATATAACGGCTGCTGTGGTCCGAAGTGTTTTTTTTTTTTTTTTTTAAAGAGGACATTGTAGATCAAAGATCAGACTGCAGTCTAATTTTGATCTACTATGACCGCAAGGGCAACTACAGTTGTGAAAGGCGCTTTAAAATTTAACGCAGACTTTTTGCTGTGGTACTCTGGAAATAGCTGAAGGCGCTATGGCTAACCGAGACTTAGGCCTAATCATGTCTTAAGCCACTAAGAATGTATTTTGTAGACGGTGTACTTTGGACCAAAACAATGCTGCACATTCGTGTATTCTCCGCCCATCTAACAATAGTTTTTAGCTCCACTAGCCGAAGGCCAGCGGGCTTATGCCATGACTTGGTGCCCGTCGTGCGTCCGTCTGTGCGTCCGTCCGTCCGTGTGCGCGTTAACTTCAAACATCTGATTCTCTTTAGAATTCCTTCAAAGAATTTGATTTCAATAAAAACTCTGGTTGCCATGGCAACAAAACTGAAAAATATTGAAAATCTATAAAAATCTTTTGGTCTGAAACCATAAGGCATGAAGCTACCAAATTTGGCACAAAGTTTCATCTGAAAGACCTCTACCAAATTCCTTGAATTTATAGTCCCGGGGTCAAAATTGGCCCCGCCTCGGGGGTCAGAAGTTTTACATGTGTTTATAAAGTGAAAATATTAAGTCTTCTTGTTCCAAACGATAACGCATATGGCTACCAAATTTGGTAGATAAAATACTGGTAAAAGGAGGAAATTGCCCCTACAGCTTTATCTAATGGACTTCTACTAAGATTCTTCAAATTGTAGCCCTGGGTTCAAAATAGGCCCTGTCCGGGGGGGGGGGGGGGTTATAACTTTTACACTGGCTTATATAGTGAAAACTTTAAAAATCTTCTTGTTCCTAACCGTAAGGCCGAACGCTGCAAGATTTTACACGTGGCTTTATCTCGTGGGCCTCTACCAGGATTGTTCAGATTATAGCTCTTGGGTCAAATTAGGTCCTGCTCGGGCAGTCACAAGTTATACATGGGTTTATGTAGTGAAAACTTTAAAAATCTTCTTATTCCTAAACATTTTCTTGTTACAAACCACATTGCCTAGGGCTACCAGATTTGGCACGTACATTTATCTAGAGAACCTCTTCCAAGATTGTTCAAATTATAGCCCTTGGGTCAAAATTGGCTCTGCCCCACCCTACAGTCACAGGTTTTACAAGCTTATATAGAGGCTTATATAGGCACCCAGCGTTGGACCTCTACCAGGATTCAAGTAATTATAGCTCTGGGGTCAAAAAAGGCCTAAGCTGGGGGTCACAACTTTCACAGAGCTTTCATAGAGAAAACTTTGAAAATCTGCCCTTTTGTTATAAATCTCCTTCCCATCTAATGAAAATAAACTGTCAGTATCTTAATTCCGTGGAAATCGACAATTCTATATATTCGACATGATATAGGTTAACCTTTCCCCAAACGATCCATTGTGTTAACGACCATAGGAGAGAAGACGTTTGAATATACTGTCGGAGATGTAGAAAATGCTGAAAACCAACGTTTTCAGCTCTCCCCAACATAACCCGTATCATTTGATAGATTAGTTGTCTCCACGTTCTTCAAATTTTGACCCGTACAAAATTTTGTCGCCTGGTTAAGATTTGAAGAAGATGGATGGAGTGGCTTTCTAGCCTCGTACACATGTAGGTCATGTGGTAAAAGATACGGGCCATGTTTGCTCGAATATTTAGCACTGGTTGTAACATATACTTAACCCTTAGCGCGACTCACTGACCTTTTGCAGACAGTGTAGATCAAGATCAGACTGCACAGAACGTGCAGTCTGATCTTTGATCTACACTGTCTGATAAGGACATATTTCCCCGAAAAAAATTTTTGAAAAAGCAAAATTTTGGCTTTTAATATCGGCTTAAAATTTTTATTTCATTTATTTAGCAGGATAAGGGTTAATAGTAACGATACTTATCCTAGTTCTTTACTAGACGACACTTTTTAGACTCTTCCAAATTGAAAGCACTTGCAGACGATGAACTACACATGGCACAAATGATTGGATATATTTTTCTAGCGTAGGAAGTATTGTCGGAAAAGGAACAATTGGTTTCCTGTTTCACTGCAACGTTTTCGTGGTGTTTTCCTGCGGTATTGTGAAAGCTTGTGATCGTTTTGCATAGGGTTTAACTCGACCAGGCATTGTAATTGAAGACATATCCAGGGCGACGCAATCTGTCAGCGATATACAATCATAATTTAAGATTTTCTTTCATAACCCAACAGTTTATTTTATCCATTTGAAAGGCTTGAAAATTTACATATTGCCTTGTTAAATTCAAGGGGTTTAAATGACCCCAATTTGACAAAGTCCTGAGAAAACCCTGATTATTGATCATCATGTCCGCTTGGACGTAAAAGTCTGCCAAGAAATTGTGACTATTAATCCTTTCATTGCCATAGGCGAGAATAGGGGCTTTTGCAGACGGCATAGACCGAGATCAGAATGCACAGAACGTGCATTCTGATCTTGAATCTATACCGTCCGCTTACTTAGTCAAGCTTTTTAGATAAAATTCTTTCTGAGAGTCAGTAGATTGTATTTTCAGGCGTCGGTAAAATTTATAGTATTTGGCGCCAAACTAACTGAAGCAAAATTACTAATTTTGAGCAACTTCTCCAGGTGTTACAATGTTTTTAAGAGGTTAGTAAAGCTGCTACAGAAAAGAAACGGCTAATGCCACCTCAACAGACTCTCTCTATTGATCTTTAAGTACCGGTATAGACGTCTCCATTTGACATAGTTTTTACGATCACTGACAATGAATAATGGTTATCCGGTTTTCTGACCTACTCCTGATTCCTGATACTCACAATACCATATCTGATAGTGTTCATTCCTTGTGAAAAAGGCGAATGGTCGCGGGAGAGGGAGGCGGTGGGAAGGAAGGAAGAAGGAATGAAGGAAGAATGAAGGAAGGAAGGAAGAAATTTTAAAAGAAGGAAAATAGTAAACAAAAGAAAGAGTGACTGGCAGGTTTTAACCTAGTTTTGAAATTAATTTCTCTGCCCGTTACTAAAACTGGGACCGACGGTACAATTGTCATCTTTACAATAATTTCTATACTTTTTTATACTATGATTTAAAATGAAATGCATTTTAACACCCGCTTTATTTACTTTTGGCAGCAATTGTTACTTTAATGCACGATAAAAGTTAGTGGAGGAAAAACCTTTGGTAATACGAGTAAAACAATACATATTTGAAGCCGTCACTTCATATTGGAACAATTGTGTATGCAACACTGAAATTAATTGCATTTTGGCCGAATGAACTGTAATCCGTGCGAACCTAATGGTATACTTCAACTCGTATTGAGATGACGAATATCCCGCAAATATTGATTTAGAACTACCCATACCCACCTTCTGTGCAGTCTGACCTTGATCTTTGCTGTCCACAAAAGCCCCTGTTTCGCCTATGGCACATACAGAGCTAAGATAACTTGTTGGACCCTTACAGCACTGAATTGATGGAATGAACGTTTTCAATTCGGAAAAACGTCAGAAATATTGTTACATGTATTTCAAGGTTGATTTGGTCAGAATATGTAACGAAGTAGCGGAAGATGCAGACTGCACTTTCCGTGCAGTCTGATCTTGATCTACATTGTCAAGAAAAACAGTTTAAGTTAGTTTCAGCGCTTCATGGATTAAGATTTTCAAGGGCGAAAGTTATGCTGATATAAAGGTATCTCTTTATATTTACAGACGGTCATGACGAAAACTGATCTACATATCCTGGTCTGTGGAGGTGGCAATGGAGCCCACACTCTGGCAGCAACAGCTGCGGCCATGGAAGGAATCGAAGTGAATGTGATGACATTGTTCGCTGATGAAGCAGAACGCTGGGCCAATAAGCTGGGCGATGACAGTATCCTGGTTGACATATGTAACAACGATGGCTCCAGCGGAGAACAACGAGGCAAGCCGAAGGTGATCACGAAAGACCCTGCTGTAGCAATGGAAGGAGTCGATGGTATATTCTTCGTTGTTCCTGCGTTTGCCCATCAGCAATACTTCGATACTATTGCTCCATATATCAAACCAAACACTGTGATTGTCGGAATGCCAGGACAAGCCGGGTTCGAGTTCCAAGCGCTTAGTAGTTTGAAAGACCACGCTTCACAGTGTGCAATCATCAGCTTAGAATCTTTACCATGGGCATGTAGAATTCTTGACTTCGCAAAGAAGGTTCAGATTCTGGGATATAAGGAAACATTAGGAGCATCGCTTATCGCGGGCAAAGGTAATTATAAGTTGCCGCCGCTCGACCTGGCTCAAAAAGTTCTTGGGAGTAAACCAGTCCTGAAGCAAACACAAAACTACATCGCTGTGAACCTAATGGCAAAATCCATTATTCATCCACCCCTTATGTATGGCCGATGGAGTGAGTGGGACGGAAAGCCGTTGCAAGAGGCACCACTCTTCTATCAAGGAATCAATGATAAGGAAGCGGCTCTTCTGTCCAAAGTCAGCGATGAAATTCTTGATACTGCAAAGGAGATTCACCGTCAACGCCCAGATCTGGACATGTCGGATGTCATCCACATCTTTGATTGGTACAAGATCTACTACCGTGATCAGATCACGGATGGCACCAGTTTGAAAACATGTATGGCGACTAACAAGGCTTACAACGGTCTCATATATCCAATGAAGAAAACTGAAGGTGGACTGGTTCCCGATTTTAACTACAGATACACTTCGGAAGACATTCCATTTGGACTAGTTGTCATGAAGGGTATTGCTGAATGTGCTGGTGTTAAGACACCAACAATGAACACGATCATTCAGTGGGCCCAGTCCAAGCTTGGTAAGGAATATATAGTTGGTACCGAACTGAAAGGGGCTGATATCAAGGAATCGAGAGCGCCTCAGGCATACGGATTTAAAACATTGGCAGATCTTTTCAAATAAGACTTGCAAATACAAGCGTTTCTACATCAGAGTAAAGTGTAAATGGATGGTGAGAAAGGCATGTTTCAAGCGGTGGTTATAAAAATCCGAAATTTGTCAAGTGAATGTAAAGTTTCTTTTTCGACATCTTTTTTTAAGCGACGGTATTTTGAGAGCAAGAAGGTGTATACCCAGCAAGCTTTCCGAATAAACACTACTTCTTTATTCCAAGACCAGCCTGTTAATTAGCTGATACAGAAGGTCACTGCCAACCAAAAGATCTGTCTTTGAATATACGTGTATATAGAATTGTTTAGCTACATATTTGAAAATGCTTGTAATCTGATTTTGACCGCCTGCCTTATCCTGTGGGCTGGCAACAAATCTCTTTACCTTAGTTGGTCTGTGTGAGATGTTTGGAAGATGACGACTATTGTTGACAGTGTTCAAGATATTCATCTTCCATTAGGGCGTTCTGTGTACAGACAGTCGTTTACTATGGTTCCTTTCCTAAAGAAATGGTAGCAACAGTTAGATAGAGGATATTTGTATTTTTCGGTGAAAGATCGAAATTTATTTCATCTCGTGAACATCATCGGTAATATTTTCACTCGTGGCGCCACTCGTGAAAATATTACCGATGGTGTTCACGAGATGAAATAAATTTCGATCTTTCACCGAAAAATACAAATATTCTATTTATTTCATGCTTTTAACCCTTTCTGGGAGAAACTTTATCAAGATCCAGTACAGTTCTTTTCATTTATTCCCCGTGGCGTACCCCCTCCACATAGCAACGCATTACAATATTAAGTCAAGCGCGGGAAGTGTAAGGTAAATGACGTCATATTTCAATCTCGGTTGTGAGTCATGCGCATTTTACCTAGGTAACTAGAATATAAAAATCGGTATTTTCACTGGTCGTACCCGTGGAATATCGAAAAATAGTTTCACTGCTATTTCTCGATATCCTACCGGAAAGCATGAAATAATGCAAGATATGTTGTAACTGAATTTAATATACGCAAGCATTAATCTTAATCTTTGACAGTACTGATGAAACGGATTTCCATCTTTTACTCTTCCCTTTCCTAGGTGACTCGAGGCTGTTGCAGCAATTTATATTCTCATACCGTTACAAAATATTCGTTACTAGTAGAATGCAGCAACAGTAGGCTGACCTTGGCTGAAACTCTTTGCTAAAGATGAATTTTCTAGAATGTCAAAGGGCCATTATATTACATGAATCAGCGGGCTTTAGGCAAAATTGATTCATTTTTTGCTACCCTACCTGCTTGATATATGCATTACGAAAATTCGTAAAAATATTTTTCACATCACACCGCTGTTTCTCCCCTGATTGTAACCTATGAAGAAGTTTTAGTTTAACTTTATACGTTTCAGTGGCATTCCCTATAATTGTCTGTAATCTTATCCGATATTTGTATTTTTAACCTTTGTATAAAACTCGCTGTATACACGATAGAACGTATTGTTTTAGAGTGTTGTATTCGTTTTAATTCCACATTTTCTGCAACCTTCTTAGTATGCTACTACAGAAAAATCTTTTTATTCGGGGTTGAAAGGTACGTAACTATTTTCACCCGTCGCAATGAGTCAAATATTATATAAAATCTAAGCAACGGGCGCTGAGATAAGGGATAATTAGACAGAAAAAGCATGCCTTGCTCAGGATATCCGCCGTCCATGAATGGGACGAGTGGCAAACCCCTGCAACCGGGGAACATTTCCATTACAAAGTCAAGGTTCAAACCTAAAGAAATTTTCGTTCACCAGAGTGTTTTCTCATTTTCATATCTTGATACATCATCAGTCTAGACATTGTAACTCCTTTTTCGTTGGGACTTTCATCAAAATCCAGTACAGTTGTCTTTGATAATTCCTCGTGACTTATCCCCCTCCTACATATGAATGCAGTACAATAGGAATGCATTTACCAGTTCACAAAGAAAACAGTTCGTTGGTATAAACCAGAACTACGACAGAATTGTGTTTTAATCAATTTGAGAGAAAATCACGTATACAGTGAATTATTTAAAAAAGACAAAAATCCATTTTTAAATTGACCTTGTTTTAATCTTTAATCTTCTGATTGCCAAATATATCCTTCCGCGTTAGTGTCGTTAGTGTGCGCCATTTACTTACATTTGTAGTGACACATCAAATCAACAAAACTCATAAACCTGAATTTAAGAGGATTTAAAAACATTTTGAAAAAAAGGGATTTTTATTGGATTTTTGGATTTCATCACTGTCTGAAATAGATCGTTTAAAACGTGACCCATTGATGCGTTTGAAAGGCCGAAGTTACAAACATGGTGCAAGAATCTATGTACTTCCATACTGGTTGCTATGAAATCGGTTAATTTCACAGGTCGTAACCATGAATTATCAAACCAAAATCCACCATTATTATCCGATAAATTCCCAAAAAGCATGATTTTTTTTTTTTCCCAATCGAAAACTCCTCAAAACGCAGGCTATCTATGACGACAAGTTGGGGATTTTGCTACTAGAATTCGAATTTTGTAACTAAGTAAAAACATTCTGTTCCAGTGTTTTGTAACCTGTCATTTTACTGGTTCCGCAAAGTGTCATCTCGGAAGCAATGAAACGCTTTTGAAATTCATTAGAACTAGATTCTGTCACTAAGGTTTCCCGCGGGTACATAAATAGATTGTATTGAAAGTGGCGATGGCTCTTATATAGCATTTACAAAAATTTAGACTTTTCTAACTGGACAGTATTTGCAGGTTCTGCATTGCCTGCCTGAAAGACAATCCACGTTTCAAGCATGGTTAGCGGGGATCGAAACCGAATTTCTTAGCTACAAATTCATTGCCATAAACAACAGCTAGGGTTGATGTATGAGAAAGGCTGAAATTTCCAAGTTCGTGTAAAGGGTAAATGCTATCAATTTCGAAATATTTTCAAATGGTTTAACCGTATACTGTACATATAAGACTTTTTACTCCCCTATAATGGACAGCTTACCCAAAAGTGGGCAGTGTGAAGCGTGTAACGTGCAAAATTTGCTGCTTTTCTAAATATGTTCCTAAAACTGTCACAATACAGCCCTTTCCATAATTATCGTCAAGTATAATTAAACCATGCTCGGACAAAAATGGGCTAAATGCATATATGTGATGATTTTATCAAGCAAGTCATCACATAATTATGATCTATAAAATCCATTTGTCCAAAAAACTAGCTGAATCCTGAGGTAGAATGGTATTGGACGTGCAGAAAATTTACCGAAAGCAAAGAGTTTTGACCCAGATTAGCCTCCGTAGGCTGATCTGGGTCGATATTTTTTGCAGATGCATCGATCCCCCTTTTCACAGAGCATGGCTCAGTGTGACTTGTTTTTAACTTTTGGTAGGTAGGTGCATGTATATAATAGCCTGTAAATATTAGGCAGTATACGACACCCTTGTGAATAGAAAAGATTGAGATATAACGGACATCCAGTCTAATCCTTGAAAACTACACCTCGTATCAGTTTTCCGACACGATCTGGTCAATTCAGCCTTGAAATGACAATAGTTCTTTTCTGACTAAAAATGCAGAGGTTACTTTTGGCGTCTACAATTTAATATTTTTTGTAGATGGTATTTTTAGACCTACCAAAATTATTATCATTTATGGGGAGGACAAACATTTGATGAGAAATGAAAATATTATTTTCGTCCGTATCTAAACACTGTTGGAAAAAGAGCAAATGCTTGTTACAAGCTTTTCAAAGCTGTTTTAATCAGTGGCGTTAAATGACAATTTCGACTTTAATGGATAACCCGAATATAATAATTGGCCTGCAACACGCGAAAAGGGGTATTCGTACATTTGCGTAGTGTCGTCTCGGATCAGCCTGCGCAGTCCGCGCAGGCTAATCCGAGACGACACTTTATGACTACATTACGTTTTGTGCTACAGTAGACTTGCGCAAAACATAAAACGGAAATTATCAGATTCGGATCAGTCTGCGCGGACTACGTAGGCTGATGCGGGACGACACTTTACGCAAATGTCCGAATGCCACTTTTAGCGTGTTGCAGGCCATATTTCAACAGAGGTTAAAACATCACCCATTTACATATAGGCCTATACACACACCCAATACAGATGACCTGATGACCTTGGGGCGACAGGACCAAACATGTGTCAACAAAAGGTGTTCAGATACAATGATAGCCAGGCTATAACTATTCACTTGGCGACAGAGTTTTAGAATTGTCCAAAATTTAAAGCATTCACAAGCAACATGCTGAATGTCAGTCAATAGATAGCAAACGTAGACAACATTGTGGGGGAAAAATGAAGCTACACCGGCAACCATCATAATTATCCTGCTTCTCGCACGATGTTTCAAAATGCTATTTTCTTCCAGGTCATAAGAAAACGAGATTGTTCGGAAAAGGGTCAATACTCCACAAAACGATATCACATTTTTCCGACCTAAGGGGAAAAAAAGTTTTGAAAACAATTTTGAATTAAGAGAAAGTAATAGTTACAAGTATTTTCTTATTCTTCGCCAATGTTTTCTACTCTTTCAAGGCTAAATTAAGTCACTTGAGCCATATACGTCGTACAATTTGTCGTCTGCGAATGTTTTCAATCTGGACAAGTCTAAAATCTTCTCAAAAAGCAAAGAGTCTTATTGAGCGAGCCTTGACCTGGGTCTTTTGAACTTTGTTAAACTTTGTCGATTTTTGTTTAGCTACATCATGGATATCACCTCCTTTGTTTATACACTAGAACAGTCCTGTAAAGACCCTTAATGGCTCTTTAAATACCTCTTGAACAGAATTTCTGCAACGTCATCGTAAAATGTTGATTGATTGATTAGATGTTGAATT
This sequence comes from Hippopus hippopus, assembly GCA_946811185.2. NCBI lineage: Eukaryota > Metazoa > Mollusca > Bivalvia > Cardiida > Cardiidae > Hippopus > Hippopus hippopus. Next base: position 36,947,605 of record OX328099.1, on the reverse strand, counting down.
AGGCCGCTTTCAACAGTATTTTAGTCGTATCACGGCTAAAACTCGCATATTCATGTATTTCCTGGGCTTCACCAGTACTGCCCGCCCGGGTGGCTCAGTGGTGAGCGTGTCGGACTCATGACGTGGTGGTTGTGAGCTCGATACCCGGTTGAGGCGAACTTTCTTTCCGGCGTATTTTCGCCTCTCACCTCTGCTGAAGCATGTGAGAAAAGTAGTCGGTGGCTTTGGAAAGAAAGTTGTGTTAGTACTGGTGTGAGAAAGCCAGTCACCGACCGCCATGATATGACCTTAGCTGTTAAAGTGGCGTTAAACCCCAATACAACCAACCAACCAACCAATTCACCAGTACTAGGCTAGGGCTCTGTTCAAGTGTCTCGCCCAAGGACACTCCAACAAAAAAAAACCCAGTGGATCCAGTGATGCTCGAACCCGGGACGAGTCCTACAGTTTTCCACTGAGCCACGCAGGATCCCTATTGGGTTATAAGGGTAACTCTTACAGAGTCAATGAATTATCAATTTGTATAAGAAAAAGATCATACGCTATCATATTCATATGTGCCATGCTCTGTGAAAAGGGGGGCTTAATGCATCTGCGAAAAGTATCGACCCAGGTCAGCCTGCGCAGTCCGCGCAAGCTGATCTGGGCCGAAACTTTTCGCTATTGGTCAATTTTCTGTATGTCAAAGGACCACTCTTCCTCGAGATTCAGTCATTCATTAGACTACATGGATTTTATGGATCCCTAATTATGTGATGACTTGCTTGGTATGATGGATTACGGAGATGCATTAAGCCCCCTTTTGCCAGAACATGACTCATATTCATTTGCTCTGGTGTGGATATTAGTGATCGTCACAGGTTGTCGATTAGCGGCAGCAACGCTTGTATATTGATGTCATAATTGAGCCCGCGCTTAGTACTGCAGAGGCCCGCCGAATAATCATGTCCACATTTCTTACCAATTGCAAATAACCCATAAGCTGCTAAGCGCGACTCGCTGACCTTTTGCAGACAGTGTAGATCAAGATCAGACTGCACAGAATGTGCAGTCTGATCTTGAATCTGCACTGTCCGGTAAGGAGATGTCTTTCCCAAAAGAACACCTTTGAAAATAGCGAAATTTGGATTTTTACAGTCGGCTTGAAAGTAAGTTTCATTTCATTTATTAAGCAGGATTTGGGTTAATATTTATTCATTCGAGTATATCAGTACCAAGAAGTAGGTCAAAAGCCAGCGTATCCATCTACGCCGAGAAAAGTTGCCTGCAAGTGATAATCCTTTTAGCCCCATAAACGAAAGCTGGAGCTTTTGGGCATGGCATAGATCAAGAATTAGCTTGCACAGAATGTGCAATGTGATCTTTGATCTATACCATCCAATTGTTTAGACAAAAGATGTAAGATAAAAACCCTGATGAGTTTCAGTGGCTTATACTTTCAGCCATCGAAAGAGGTGGAGTTATATATTTGATTCTGAAAGTTTGTATTGGAGTTTAACGCCATTTTAACAGCTTAGGTCATATCATGGCGGTCAGTGACGCACCCATGTGTTCCCTGAAAGATTAATGATCTAATGACAACATCGTATGTGCAAAAGAATTTATCTTGCCCTGGCTGAAGGCCAGCGAGCTTGTAAATTGTGACATTGAAATAAGAGCCGAGACAGTAGCAACTGCTGTACGCCGCCTTTTCATAAGGCCTAACTACAAGACTAGCGCCACAAGTCGTGTCATTATGGCCCGAGTCATTATTGCTAGGCAACAACTATATGACGCCTCTCCAAAAGACATAACTACAACACTAGCTTTACAAGCGGTGACATAGGAACTGAGTCACCATTGTTTTGAAACTGCTCTATTCCGCCTCTTCAATAGACCATCTACAAGACTAGCTTCACAAGCAACGACATAAAGACGTGTCACTTTTGCTATGTCACACTGTCCTGCGCTGCCTCTTCCTGATTCATAGCTACAAGACTAGCTCCATAAGCTATGATTTCAGGACCGAATCGGTATTACCAAACAATTGCTCTACTCCATCTTCCCAGAAGATATATAACTGTCAGATTAGTTCCATTTATATAAGCGGTTCATTGTACTCAAAAGTAGTTCTTCATAAGTACATTTCAGACATGTCCTTTATGTTTCATAATACAACAGTGCAGCAGAAGTACTTGATATCAAATTTTCCACTGGACAGTAGAAAATTTGATATCAAGTACTTCTGCTGCACTGTTGTGTTATGAAACATAAAGGACATGTCTGAAATGTGCATCTGAAGTTGATTATATTTTCAGAGAATGAGTACATTTTGGGTATTCATTTCAGTACTATTTTTTTGTGTGTGACCTTGCAAAGAAACATGGTCTATCGCCAGATACGGCCATGACTCACAGTAATTTTCAGAGGAAAGATGTGTTTGAGGAAAATGGCAAATAAAATTCATTGCTCGTGATGCCATTTTTAGCATCTTTTGTGGAGAACATACTTGCATTTGATAGAAAATCTGCAAAACTGCCGCTGCGTTCCAGGCAGTCGAAGATTTTTTCTCTGTTTTCAACTAGCAAGAAGAGCCCCCCCCCCCCCCCCCCCCCCCCCACGGGTTACCGGGAAGGGAGACAACCGTATCAAGAGATTCAGTTGTGATTTCTAATTATATCCCTTCCCATTATCACACTCCATCTCTGCATCCTTGATATCTTTTTGTTCGAACGGACTACTCGTGCGTGTCAGCCGAATACCTTTTATTTTTGTCTAAAATTTTGTCACGTGAAGTACAGCACTCTTTTTTCAATATCTCTGCCAACGGCCTTTTTATCAAGAGAGAAAAACGTGATCTGTTCAAACTATAGGCTTACGCCACTCCCCATGTTCGCACAGACACTGGACTGCATTTCCCGCGACATTATATCTCATTGTAAAATTTTGTCTTCTGGAAAAGGTCATTTCTAATTAATACATTTTACTTTTCTTTCTGGAAAATTATTTTGTTTACCATTATGTGTTCTGCATTTCCGGATTTTCCGTACCATAATCGTGATAATGTCCAAATGGAAAGTAACTGCAGACGACATTATTTAATGTGGTTTAAATGATTGGTTAGAAAACATTTTGAGGAAAGGAGAAAATGCTGGTAACCAGCATTTTCTCATTTTCCCTCAATGTTTTAATAGGTTTTTTCTTTCAGATCGTTTACACTCGGAATTTTAATAATTGATTTCCGATTACATTTTCTTTTTTCATTTATAACTTTTTCTTCATAAAAAAACAATTATGATTTTTCTTAATGTGGAAACAATCTGGGATAAGAAAGATTAAAAAAGAATTCCACTTAAATGAAAAAAAACATGAAATGGTTTTAATTAAAAATACAGTGGTGGAACAAATAATCTTATCTAAATTGGTTTTGTTATAATAATAATAATTCCCTTACAAGGGAAAGTCAAGACAATATTGCACTCATTTATGCAATCACGCGCGGCAGAGAATCAATCACGCGCGGCAGAGATATCCCTGTAAAAATAATGCTGTCACTGTTCGATGCTTTTGTTGCACCAATCCTTATCTATTCTTGTGAAGTTTGGGGTTTCATAAGGTCCGATATGCTAGAGAGAGTCCACCGCAAATTTCTCAAATTGATTTTAGGAGTCAAACAATCCACCAGCAACAGCGCCATCTACGGTGAGTTAGGTAGAATTCCTTTAATTATAAATACGAAAATTCAAATTGTCAAATATTTTCTAAAAATGCACAACTCTAAGTCGGATAACTGTATTCTCCAAGCTGTCTTTAATACAATGCAAAATGAAATAGAATCGAATTGCAATACAATGAACTGGACAAACAAAGTCAAGTATTTGTTAGATAACTGCGGATTCCATGATGTATGGTTATTCCCAGCCTCAGTAAACGCAACAGTATTCACTCCTTTACTTAAAAATAGACTCTTAGACCTGTTTATCAATGACTGGAACCGAGACTTAGAAAACAAATCGTCTTTAATATTATATAAGCATTTGAAAACCAATTTTGAACCCTCGCCATATCTGCATCGCATGTCCAATTCATCTCATAGAAAAACCTTATCGAGATTAAGACTCTGTTCTCATCAGTTAAGTATTGTCACTGGACGAAGTAGAAATATAGAGCGATCCAATAGAAAATGCCAATTATGCGAACTAGATGAAATTGAGGACGAGTACCATTTCCTCCTAATATGCCCTTATTACAAAACATTAAGAGAACAGTACATTAGTAAATACTTTTATACAAGACCCAGCATGTTTAAACTTATATCACTCTTGAATTCAGAAAAGTTGCAGACGTTAAATAAAATAGCTATGTACTGCGAAAAGGCATTTGAAAAAAGAAAGTTAATAATGAATTAGTATGCGAAGTGTGCAAAATCGAATTAACCCACCAGCAAAGAGTCTTGTTTTTCGTTTCGACAAGGCCCATTCGCATGTGGAATTGATCTAGACATTTACCCTAATGATTATTATATATATATTATATACCAATATTATATACCAATACAATATTTTTGTCTGAGTAGAAACATAGGGCTACAATGCTTTACAGTTATTATTACAAATGCTTTCTTCTGCCACAAGGTTTTCGGAAGTTATTATTGCATGAGTTATAAAAAAAAAAGTATAATCAAACATTCAAGCGTTATATAAACATTTCTATTGACTGTTGATCAGATAATTTTAATCTTTGGTGTATGTTAAATTTAGTAGATATGAATTGTTTCTAAGGTCACCTGCTGCAGTTTTGTTTCATAAAACTTCATTATGTATTATTCTCCAATTTAGAATTGCCTTACTAAAAACACAGAGTCTCAGAGCCGTATTCATACGTCATATTTCATATATTTCAAACACAAGTTTAGGTTGATTATATAATGTTTGTGTATGTTTATATATAATGCCTATGTGTGTGTATGATTTAGATATTGTTCGCCAATTCAGGTTCATTTTATCATATGCGATTTTTTTTTTTTAAGCCGTCTGCTGCATATTAGTTTTCAAGTCTGCATTTCTCATATACCAATTTACATTTTTTGATGACTACTGCATATTTGTTTCAGAGTAACAAGAAAGTAATTTCATACAATTTCCATTTATATGTGCATGAACATTCATTGAATAGAGTGAACTTACATGCATATATAAGTGGAAATTGAATTCTAAAACCTCTTAATTAATTTTTGCGTTACTTCCGCAAATCAAACCAGATCAAAGTAAATTTAAATTAAATCGCAACATTTCAGATAAAACAAACATTATCAAAAATCTGGGGTTTTTTTTCCCCAAAGTTTATTATGTCATTGTTGCATGTATGCTTTATTGTTTATTGTTTTTTGTATATAACGATGAACTGCTATGTAGTTCAAGTTGAAACAATAAAGTTCTGTTCTGTAAAACATGAAAGTAATTAACGTACATGTATAGATGAACAGAATATACAATAACTGCGAAAACGACGAAGTAGGAGGTGATATAAAAAAAAAACTGCAACAGTAAGAAGTGACAATTATGTTGAAAAAATTAAAATTATCTGGAAATAAAAATATTTGTTTAATTTTTTAACCGTTTTCGAATAGAATTGTTAAACTGTTGAATTGTTCACATTTTAGAAAAGAAATTTAATAAAAGGATTATTATGTCATAATAACTTTCCAGGAACTTGTATTTACTTTTTGCTTACGTAAGAAAATTTTGACATCTACTGTCTTGCGCGATATACTCGTATACGGAATATTACATTGTACATAGTACCTTTGCTGGTAATTGCATTTGATTCCAGAAGCGTGAGACCGAATGTCGAGCGAGAGGTTAAAATTTTCTTACGTTGCGAGAAGCAAATACAAGCTCCAGGAAATTTAGTACAACATAATATTCATTTTATAATATACCTACAACTTTCAAAGAAAAAAAATTATTTCAATTACCGACATTTTATTCGAAAACGGTGAACAAAATAAAACAAATAATGGATTATTCGGTTATAATTTCGTTTTTATGAATGGTGGATGAATTTCATAGCGTAACATTTTGACAAATTTAATTGAAAATCAATGCATGCGTATTCCGTGCACGAGGTACGTCAACATACCATATTAAGAACGTATTTGACACTGTGTATACACGGATTTTTTTTCTGTCGTGTCTGGTATTCCATCCGCCTGAGATGCATTTATTTGAGCCGAAAATTTTTCAGGTATATAATAGCAATTTTCTTCATATACCTAATTAACTTTCCACCTCGAATGCATGCGTCGTAGGCGGATAAAATATGTCTCGCAGCGTAGGAAAATTCTGACATCCCGCTCCGCCTTCGGTCTCACGCGGTACCAAATTTTGTCACGCTGCTCGAAGCAAATACAAGCACCAAGAAAGTTATTAAATTATAATATTCCGTATTTCTCCCATAGCTCGATGCAAATGCAAGCACGAGGAAAGTAAGTGCAACATATCATTCCTTATTCATACTACTGGCTATTGTAGAACCATACCGATATGTAACCCTTGTACATCTAAGTTAATTAAATGGCAATTTCTAGCCAGTAGTAAATACCAAAATACTTCGCTTTTTATGTTGATATCGTCGCACGAATCTCGTCTTATCGGGCAGTGTAGATTCAAGATCAGAAAGCACGTTCTGTGTAGTCTGATCTTGACCTACATTGTCCGAATAAGAGCACTGAGTCAAGTTTGGCAGCATATAGGCTATAATGGCCCCTCCATCTTCAAGCTCTTAAGTAGTCGAATCAGTTCCAAAAAAATCAGGTGGATCAGTAAAGCTTATATTAGAATAAATAGAGTTCTCAAACTCTGAAGTTTTTTTCTGATCACCAGAGTGTCTATCATTTGGGGTTACGTGAATGTCCCAACGGAACGGATCGCTAGAGCTTATAGTTTGTTCTGGAGCATGAAGTTCGAAGTTCTCTCGAGTATAAAATTCACTAGGAAATTGTGTGGATATTCTCTTAGATTCCTCTACATTTAAAACTGGGTTAGGGTCCTCAAGATCGAGATAGTAATTTTCGGGTGTCGAGGCGGAATCGGACCTTAGGCGAAGTGGATCGTTCTTGAAAACAACAAGAGGGTCTGAGTCTACGAAACGCCCATTTAGATTTCCAGCAGCTGACACTGTAGAGTTAAATGGTGGTAGCCCATTTGCATTACTAGCCCATGGGATAGGCGGAGTATTTGGTTTAGCTTGAACTCCTGGTTGCTTCATTTCGAAAGGCATATTATCAAAATTTGCGAAAGGTATGTCATTATCATTGTTATATACTGTTTCAGTTCTTTTGTCCTTTTCACTTTTATGATCTGGTGCCATACTATCTGTTACACTACCAAGCATTGCATTGTGATTGTCATATAGTTCTACATCCATATCAAAATTGTCTTTGGACATTTTTATATCCCCGTCGTCATAGAGAGGAAAAAGGTCGAACTGCTCACTCGATGACTCCGTGTTATCGCTCGTCAATGTTACTATTTTTTGAGACTGCAAATCATCTACCATTTCTGTATTCTCATAAAGTTCCCCTTCATCTTCATTGTCAGGCAGATGTTGAGTGGGGTTGGCAGTGGGAACTGTTTCATTCTTTCTATACATATCGATGTTTTCGTAGGGATCAAGGTCTTCCAGACTTAGACTAGTCTCACTTGGCAGCCCAGAAGTAAAGTCACGGGCAGGGATTCCGCTGTCAATAACCTGAACAGACTCTTCAGTGAAATCTTGCAAAGGCATTCCGTCAGCACCAAGTTGACTATTTACTCGTTGGACAACGGCATCAGGCAGTCCTGATAGCGAGTTTTGACGTTCTACTTCTAGAGTAGGGTTGGCAGTGGGAACTGTTTCATTGTTTCTATACATATCGATGGTTTCGTAGGGATCGAGGTCTTCCAGACTTAGACTAGTCTCACTTGGCAGCCCAGAAGTAAAGTCACAGACAGGGATTCCACTGTCAATAACCTGAACAGACTCTTCGGTGAAATCTTGCAAAGGCATTCCGTCAGCACCGAGTTCACTATTTATTCGTTGAATAACGGCATCAGGCAGTCCTGATAGCGAGTTTTGACGTTCTACCTCTACCAGACTCGGGTCACCGTTTTTCATAGCTGGGTTCTGTGTCTCTACAGCAGTGCCTGTGGTACTTGCTATGTTGGATAATGCCTTACCTTGATATGATAAATTGGCATTAAGGTATTCCTCATACGTGTCATCGTCATCAATATAATTAGTCTGGCTCTCCACGTTACCGATTTTCTGCAGTTCGTGGCTGTCCGTGTAGTCAAAACCAACATTTGTGTAAGAATGGAGAATTGCACCGGGTTTCGCTTTCGACAATTCAGGTACAGACACAGGTCGTTTTGGTGGTCTGCTTTTCAAGGGTGGGGGTTCTGATGAATCGTTCTGTGAGGTCTCGGGTATAAATGGAGATGATACCGGCTGTGAATCTGGTGACATGGGGCTATGTATTTCCTCAACGTTCAATTCTTCGTGTCGCTCGGTCATCTTCATGGGTTTTAGTTCAACCTTTACTGAAGGTTTAGGTTTTCTACTACTATTTGCAGCATTTGAAAGTTCCGAGTAAACATAATCAGTTTCCGCTGAAGCAGGGTACAGTGTCTTTCTTACTCTCTTCAACTGTCCTCGGCTGAAACAGTGCAAGTAGATGTACGAGTATATAATAATTACAACTAATGTCGCAAAAAAAAAGCAAACGGCAAGGAAATGCCAAATACAACGATATGAACAATCTAGAAAAAACTAGAATGCAGACAACGGACAAAGGCATCCGTGACAATGAAAATCGTTTCATCTCCGGCTTGCTAGAACTATTAGTGTCATTGTAGCCGACATCATGATGATGATGATGATGATCATCATCATGGCCGTCTTTATCGTCGACAAGATTGTCATCGTCGTCGTCATCATCATCGTCGTCGTCGTCGTCATCATCATCATCATCATCATCATCACGTTTTTGTTATGTTGAATTTATAATTCTTCTTTCTCATCATAGGTAGCGACAAGTAATTGTTAGCGTGTAATTATTATATTCATTATTAATAAGCAAAAAATAAAATTGTAAAGTGATAACGTTTACTTCCACCATATATTTGATTTGAGCGTCATTTAGAAAGTAAGCCTGCTCGGTAGCGCAGTCGGTAGCTTGCAGGACTATAGACCAGTGGGCCGCTGGTTCGAGTTCCCAGCTCGGCCAATTTCTTTCCGAAGATTGATTGAAGTCATTCCGACCAGATTCATTCTTTTCTCACCACTGATCAAAAGTTCGACAGTGGTTATGTGGGTAAGATGCCACTGGCTTGGATAAATTATTGTGCGAAGAACTGATAAATTAAAGTCAAGAAAGCATGGTAGGTCCTCCAGCATCCATGAGCAAGGCTCTGGAGAGCCGAAGCGTAGTACTGGTAAAAGTCATGAAAGAAATAAATAAGCGAAGTGCTTCTTTGATATGAGTGGAATATTGTTTATTTTTTGTTTTCTATGTTTGTTTGTATGGTGTTTCACGCCGTTTCAACATCATATCTGTTTCCTTGATCGGCAACACTTTTCAAGAGGTGTAATACATCATTAAAATTTCAAATATAGCTCCTACGACATTTTGCCTAAATCTTAACCTGGTAGATCAGTAACAGGCCTACTTACAGTCGGCAGATAATTACGACAGTCATGATAAAGGCCAGCAAGACGATAAAACACAACGATCCAAGTCCAATAGATATACCTGATAAAGAAAATAAGATTATTCTGCTTCACTCAGAGATTTCGTAATTTAACCCTTAACCTGCTAATAAGTAAAATGAAACTTTCAAGTTGATAGTAAAAACGGCCAAGTTTTGCCATTTCAAAGGTACGTTTTGGACCAAAGATACTTCCTTTTCGGACAGTGTAGATCCAAGATTAGACTGCACGTTCTGTGCAGTCTGATCTTGACCTACACTGTCCGCTAAAGGTCATTGAGTCAAGCTTAGCAGCCTAAGGCTTAAATTACGACAGCCAGCTCAGGGTCCCCCGCTGTTTGGTGTTTGCGGTGGTGGATATGTTATCTTAAGGTTCTCTGTTCGATCCTAACTAGCATCGCAGGATTCTCTAAACTCATATTTTTCAAAAATTATTAGTCTTATCCTAAATTTAGAAAGCAAGACAATTTCTGACTAAATAATCTGGTTTAGCTAATCAGGAGTAAAGTTACGGGCCTTAAACATGACATTGCGTTGTCTGCGCATGTCATATTCTTCGAAGATTCGACCTGTCTGCTATGACGCATCACCCGTCCCCGGATACTTGGGAAAAGTAGGGCTTATACCGAAGCTATACCCAAGCCTGTAGGGACTGTTTTAATAGATGGCCGGTGCAAAGGTTACATGCTAGCTGATCATAACTGAATGAATCCCACCAGGTAGCGTTTTATTGGGTAAACGTTTATTTCATTTTGAAATTCAAAGTAACGGTTGTCATTTTGAAATGTAGTCCGGTTCTGTACCCAGAATGCCCAAATTAGATAGATGTGTATTTGTAGAATGCCATCTAGCGGGAGATAATGCATGACTTTGAGAAAAACAGGTAACACATAAAAAAGCGATTAAAAGGGGAGTTATTGCTATGTAGGTGTCATTTTGGCCAAAATATAGACCAGTGTGGATCAATAATCAGACAGCATGTTAGACATTCTTTACAGTTTCACCTTGATCTCCACTTTCTAGAAGAGCAGCGAATCTTTACTTGGTATCATTAGCGTTTGAAACGTAGTTCACAATGGACATTAAAGATGCCCGTCTACAGCCGGTAAGCAAAAACGCTGTTAAATTTCAAACAATTTAGAATAGTACAGAAATCAGTCCATTGTGTAAACATGGATAAATTACTGACATATATGGTGTAATTGAAAAAAAAGAAACACGGAGATTTGTATCAGAAACCGAACATTGGTCAGAAGAAAACTGGCTGACGATCGAAGCTGTAAACAATGGCGGTGCGTCACGGAAATTTATCGTTGGTTTCCGCCTAGAGTCGGATACGGTGTAATTTGCATATAGGTCGCGACCTCCGTCTGAAAATCGAGGCTGCAACAGAGAAGCCTCCATTTTCCTTTGTTTACCTCATTAGACGCAGGGCGAAGGTCAAATATAGTCAAGTGACAGAATGCATGATCTTCATACGAATCTACCCGAGTGTATAACGGATATATCGAAATCTTCGATTCAAAAACCGGAAACGACGAGTCTGTTTACATGGAAGGCCGCAACTCAGCGAAATGCATTTTCTATCGACCGTAATCTAAGCAACCTTGCAACCGTCAGGCGCAATATTTGGCATGAAGGTATGAGAATGACTATAGTTTGATAAAAATAAAGACAAAGTGAGTTAAAACTGGCTGAAAATGAGTATAAGGGCCTCTTTAAGTCTTGCAAGGGCAATAAATCAAAATAAAGTACTGAAAGCATCATGTCAACACATTGCCAGTCTGTACTATCTCTGGAAGTCGAGTTCGAAAAAATTGTGGTCAAAGAAGCTACTTGTTTCCAGCTGTTTCCCAATATATCATAATAGGTTCATCTGCATCATTCATTTGGCTTTAGTTCGTGCTGGCTATCCATATTTTACAAGCGTGTTTTAAAAGGCGTCTGTTGCAAATTCGTCCCCGAATGTAATTTCACTAACCTTCCCAAACTGTATTCTCTCTCTTATTCTACATTTAGAAAATAACACAATTTACCAAACCAAAAGGTTTAGACAATCAGAAACTGCGTTTCTTTCAAATTAGAAAAGTAATGAGAGCTAGGCTGAGAATGTTATTCAAAATGATTTACGAATACGGGCCCAGGGCTAGTGACACAGTAATAATATCAAAATAAGCGACAAAAAATTCAAAATCAATTCCCTTCGAATTTTGAAAAATTCAGTCTAAATTAGAGGGAGTAAGACCTAGAATCTACCTTGCCATATTGAAATTCCCTTCTTTTCCTTCTTCACATAGGACTGTCCACCTTAAAAAAACAAAAGTAAGAGGACAAAAATAATGCAGTAATTTATGCACGTAATAACCAGTAGCCATTACAACAACGACAATAAAGTTTATGGAGATAATAATTACAATAATAATAAATAATCATTTAAAAGAAGAAGTTGGAAAAATATTTTCCGTGTTGTTGAAAATTCGGTAGTTTTATTCTCAATCCCCCCCCTTTTTTTTTTCAGAAAGAAAAAAAAAAAAAAAAAAAAGAAAAAGCCTCGGAGTTCAGGATTTGAAAAAACAAGAGGACCATGATGGTCTTAAATCGCTCACCTGAAATGCAACTCAGCTGTCATTGTTATGGCCGCTTGCCTCTTTGCTGGAATGTTTTAGTTTTGAAAATGATTCATCCATATGACAATACCAACAATCAGAGCAGGTAAGAAAATGATAGAGCCGAAATTATAGGCCCTAGAGTATAAACAATGGAATTGTCATCAAGATCCCCTATTTTGATGCTTTTAGCTTGTCCCCATTTTGATCAGATTTGTCATTAGGTCATTATGAACATCCAGGGAAATTTTGAGTATGACTGAGCCAGAATTGTGGTTGCTGAGTGTGTTCATGTTCACAACCTTACAAACATTCTGGGCGATGGATCAAGATTATGCTGGAATTCCGATAGCTATATAATAAACAGTGGAATTTTGGCGACGCATATTCAAGGATACATAAAAGCTAACCTTGAGTATGTTATGCTCAGGTGAGCTGATAATGGGTTTTCAGACGGAATCACATGCCAAATATATGTTGTGGGCCATACAATATGGAACAGGAGGATTCCAAGAATACACTCTTTACATATTTGATCCCACATTGTGACTACAAAGGACTTTTTGTGATTCCAAGGAAGAAATTTGGCAAATGCTATTAGCAAACAAGAGCTGTCAAGTGGTTGTTGAGAAATCGCTTCGGACGGACAGACAGACAGACGAAGTGGCGACTATATGCTCGCCCTTACGGGAGCATAACTATCCACCAGTCCATGCTGAATATGAAAGCTCTAAGGTTAATGTTTGGATGAAAGAAGATTTTAAAAGATCTTTTATTTGGATGTGGAAACTGGGATCCAACAACAAAGCACTTATTTTTTTTTTCCTAAAGGCACAATTCGATGTACTTTGGTAGAGTGCTACTGTTGCCAATTAAGTTGTAGGCTTTGTGTTTGGGTTGATTTTTTTTTTTTCAGCAGTTGACATGGAAACCAGAGTTGTTCATTAATTCCAATTTGTCAAAGGGCAATATAGTTGATCTTGCTTAGCTAAGCGACTACGTTTATTAAGCCAACACTTTTATCAAGCGATAGGAATTCCAATGTCTCTGTTGAAATATATAAGACTAGCTGGAATTGAATGCCCCATGGATTAAAGCCTTTATGCTGAGCTAAATCCTATGTTGTTAGTACTTATTACAATCGTCTTGTGAAATCCGAGAACCCACAACATAGGGCCATTTTCCACACTAGGGCCATAATTTGAAGTATTTTGGTAGAGGGCCACTAGATGATGCTACATGCCAAATATGAAAGCTCTAGCCCTTACGGTTTGGGACAAGAAGATTTTTAAAGATTTTCTTCTTTATCTCTATGTGAAATCCGAGACCCCACAACATAGGGCCAAATTTTAACACCGGGGCCATAATTTGAAGTATTTTGGTAGAGGGTCACTAGATGATGCTACATGCCATATATGAAAGCTCTTGCCCTTACGGTTTGGGACAAGAAGATTTTTAAAGATTTCTTTCTTTATCTCTATGTGAAATCCGAGAACCCACAACATAGGGCCAATTTCCACACTAGGGCCATAATTTGAAGTATTTTGGTAGAGGGCCACTGGATGATGCTACATGCCATATATGAAAGCTCTAGCCCTTAGAGTTTGGGACAAGAAGATTTTTAAAGTTTTTTCTTTCGGTTGCCACGGCAACCAGAGTTCTTCATGGAATTCAAATCTTTGAAGTATTCTGAAAGTGCATCACCTAAGGATCATTTCTGTGAAGTTTCATTGAAATATGATTGGCGGTTTCAGAGGAGAAGATTTTTTAGTAATTGTTTACGGACGGACAGACAGACGGACAGACGGACGGACGGACAGATGGACGACGGACATTGACCGATCACAATAGCTCACTCTGAGCACTATGTGCTCAGGTGAGCTAAAAACACAAAAAGTCAGTATGCTTCCAAAATCAGAAAGCAGAGTCATATTGAGTTAATGAAAGGATTTGTGTATTACTTCAACTGCGTATACCGGCTGGGCCTGCAACACGCGAAAAGAGGCATTCGGACATTTGCGTAAAGTGTCGTCTCTGATCAGCCTGCGCAGTCCGCGCAGGCTAATCCGAAACGACACTTTCCGTCTTTATGTAATTTTCTGTTTTGTGCAAGTCTCCTGAAGAACAAAATCTAATGTAGTCGTAAAGTGCCGTCTCGGATTAGCCTGTGTGGACTGCGCAGGCTGATCCGAGACGACAATTTACGCAAATGTCCGAATGCCCCTTTTCGCGTGTTGCAAGCCATATTGAAAGACCACTAACGGCAGTAAGAACATAAATAATGAAAGACTGAGATAGTTTACATAATAATAAAAATGTAGTCGTAAAGTGCCGTCTCGGATTAGCCTGCGCGGACTGCGCAGGCTGATCCGAGACGACACTTTACGCAAATGTCCGAATTCCCCTTTTTGCGTGCTAAAGGCCATATCGTTTAAATAATTAAGAAACCAGAGGTGCTCGCTAGCATTTGCCCCCTTCTGGTTATTTAATCCTGATGGCGCTATCTAATAGCCACTATTACACGACGACCACATAGCTGATTATTATGCCCTTTTCTGGAACTGCCTGCAACAGGGAGAATAAATTGACTGTATGATAAGAAGTATTGTGACGTGAAGCACGGTTGTACATGACAGAACGACTTCACACGTGTTGTATTTAAGTTTAGAAACGTAACTATAACTATGAAAGTATACGGTTTTATTCTCAATAACCATAAATTGAGAAAACTGAACAATTCTCTGTTGAAAACTTTCGTGGTGGGATCTTCATCCCCAACTCAGGAAAAACGTATGTTTAATTGATTATTTTGCTTTATACTTCATATTCAATCATTTTTGTGAAGATCTACTTAAGATGGTTCGTACCAGTACTAAAGGAGCTAACAAGATAAAGAATTTTATCAATGGGATAGTCAAATATTGTGTACATGAACTAGTGTATCACAGTGGTATAAGTCAAAATATACATGTATCCTCAATATGATGACAAAATCTTCTTTATACCGGGGCTTGGCGGTAGAGTACAGGACTTGAGGACGGGAGGTCGCTGGATCTATCCTCGGCTCGGCCAATTTCTTTCCGAGGACTGATGATAGTCATTGCGACAGGACTCATTTCTCTCTCACCGCTGACCATTGTTTCAATGATGGTCATGTGGGAAAGCAGCCAGTGGCTTGGAAAGAATATTCAGCGGAATACTGGTAAAGGAAACTCCAGGAAAGCATGGATAGATGCACTGGCCGCCGCGATAGTACTGAAATAATGTTGAAAACGGCTTTAAACACCATACAATCAATCTTCTTTATACTTGACTGGTATGATTTGGCACGACAGTTTCACCGACTATCCCGCTATCAATGATTCTGTTTAACGGCGAGACAGAAAGATTCCTTTTCAGCTTTTATCGAATGTCCAAAACAATTATACTGGTCGAGCGGGATTTTAAACTAAACCTATGCAAGCAGTGCAAGCCCTATCCCATCCCGAATAACAAATGGAATATTTGGAAGGTACCACAGCATAAACAAGAAAAAAAATATTCCAGTACACTTAAGATTATTTTAAGACCTACTAAAAGCTCTTTTAGGAACATATAGGAGAAACATTTGAAAGAAAGCCAAACATAATTTGGCTTGCAACACGCGAAAAAGGGCATTTGGACATTTGCGTAAAGTGTCGTCTCGGATCAGCTTACGCAGTCCGCGCAGGCTAATCCGAGACGATAATTTACGACATCAGATTTTGTGCTACAGTAGACTTGGAGAAAACAGAAAATTACATAAAAACGGAACGTGTCGTTTCGGATAAGCCTGCGCGGACTACACAGGCTGATCCGAGACTACACTTTACGCAGATGTCCGAATGCCCCTTTTCGCGTGTTGCAGGCCAATTTTGGTTGGTTTGGAAAAGGATCAATTGCTTGTCAGAAGCTATATTGCTACTTTTCTCTATGATGTTTTCTAAAAGCTACACATGGTAGCTCGGCGTGAACACTCGTATACCCACAGTAATGAATATAATTTACGCATACCTGAAGGTGATGAGCTCAAGCTTACAGGTGTTGTTAGGCTTGTGTATGATGATGATGACTGCAAAGATTCGGTAGAAGACAGGTCGTCATTCTGAGTGATGTGTGAATTGGATGACGAGGCCGTATGTGAGACGGAGAATTGCGTCAAGACTTCAGTAGTGACAAGACTAGAATCTGCTGAAGAATTCGATGTGCTGGTATGCATCTTGACTGTACCTGTATTGCCGCCTGTACTGCTGTTGTCTGCCAAAGTCGTGTGCACGGTAGGTGACGACCCTAAAAATATCGTAAAGAACACCAAAGAACACATAAGTTTGCTGCGTTGAAAAGTCGTATGTACGATACATGAATGAGCTATGAACAACATCGGTGAAAGATTTAGCTAAAATGTCGTGAAAAATAGGGTTCTGGAAGGTGATCGCTGGCCCTTTTTCGTGTGCAATTCTGTGACCATGAAGAAAACAAAATAGTGTCTTAAAAGGATGCTAACGCTGGATGACAAGGCAGTTTGTGATAAGGACGATTCCGTTTTCCAGAGATAAATGGTTGACATTTCTAATATACATATTTTTAGCGTCCATACACACACATTAAAGGCTGTTTTCAAATGAATCCAGTTTTGCATTTATATGAAAACGGGTGTCGTTGCCTCCTTTTCCAGGACCTGACATACTGCACTGTGGTCAACAAAATGCTTTACCACAACCCTTTACCACACAATCCGGAGTTCTAACGATCAGGAGAAAGAAAGCTTTTGAAAACATTGTGAGGAAAATATGTTGGTACACAGCATTTTCTCCGCTTTCCACAATGTTTTCTATCCCGTAAAAGAAGAATACCATAAATCGTGCCAGATTTAATTTGTCGTCTGCAAATGCTCTCACTTTGGAGAAGTCTTAACTCTATACCACACAATGGCGACTTTTTAACGACCCTGGGAAAGAAGCCTTTTGAAAACATTATGGGAAAAGGAGAAAATGCTGGTTACCAGTATTTTCTCCTTTTCCTACAATGTTTTCTACCCTATCAAAGAATAATTGCACCATTTGAGCCACACTGAAATTTTAATCTGCAAATGCTTTCAATTTGGACGAGGCTTAAATTTTGTCGTCTTGTAAAGGGTTGAAGTTTTTCATATGGTAAAAAGCTGAACATTATTGCCAAAGATGGCACGAGAGTGTTGTAATGTATGGCACCTACAGTTTAACCTATGGTATGCATAGAGCAATACGTCTTTGTTGCGCGCTTATTCTCCCATATTCTCTAAGTAAATGAATCATTTTTGACTGGTTGATTCTTTTCTTTACAAATTCAGAACGACGGTTAGTTTCGTTGACTCTTCTAAACCGATATGATAATCGTACACGGACTCTTGCGAGAAATTTAATTGATCCATAGCATATGAGCCATGCTCCGTAAAAAGAGGGTTTAATGGATCTACAAAAAGTATCGACCCATTTTAGTCTGTGTAATCCGCACAGGCTGACCTTGATCGAAACATTTTGCTATCAGTAAATTTTCTGCATGTTAAAGAACCATCCTGCTTCATTCTACACTGTGGTCCTGTCGGTCTTTAGGTATTTGTTATATCTTATGCGACTACTAGCTTCGTATAATGTAATATAAAGATGAATTATTATTTCATGTTTTCCGATAGGTTATCGAGAAATATCGGTGAAGTATTTTTCGATATTTCATGGTTACGACCAGTGAAAATACCGATTTTTTTATATTCTAACTCTTCAATTGAAGGCGGAAACAGTTGTTCCCGCGCACTAGTTACCGAGGTAGAATGCGCGTGCCTCACAACTAGATGGAAATATGACGTAATTTACCTTACATTTCTCGCGCTTGACGTAATATTGTAACTCGTTGCTATGCGGAGGGGGCTCGCCACGGGGAATAACCGATATGAACTGTACTGGATTTTGATTAAGTCCCCTCCCCCCAGAAAGGGTTAAAAGCATGGAATAAATAGAATATGGGGGGGGGGGGGGGAGGTTTGGGTGAAAGATCGCTGTGCCACTCGTGAAAATATTACCGATGATGTTCACTCGATGAAATAAATTTCGATCTTTCACCGAAAAAAAAAAACCAAATATCCTCTATGTCCCCCTTTTCACAGAGCATGGCTCATCTGTATTTAAAGTGAAAAAAAAACGTACCTGTTAAGGATAATGCTAGGCACAATAAACCACATATCCAAAATATTTGTTTTGTATCCATGGTGTACGAGTCAAGTGCGACAATGGAATTATTTCCTAAATTTCCTATTCCTGTCACATCTTCCTCGATTTATTAAAAAGAAAAAAAAAAAAAACATTCCTTTCTCAGTCCTTCTGTCCAGTTAAAGCTGGTTTCGAAACTGAACCCGGTGTAAGAAGGCGTGACTTCCTAGAACAAACTATGCAAATGAACTTTGTCCCTCAAAACTCCATTTTTTAAAATCAACTATCTACTATATCTTACACCCAGTTAAATGTGCAACATTCTCGTTATATTGACCGTGGATAATATGGTTTCTTTCACAAGACACGAGTTTTCTTTTTCTTTTTTTGTTTCTCCTCAGGATATAAAAATTCTATAAACTTTTGTTGTAAAGATCGACTGTTCAAAATTAGTCAATGTAACCGTCAATGTAGATACATATAGCTGATACAAAGATGATAAGAGCTTATCAAGTTTATAAAGAAAATCTCTCATACCACAAAGAACCCGCAAGAAGCATTATTTGTAAGACTGCTTAAAAAACGAGACTGTGGTAAATTAAGAAAGTGATCACTCTAAAAATCTACTTTATAATCTACAACAACATTTACAAAACTGAAATGTGCCCAAAACTATCCCTGTCCATCAGGTTAAGAGTTAAACACATGTAAACACAAATATAACTGAGCTATGCTCTGTGAAAAAGGGGCTTTTAATGCATCTGCGAAAAGTATCGACTCAGGGCCGAAACTTTTCGCTATCGGTCAATTTTCTGTATAATGCATGACGGAGATGCACAAAGCCCTCTTTTGCCAGAGCATACCCAAATATATGTTAATTTCACTGAACAGTCTATTTCAAATTATTTCTTTTATCAGCGTCCAGCTGTTATCAGTAATTTTCATCAAAGTATTATCACTGGGTCAGTATTAACACATCACTTCCTGCAGTCGACTTTCTGACAGGTCTCTCGGCAGACGAGTGTGGAAAATATTGTGTAAAAAGGATGAATTCCTCGCAACAAGCGAATTCATATTTTCACATATGTTCATGAATTACGCCTATCTTTATTCATTTTATTTTTGGATGTAGCTTATTTTGAAACGAATATTTTGAAGTCGTCCCTCAGTCGCTAATTTGCTTCAGGTGGTAATGAGTTAATGGCTTTTTAACAGGGTGTAAATGTGTCCCGTGCACGTGATGTTGATACGCGACCCCTTTATGATTTTCCGTGTTACCTAGTGTGCAAAAAGATAACAAAGTAACCAAGAAAGATATTTTTGAAAAAGAAAGGTGGACGATGTATTAGTTACTGGAATAGATAAATTCACCCTCATCCTGCTAAATAAATTGAGCCATGCTCTGGCAAAACGGGGCTTAATGCATCATCGTGATACAAGATACCGGCCCAAGTCATCACATAATTATGGATCAATAATAGCCACTTTTTTAAATAACCGACTTAATCATGTGATAGACTGGTCCTTTGACAAACAGAAAATTGACCGATATCGAAAAGTTTCGGCCCAGGTCAGCCTGCGCGGACTGCGCAGGCTGACCTGGGTCGATACTTTTCGCAGATGCATTAAGCCCCCTTTTCACAGTGCACGGCTCAATTAAATGCAACTTTCAAGCCGATAGTAAACACCCTAATATTACTATTTTCAACTTAGTTTTTGGAGAAGAATTATCTCCTTATCGGACAGTGTAGATCAAAGATCAGACTGCACGTTCTGTGCAGTCTGATCTTGATCTACACTGTCCGCAAAAAGTCAATGAGTCGCACTTAGCAGCCTTAGGCTTAAAACTCTTTCGCGGTTCAAGATAAATAGAAATGATAAAAAGTAACCACACCAGCATTCCTCTTTTTCATCACTGTTTTCGCGTATTGTTGAAAATTGAAATTTACAATTAGACTTATTTTTCATGATTACATGTTCATCTTAATCCGCTTCATGGTTGAAAAAGTAGCAGATGCTGCGATCAATGGCGTTTCTGAAAATATATGTAAACTGTACAGTTAAGGGTTTTATGTAACATATAAAAAATATCTATTTAACCAATTCTGGTACTACAAAAGCATTATTTTTTACCATACTTCCACAGGGTATCGAGAAACTGTAGCAACGCTTGTATATTGGTGTCATAACCGGGCTTGCAAACATGTCTGCAGAGGCCTTCAGAATGAAAGTAGCCACATATTTTGATAAATGACAATGGTAATTCATCTATTTGAGACTAATGACAAGAAGTGTGTGAAAAGCCAGCTTTTTTCCTCCACAAAACCTTCAAGTTTTGGTATATGTACTGATGTTTAAAGAACAATAATCAAACAGAGTTATATTATAAATTTACTTCCGGTTGAAAGTTGTTTGATTGGCTGCTCGAAAAACGGATGATTTTCACAGAAATTTTGATTTGTTACTTACACCAGGCAGTCAAATCGCTGGTTACAAGTCTCAATGTGATTAGCCGGAAGTTTATGTTGTGACGGAGCAAATGTCCCGATAAAAAGTCGGATTTGGTCTACAGTTTTTTTTTTAAGTTCGAAATACCTTTCTCAGGAAAAAGCGGGGATCTCTGCCAGTGACTTAAAATAAAATGATATAAGAACATTGGAGGTAGATGTTCGTTAAGACGATTCTTGAACACTTAACTCGAGGTAGTTATTACAAAATATGTTTATGTTTTTACCCACGAAATCATTGACCCAGTCACATGATTAGTGAAACATATGTATGTAAAAAAAAAAATTATAATTAATATATGACTTGGTCAGTGATAGTAATGTACAGTGAGTGAAAAGCGTTACATCTATAAAGAAGATTGACTTACAGAAAGGGATAGATAGATAGATAGATAGATAGATAGATAGATAGATAGATATAGATAGATAGATAGATAGATAGATCAAAAACATTGATAACTTTTTAGACAAGATTGACTACTAAAACCAAACACAACGTAATCTCAAATCTATCATATAGACGCATTTTACCTAGGTCTGTATCACCAATCATTCTTAGTTTCATTCTTAGTTCTCATTCTAACTGATGAAAGTAATCCAACTTCTGATTGGCTAAATCAAATGATTTAGCCATTCAAATGTTGTGTTACTCTCAAGTGTAAAAAAAATCTTGAGAACAAGACTGAAACTGTTATTTAGAATGGTTGGTGAATACCGACCTAGGTCTGTAGCAGGCGGCTTCTGACTTAGTTTGACGACTTTCTCCTACTCTACAAGCCTACATGCTCTTTACAATGAAATTTTACTGAAATATTTCAACTTCTATATCGAAATCTTATTGTTCCTATTTATGAGCTATCAATTTTTCTTTCTGTGTTGGTAGCCTTATATCGGATTTGCTTGGTGAATAAGAAACAATTTTAACATTAAGTGAGCGGTTAGTATAACTGATAGATTTTCTAACATACCTAATGCATTTATCATAACATGGATATACGAGTCCAGCTAACAATGTTCAAGTTACGATAAAGTTCATTTTATCATCATTAACCTTGTGGTCTATCCTGCTAGTTAAAAAAAAGGTGTGCATTTTTTAATATGATAATTATCTTTGTAATGAACCTTCAAATTTGATATATAAAGACCATGGGCTGCAATTAAAAAAAAAAAGTTTTCTCCTCAGCAATTAAATCTGATCAAACAATCGGTTTTTCTGTCAGCTGCTCATGCAATCTGTGGAAAAATATTTGTTTTTGGTATTACTGCTTAAAAGAATTGAATGGCAAGCATTATTACCTCCCCTCAATTGAGACATGCTCTTGGCAAAAGGCTTTCAGGGTGCTTGAGTAGATATATGGCCTGCAACATGCGAAAAGGGACATTCGGACATTTGCGTAGAGTGTTATCTCGGATCAGCCGGCGCAATCCGCGCAGGCTAATCCGAAACGACACTTTCCGTTTTTATGTAATTTTCTGTTTTGCGCATGTCTAGTGTACCACGAAATCTAATGTAGACGTAAAGTGCCGTCTCGGATTAGCCTGCGCAGTCCGCGTAGGCTAATCCGAGACTTCACTTTACGCAATTGTCCGAATGCCCCTTTTCGCGTTTGCAAGCCACATTAGCCGAGGCTGACGCTTTGTCACATGATTGGTCTGACGGGTGCCTCAGTGCGTTCACGTTCTGTCAGAGCCCCTGCTCGGTACTCTCGCTGTATTCGCCCAGCTCTTTTTCATTTGCCCTTTGCAGAAAATGGAACTATCGACTCTTGCTTAATGTGAAAAGAGATGCGGGGTGCAACATCTGCTGGCGAGGCATAGGTAGATGCAGATAAGTATTTTAGAACTACAGTTGAAGGAGTTTGGTATATCAAACTGCACAGATGAAATATCTCGTATTTCTAGAGAACAAACACCAAACCACGCAGGACCTCAAATACAGACGTGAAAATGTTATGAAAAAATCAGGTAATGACATTTTTTTTTCGTGACACAGGTGGTTTCGGTAGATGCACACAGCTGTACCACACAATTAGTACCGTATTTCCCGCTATTGTTTCAACTACTACACTACATTATAGATCTACAAGAGGCCTTACAGAACAATTGGTTGTGGTTAACCAAGCGTTCAACCAGGCTTTTTCTTTTCGTTTGTCGTATTCACCGCTGTTTTTATTTTCTTTGACTTTTCTTTCCATAAGATTAAATCGGTCACCCTTCAACCTTCTCGAATTCATAAATTAGTTTAAGGTAAACGAAACTAGATTTTGGTTTGGCAAGTTTATAAAAGAGTCTTTTCATAAGCTGGTTATCTACACCCGCCTGCAATGGAGGGTTTTAAAGCCGAGATATTGATAGGAAAACATAACTAGATAACTCTTGGGCTATCTTTATTTGATTCGGTTATCTTTCTGTGATGTTCCTTTCCCTGCGTCACATGGTAGATGCTTCCTTACGAAAGATATGAGCCATGCTCTGTGGAAAGGGGTTTAATGAATCTGCAAAAAGTATTTACTCAGGTCATCCCGCGCAGTCCGCGCAGGCTGACCCATGTCGAAACTTTTTTTACTTTTAGTAAATTTTTTCTATGTCCAAGGACTATTCTACCTCAGGATTCATTGTGTTGTTAGACTTAATGGATTTTATGGATCCATAATTATGTGATGACTTGCGTGATATATTGCATCATGGGGATGCGTTAAAGCCCTCTTTTGCCAAAGTGCAGCTCATATAATATGGCCTGCAACACGCGAAAAGGGGCATTCGGACATTTGCGTAAAGTGTCGTCTCGGATCAGCCTGCGCAGTCCGCGCAGGCTAATCCGAGACGACACTTTCCGTTTTTATGTAATTTTCTGTTTTACACAAGTTTACTGTAGCACAACATCTAATGTAGTCGTAAAGTGTCGTCTCGGATTAGCCTGCGCGGACTGCGCAGGCTGATCCGAGACGACACTTTACGCAAATGTCAGAATGCCCCTTTTCGCGTGTTGCAAGCCATACTGATAAAGCGCGGTTGGCTCATGCAGAAGAGATATCAGCCCTTTGTTATTGGGGTTGTGACTATGACTCACTGTCAAATGACAGTCACTGCTTTGTTACTCGATTCATTTTTTACGCCAAGAGAAAATAACCACGTCCGAATGGCATTGCATTACTAAACACCAATTTCTTGAAAACAATATTGTTATGTCATGTTTTAAGTAGCTTTAATTATAGTACTCAGAGCAATGTAGTTGACAGCCCTCTTTGGGTATGCTCCGATTACTGATCTAACAGCCATCTTAAGTTCTTGTACAGTATGGTAGTGGATTCAAAATCAAACGGCGATGTTTGTCCATTATACTGCCATCCCCGTCCGTAAATCTTCCGTGAAATCAGCAATCGGAGCATGTATGTATGTATGTATGTATCAAATATATGTGTAAGCATTTAAAATATACTTAGCTATTTCAAATATGAAAAAATATTGTACAAAGGGACCTAGGTGACATATCTATTCCAACGTTAACCCTTCGGCTGCTAACCGCGATTCATTGACCTTTTTCGGACAGTGTAGATCAAGATCAGGCTGCACGGAACGTGCAGTCTAATCTTGGATCTACACTGTCCGACAACGAGATTTTTTTTTTTCAAAAAAGTAACCGTGAAATAGTATTATTCGGATTTTTACCATCGGTTTGAAAAATTCGTTTCACTTATTTAGCAGGATAAGGGTTAAGGTTGGTAAGGTTTAGAAAGAAAAAGAAAACAATGTATTACCAAACTTTTAAGAAACATGTAAAACATTGATGACACATGGGATTTTTTTTTTTTTTCCTCACCAATATCTCCACTTGTTATATTTTTCAAAGAAAGGAACAAGAGCAACTTCGGTCCCTGTTTACGGGAAAGGGATATAAAGAAAAAATTTCCGTCGCGTTCTTTAATCTCTGTTTCGTGTGACTTAAACCTCTACAACATACGACAAACGAAATACAATAAAGACAACTATAAAATTTCACCGTTTCAATAGATATTTAATGAAGTTAATTTTACACTGACAGGCTTTTACCATTAAGAACCGATCGAATGAACCCAGTGACATTTATAACCTATTTTACTTACTGTAGTTAATCCGGATTATGTGATTAATATGACTGTCAATAAAGAGATTGGGCGATTAAATCTGTAAACATATTATGGCCGTAAGTATTTGATATTTTACTCTCCATTTATAAATAGGTAATGGCCGAGTTATAAAAAAGATACATAACCTAGTATTCGATCAGATAATGCAAGAAAAAATCATAAGTACGAAAACGTCAACGAAAAAAAAAGGGCCTTTAATTCGTTTCTCCCTGAAATAAATATGCAGTCTATGACTTTGAAAACATCATTGTAAAATATGATTAATCAGTATAAATGACGGTTTGTATTATTGCAAAACCAGATATTGTTCGTTTCGAAAACTGGCTCACTGGGAGCAGAAACTTCGGCTTGGCAAAAGTTCTGTCCAAGGACAGATGAAACACCATACACACATACAAATCCTTTCTCCACCTCTCCGCTGAGAATTATTTTTACTTTGTTTTCAGGAGGAAGTGGCAACTTGCTTCGGAAAAAAAGTTTTATTCTTGATGCAGGTAGAGAAAAGAACTCATAAATATGTTGGCTGACAGCCCTAACATAGCTGGTTTCTTTCCTAAGGCGTCGTAAAACACCTAGGGAAAAAAAGCAATTTAAAAAATATTTTAAGCTACCTAAAGTTTATTGAACAACATACATACGAGTATCTATAAAAAATTAGGAAACTGGTTATAATTATTTGCATTGTTTTTTAATGTCTCCAGCTATTTCAACAGCGCAACATAAGATGTTTTAAAACATTACAGATAGGTTTAAATATTTTACCAGGCAGAAAAAAATAGACTTGTCCGTTTTGAAAGTACACTAACAAAAGGATGCATTTTTTTCCAAGAAGGTGTATAAAACATTGTTAGAAAAGTGAGGAAATTGTTTGTATCCACCATTTCCTCCTGTACCTATTATGTTACCATTAGTCTTCTTAGTTGTAAAATACGGGATCGCTCGATGGAGGTTTGAGCCAGAGTTGGGAAAAATATTTATTGTTACAGCATAAGCATTTTTTTTTACATAATCAAACGGTTAAAAGCAACACAGGAGAATCTGTTTGTTAGGGTGTATGGTGTTTAATACTATTTCAACATTACTCCAGTTATATCGCGCGGCCAGATCACATATCCATGCTTTCTTGGAGTTTCTTCTACCAGTACTTCGCACAATATTCTTCCCAAGCCACTGGCTGCATTCCCACATAACTATCGCTGAAACAGCATTATGCTGTGGAGAGAAATGAATCATTTGCAGTGACTACCATTAATTCCTCAGAAATAAATTAGCCGAGCTTGAAATTCGAATCGGTGACACCCCCCCCCCCCAAAGCAATAGCTTCTTTTTCGATAACGTTTTCAATTTTTAGTCCAACACAGGATTGTTAGCGAACGTGTTTATACGTGTTAGTAGAGATTTGTTATGGATATTGGAAAGACTTAAAGGGACGTTAACCCTATACCAGGCAAGAAAATTTTTAGACTCGTCCATTCTGAAAGTACTTAAAGAAGACAAATCAAATGATGAGCTTTGACTTTTCCATTGTAGAAAACATCGTGGGAAATGGAGAAAATGCTGGTCACCAGCATTTTCTCCTTTTCCCACAATGTTTTCAAAATCCCCTTTCTTTCGAGTTGTGAAAACACGGGATTGTTTGGTAAAGGGTTTTACAGAATACATTTCAGTGAAAGTATTAGACAGGTTTTACCATTAACGGTAGTCCCAATCCGGCATATTGAAACCAACACGAAAAAGATATGGGTGTTCTTTGGATTTAATTGATATAAGTGAATAGTGTTAAAAAAGTTTAAAGGTGATTTACTTAACGCAATGCGGCATGCAGCATACTTTTTCTTTTATCTAGGAGCGAACTGCTATTGGAAGAAAAGAAATGGCAAAAGAGACATTGCTCATCATGATAATTTCTCCTTTCCCCTATTGCCAAAGTTACTTTTGCCACAGGCGCCGTACGATTTATTTGTTTGCAATTTTCCGTACTATTTTTCAGGCATCGCAGGTAGCTACGTAGACTGGTATCAGTCCGTTAAATAGAGCATTTTCATTAAAAAAAAATCATCAAATAAAACTGCAAAACAAATACACTAGTATAATGTTCTGAATGTCTGATTTGTATTTCAGATGAAGGGCAAATAACAACACATATTTCTGTGAGTTTACTGTAGTTGTGTCGTTGTGACTCAAATACAGGACCTGAATGCCAGGCTAGTAGCTACGTAGCTACGGCTACGGCGTATTACGTGCATCATGCGATTTCTTTTGGCGACGGATAGGGACCGCACGAAAAGACGGATGCGCGTCTCTTACAGGCGCCTGAAGCAAATCGCAGGCCAAATGCAAACTTGGCATTAATGTTTTTGTGATAATTATTTATATAACTTGATTCACAGTGATTATCAATATTGCTCACGCAATACAAAAAATGTTACTGGAAAATCGAAGTCTTACACGCCTCGAGATGTCAGTTATTTTAGCAGAACAGAACAGAACATATATTTATCATATCAAGTGCTGTTTGAATCATTCGTAATTGACCCCTCAACGCACACTGCCGAGTTTTTACGACTGTGAGAAAAAATGGTTTTTAAGACATCGTGGGAAAAGGAGAAATGCTGGTAACCAGCATATTTTTCCTTTTCCCATAATGTTTTTTACTCGTTCAAAGACAAGTTTCAGTTTTAGAGAAGTTTCATATACTTTGTGGTCTGCAAATGCTGTTAGTTTTGACAAGTCCATAACGTCGTCAGGCAAAGACTTACGAGAGAAAGACTCGTACATGTTGGACTGTGAAATGAAATCTTCAAAAATGGTGTGGTTTCTAAAGGTGTCACAACTGATTTCGCATGCGTTTCGTCACTGTCTATCCATCTGTATGTATCGCTGACGGTCAACTGGTCAATTTAAGAAAGTCCAAACAAGAAATATCTTCAAAAAAGACAGACAGCTCGAGAGATACTTGAACATAAATACTGAGCCTCTTTGTGGTTCAATATGAAGAGAATTAAGGGAAATAAACCTCACCAGCAATTTCATCTCTCTCCTCATTGTTTTGCAATTGTTGAAAAAGGAAATTTTTAGTTATATATCTTTGTCAAGACTAGATATTCATCCAAAAATCGTTGAAAAAAGGAGCAGTTGCTGCCAAAAATAATATGCATGAACATACATTTAGACATAATGGGTTATCGGGTAACGCTTTGGAGATATTAAATTAACAAGTAATGCAATAAAAGGATTATCTCCTATCATATTCATATGCTATGGTGCAAATAAGCGCCCCAGCGTATCGGTTAGCGATAGCAACACTTGTATTATATTTGTGTCATAAAGTGTGCCCGCAAATAGGCCTGTAGGGGTCCACTGGAGAAACATATCCACATTTTAGACCAATCGCAAATTACTATTTATTCTTTCGAGCACATCAGTACCAAGAAGTAGGTCAAAAGCAGCGTATTCAAATACGCCGAAAAATTGGACAAATTCTTTCTGAGACATGTGCGTGTACGGAACAATGCTTAAAAATTATCTTGCAAATCTTTTAGGTATAACGCTCGGTTATGCTATAACGACATGGTTCGCTATAACACTACATTTTGCAATAACGCCGATTTGTTTATTTTCTTCAGATGCGAAATGTCCAAATATTCAAAGTATTCGAACAATGCTTTGTGAAAATGGGGTTTAATGCATCTGCAAAAAGTATCGTTTCATATCAGCCTGTGCCGACTGTGCAGGCTGGCATGAATAGAAACTTTTCGCTATAGGTTAAATTCCCTATATCCAAGGACTATTCTACCTCGTGAATCAGTTGATAGTAGAACAAAAGGGATTTTATGGATCCATAATTATGTGACGACTAATGTATCACAGAGATGCATTAAATCTCTATTTGCCGGAGCGCCTCTCATTTATTTGACGTGGAAGATAAGTCATGCTGTCATACAAAGAAAAGTACAGAGATGATTTATTAAAATCCTTATAGATCCGAGTATGAAAAAGGTGCTTATCTGTAGATTTACA
This sequence comes from Hippopus hippopus, assembly GCA_946811185.2. Lineage (NCBI taxonomy): Eukaryota > Metazoa > Mollusca > Bivalvia > Cardiida > Cardiidae > Hippopus > Hippopus hippopus. The sequence goes on along the minus strand of OX328099.1, from coordinate 36,918,417 downwards.
TGGCAAGAGACACAGTTAAAGTTCAAATACTGCATGAATTCCTTAAGAAACACGGTAAGACATCATGCATTTGAAAAAGTAAACAGATAAACAAATCAAATGAGAGTGCGGACAATTCAAGAAAAAAAAAATGGTTGAAGTTTTCGTTTTATTTGTCAGTTTGAAAGGGTTCAAATTAGGCCTAAAACGGCTGTTTTTCTGGTAACCCTATCGACACTGTCTCATACCTTCACTTTGCTTTTAACGACTAAATAAAAGAAATGGTTCATGCTCTGGCAAAAAATGGGTCTAATGCATCTCCATGAAAGATGCATCCCCCCCCCAAGAAAAAAAAAAAAAAAAAAACAGATTGTTAAAAGCTTACTTTGCGTGAATTACAAATAGACACACCAAAAAGAAATCTCGTTTTCTGACAAACTTTGAAATGTCTCAGTGCAAGTACATGTATAAAAAGAGGGGAAACACTAATTGTTATTTTACGATATAGATTAAGGAATTTTTCTATATTCTTGGATCACTCGGTAGAACGGTTGTGACGCGGGATAGTTTTACCACGCTCTACCTTTTGTGCCCTTCAACTTCAAGTACAACAATAACCAAAGTATGACAGCATTAATCCTTTGAGCGCCACATAGATGAAAATTGATGTCTTTAGTCCTAAAATAACCGTTAAAGTTTCCCAGTCACAAGAGAATAACCAGAGTTTACGGTTTAAAATTTTTACTCGTCGACGAGATCTCACCGTATCGGAGAGTGTAGATGCAAGATCAGACTGCACGTTCTGTACGATCTGATCTTGATTTACACTGTAAAAAGTCAGTGAGTAGCGCTTAGCAGCCTAATGGATGATAAGATCCTCCTATACCAGTGCGGCTTTTGGATGAAGCTTGTCACAAAATGTCTAACAGTGTAAATTCAGTGTCAGAGTGCAGGTTTTCTACAGTCTAATCTTGGATCTATTTTATCCGTGGATGCATTGAGCATCTGCCTGTGACTCCGACGGGATTATAGATAAAGTTATGTTACAAGTATCAACAAACAGTCAGGCCTGTATTCACCACTCGTTCTAAATTGAATTCTTAGTCTTATTCTAAATTTAGAAAGTAGCTAAATTTGGTTTAGCCCAACAGAAATTTCGTTAGTTTCTAATTTGGAAAATGCTTGAGAGGCTAAGAATGTAGTGAAGAATGGCCTGTGAATACGAATCCAAATCTTATAGGCGTATGTTGGAATTGGTGTGACTTTTGAAACGTGCAAATATTACTTAAATTAACTAGCGGAAGAGAAATATAAAAGTAGCCGATAGCCCTCCACATTTGTCAAAAAGATGACTGAAAAACTAAGATTTGTAACAAAGTTATGAATAACATCAAACTGGTAAAAATCGGTGTGACGTTTGAAAACGTTTGAAACGTACAAAAGTTATGGGAGAAAAAGAAATAAAGGCAGGAACATACGAAAGTAAGCGATTTTTTCCACATTTGCAAAGAAGACTGTAATGTGAACACGGATATAACTTTTAACTCAAAGTGATCATGGCAACGTATGCGACCTATGTCGGATCTACGTCGCATCCCAATCTATCTGCCATTGGAAGAGTTGGGGTAAGTTGCTTTTCTAGTTTTAGGCTACTCTTGAACCTGTTGCCGGCTGAAATAAATAGACATTTACAATGTTAACTTTTTCAGCGCCAAATATATTGAGCTGTGCTCTGGCAAAAAGGGATTAAATACATCTTCGTGATGCATTTTACTAAGCAAGTCATCACATAATTATTGACCCATAAAATTCATTTTGTCAAACAACCAACTGAATGATGAGGTACACTGGTCCTTTGATAAGCAGAAAATTTACCAAAAGCAAAGTTTCGACCAAGGTTAGCCTGCATGGACTGCGCAGGATGACCTGGGTCGAAACTTATTGCAGATGTATTAAACCCCTTCTCCACAGAGCATGGCCCATATAAACTCTACCTCTGTCGACGACTGAAAATATAATTCGCTGAAACTCAGAAAGGTTTTTATCTTGTAGGCTTGATTTAACAAGCGAATAGAATAGATTAAAGATCAGACTGCACATGTTGAAAACAGTTTTTAAATACAAAACAACAGCAACAAAGCACACATTTTGTGGACTTTGTAAATCAAGATAATTCTGCCCAGAACGTGAAGTCTAAAACAGACTAAAACGACACGGAAATTATGTTTTTCTTTCCATACTGAGTAAAAGAACCAGTCTGAGGATTAAACCACGGGTGCCTTTCACATCAGTTGCTTTTGCGGATAGTGAAAGTGCAGACTGATCTTGGATTTACCCTGTCTGCGATTCTGTGGAATATTCCCTCCTTGTACGACAAAATCGTGGACTTGTCCAAATCCAACACATTTGTAGGTGTCAATCAAATGTGGCTCAAAACGATGGAAGTTGTATTTGAAAGGGTAAAAACATTGTGGGAAAAGGAGAAAATGTTGGTAACCAACATTTTCTCCTTTCTCATAATATTTATAAAGCCTTCTTCCTAAAAGTCGTGAAAACTCGGGATTGTGTGGTAAAGGGTTAATTAAATGGCAAAAAAAAGTATTTTATATTAAATAAATAATTATATCCGTTGCTCTTTTTTCTGAGCTCTAAGGGTAAGGAAAAGAGAAGATGCGTTGAATAAAAGGCCTAATCGATAATCATCCTAGCAATTGATAGGACGATCATCGATCTGTAACCATAAATAAATATGTGACCTTTACAGCTATCTCCTTTTCAATAGTCCTAATGACAGTTTAAAGGTGCTGAAATTATATCGTCATCCTCGTTGATGTAGACGGGTTAATTGTGTAAAATGAAAGGGGTGATAATACAAGGAAGGAAGGAAAGAGGGAGGGACGGAAGGAAGAAAGGAGGGAGGGAAGGAGGGAGGGAGGAAGGAAGGAGGGAGGGAAGGAATGCTTTTCTATATTAAACCCTAGGCGGCTACTCTCTACTCAATGCGCTTTTGCGGACAATGTAGATCAAGATCAGACTACATAGAACATGCAGTCTTATCCCAGATTTACATTGTCCAGCACGGTGACATATTTTCCGAAAAGAAAAGGCTTTGAAATCGCACAAGTGATTTTTCACATCTGTGCAGCAGACTGCTTTAGGAAACATCGTGGAAGAAGAGGCAATTGCATAATGCTAGCAATAACTTCTTTTCCCTAGATTTTTTGGACCAATTCGTTTAGAGTACAACAATTTCACTTTTCTTTATCATCTGACTTGTTCAAAGTAGTGGTAGGTATATGTTAATACAAAACACACATACACTTTGTATTTGTATAGATGTATGATTAGCCTGCATGGTGATTGTTGAAGGAAATTTGTCAGTGGTAAATTGTACCCCGTGTCCTGTAATACACGGATGTATTTTGCGGTAGAATGTAGACTTAGATCAGACCGCTAATCTTAGTTTACACTCTCTACATCTCTACTTTTGAGTGCAGCTATGTAATGAAAATTTGATGTCATGGCATTTAACAAAATCTGATTTTAACAATACATTTCAAGGAGAACATGAGGTAGATACTCTGTATGCTAGTGTTAACCAAACGACAAAATTTTAGACTGTTCCACATAGAAAGCTGATGATTCCACCTCTGAAATGGTAGACAGTATTTTGGGAAAAGGAGAAAATGCTGGTTACCAGAATTTTCCTTTTTTCCCACGTTTTTTCAAACAGCATTGTTAAAAGACGGGACTGTTTGGTAAAGGGTGACACATTAACGGAAATTACCGAGAAGTGATGAGTTTTGTTACAGTAGTTTTGATCGATTTACTGGAACATCGATTGATTCCTGCAGCGACATTAATTACTTAGTTACAAGCGCATCTCTCCGTTTAGTTCTATCATTAATGGAGCGCATTTGATTTAGTAATTTCTTTCTTAACACTTTCTCATTATCATTAGGGGCCTTAAAAAGTCGGATTTATTTAGTTGGCAGCGAAAGAATTGAAGTCTTATAACAATGTAGTATTATGTCGCCCGGGTCCAGACGGTAATAATCTTTCCATCACCCCTGGTCTCTTTTCATGGTCTATACAAGTATTTGGCAAAATTGTTAAACAGTTCCGTAATTACTACTGTTACATACAAACTAACGTCTGATTGTATGAGAGAAAAAAATACTGGATTGGAGGCCAAGCTAAGTGTTATGTAGATCTACATATTTGATATACAATATTGGTGTGCATACGAACCATTTCAACATGAACGCAAAAGATTAAAACCGTACACTTTGTATGCATGTTTCGTATTTAACACCGGTTTCATCTGTAATGCAGTTATGTCAAGGCGGTCACTGCACCTATCCTTGAGGTCCATGTGTTTGTTGAAAGAAAACAAAGTCGTCTGCTCAGAGTTTTATGTTAACGACGTATATCACAATTTTTTTCCAATGGACAGATTTTCTTTAAAATTTTGCACTCACATAGCTCATCATATCTGTAGAAGATTACAGTAAAAAAGATATCGGTCACCGAACTCGTTTCTGAGAAATTTGCCATTGAAAAAGATATATACAGTTCCAAAATTCAGCTTATATTGGAATTAACACGCTTTTCTTTAATAGTCAGTTAAACAGGAAAATTAACGGAAAAATATACAAATGTACATCATTTTAATGTAAATTCATTATGTTTTGTACAAAAATATATACAAAAGCCTGGTTTTGAATGCTAAATGTACAAATATGCATGTTATGGATAGACCACAGAGTAAAAATGGGAGATAATTTGACCGAGTAAAGGGTTAATTTTTAAGAAATACATACTTTCTACCTGAACGATTTTTCTTAAACTTTCCGTAATTATAGTGGTTATATTTCTGAACAATAAAAGGAAATACATGTAAAAATGGTACCTATCCGTGCTTATTTCTTCAGAAGACAGTGATGAAGTTCACTGTGAAAGTTCATTTTTCAAGGAAAATTCGGACACACTCCGAAAATATTTCACTTAAGACAACCCTTAGCTTAATGAACGACAACTGAATATTAGAATTTAAAACAATGCGGTCAATCATCTTTTTTAACACTCAACTGGAATATATTGTGCAAAAAAGAGCTATTACCCACAGTATCTCAGCAGATCTGCTCTAGTTCCATATCGGTTTTGAAGCATTCTGCTTGTAATAATTAGAATGGAAGACATTGTGATAAAAGAAGGCATTGCTCATATAAGCAACGGCATCTCTTTTACAACTTGTTAATTGAAAGCACATTGACTCATTTTTGCTTTGGTCCTTGATGTTTTAGTCCCACTTTGTTCCATTCACTTAGTAGTTGTCAATGCTTCTATTAAAAATGACATCTTTTTTTCACAATGTTTTAACCAAAACCTAGACAAGGGTTGCTTGGTTTTATGACAGAATAGAAAACATTTTGGGAAAAGTAGAAATTGTTTGTAAATAGCAATTTCTGAGTTCCAGCGCAGAGGTTGCTTTCCTGGTTTTTCAATACTGCTTTTTTAAGACAAACACATGCGTAGAATGGATGCGCGTGAACATTTATGATGTACGTCACAACGTCTTTACCAGACGACAAAGTCTTACATTGATCCAAAATGAGAGAATTTGTAGACGACATTTTAGATGTGGCTCAAACACTAAAACTTGTCTTTGAAAGAGCACTAAACATTGCAGGAAAAGGAGAAAATGCTAATGTTTCCAAAAGGTCTTTAAAACACGGGAACCTTGTGTGGTAAAGGGTTTAATTTGAAAAAGTGTTTTTGTTCAGTTAAACTTTGCCTCAAAATCATCATATGACTATAAATAATTGTGATCCTACGTTCCAGACTTTTTCCGGGAGAAACAGCACTGTGGAGAGTCGGGCACATGGCAGCCGAAACGAAAGTAGGAAATCCCACAGCCGAAATTTGCAGACGGTGACCCCTCATGGAACCCTTAAAACTAGTTACACGCGGGCCCCGACACCGAAAGAGGAAGATTTAGAGTCAGTTTTAGATATATCAGGTAAGGTTTGTTTGTTTTTTCGGTGGGCTCCTACGTTGCTCAGTGGTAAGGTGTATGATTCGTGACCTACAGGCCCCGAGTTTGATCCTTATCCGAAGCACTTGGCTTCCGTGGGAGTGTCCTTGGGTAAGACATTTCAGAGCCCCAGCTTAGTAGAAAGGAAACCCAAGAAATATATGGATAATGAGCTGTAGCCGTGATATGACTTTAATAATGTTGCAAGCTGCATAAAAGTCGATTCAACCAATCAATCAATCAATCAGTCAGTCAGGCAATCAATCAATCAATCAATGTTTGTTCCGTGTTTAACCCTTCAACAAACAAGCTAACTGGTAACCAGCATTTTCTCCTTTTCCCACAATGTTTTCTACCCTTTCTGATTCAAATCCCATCATTTTTGCCACATTTTTTTGTCGTCAAAAATGCTTTCAAGTTAGACAAATCTACATTTTTGTCGTGTTGTAAATAGTTAACGCAATTTTCAACAGTATTTCAGTGGCCAGTGTATCTTTCCACGCGTTCATGGGGTTTCCTACAGTCAGTGGCACGCGCAACACCTTTTCAAAGCAAATAATTTAGCTCTATAGAAAAAAAATCTTTCATATGTTAGAATCCAGTTCTATGTAGCTTTAAATGCTGATTTTCTTTTCAGAATCTGAAGTCCCGTATGACGAGACCGGAAAGAGATGTTATGCGCGTGCATGTAAGAAGTTGGACGTTGTCCCATCTTCGTATATTCTTGCCAAACTTGCCAATTCTAAAGCGATAGACTGCAAACATTATGGTCTAGGTCCAAAGGGGACCATGGCTCTTGCCATTGCTTTAGTTGTAAGTCAAACACATCAAAGACTAGCTTAAAAACATTATATTCTCTAGACTTGTTTATCTCAAATGCCAGCTGATGTCAGACCCCTTATTTTTGGGGGCGAAAATATTAAAAGCTATGCCCTAGGTAAATGGGATTTAACCCTTATCCTGCTAAATAACTAAAATGGGATTTTCATTCCAATAGTAAAAACCCAAATTCTGCTATTTTAAAGTTATGTTTTTGGGAATAATATCTCTTTATCGGACAGTGTAGATCTAAGATCAGACTGCACGTTCTGTGCAGCGTGATCTTGATCACCACTGTCCGCAGAAGGTCAAATAGTCGCGCTTAGCAGCCTATGAGATTTTGTAATGCATCACAGTGATGCATTTTACTGAGCAAGTCATCATATTTTTATGGATCTGTAAAATCCATTTCGTCCAGCAACTCTAGAATGGTCGTTCGACATTCGGAAAATGTTCTAAAGGCAAAAAGTTTCGACATAAGTCAGCCTGGACCTTTCACACAGAGCATGGTTCAACATACCCTGAATATATTGTCAATTTAAAGACAAATGAAACCTTACCATTACTCCTTTGTGATATTTTCATATGGTAAACTGTTTTCCTTTTCTTCTTAATAAAAGGTAGTTTTCAACATTTTTTATGTTATATCACGGGAATCAGTGCACCTATCTATGCTTAACTTTGGTTTCTTTTACCAGTAATTAGCAAATTCTATTCAAGCAACTGGCTGCTTTGACTCATAAACATCGTCGAAGCAATGTTCAACGGTGACTATCATCAATAGCAATCCCAAATTTCTAGGACTTAAAGTTATGGACTGAGCAAACGGGGAGATTTTTTGCCTTTTTTTATGTTAATAGATTAGCGATTTCCAGTTGAGCAATACTTAGGAGTGAACTTTTCTTTCAACTAAAACATATGATGGCACATTTCTGCCGCAAGATACGAGCTAGCGATAATTTAAGAGAACTATCGTGATTAACATATTTTTTTCATATAAAAAGATCCAACGTATTTTCACTTTCAGGTCAACTCACGTGTGACGTCACTGAATCTCCAAGGAAACGACATCGGGACGCAAGGAATCCTTTACTTACAGAAGATGATAAGCGAAAGTCATACACTGACCGAACTGGTATAATGTAAAGCTTTTTGGCAACTTTAGAATTTGCAATTGATCCGCTACCAAACGACAAAATGTAATACTTGCAATGGCTGAAAGCATTTGCAGACGACAATATAAATGTAACTAAAAAATTGAAAGATTACTTTGTCTTACAGGCTTGACTATACAAACGAACGGCATAGATCCAAGGTTAGCCTTCACATTCTGTGCGGTCTAATCTTGATCTTTACTATCCACAAAAGCTCATGTTTCGCCTATGGCGCTGTAACGGTTAAATGAGAGAGAGAGATGAAACAAATTGTCTTTCAACGCGCTTTTATCAAATTCCTTTGGTGCCTTCCCTTTGATCTGAAAAGGCTTTATTTATTATAGTATCGACAGCTCCAATTACTACATCTCGTTGCTGCAAAGGTTTCTCTGGCTATATTTCCATTACCACACGACAAAATTTTAGGCGTACCCAAATTGACAGCACTTCCATGCGACAAGTTAAATGTGGCAAAAATGGTGGAATTATTTCTGAAAGGGCAGAAAGCATTGTGGAAAAGGAGAAAATGTTTGATACACACAGGGTCCTTAACTCTTTACCAGTTGCCAATATTGAAGACTTCAAAACTGAAAGCATTGGCAGACGAAAAATCAAATGTAGCTCAAACGATGAAATCTGTATTTGAAATGATAGAGAAATCATTGTGGGTAAAGGAGGAAATGCTGGTTACCAACATTTTCTAATTTTCCCACAATGCCTTAGGCCTAAGTTTGAAATCCGACGTTTGTCTCCCACTCGGTCAAATTCTTCCAAAGGATTTATGACAGCCATTGCACTTTTATTCATTCCTCTCTCACCACTGAAAATTGTTTCGACGATGCTATGTGGGGCAGCAACAAGTGGCTTCGAAGAATGTTGTGATACAAAGAAACTCCAGAAAAGCACTCACCTCCTCGATATAACTGAAATGATGTTCAAAGCGGCATTTAACACCAAACATGGCTAAAATCAAACAGAAACTTAAAATTGTCTTTTACAGAACGTCTCGGATAACAAACTTGGAAGTACAGGGGCTCATGCAATACAAAAAATGTTACTGGAAAATCGAAGTCTTACACGCCTCGAAATGTCAGGTACCAGTTATTTTAGCACGGAGAACTGTGTCAATACCATTGATACATCGTTCATTTATCACAATATTGTCTAGTCACTGAGGGTGTGTTGCTCTTTTTATAACACTTATTTGCGGTAAGAAGGTGAAGGTATTTTTTCTAACTTAAAGGTTGCCTAAAATATCTTAGTAACAAGATTTATTTATTTGTTTATTTATTGATTGATTGATTTATCTATTTATTTATTTATTTATTTATTTACTCAATTCCGTGTTTTATATCCTGTTCTCTTTCCGTTTTATAATAGACCGTGAAAGTTTTCTTCGTTTTAGCCATTGCGTTAAGAGTACTCTCTTCAAAGGAGAATTTTACGATTTTCAGAAAACGGAGTTGTTTCAATTTTTGTGTGATATAAATTGCAATATCTCAGTCAGTAGACTAAGACATGATTTCATTTCAAATGAATGAAAAGGCCATTATCTTCGTCACACATAGATTTAAGTATCTCTATGGAAAAACATGTTAAAATCTTAACTCAAGCGCACACTCGAATCTGCGTTCGCACGATAACACTGGCACGAATCGTAGTGCGAAACGTAGATCTGATTAAATAACACAATTTGGACGAAGTAACGGAAAGGAAAAGAAATTTTGATGTGATGTTTTATATTCTGACTCTTGTATACTTTATTGACCTACTTGAACATGCTTTCAAACCCTTTGCTGTAATTAAATTGTGAACGGTTACAGAACTTGATTTCGTTAAGGCCTAAAAAAAATCTGTGTTTAGGGTTTCCCTACCCTACCTAGAAAATGCTGCGGACCCTTAACTTTTTACGCTACGATTGAAGAAAAAAAATCTGTCGGGTGTGATTTAGGTAGATCTGTATAGTCCATGTAAAAAGTTTCTGGAAAAAAAATAAATAAATCCCTACCAACCCTACCTACAGCATCTCCGAAGGAAAACCTAAACACAGATTTTTTTTGTTAGGCCTAAGTTATTGGCTTGGGGTTTATAAGACAAAGACTTCTGATCAAAGAGCAATGGAGAGTGTTGAGCAAGATCAGACTGCATACATGTGCAGGCTGATCTTGCTTTACATCCTCCCTTAAATTCATCTAAGGTCGCAAACTGCAGATATAGAGTTTTAGACATAACCCATATTGCACTACAACAGATATGTGGCACTTTAAAAAAGGGCAGTTTCTAACATTCTTTTGAATGTGGTATCTGGTACATTTTAAATAAGCCAAATTAAGAAATTCTATTTACCTATCCAGTAGATCCAGCTGGATCCTTAAAAATGAGGTTTATATTATATCATACATGCATTTATACAGATCTAATTGTAGCCGGTTTATAGTCTTGGAACATGGGTGGGGGCGGGGGTGTCACTTTTCTAAATCTATGTTATTGTTGGTGTGTTTTTGAAAGGTTAGATCTTATGTACAATTAACTTGTAGGCCCTTGTTTTCATGTCAGCTATTCTATAAAAAGAAAACAACATAGCATTTTTGTAATATTTAGATGAAAAAGGATAAGCTTTGTCATAGTATGTATGTTGGATGATACTTCAATTACTAGACTAACACAGGGGCATAACCAAGGCTTCAGAATCAGATGTTAGACACTTCCAAATCAAGAGTGCTAGATCTATTTCACCTTTAGGCTGCTAAGTTTGATGAAGTGCTTTTTTGCAGACACTGTAAATCATTAGTGTTAATGTTTCCCAATATTCCCTATATATTTTTCCGCACTTGCATTATATGTTATAGAAGCTATGCCTTTGTTTCAAATACTAGTATAGATCTACATATACATTATTTCAGGTAATGACTTCACTGACTCCGATGCTATTCTTCTTGCAAAGCCTATCCAGGTAGGACTAGTTTGTCTTTTTGAAAGATCAAATTTATTTGGAAATCTAAGGTGATCTACAAGAGGTTCATGAAGGCCCTGTATTACTCTACTACCTGAAAGATAAATGACCTATATACACATAATTGCATTGACAGAGACATTAAACCGAAGGAACACTGCAGTGCAATTAAAATTCATAAAGAAAATAGGCCTCACCCTGAAAAAAGTCATGTTTCTCACATGCCAAGATAACAAAATCAATCACAAAGGAGTCTTTTATAAAGGGTTTTTAGACAAGATTTCTAATTGTTTTGTGGCTGAAAAACATTTTTTTTTGCCATGAATTGTAAAGCTCATGAACAAAAAATAGGATGTTGCAAACCTGGCTTCATGTTAAATGTTTATAGCATAATCTAAGACAACAGAATAAATCATTATCACTGAAAAATAAACACTTTTTTTTTCAGAAAAGTGAAATACACACTAAAAATTATGTCAAAAACTTTATCATCTCCACAAGTAAAAAGTTTCTGATTGTAAAATCTAATGTCATTGGCTGCTTAGGGAATCATGTCAATTGACCTAATGTTTGAGTTTTATTATTGCTGCAGGATCATCCCGAGCTAGAACATGTCGACCTTAGCCATAACTTGTTTGGAGATAAATCTGCTGAGCTTTTTGAAGAAATGATTTGTAAGTATAAAATATACAAAAATGTTCATGATGATTGTGATGATAAATAGAGAGACAGAGAGAGCAAAGAGACTGGGAGAGAGAGATAGAGTAAGCACTAGTTTATGCATGCATTCCTTGAATTTGGGCCATTCTGTATGAAAACGGGGCCTAATGCATCTGCAAAAAGTTTTGATCCAGGTGAGCCTATGCAGTCTGTGCAGGCTGACCTGGGTCAAAACTTTTTAGCTATAGGTCAATTGTCTGCGTGTCCATGGACCAGTCTACCACATAAATTAGTAGGTTCTTAAAAAAAGAAAGAATTTTATTGATCCATAATTATGTGATGTTTTGCTCTGGTATAATGCATCACAGAGATGCATTAAACCTGTTTTTGCCATAGTGAAGCTCATTTGTTTATTACACATACTACCAGCTACATTTTAACTCTTTATCAGACAGGAAAAGTTGAGACGTGTCCAAATCAAATCAGCTGCATACAAGTTACAACAATTTAATTATGTCATCAATATTTGGTTTTGAATTTATCTTTTAAAGGAAAGAAAAAATTGTGGGAAAAGCAGAGAATACAGGTTACCAACAGTAATTTCAAAAGCTTCCTTCCTCTTGGTTATTTCAACTCAGGATTGCTTGGTAAAGGTTGAGCAAGCAAAGAACAGACAAAGAATATGTTAATCTGTGGGAAAGAAGTGTTAAATTATATTGTCACTATGAATATTTTCAATCCTGTGAAAGTTGACATTGCAAGGGTCTGTATTTACCAACCATACTTAATGATATTCTTTGTCTTATTCAAAAGATATTTCTAAATTTGAAAGTGACACAATTTCTGATTGGCGTAATTATTTTGGTTCAGCCAGTCAGAAATTATGTTAATTTCTAAATCTAGAATAAGACTAAGAATAAAACAAATGATGGTTGGTGCATATGGCTCCAAAATTTAAACTTGAAATCTCTGAATTACATGTACATTTTCTGTTATTGAGCAGGCTGTAAATGCTCAACATTCAACAATGGACATTCTGTCTGTCAGTTGGCCTTTAACATTGTTATTTTTTATGTGATTTATATGAATGTTTACCCATTTACCTCCTGAAACAATTCTGCAGCAGACTGCTCTAACAATATCAAATTTGGATAATCAATATGGATTTAGATTTAATAAGTGATTACATTGTGATACAACTCATTTGTCACCAATAACTTATCCTATCATTACATTGGTTTCAAAAATGATCTGCTGCAAGATGATAAGTTTAAGATTTCTGCATATGGTGCTATATTGATACCATTTTCTCCTGCAGCAGAAAATTCTGCCATACACACCCTTGACTTAAGTTGGAACCAATTTAGAACAGTTGGTGCTAAATATATTGCTAAAGGTCTGAAGGTGAGTTTCGTTTTCTTATAACTTGTGACTCAACATCCTAGATTGAAAAAAAAAATTTGTTCAAATCCTGATGGGATCAAAGTCAACATCTATAAATTATTTAGAAACTTCACTGGCTGATCAGCTGTATCTTTGGGAAAGAAAGTTACACAAATACAGAGTTTTCTTTGAAAAAATATCTTAGATATCAATGCATGGTTATATCAAATTTAATATTCATAACTGTTGGATTTATTTTTGAATTCAATAACAGTTGATCAATAAATTAATTAATAAACATCAAGACATGTTCAGGGAATTTTGCTTTCCAGAAACCTGAAAAAAACTGTCCATTTAAAGAGTTAAATAAAGGATATCAAACTTGACATTAGTGCATAGAAATACTTGCATAGGAAAATGTTTTTGTGTAGAAAAATGTTTGTGTGAAAACCATAGTAGAAGGAAACATACGGAAAGAAAAGGTTAACAAGAAAGTGCTCGCATTTAAATTGTTGATCCTGTTTGAAGAGATATACCCCTTTGATTTGTTGAGAAGTAAACTTAATTTAAACATGTTTACTTTACATCGATTGACAAACAAGTTCTTGCAACTTATACTAATCTCTCTTGATTCTGCTTCCTTGAAACTACATCAGTACTTGTGTCAGATGTGTGGGCCAATGAATGGTCCCAAGGTTGACATCTTCTCCCGGGAATCGAACCCTGGATCTTATGGTTGCTCTACCTCACAACCACAGACACTGCAAGTAAACTTAAGAAGAAAAGTTGTAGCCAGACTAGATGCAGTTTTTATGTACAGATTGACTTAACATGCTTTATGGATCGTTCAGGTAGGAACTGTGAATAACTGAATATAGATCCAAGGACAGGCGGACTCGTATGTCAGTAAATGAGAAACACAAGGCATGATTATGCTGAAAATGAGCATTTTATTCAATGCCAGAGATCAACATAGTAACTATAAAACATATGATTAGCTATATGCCATTAATAGCAAATTGACAGTAACATGACTAGGTAGACATTAAAAACTGACATATCTGGGCGACAGAAAAAAAGGATCCTTTAATACTTTACCAAATGTCAGGATTGTGGTCTCCTCCCAAGTTTAGACAAAATTGCAGATGAGGAACTAGATTTGGCTGAAATTATGGGATTTGTATTGGAAATGATAGAAACGTTGTGGGAAAAAAAGAAAATGCTGGTTACCAGTATTTTCTCCTTTTCTCACAATGGTTTCAAAAGCTTTCTTTTCAGGGTTGTTAAAATAGATGATTATTTGGTGAAGGGTTAGAACACTTATGACAATGCAGCATGATATACTACTACCTTTACTATAAAAATGAAAGCAAATGAACATATATGATGTAGCAATAGCAGACTTAAAACTTGCCAAAAGGAAAATGTTACTAACAAGATCTTCAATATATCCAATATCTTTAGTACATGTATATTGAAAAAAATTTTCATTTTTTTAACAGGAAAATGTCTACATCAAAACACTTAATGTTTCCTGGAATGGGTTTGGAGATGAGGGTGCTACAGAATTTGCCAAAGCTTTGAAAGTGAACAGCGTGTTAAACAACCTGGATCTGACATGCTGTAGGATTGGACATGAAGGCTTTATGAAAATTATCACCGCTCTCAACCTGAATGAGTCTCTACTACATTTAAGAGTGAGGGATATAGTACAGCATGTTATAGACTTTAGTCTCCGATAATTTTGATTCTAAATTTGACTAGCCATTTAATCCTTAATTCCACTATTCCAAGTTTTGACAAACCAAAGGGAGGATGACTTTAAAAACATTTTGGGAAAGGAGAAAGTGCTGTTTATCCTATTTCAAAGACAGCAATCATCTTTTGAGCTCCATGTAAATTGTTGTTTTCAAATGCCTTCAACTTAGACAAGTCTAAAAATTTGTTGTGTGATGAAGGTTTAAAAAGCAAAGACAGAATGGTTTTCAGCCAATCAAGTGGCAAGCCTTCATTTATCTTACAGGCTTGACTTAATAAGCGGAGGAATAGATCCACGATCAGACTTCATGTTTGGTGCAGTCTGAACTTGATCTATGCTTTCAACAAAGGCTGGTAGCCAGCTATTTCTTATTTTCCAACTGTGTTTTTCTATCCCTTCAGAGACAAATTCGATCATTTGAGCATATATGGGTCTATTATTCCTGTGCAAATACTTTAGATATGGATAGGTCGAAAGTTATGTCAAATGGCAAAGAGTTACGTTTGCCATGGAATCAAAGCAGCTTTTGTTATGTAGATATATTCTGAGAGATGGTGATAGACACAGAGTGAGAGATAGAGAAAGAGAAAGCAAGAGTAGAGAGAGAGAGAGAGAGAGAAGGGAGGTGGGTGGGTGGGAGGAAAACATATGAAGTGGCATGATTTTGAAGATGAGATCTTGTCAAATTCTCATATGACAATTTTGACCTGATTTTTATTCATTATAGCCTGCTGTCACAAGCTGCCTATGCTATAGAAATCACATATTTTGATTTCAGATTGGCAAGAACAATATTCCTGAGGAGTTTGCTGAAGCAGCCTTGTCAATGTTAAGATCCTATCCCGCAATAAAACTGGAAACCTTAGACATGGCGGTAAATGTCAAACCCATTTAGAGTAACAGTTACTGTTTATTTGTTTTATTTGGTGCATAATGCCATTTTCAAAATTATTTCAGTTACAGTAAATCATGGCACCCAGTGCACCAATCCATGACTTCCTGGAGTTTCTTATAGTAGTACTTTCCACAACATTCTTTCTGAGCCACTTACTACTTTCAACCTTAAACATCATTGAAACAATGTTCAGCAGAACAAGATAAACAATTTTGGATTTGTTTGCAATTTTGCTACTGATGACTCTGTACCACAACAGGTTCTTTTTGATCACAAATGGCTTTGATAATTACATGTACCAATGAAATTCCAAAGAAACAAAAAATTGATGTATGGTTTCATAATGTCAAGAGGATAGTTAATGAAATACTTTTTTCTTTTAACCCTTAACCACACTGCAAAATTGTAGACCTATCCAAATTGAAAGCATTTGCAGACAACAAAATGATGTGACTCAAGTACTGAAATTTGTTTTTGGAAGCATAGAAAACATTGCGGGAAAAGGAGAAAATGCTGGTTACCAGCATTTTCTCCTTTTCTCACAATGTTTTCAAAAGGTTTCTTACTCAGGTTGTTAAAAGTCGGGATTGTGTGGTAAAGATCGAGGTAACAGAAGGTTTCCTGAGCCATTCCATAAGATTTTCAGATTCTTTAAAACTCAACTAACTCACTTTATGCTCTTCCAAATTACATGTGTGCTTGCATCCAAGTTATTTTTAATATAACAAAGAGAGGCACTTTTTTCTAGGATTGTACATTCAGTCCAAAGTTTGAGACACATGTTCAAGAACTGAATCAAATGCACAGACACATAAACGTTATCTATGGTTACAACACCTCATATGGGAAGTCTAAAGGAGACCTTGTTGGTGAAATACTGAAAGAAGGTCTGCAGTGTTTGAGTGACTTCTGTAAAGAAAATGGTGTATCTCTAGTAGAACTTTTCGAAAGATTTGATACAGATAACTCTATGAGTGTCACTCTACAAGAGTTTCAAGATGGACTAAAGGTTTGTTTTGCCATAGTTTTGTACAAGTAAGAGACTACCCGCCATTTTAAAGCTTATGAATTTGGTGGCAAAGATGTGTATGCTACATGTAATATGTGAAATGCAACCACATTTTAATATGCTTTGCAAATTGTTAAACTCTTATGTTGACTCATTACCAAACAAAATTTTAGATTGGTTGAAATTGGAAGCATTTGCAGACAACATAATATATGTGACTCAAAAATTGAAATTTGATTTGGGAAGGGTAGAAAACGTGGGAAAAGGAGAAAATGCTGGTTACCAGCATTTTCTCCTTTACCTACAATGTTTTCAAAAGCTTTCTTTCTCATTCAGGATTGCGTGGTAAAGGGTTAAACATACTTCTTATATTTGAGTGGCACTCTGGCAAAAGAGGGTTAACTGCATCTCTGTGATGTATTACACTAAGCAAGATTGATTGATTGATTGTATAGTGTTTAACGCCATTTTCAACATTATTTCAGTTATATTGCGGCGGCCAGTGCACCTATCCATGCTTTCCTGGAGTCTCTTTTACCAGTACTCCACACAATTTTCTTCCCAAGCCACTGGCTGCTTTCCCACATAACCATCATCGAAACAATGGTCAGTGGTGGGAGAGAAATGAATCCTGTCACAATGACTATCATCAGTCCTCAGAAAGGAATTGGCTGAGCCAGGGATCGAACCCACGACCCCTTGTTCTCAAGTCCTGCATGCTACTGACTGAGCTACCGGGCTCGGCACTAAGCAAGATGTTACATAATTAGGGATCCATGAAACCCATTTAGTCTGACAATTGACAATCTAGAGGTGGAATGGTCCGTGGACATGCATGAAATTTACAAATAGCAAAAATTGTCGACTCATGTCAGCCTGCCTGGACTGCACAGACTGACATGGGTTGATAGATTTTGCAGATGCATAAATCCCAGTTTCACAGAGAATTACTCATATATATTGTAAAATGTGTGAGCTGAGAACTGGAAAAGATACAAAAGAATGTAAGCAAACCTAATGCAAATTCAAGGTACACATTTTGTGAAAACATGGATTATTCTTCCATCTACATTGAACCTCATTATCTCCTGAAACAATTTTGCAGCAATTAACTTGGAAAATATCATTGTAGACATTTAAACATTCAGCATTAACTTGTAACAGGTTTTAATACATTACATTTCAAGACACTGTATCAAAATAAGTTGCTCCTTATAAGCAATTTCTAATTTACTCACAATTTTTTCAAAAGTACTTTGCTGAATGACAGAAAAAAAAGTCATCTGTAGGTGAAAATGAACGAACTCTCTACCAAAAGACAAAATTTTGGAATTGCCCAAATCAAGTACATTTTATAAAATAAAATGTGACCATCATGGTGTAGATTGTCTCTAAAGGAGGAAAAACATACGGGAAAATGAGAAAAATGCAGGTAACCAGCATTTTCTCCTTTTTCTTAAATGTTTTTAAACCTTAGGCTGCTTAGGGTGACTCAAAGACTTTTTGCAGACAGTGTAGATCAAGATCAGACTGCACAGAACATGCAGTCTGATCTTGCATCTACAGTGTCTGACATGGAGATATTTCTCCCCCAAATATAACTTTGAGGTAGCAACATTTGGGTTTTTACAATGGACTTGAAGAAATTTCACTTATTCAGTAGGGTAAGAATTAAAAGCATTCATTGTCAGAGTCGTTGACACACTGGATTGTTTGTTAATGTGGTAAATAATTTGTTATGTGATTTCTGTACTCTCAGTATTTAACTCTTTACCAAACGGCAAAATTTTAGACTTGTCCAAATTGAAAGCATTTGCAGATGACAAAATAAACGCGACTCAAAAACTGAAACTTGACTTTAGAAGAGTAGAAAACATTGTGGGAAAAGGAGAAAATGCTGGTTACCAGCATTTTCTCCTTTTTCCACAATGTTTTCAGAAGGCTTCTTCCTCTGGGTCGTAAAAACCAGGGATTGTTTGGGAAAGGGTTAAAATTTACTATTTTTTCAAAAACTATGTTACAGGAAGCTGGAGTGCCTTTATCTCTGTACAAAATTGAGATGTTTGCAAACGCTCTGGACAAAGATGGTGATGGGGAGGTAGACTACAGGTAGTAATCTTATGTCTGCTGAGTTTTGTAAAGTCATTGCTTATTTCAAATCAGCCAGCCTGAAGTTTTCGAATATAGGATGTTTTTGATAGGCATTCTTTCCATTTTAATAAAAACTAGAAGTACAGGTACATGCAGGATTTTGATAAGCTGATCAAAAACCATCAATAGGCTGTCCTCAGATCCACTCAAAGAGGGGTAGGACCGTAGGAGCTATTTCAAGAACAATAGTTTTTCAACTGTTTTTATCATTTATCTTTGTCAAACAGGTAATGAAAATGCTTATGGCAGCTGACTCGTCCCCACATATCTGCTGTACCATTCTGTCCATGAAAATACCTGTACATCGATTATTCTGAAGACCTATTTATATTTGGTGTTTGGTGGCATGTTTTCAGAACTGAAAACAAAAATGACTATGATAACCATGGTATCCACGTTTTGAAATGCATCAAGTAACTTAATCAGAAAGAGAGAACAAGAATCACTTATTTCTTTTTTGGGAGGAGTTTCTTCTACATATATGTACAACTCTTTATACAGCGAGCTTGTCAAAGCAATCAACAAATTGAGAAAATCGGTATGGAAATACACGGTTGTGCACAATAATTCTTCCAGCCTTCATAACCTTTGTTACAGATCCATTGACTATTTCTATTAGTATTTGTCTTATATTCTAAATTAGGAACCACCTTCCTTGAACATATCTTCAAATTATTACAACTGTTGTGCCGTTTTATCTTCATAGCTTGATCTGTACATCTTAAGATGCTAATTTTTGAAAACATTGAGGGAAAAGGACTGAAATAAGGGAAATGTTAGCTATTGCATTTGAGGGCATTTTGTCTTAGCGGAAGGGGGAGATCATTTGCTGTCAAATTCTTTGGGTGTTTTTCTGTGTTTACCTATAACAGCTTGTCAAAATCTTTTCAACCTCAATAATAGTTTTAAAAGAAAGCTACCTACATGAAATAAACTATCAGCATGTGTTTAGGACAATATCTACTGCAACAGGCTGGTTGCTGACGACTTTAAAGAAGTAATTCCCCCTTTTGTCATATTTAGGTAGTATGACACAAAACAAAAATGTCTTTTGCAAGTGGTAATGTGTTTAAACATCTAATAAGTGTGGATTTTTTTTTTTTGAGAGTGATTGTTGATTGTTGGGTATGCCTGTTTGAAGTAACAATAAAGGCCAAATGTGAAAAAAGCGGATGTTCAAATGCATTTGAATTTGTATCATAACATTTAAAAGTATGGAAATTATTGTGAAGATGACAATCTGTCATTGTATGGTCGGTCCAAGTGTTAGTCGCTGACAGAGAAATTAATTTCAAAACTAAGTTAAAACCTGCCAGGTAGCTGTGTCTTTTGTTTACTTTTTGCCTGATTTTAAAATTCTTTTTTCTGCTAACGACTAACATATGACCAGACTACACGATAACAGACTGTCATTTCAACAATATTTTCCATACTTTTAAATGGTATGATTTAAATTTAAATGTATTAACCCTTTACCAAACAATCCCTGGTTTTTACGACCCTGATATAGAAGCCTTTTGAAAACATTGTGGGAAAAGGAGAAAATGCTGGTAACCAGCATTTTCTCTTTTTCCCACAATGTTTTCTAGCCTGCTGAAAACAAATTTCAATTTTTGAGTTATGTTTTTTTTGTTGTCTGCAACTGCTTTCAATTTGGACCAGTCTAAAATTTTGTCGTCTGATAAAGAGTTAAGACACCTGCTTTGATATTTAGCCTTTAAGTTCTCTTGCACTTTTTCTGCTTATTTGCTTAACAGGATCCTCTGTGTTGTTGGCTGCACCTTGATGCCTTTTTATATAATGTTTTAGTCTTTCAATTCCTTTTCAGCTGATACTAAGGCACTATGAGTATATAAATTTACAAAATACACACATTTTCATTGCTCTCATCTCTCCTTGACCTGGGAACTAAAGAAAAACCTACCGTAATAGCCACCTCAATAAAGCAGGCAATCATAGTTAAGCAATCAAATAATTAGTTACCAGAGAATGCAAATATGCTGAAACTTACCTGTATTCAGAAAACACTTGTCATGAGCAAGCACGTCTCTCTTTGGTGTTTGCTTTACTCATTACCAAACAGCAACAGTTTCCACTTGCCAAAATTCAAAGCATTTGTAGGCTACATATAAAACATGCTACAAATAATAAAAATGGTCTTTGATTAGGTAGAAAGTGTTGTGGGAAAAGGAGAAAATGCTGGTTACCATTGTCTTCTCCTTTTCCCTAAATCTTTTCAAAAGTTATCTTACTCAGGGTAGTTAAATCATGGAATTGTGTGGTAAAGGGTTGGACTGTATGGATTGGACAAAAGCTGGAACTATAACAATTAACAAACCAAGCAGTGTCTCCAAGTCCTGAATTAAAAGTTTCTTTGGCTGGGACAATTCTAAATATTGTGTTGTCCAAGTCTTTATTACAAGCTTAGCCATCTGCTTGGCTTGTGAAATTCTGTCTCAGTCTATCAGATGGCTTGTCATGGAATTTAGAATTAGGTTTAACACTTTACTGCAAAATCCAGAGTTTTAATAACCTAGGAGAGTAGATGTTTGAAAACATTGTGCATAGAGGAGAAAATGCTAATAACCATCATTTTCTCCTTTATCCACCATGTTTTTTACCCTTTTATAAACAACAACTTTCAATTGAGTAACAGTTAATGCTTTGTATGCAAATGCTTTCAATTCAGACTACTGTAAAGATTTTATTATATTGTGTGGTACTGAGTAAAATGAATCCAAAGCAAAACTCAATGAGTTTAACTCTCTACCACAGAATCCCAAGTTTTAACAACTCTGATTGAAAGGGCTTTTGAAAAAAAAAAACCACGGAATAGGAGAAAATGCTGGTAACCAGATTTTTCCAGATTGTTTTTAACCCTTTCACGAACAAAAACTTTCATTTCAGTAAAAACTGATTTGTCATCTGCATATGCTGTCAATTTAGACCAGTCAAAAATTTTGCTGTGTAGTAAAGAGTAAGACTAGTGGACATTGTAGATCAAGATCCAACTGCACAAAATATGCAGTCTGATCTTTGACCTACACTGTCACATACTGTAACATTTTGTCAGCAGATACAACTTAAAAATCCGTATGTTTTGGTTTTTCCATTGGCTTGGTTTTCTTGTTTTATTTATATAGGAATTCAACAATACTTGGTCTTGTGAACCCTGGTTTTTTCCTTTTAATCCATTTCCATAAATAAATGATATCTGCAAATGTAAAGATGATACATTTTAGGCATGCTCTGTGAAAAGGGGGCTTAATGCATCTGCTAAAAGTTTAGACATACGTCAGCCTGTGCAGTCCCCTCATGATGACATGGGTCAAACTTCTTGCCATTTATAGATTTTCTGCATGACAAAGGAACATTCTACATCCAGATCCACTTTATCATAAAATAAAATGGATTTTTATGGATCCATTGATATGTTACGACTTGCTTGGTATAATGCATTGCGAAGATGCAATAAGTCCTCTTTTGCTAGAGTATGGCTCATTGATTTTGAAATGTATGCCATTTATTGGAATTATTGTAACTCCATTTCTGTATAACTCATGAGTGAAAAAAAGCACATGAGTAAACACATCACTGATACATTTTGTATTTATCGTCTTTATTTCAGTGAAATGGTCTTGCAGCTAAAAGGCAACTGAAAGTTCTGTAGTAAGTGAATTACAGAATGTCACCTCAATATGAGTAGAGCCTTTCTGAGGTCAGAAGAAAAACAAGATCAAAAAGCTGCATAATTCAATGATTAACTCGTCATCTTGTACAAATGATAACTTGTATCTTACAGTAGACCACTTTAAACCATTTACAACACAATTTCAAGGTTTAATGACCCGAAAAAGCAAGCTTTTGAAAACATTGTGGGAACAGGAGAAAATGCTGGTTACCAGCATTTTCTCCTTTTCCCACAATATTTTCTACCTTTTCAAAGTCAAAAGTACAATACCAGCTAAATTTGTCATCTGCAAATACTTTCTATTTGGATGATTCCAATTTTTTGTTGTTTGGTGAAGAGTTAAAACAGTGTAGTATATGAGGCATAAGTTTTTTTGACCAGCATATTTTAACTTGTATTTATGGACAAAGCCTTAATTTGTGATCACTGTATTAATATATTATAAAGATGTTTCCAATGTGATTTGCTGTATTTTACTCAAGATGATTGTGATAATGACTTAAAATATGCCTTTTTGATATTTACCTTTATAAACAACAGTCCATATCCATCAACTATTCTTAATGTCATTTTAAGTCTAATTCTAGATTTAAGAAAGTATTAACATAGCTTCTGATTGGCTAAACCATTTGGTTTAGCTAAGCAAAAGTTGCATTACTCGCAACTTTAAAAAAAAAATAAGAATTAGACTAAGAATGTTCTTAAGAAAGATTGGTGAATAAGGATCCTACTCCTATTGAACCTGTCAAGATATAGGCAGGAAAATGATGGGTATTTTCCAACAAGATATGTTAATGAAATCTGCTGAAATACAAACAAGCACACATTGCAGTTATATCTAACTTCTGACTCCTGAAACAAACTTGAAGCAGAAGACTTTGAAACTATCCTTGTAATTATAGATAATCAAGATGAATTAACCCTTTACAAAGTGACCCGTAGTTTTAATGATCCCAAGAAAGAAGGCTTTTGAAAACATTGTGGGAAAAGGAGAAAATGCTGGTTACCAGCATTTTCTTCTTTTCCCACAATGTTTTCTAACTTTTCAAAGACAAATTCCAACATTTGTGCCATAATTACTTTGTTGTTTGCAAATCTTTTCAATGTGGACAGGTCTAAATATTTTTCAATTGGTAAGGAGTTAAGTTCTAATACATGTAAAAAGAGTGGCAGAGGGGGAAACTTTCCATTTTGACCGGTATATCCCTTTGCATCAAAGTTTTTAAAACGGTCTGGCACTGCCAGGCTGAAATTTCCACTGCAGAAGATAACATGCTGATAAAACAACAACAAAAAAAGTCACAATGTAGGTACATGATTTATATTTGAAAGATGTGCTTATATTACTGTACTTCATCTAACTGTTTTCATGATTTGTAATTCTGTGTTGTGATTAATGAAATATGGAGGTGAGGAAAATGCCATAACCCCTCCCCCATCTCACATCTTCTTTATATACATGCTTTTTGAGCATATCATTGTCACCTGGAACAGTTTTTAATTCTTAAGTCTTAGCATAATTTTTTATGAGTCAACAAAATTTCAGACTTGGGAAAATTGGAAGCATATGCAGAAAACAAATTTAGTGACGTGATTTGTTTTTGAATGGGTAGAAAACATTGTGGGAAAAGAAGAAATGCTGCTTACCAGTGTTTTCTCCTTTCCCCATCATGTTTTCAAAAGACTTCTTTTTCAGGTTAATTAAAACTTGAGACTGTGGTTAAAGGGTTGAAAGGAGGAAATCCTCTAGAGCAGGAAAAATCACACCACTGTTTATTGCCATGAATCTCTCTGGGTAAACTCGGGGGAAAACAGTTATTACCTTCTCTACTTTCTCACTCATACAAGTATATCATCTTTTTGGAAACATGCTTGTATACAACTTGATTGTTTGTTGCACAAATAATAAACTATTGAATCATTGAATTACACTCTAATAATTTTAACCCTAATCAACACCTTGGTCTGATCACTATCTAAAGATATGTCAAGAACATAACAAAAGGAGAAAATGCTGGAAACAAGCAATTTCTCCTTTTCTCACCATATTTTCTACCCTGTCAGAGAGAAACTCATTATTTGAGCCACATTTGTTGTCTACAAATGCTTTCAATCTGGACGTGTCTGAAACTTTGTCATGTGTTAAAGAGTTAACTGGTACAGAAAATTATAGATTACGGAAAATTACATGTTACAGCCAATTGTGCAATTTCCAACAATGTTTTCAAAATGTAGTGTACCGCAAGGATAAGAACCCTTCTTACTGAACAGTAATGGATAAAGATAAGACTTCGTCTGTCTTGGATTGCTGTTGTATATTAATTCAATCATCAGGATAATTGACAATATGACCCTGTTCATAACCATTGTTGCATACACTGAGTGGGCTAATAAGCAATAAGATTAAATGAGACAACAAAAACATATACTGTATTTTTTTCACATTTTATAAATCTGAATTATACAAACAAGAGGGCCATGATGGCCCGGAAGTCGCTCACCTGAGCCTTTTGACCAAACATAAACCATTTCTAGTCTCTTCAAATATATTGTGACAAACATTCTAACAAACTGTCATGATTACAGGACCGAAAATGTGGTCTCTTCTTGAGTGTACACTAGCATTTTCTAGAAGTTGTCCAGTGACTACTTTGTAGCTAAACATGGCCCATGTTCAAACTTGTAAATATTACAAGTATCAAGACAAACATTCTGACCACTTTCATGAGTATTGGACAGAAAATGTGGTCTCCAGAGTGTACACAAAGTTTTTCTAAGATTTGACCCAGTGACCCATTTCAATCTCAATCAAGATAACATCAAGACATACATTTTATCCAACTGTCATGAGTACTGAACTTAAAATGTGGCCTCTAGAGTATACACAAGGTCTTTGTACAATTTGACCTGGTGACCTAGTTTTTGACTCCACATGACTCATTTTCAGACTCGCTCAAGATATAATCAAGACAAACATTCTGACTAATTTTCATAAATATTGGACAGAAAATGTGGCCTCTTGAGTGTATACAAGGCTTTTATAAGATTTGACCTAGTGACCTATTTTTTGACCCGACATGACCCATTCTCAAAATCACCAGAGATATCGAGACAAACATTCTGACCAAGTTTCTTTAGTATCTGACTGAAAATGTGGCCTCTAGAGCGTACACAAAGTAAAAGTTGCTAATGCACAATGCAAGATGGACACGGCACAATCACAAAAGCTCACCGTTAAGCTAAAAATTGTTGCACTCACAAATATTTCTTCACAATTAAATCTGTAATTGTCAACTGAAAAATCCAGAGAAATTCTGAACTGTGAGCAGACAAAGGTAATACAGACCAGAAAACACAGAAAATGAAATATGATGATGTTTCTACACTTAACCATATCTTTAGACCCTCTTTCCCAGGGTCATTCCCAGGGTCATAGAAGCACAGGAATGCTAGGAAAGGGTTTAAATAAATAAATATGAACATTTTTTACTGACAAAAAATATCACTTTTATTCATTGGAAAGGACAGAATTTGGATAAGATCTGCTGACTATAAAAACAAAAGTTTCCAAGATATGATAAAGTGAGATACTCTGGAAGTCAAATTTAAATGGAAAAAAGAACCAGTCCAAACAAAAAAAAAAAAAAACTTATCAATTATCATAAAATAGAGTAAACAAATGTATGTGCATGTAAGTTGAGTGTTGGACTGTTGCTTTACATTTTCTTTTAACAATTATTTCCTACAATTTCCTAATTACAACAGACAAATGAACCATGGTCTTGGAAAAGAGGATTTAATGCATCCCCGTGATGTATTATACCAAGCAAGTCATCACATAATTATGGATGCATGAAATCCATTTTGTCTAACAACTGGCTGAGTCTCTGGGTAAAATGGTCCTTTGACATGCAGTAAATTGACCAAAAGAAAAAAGTTTCAACTGAAGTCAGCTTGCGGGGACTGCACAGGCTGACCTGGGTCGATAATTTTTTACAGATGAATTAAGCCCCCTTTTCAAACAGCAAGTCTCAAATAAAAGGAACAATTTGTGTACATGTATCTGTTTCACTGATCCCTAAATGGACAGACAAAACTTCTTGAATGCTTAAGAAATATTACATGGTCCTCTGGTGCCAGTGGTAATATCACTTGCTTCTCAGACAATACAGAGCAATAATAAACTGCAGCAATAGCATGGTTTAATCTTGATTACAATTCCTGTCAGAGTTGTTTTTACTCAAGTCTTTACCAAACATCGTAATTTTAGACTTGTCCAAATTCAAAGCGTTTGCAGACAACAAATTAAATGGGGCTCAAATGATGGGATTTTTCTTCGAAATGTTAGAAAACATTGTGGGAAAAGGAGGAAATGCTGGTTACGGGCATTTTCTTCTTTTCTCACAATGTTTTGAAACTGAAAGTTATCTTTCTCAGGTTAGATGAAAGTTGTCATTGTGCGGTAAAGGAACAATGAATAGATATGTAGCTCAACAAGTTGAAGACACATCTGAAATGGTGCAAAAATCATTTTAAATATAACAAGATGTCTGTTTGTAAAACAGTCATGCCCCCCTACTACCACACTGATACAGGAAGTGGCACAGTTCATAAACTGATATCAAAAGAATTGATTGGGAAATATCGATGTCATCTTTTTGATTTATAGCCCACTTCAATTGTTAAACGTGATAATCTGTCAACAGTTCACATAATTATACACACCGCCGTGTGAATACATACAAGATTGTAAACAGTCGTCGATACACAGACTGGGTTATCGATTTTCTTTTTGGCATGCGCATTCGACTTCCGCTTTTTTCCAGTCGACTTCGGTGCTTACAACGTCCCCGATAATACGCAAATGAAATGTTGGAGCCACAAGTTGAGCTATATATCATAATTTTTCAGACACTTTAATTTTTTTTGAGCAAATGGCTCAAGTGGCGAACGGCAGCGCGGGCCCTGAATCATCTGGTGGTCACTGTGACCTTGACTTTTAACGGATTAACCTTAAAATCTATAGGGATCAATTACACCCCAAGATGAATATCTGTACAGAATTTGAAGGACCTAGGTCAATTCTGTGAGTAGTTATCATCTGGACAAGGTTTGGTCTATATATCATTAAATTGAAGGCCAATGTGACCTTGACCTTTGATGGATTAATCTCAAAATCTATAGGGATCATTTACACTCCAAGATGAATATCTGTACAGAATTTGAAGAACCTATGTCAATTCTGTGTCTAGTTATCATCCGGACAAGGTTTGGTCTATATATCATTAAGTTGAAGGCCACTGTGACCTTGACCTTTGATGGATTAATCTCAAAATTGATAGGGATCATCTGCACTCCAAGGCGAATGTCTGTGCCAAATTTGACGAACCTAGGTCAATTCCGGACAAGGTTTGGTCTATATATCAACAAGTTGACGGTCACTGTGACCTTGACCTTTGACTGATTGACCTCAAAATCAATAGGGATAATCTACACTCCGAGATGAATGTCTGTGCCAAATTTGACGAACATGTTGATGGTTACTGTGACCTTGACCTTTGACCGATTGACCTCAAAATCAATTGGAATCATCTACACTCCAAGGCGAATGTCTGTGCCAAATTTGACAAACCTAGGTCAATTCTGTGTCTAGTTATCATCCGGACAAGGTTTGGTCTATATATCAACATGTTGACAGTCACTGTGACCTTGAACTTTGACTGATTGACCTCAAAATCAATAGGGATCATCTGCACTCCGAAACGCATGTCTGTGCCAAATTTGACGAACCTAGGTCAATTTTGTGTCTAGTTATCATCCGGACAAGGTTTGGTCTATATATCAACATGTTGACGGTCACTGTGACCTTGACCTTTGACCGATTGACCTCAAAATCAATAGGGATCATCTGCACTCCGAGACGCATGTCTGTGCCAAATTTGACAAACTTAGGTCAATTCTGTGTCTAGTTATCATCCGGACAAGGTTTGGTCTATATATCAACATGTTGACGGTCACTGTGACCTTGACCTTTGACCAATTGACCTCAAAATCAATAGGGATCATCTACACTCTGAGACGAATGTCTGTGCCAAATTTGACGAACCTAGGTCAATTCTGTGTCTAGTTATCATCCGGACAAGGTAAGGTCTACCGACCGACCAACATGTGCAAAGCAATATACCCCCACTTCATTGAAGGGGGGCATAATAAACTAGAGGCGCTTGAGCGCCTGTATCGCTCCACAGTCCTGATATTTCTATAATGGCGAAAAGAAGTTTTTAACAATTATCATTCAATCCTGCATTTTAGCTCACTGAAGAAACAATTTGGTAGACAACCACCATAGGAACTTACCTGCAAAACAACAATGAAATCCAATGAATAGTTTTAGAGAAGAAATTTTTCAAAGATTTTACTTTATACCATAAAAGGAAAATGAGTCTCCCATAAAAGCCATGTTTTTTGACAGATCTTTTTTTTTTTAAGGAATTCTGTAAACCTGTATCTAAGGAACATTCCTGCAAAATAATAATGCTATCCAAATAGCGGTTTGGGAGGAGAAGATTTTTAAAGGTTTTTTACTTTGGTTGCCATGGCAACCAGAATTCTTCATGGAACACAATTATTTGAAGGAATTTGAAAGAGGACCACCAAAGGAACATTCCTGTGAAATTTGGTAAAAATCCAGTCAATAATTTCTGAGGAGAAGTTTTTTAAAGAAAAAGTTTACGGACGCACGCACGGACGGACGCACGCACGCACGCACGAACGACGGACACAACGCTATGACAATAGCTCTCTGGCCTTCGGCCAGTGGAGCTAAAAATGAAACAAAGTGAAACTAAATTATTTCCTTCAATGTTGGACCATTTCTGACACTAGAAATTACCATAATTTATCATGTTTATGCTTGAGCTCAGATAAGAGAGGAAAAAATGCCAAGAACTTACAACACTGCATATAAAAGCTTTATACTTTGACAAATCTCCATCAATTTTTTATGGAGACATTACTATAAATACATCTACGAAAAATTGGACATGAAATGAAAACTGTATATACAAATGAATAAATGAGCAAATGAAGACATGAATGTACATGTATCTTTATACAGTAATGGAGCAAGCAAGAAACAACTAAGTATTCTTTAACCCATTTATGTATAGGCTTATTCTAAACCAGTAATAACCAGACTGATTGACACAAAAGAGAAATACTTTTAAAAACAAAGAGGTAAAAAGACAAATTGCTTTGTCATCCACAATACTTTCAATTTGGACAAGTCAAAAATTTTGTCCTTTGGTAAAGAGTTAAAAAGTTATGCAAAACTTGTAGGCTCAAATTACCATGTAGCAAACTTTACTACTTCAAATATTACCCAAAACAACCAATCGAAGAAATCTGTTGTGATGCCAAAGTTACTTGATCATGGCAAATCTTTGTATTTTTGGGGGGTATTTTTCCATTTTGACCTCAGCTAAGCATAAGAATTTACACCACAAATACCTAACCCTTAACCAAACAATTGTAAATTTCAACCACTGTGAAGATTGAGGCTTTTGAAAACATTTTTGGAAAAGGTTGAAAATGCTGGTAACTAGAATTTTGTCATTCACTCAAAACGTTTTCTACCCTTTCAAAGACAAATCTGACAATTTCAGCCACATCTGTCAACTATCAATGCTTTTAATTTGGACAAGTCCAAAATTTCGTCATTTGGTATTACTTGTGGAGCGTTTTCTATTTCTTCTTATCTTATTAAAGTCTTGATTTTAATTTTCAAAGTTTAAATTCCACTCAATTAAGCTTGAATGTTTTAAAAGCATGAACAAATGTTGTAACACATTTCAAAGTGAGGCAGCCATACAATGATACATTTCTCCAGAGTAATAGTACAGCATATAAAAATGTAGCTAAATACAAAAAGCTTAGACCCAGATCTAAATTTTAAAAGTTGATGGCTATAAGTAAACTGGCTAGTGGCAGCATGAGCCATGGGGTTGTATATACTCACTATTTTTTATCAATTTCTATTCTTGATTCTCTTAAAGTTAACTGATTGGCTGAGGTGTTCTGTCTTGTCCAATCAGGGCATGTACTTACCATGGGACATCCATCTTAAGCTGAATTCCTATTTTAAATTCTACACTAGCCATTTTATAGCCAAGACATTCTATCTAAGCCAGTCAGATGGCCAGTCTAGCTATCCTACCCTTTAACAAACAACCCTGAGCAAGATGCCTTATAAAAACGTGTGGTGAAAAGCAAATAATGGTGATAATCCGCATTTTCTTCTTTTCCCACAAGGTTTTTATTGTAACACAGATACGAGGGCTGTTCGATATGTAATGTGTATTGTACCACAGCGCGATAACGCTTTCAACCATTTCGTGGATGATGATACGCTTGAATAGCTCTATTCAATACCTTTCCAACGGTATAAACACGAGCCTTTAGCTCCACATAGTTTTAAACTTATAGTCATTTCAATAGAGCTAGTCGTTGACCACTGTTGTAAAAATGGTTGGGAAACGGATTAAGAATATTGAAGAAATTAGAGCTTATATAAAAGTTCGCACAAAACTCGGTCATTTGGTAATGCAGATTTTTACTGAATTGGGGAAAGTTTATGGGTCTGATAAGGTATCTTATGAGACAGTTCAGAGGTGGAGAAAGAAATTTCTGACTGGCACAGAGTCTGTCAAAGATGCAGCAAAATCTGGCCGACCTGTGCCTGTAACAGGCACGGCAAATGTCTCAAAGTCAGGGAAATGATTGAAAGTGATGGCAGATACACAATTCGTGATATTGCCAACGCTGTTGGCATATTGCTATCGCGGGTGCATTTCATTTTGAAGCGTATTTTGAAAGTACGAAAGATTTCTGCCATATGGATACCGCATATATTGACAGATGACCAAAAACGGGTACGAGTACAAAATGCTAAGCAGTTGCTCAAAATGTTTCCCAAATTCAATCAAAGACAATTTGCAAACATTGTTACTGGTGATGAAACATGGGTTCACCATTTCGAACCAGTAAGAAAAATTGGAAACAAAATATGGCTAACTAAACACGGTAGAAGGCCTGTATTTGCCAAAAGAAGCATAAGCACAAAGATGGTCCTTTATTGCATATTCTTCTCATGTGATGGTATAGCCGTACAAATTCCGGAGCCGAAGGGCAAAATTGTTACAGGTCGGTATTACCGAGATGTTATACTAAAAAAGCTCAAGAAATATTATCTTAAACGACGCCCTGTGTCAGGATTTAGGCATGTTTGTCTACTTCATGATAATGCTCCATCACATACATCTGAGCTTGTGAAGCAATTTTTGAAGTCGGAGAAGGTTACTGTCTTGCCACACCCACCATACTCTCCAGATCTAGCCCCATGCGACTTTTTCCTTTTTCCAAATCTTAAAAAGTTCTTATCTGCTCGTCGTTACAAGTCCCGACAAGCCCTTGGCTCAGCCATCAGTCAGTGCCTCAGAGGTCTACCTAAATCAGCGTACCGTGACGCATTTCAGAAATGGATTCAGAGATTGAAATTATGTATTTCAAACCGGGGAGAATATTTTGAAGGGATGTAATGTTCATTTCACAATTTGAGTCGAATGCTTTTGAGATATCGTACAATGCACATTACATATCTAACAACCCTCGTAAATTCCACCAGTTCAGCCATATTTGTTTTGTTGTCTGGATGGCCAGTCATGTGATTCTGAATGAGATCTATGTTCAGAATTGTAAGAAAACTCAAAACCCTGTCTCATTACAGTTCCCATTGCTGCTACAAAACAATCAAATGTATAGTTAACTTCTAGCATATCTTTGGCAACATAGTACTGTCAATCACTCAACATTAATATCCCTGCTGAGTTTGCAACAGTCAAGATGTTTAGACATTTACAGCACATCTGCAGTGGCTTACTATGGATGAAAATATCTGTCAAAACAGCATTGAAATGTCTGTATTTTTCTCAATTTTTTTTTTACTACTGACTGAAAATGGCTTTTCCAGAAATATGGCTCTATGAGGCTTTCACAGAAGTGCAATATGACCCATCCTCTTATTTTGCATTCTGTTGATTAACCAGTGCTGCTGCTCTGTTTGATGTTTGGTAAATCTCTGTAGGTTGGCAAGGATGTATAATACGCAGTACCGAAATGCAGTCAAAATGTAAATCCTTGGGTTCCCAGAGTTCGATTTAGTACCTCAACAAAACTGAAATGAAAAAGGTCACAGCATGAGGGTGCCAATGCTTGGCTACAGTTGCTTTCAGAAATAGAATGATTTTCAGTAAAAATTCTAAGTCAAAAGAGGGGCTCACCTGGATCAAAAATATTTTGATGATTTTCTGCCCCTGCTGTATGGGTTCCCCTCTTGACAGTTAACAACTAGTTTGACTTTGAAGTAAATATCATCAGTAATGACAGAGGTATTACAACATTTCAAAGTTTTTGCGTGATTATGCTGAAACATGGCAGGGCCATGACGATATCTCAACTTTGTCTTTGAAAACAGCCGAGCTCAAAAGAAAACAACTAAGACTGAAACCATAATATATGCATAACCTGGGTCTGTGATCACCACCCATTCTTTGTCTAGTTCTCAAAATTTTCTAAATTGGAAGTAACCCACTTTTTGTTGTCTTTACCAAATTGTACAGCTAATTGGTTTAGCTAATTATAGATTATGTAAGAATGTAGGTAAAAATGCCAGATACCAAAATGACAGGTAAAAATAGCAGAGGTAAAAATGCCAGAGTCAAAGTGGTAAATATGCCCTAGGTAATATTGCCATAGGTAAAAATAACAGATGTACTACATTTTGTACTTATATACATAGGGAAAAAAGCAGTAGCAATCCGGGTTAACTCAGTTGGTTTAGAACCTGCTCAGAACACACTTATTTCTTGCCTCTGAATCGTCTGAGAGAGCAGTCAGACAAAATCAAAATTGCTTTGTGGTTTAACAGAAGAAACGTGCGGACCAAGATTACATCTTATTGTCAAAGATACTTTTTTGCAGATGTTTGTTTCTGGAATACAATGTTTTCAAAAGAATAGTATATTTGAGAGAACTTCCTCTAAATACTTCGGTATATGTGGATACATATGTGTGTCGAAAAATTTGCAAATTACTGCTTACAGGCACTTTGCTTACGGAAATGTTTGCGAATTCAAGACTCTTTATTTGTTGGTATACTTGCTGTAAAATACACAGACAGAAAAGTTTGCAAATTTTACAAATTCTCAAAATCACAAAAATTTCCACTTATGCAGTAAATTATAGCTTTTCACAAACAATATTGTACTGATACTTCACGTGTATAAATTAGTAATCATGACATTCTCACTTTTTCACACTTTTAGCAAACGAATTATCAAGTAGTCTTCTAAGAGAAAATCCGCATCATGTAATGTTCATTATCATTTACTGAACAGAATAGAACATTACTTTATTAACCCAAGTATAGCATATATACAATGAGGGTAAATAAATCAATGGATAAATGAGCAAGACAACCAGTGTATCATCAAATCTACAAATAACAGCTTTGCTAAGATGGGATGAATATCTGGTGAGAGTCAAATTTTTTCGCTTGAATAAGTGTGCTTCAACCTAGTACTGAATCTGCAATGCCTTGACCATCTGGGCTAAAACTGGATTTGGACTGCTTTTCCCCCCACATATATATTCACCCGAAAATTTAATATACCTGGCATTTTTACCTATCGCAAGATTACTTGTGGCACATTTACCACCTTGACTCTTGTAATTTTACCTCTGGTATTTCTACCCCTGTCAGATTAGTATCTGGTATTTCTACCTCTGGAATTTTGCATTTTGCATACCTTTGCACATACTTTCTGAATCTTGAATTAGACTATAAGAATACAATTGAAAATGGTTGGTGAATATAGGCCCTGCACTTGGCCTAATTAGCACTTGGCCTAATTAACACTAACGAAATGTTAAACTCAAAATACCTTTTTGCAATTTAATCTGAAGCAGAGAAGTCACCATTTTTGAAGCTTATTTTGTATTACACATGTATGTATTCATTTTGACAAATTGAGATTGGGTACCAATAAATGTAAAAAACATTGCAGCAAAAGTATAAATAGCTTATTATAAGCAATTTTTCCTTTCACCACAATGCATTTAAAGTGGCCTGCTGGAAGTAACGTGTAAATGGCTACTTGGACCAGATTATTGTATGTCCACAACCAGTGAAGACGCAAACAGATGATGCATGCTTCAAATTTTGCTAATTTATTTCAACCATTGTTTGTTGTTCGAAAGCCCCTACTTTGACATTTGTCTGTCAGGCATGGATATTTTCAAATCTCTTTCTGTGTCATTATTGGCAAGTTGACATTACCTTCAAAAATGCCAAACTCTTGGAATGAACATTTCCAGTCAATACATGTATATAAGATTTTGCAAGTTCATGACTGTTTGGCCAGAATATCTTTCAAATAATTCGAGTTATGCTCTGTGAAAAGGCAGTTTAATGCATCTGCAAAAGACATCAACCCAGGTCAGCCCATGCAGTCTGCTTTTTGCTTTTGGTAAATTGTATAGATCCATAATCATGTGAAGATTTGCTTGGTTCAATGCTTCATAGAGATGGATTAAACCTCCTTTTCCCAGAGCATGGCTTATACAGAATAGCCTGAATCCTAGTTGAAACCTTAACTCTTTATAAATGGGCCCATATTCACCAACCAGTAAGATCAGACAGCACAATACATGTTGTCTGATCTTTGATCTTTGCTGTCTACTTTGCCGATATATTCTGGAAAGCGCAACCTTGCAACCATTTGGGTCCTATTACTAGACTGACAATGTCTGTTGGGTTTATTCAGGACATTCAGAACTAAATTCAGATAAAAACAAATCTTACCTTCCATCTGTTACCACACTCATTACATAGTACAAACGTGGTCATAGGTTCATCAGCACTTCTCGTTTGTACCTATTATATAGATACATAGAACATGATAGATATTGTTCATAATTATATAAATACATAATACATTATATTATACATGTATGTATATGTCTTGGGCTCTAAAACAAGTAAGTTTACATTACATAGTCATATTCAAAAGCCCAAGTCACCCCCCCCAGGAAAAAAAAAAAAAAAAACCTTCAAATGTATCACTGTTTGAGACCGTATTTTAGATTATATATGAGATCAATTTGTTTCATTTTTTTGAAAATACTATTTTGGAATTTCTATCAGGCATCAGTCGCATGTTTGTGTCTTTGAGCCAGTACCATACTGGAGAAACACTGGACAAAAAATCAAGCCTCCCCCCATCCTCCCTTAAAATGTATCAAAATTTAAGGCCATATTTGAGATCAATTTGTTTCATTACTTTGAAAATACTATTTTGAAATTTCTACCAGGCACCAGTCACATGTTTGTGTCTTTGAGCCAGTACCACACTGGAGAAACACTGGACAGAAAATCAAACCTCCCCCAATCCCCTTCCAATGTATCAAACTTTGAGACGATATTTGAGATCAAATTACTTTGAAAATACTATGTGTGTGTATTTTGAAATTTCTATCTGGATCTAGTAACATTTTTTTTGTCTTTGAGTCAGCACCATACCAGAGAAACCCTGGACAGAAAATGAAGCTGTGGCAATAATATAACTGAAATACCATTAAAAGCAGGGTCAAAATTTCATTCAAACAAAGAAATCTAACAAGAGTCAATTCTTCAATATCTTCCTTCACCAAAAGCATAAAAAATGCTTTTAACTGTATACCAAACCACAAAATTTTAAATTCGTCTTGTAAAAGGTAGCAAATTTTGTGAGAAAAGGAGAAAATGCTGGTTACCAGCATTTTCTCCTTTTCCCACAAAGTTTTTGAAATGACTTAGTATAAGAGTTGGTAAAACATAGGATCATTTGGTGAAGGTTTAAATGTAGGAAAGGGACATGATAGGCTGGTATACCTGGTTATATGTACAGTTCTTTTTCCCACATTTTCCACATTTAAAGAGATCTGTCACAGTGCCCCCCGTCTTTGCCATCTGGTGATCATTTATGGCCTCTTTTGTATATTTGGCTCTCAGATCTTTCATGTTATTACTGGCCATCTCCTGAATGAAATTTGAAATGAAAAAGGATTTCATGAACTGTCACATCATCATTATGTCTACAAAATATTCCATATCATGCTGAAGACAATTCACAATTCTTTTGCACAAAGTGTAGATCAGATCAGCATTCAACTGGAAAAATTTGCCTTTTCAGGGTTCCCATTCACATACATATGTGTGTAATTCATGCGCTTAATTGGATAATCACGCATAAAAATATGAAGTACAATGTTCATGCACGCACAGGTTTCAGAGCTCCCACTGTCGATCCAGTGGCGCAAATTGAGACAAGTTAAAAAAACATGTCTCCAAAACTGAAGCACTGGCAAATATACTGGCAACAAGTAATGTCTTTACATGATACTTGAAAGATCTATTTAAACTCTGACATATACAATAAGTATCAAGTGTGAAGGATGCACACGTCACTGTTTATCACAGCTAATGAAGCTGTTTTGTCATTTATTTAAAAGTATTAATGATATCAATCCGGTTTTCTAATGTAAAATTACAGGTTCTGAAGTTAAATGCTACCCTAATTAACAAATTTATGTCAAATCATGTGGAAAAGCTGCTCCAAAGCTTAACTGGAATGAAAAAAAGACTGCTGAAAAAAAAAAAAAACTGAAAAAATCCATGACACAACAAAGATTTGTTTGAGACTGTTCGACTATAGGCATTTCAAACTGTCTATTAAGCTTCAATAATGACTTTAGACAGTGAATTTACACAAATTCTCTGTTAAACAATAAGTGAAAGCTTATTAGTGTCTGAAACTGACAGGGAAATGGAAAAGTCTACTGGCCATCAGGTTGGATTGATTGTATGGTGTTTAACACAGTTTGCAACATTATTTCAGCTATATCTCGGCAGCCAGTGCACCTATCCATGCTTTCCTGGAATCTCTTTTACCAGTACTCCGCACAATTTTCTTTCCAAGCCACTGGCTGCTTTCCCACATAACCATCACTGAAAAAATGGGAGAGGAATGAATCCTGTCGCAATTACTAACATTAATCCTCGGAAAGAAATTGCCAAGCCTGGGATTGAACCATCAGGTTTGAAGTTGTCTTTCTAAACTTGGTCCGGTAAGTAAGAAAATATCACAAACAACTTCTTTTTTAAATTGCCAAGCCACGGTAGCACAGTCGGTAGTGTGCAGGAATCAAGAACAGGGGGTCGCTGGTTCAATCCCCTGCTCGGCCAATTTCTTTCCGAGGACTGATGATAGTCATTGCGACAGGATTCATTCCTCTCTAACCGTTGATCATTGTTTTGATGATGGTTATGTGGGAAAGTAGCCAGTGCGTTGGAAAGAACATTGTGCAGAGTACTGGTAAAAGAGACTCCAATAAAGCATGGATAGGTGCACTGCCTGCTGCAATAAAGCTGAAATAATGTTGAAAACCTTGTTAAACACCATACAATCAATACAATCTTTTTTAAAGGCCCAGTAGAGGCTAAAATATCAAAGCAGGTGTCATAATACATTTAAATTGAAATAAGACCATTTGAAAGTATGAAAAATATTGTGCGGATGACGGTCTGTTATCGTGTGGTCAGGCCATGTGTTTGTCGCTGGCAGAAAAAGAAGATTTAAAATCAGGCAAAAAGTAAACAACAGACACAGCTACCTGGCAGGTTTTAACCTAGTTTTGAAATTAATTTCTCTATCAGCAACTTATACTTGGACCGACCATAGAATGACAGATTGTCATCTTCACAATAGTTTCCTTACTTTTAAATGGTATGATATAAAATTAAATGCATTTAAAAACCTACTTTGTTTACTTTTAGGCTTTATTGTTACTTTAAATTACCCATATTGTTTTCAAGAGCAGATGACTGAGACTCATCAAAACAAAGTTTCAATACACCAGACTTTTACTTTCCTCCATTGAAGCTATAAAATTGTCATTATAAAGTCAATTCCTAGAATTTCTCTTGCACTTCCAAACTTGTACCTCAGGGACTGCATGCATTCCCTCCAAAAGATGCTTTTTCAACAGTATAAGAAATCATAATTAATTAACTAGACATGTTCATGAAGTAGAGAAAATAAGTAAGTTGTTATTTATGCCATAAAATTTATGGCTTTTAAAGTGAACAAAATATTCGGCATAAATGCGTGTTTGTATCGTACGTTCTGATCTTAATCAACACTACCCTAAAAAGCAACTACAGTTGTGCTATATGTTTATATGACTAAAGCAATTTATGCAATTGAAAGATTAAACCAATGACTTTTGGCAAAAACAGCAACCATTACCTCTGCAGTCATTCTAGCAATTCTGTCTGGGGGTATCATACCAGATAAAACATTGGCTCTCAGATCTGGATTTTTCACATCTTTTAAATTTGCCACTCTACTCCTCACTCGGTTCTTATATTTGGCTTCAGTATTGTTAAAATCTTCAAAGATATCTACACACATAGATAAGGATAAAAGATGTCACAACTGTAAGGTTAATCTGACTATGAATATGCTTGAAAACGGGATAATGAGACAAGACTAATACAAGAATCCTTTACATCCTTTTAACACTTTGCAAAACGACAAAACTTTGGGCTCAATCATATTGAAAGCATTAATTTTGCAGACAACAAATTAAATGTAGCTCAAATGATGATTCTGTCTTTGATAAGATAGAAAACATTTTGGGAAAGGGGAAAATGCTGGTTACCAGCATTTTCTCCTTTCCCAAAATGTTTTCAAAAGCTTTCTTCTTCAGAATCAATAAAACTCAGGAGGGCCATGATAGCCCTGAAGTTGCTCACCTGAACCAATATATACATACATGTCCCATTTCCAATCTTTTTCCAAGATATTATGACAAATATTCTAAAGGATACACAAGGTATTTCTAAGATTTCATCTGGTGACCTAGTTTTTCATATAATGTGACCAATTTTCAAACTGGATCGAGACATCATCAAGACGAACATTCTGACCAACGTTCATGAGTATTGGACTCAAAATGTGGCCTCTAGAGTGTACACAAGGCTTTTCTGAGATTTGACCTAGTGACCTAGTTTTTGACAAGATAAGACCCATTTTCAAACACTACCAAGATATCATCCATACAGAGATTCTGACCAAGGTTCAGGAGTATTTGACTGAAAATGTGCCCACAAGAGCGTACATATGGTTTTTCAAAGATTTGACCCGGTGACCTAGTTTTTGACCAGGCATGACCCATTTTGTAACTCATCAACGATGTCATTAAGACAAAAATTTTGACTAATTTTAAAGAGTATTGGACTCAACATGTGGCCTCTACAGTGTACATAAGGTTCTTCTAAGATTTGACCCAGTGACCTAGTTTTTGACCCCACATGACCCATTTTCAAACTGGTCCGGATATTATCAAGACAAACACTTTGACAAAGTTTCATGAGTATAGAAAAAAAAAAAATGTGCCCTCAAAAGTGTACACAAGGTTTTTTTAAGATTTGAAGTAGTGACCTAGTTTCTGACCTGGCATGACCCATTTTCACACTGTTCCAAAATATCATCAAGACAAACATTCTGACAAACTTTCAAGAGTATTGGACTCAAAATGTGGCCTCTAGAGTGTACACAAAGTTTTTCTAAGATATGACCTGGTGACCTAGTTTTTTTTTTGACATAATGTGACCCATTTTCAAACTGGATTGAGACATCATCAAGATGAACATTCTGACCAACTTTCATGAGTATCGGACTCAAAATGTAGCCTCTAGAGTGTAGGTGTCGATTGTAAGGTTTTTCTAAGATTTGACCAAGTGAACTAGTTTTTGAGAAGATATGACCTATTTTCAAACTCTTCTAAGATATCATCAATACAGAGATTCTGACCAAGTTTCAGGGGTATTGGACTGAAAATTTGACCAGACATGACCCATTTTCTAACTCATCAAAGATGTCATTAAGACAAACATTCTCACCGATTTTCAAGAGCATCTGACAAAAAATGTGCCCTCAAGAGCGTACACAAGGTAACATGTGGCCTCTACAGCGTACATAAGATTTGACCCAGTGACCTAGGTTTTGACCCGACATTGCCCATTTTCAAACTCGTCCAAGATATCAAGACAAACAATCTGAACAAGTTTCATGAGTATTGGACAAAAATGTGCCCTCAAGAGTGTACACAAGGTTTTTCTAAGATTTGACCTAGTGACCTAGTTTTTGACCTCAAATGACCCATTTTCAGACAAACACTGACAAACTTTCGAAGGTATTGGACTCAAAATGTGGCCTCTAGAGTGTAAACAAGGTTTTTCTAAGATTTGACCTAGTGACTTAGTTTTTGACCAGACATGACCCATTTTCAAATGGGTCCATGATATTATCAAGACAAACAATCTGACCATGTTTCATAAGTATTGGACAAAAAATGTGGCCCCTAGAGCGTACACAAGGTAAAAGTTGATGGCAGACAACGCACTACAGACAACAGACACAGCACAATCACAAAAGCTCAATATGAGCACTTAGCTGGTGAGCTAATAATGATAAATGAAACCAGGTATTAATTAGGATCCTCCTCTTTAGAGCAAAGTGGGTGATGGAGATTTGTACGGGAGTTTAACGCCATTATAACATCTTAGATCATATCAGGGTGGTCAGTGCACCTACGTACATGTTTCCTGGCTTTCTCACACTAGTACTGACACAACTTTCTTTAAAACTCACTGACTACTTTTCTCATATGCATCAGAGGTTCGGGGCAAAAAAACGCCAGAAAAAAACTTTGCCTCAACCAGGTATTGCACCTGCATCCGCCAGGTCACCAGTCAGAGACGCTAACCGGTTATGCATAAAAAATAT
Organism: Hippopus hippopus; assembly: GCA_946811185.2. NCBI lineage: Eukaryota > Metazoa > Mollusca > Bivalvia > Cardiida > Cardiidae > Hippopus > Hippopus hippopus. The sequence continues at coordinate 36,876,980 of OX328099.1, read as the reverse complement.
TAAAAAAAAAAGGAGCGTAAAAATGATTTTTTCTCAATCACTTGGATAAAGGTTACTGCAAAATCATAAGCTTTAATACTCCAGAATGATACAGCTTGTAGTGTGAGAAATATACGAGACATACTATGCATTGTTGATTCGTATCCTTTTTATTAATGTTTTTCTTAACGTACAGAAGTGACGTCACGTTTTTCGCACGAAACGTGCTAATTAGTGTTACATTAATTAATGCATCGTGAATTCCCTATATACTCCGGCCCTCGAAAATAATATAAATGTAACAATTAACAAAGTTATCATTTGAATTGAAAACGTCACTGATTAAGAAAGAATTCTGTGCATGAAATTGCCAATCTAGTAATGAATAATTATTTAAGTAGTACATTATTCTTACTATCAAATACATACATTTAGAGTCTCTTGATTTGTCTTACATATATGAAAGTGTCATTTTAGCAATACATATTTAAAGTTTATGTCTCCTTTAATTCACAAATAAATATTGATTAATCTTGATCTATCACAGTCTACACATTTCTCATCTAAGTCTATAGCACAGTCCGTGTTTATGAAATAACTTCTAAGGGATATAGTTTCGTAACGGGATGAAGTGTCACACAGTTATCACTTCTTATTTTTGCAGCGCGCACAAGACCGTCACGTCCTTTCACGACCTCCTCGATCACGGCAAGTTTCCAACAACATCTCGGCTTGTCCGCATGGATCTGCACTACATCTCCGATGTTAATAGTTTGGTCGTTTCTTCCGGTGGTACAATGAAACTCTCTTAGGGCGGTTAAGTACTCATAGCGCCATCTGGACCGAAAGCGTTCAGTTAGCTGTATTTGTGTTTTCGCCCTCTTAGTTACATAGTTTAAGTCACTCCTCGCTATCGTGGATCAGTTAATTATGTCAGCTGGATTGTCTGGGTATGGAAGCTCCGTAACTCTCCTACCATATAAGAGATGTGCCGGTGTAATAGGTTCGGGCTCTGAACAGTCCGACTCGGTGTATGTTAATGGTCTGTCATTGAGGACTGCTTCTATCTCTGTGATTATAGTATGAAGGGAATCGAAGGTCACATAGGCTCGACCAAGGATCTTTTTCAGGGCAGTTTTCGTCAGACCAATCAAATGTTCCCACCAACCACTGTACCAAGGCGCTCTACTTGGGATAAATTGCCACTCTGTCCCTTCATTTCGAAGGTTTTCTTTCAGTGTTGGCGATTCGAAAATACGTTTGATGTGATTAGTTGCAGCAAGGTAGGTTGTAGCATTGTCAGAGATCATGATCTTTGGTACCGATCTGTGGCTACAGAACCATCTGAAAGCTTGCATGAATGTTTCTTAAGTTAAATCAGAAACGAGTTCTAGATGAACTGCACTGGTTGAGGTGCATGTGAACTGGCATATGTAAGCTTTGGATTCATTACCCGACTTCTCTTTTACGTACAAAGCCCCACTGAAGTCAACTCCAGTAACTCTGAATGGTGTAGGATCGGGACTGCTGAACGCTTTTCCCGAAACTTTGCGGTAGGTAACACATTTGCGAAGAATGGTTTTCACGCATTGACGTATTGAAGTGATCCAGTACTTCTGTCGAAGAAATGTTATCGTTGTGCTGGCTCCTGCATGAAGTACTCTCTCGTGGGCGTCTTGTACGACAAAGCGTGTAAAACAGTGATTAGGCGGAAGTAAATATGGAAATTTTGTCATTTTGGACATTGGAGCATTATGGATTCTCCCTCCACATCGCAAAAGATTTGTATCATCTATGAAAAGTCTAAGCTGTTTCACCAAGGGTTTACGTCTTGATTTCCACTGTATATGCTCGATTTCATCTTGGTATGATACTTCTTGTACGCTCCTAGTTAAACGCTGTTCTGCAATGTTGGTCTCGTTTAACGTCAACAGACCAGTACGTCTGGACTCTGAAGTATTGCAACAGTTGTAAATGAATCTTAAAACATAAGCTGTGACCCTTAAAAGCTTTCGTAGTTTACTGTATCGGGTAAAGTCGATCACTGTGTGTGGTGTATATGTAGGCTCATTCAGTTGTTTATCTGCTTCTGGATCATTCTCATCAACAGTAGCTAAAACAGTCGTGTCGGAATAGCTTATATTCCAGGTCGGCCAGTTTGAACAATCGTGCAGCCAAGAAGGTGCATGTAACCATAGATTGTTGTTTGTGAAGTTCTCAGCTGAGATACCGCGGGTAAGCAAATCGGCTGGATTATCTTTGGTTGGACAATAACGCCATTTACGATTCTTGGTAAGTTCTTCTATTTCTCGCACCTGATTTTCAACAAACCGTTTTCTTGTTTTTGGTGTGCTGATCCAATGTAAAGCTATCTGGCTATCGGACCACATGTAAATAGTGTTGATCTGTAAAGATTCTTCTAAGTGTCTTGCTAATCTTGATCCAATAACTGCGGCCATAAGTTCAAGTCTTGGCACTGTCAATGGTTTCATGGGTGCTACTCTTGTCTTCGCCATGATGAATTCCGATTGGTTATCTTTACATATGTAAGCTACTGCTCTGTACGACTGTACACTTGCGTCAACAAATATATGAAGACATTTCACGTAATCACTCTGTAGGTCCTCATTTTTCTGGGAAATTTTGTCACCGCTATTTGAGATATTGGTTGTAGATACTGGGAAATAGCATCTGGGAATTGACATCATAGCAACATTTCTCAAGTCTTTTGCAATTTCTTTCCATTGTATTTGGTAGGTCTGAGGTAATTCTGTATCCCAATCTAACTTGTTTTTCCAAATGTCTTGCAACATTATTTTGGCACGAACAGTTACGGGACTCAGCAAACCGAGCGCATCATAGATTTTCGACATGTTTTAATACTTCCCGTTTTGTGACATGTGTTGATGTATGAGTTGTTCTCGTTGGAAACACCAGTTCATCAGTCTCTGAGTTCCATCTCATGCCAAGAACTTTTGTGTTCGAGTCTGTATCAAGGATGTTTTGTGCATTTGCAATCTCATGTAACTTTTGACTGTTTGAAGTCCACGATCTTAGATTGAAATTCGCCGATGACATCAACGTTCGAGCTTCACTGAAATATTGTAGGACATCTTCTTCTTCTTCTGCAAAACTTGACAAAACATTGTCAACATACAGGTCTCTTTTCAATACTTGAGAAACTGTTTTCTCTGAATTTTCATCTAAGTGTTTCAATAGTGTTGCGCCTAAAATGAACGGTGAGTATGTTGTGCCAAATAGGACAGATTTATAACGATATGTATAAAACAGACAGTAAGCATCTGTAGGATCGGATAGCCATAAGAATCGAGTCACATCCCTATTGTCTTCGTGTAGTCCGACTTGAAGAAAGGCCTTTTCTATGTCTGTAGATACTGCATATTTGTTTAGTCTGAATCTCACGAGTATGCTAGTTCGATCATTCAGCTCTGGAGGTGTTGTCTGAAGACAATCATTTAGGCTAGGATGGTCTGCTGATTTCCGACAACTACAGTCGAAGACTATTTGGACCGGCGTGGTTGTTGAATCTTTCTTGACAGCGTGGTGCGGTATGTAGTGAATGCGACGGGTCGTATGTTCGTCAGGAAAGATAACTCTTTCAATTAAACCCTTTTATCTTGTTCTTTGATTATCTCACCATACTTTTGGAGTAGCATTGGTTCTTTGGTTAGTTTACGAATTAAGCTTTGAGTTCTTTTTAATGTGACATCGAAGTTTGTCGGAAGTGGTGAATGATCCTGTTTCCATGGTAACTTTGCAATGTAGCAGCCATTAGTGAATGATATGCATTTCTGCTGGTACTCTTCTAAAAGTTCCTGTCTGTTACTGTCTCTCTCAGCCGATATTCCCAGTGATTCTGGTTTCCAAAAACATTCTAATTGATCGGTCTCCGGTGGTCTGGTAATGATGTTCATGATGTAGTTTTCAGTTTTATTTGATGTAACCGGTAGTGGGCCAGACAGTAAGTAGCCTATTTTAGATTTGATGGCAGTAGGTTCATTTCCACGCATAGTTTTGTTCTGAACTATTTTCCAGTAGTGGTCTGCACCGATGAGTAGGGATATTTCGAACTGTTCATTGTCTGTCACGGGATGCGCGAGTTTCAAGTCCCTCAGGTACGGCAGAGAAGCAACAGATCGTTGTATGTTTCAGATGGGTACTGCTATTGTTGGCACAATCATGACATTTAAGGAAATCATTTCACCGTTGTCCGTTATCAGGTTTACCGTAGTTGTGTCTAGATGCTGAATTTTCTTGTTTGAATCTCCAAATGAGGCTATTTGAATAATGTCGGAACCAGTCGGTTGTAGACCTAGTTTCTGAGCGAATGACTGGGTGATGAATGAACTCTGTGCACCAAGATCAAACAGAATATTACCGTCCAAAGTATTGTCATTATAACACACTGGTGCAACTGCCGTTTCCAATAAAACGTTGGGTTTCTTCTGTGACGAGTGAAATATACCGGCATCAGCTTGTGTGTCCACATATCTGATTTCACTATCAGCTGTTTGTGTATGAAGCGCTGCACTATCTTTTGTTTTTGAACTTTTGTCACTTGTATGTGTATTACTATCACAAATACTGGTATGGTGTTTCCTGTTGCACTTTAAGCACCGTTTACTAGAGGAACATTTTAACACTTGATGTTTACCGAGGCAGTTAAAACACAGGCGTTTCTTTTTCACAAGTTCAATGCGTTCTTCGGTGGTTTTTAAGTTCGTACAGTTCACAGGTTTGTGTGGTTCATCGCAATAAACACATAAATTGATGTCCGTTCGGCTATTGTAACGCGGTTTGTGTTGCGCATGTGTCTGAGATTTTTCTTTAGTTCCGGTCAGAAATGATGCGGTTATCCCATGGAAATCTTCGGTTGGTTGACTAGCCTCTAATATTGTAATTTCCTTGTTTATTGCCGATCATAAATCCCCTAACAACCAATTGTCACTTCCATTCTCACGTGCTAGATTTCGGCGGATCTCTTGTGGGAGTTTGTTTAAAATGATCGGCACCAGTAGTTTACCATAAGAATCTTGAAATTCTCCCAGTGACTCTAACCCACAAATGTATGTCTCGAGCTTATCATAGTAGATTCTAAGGCTTGGTAATGTGTTGTTTGGAGCGGGAATCTGCAGAAAAGCTTGCATGTAGGCATTCGTGATTTTATGAATTTGACCAAATCTCTCTTGTAAAAGTTCAATTGCTCTACCGTAATTTGTGTTGGTTAATGCAAATCCCTCTATAGTTGATGTGGCCTTCTAGTTGTGATTTAAGGTAGTTGAACTTTTGAACATCAGTTAAATTCATATTGAGATGTATAGAAGATTCAAAAGAATCCCAGAATGTCTGACATTGTAGGATGTCACCAATTAAATGACTCATCCTGCTTGGTGATATCAATTTTCAACAACTTTTGGTCGATAACTTTTCTGTGTGCGTTACGCATGGATAGTAGTCTGTCAATCTTCATCTTTGTTCGGTCACGGCACCAAAAAATGTAGTGTGAGAAATATACGAGACGTACTATGAGTTGTCGATTCGTATCCTTTTTATTAATGTTTTTCTTAATGTACAGAAGTGGCGTCACGTTTAACTACAATTTGGCGCGGAACGCGCTAATTAGCGTTACGTTAATTAATGCATTGTGAATTCCCGATATAACTTTAGAAAACTACTTGTTATATTTTGGATATAGGTAACCCATACAAGCAGATTTATGAGTTTTAATACTGATATATTAAAGGCACACTAGCTGCCAAATGTAAACAATTCTGGGTGAAAATGCAGACAGATTTCCTTCATACCATTTAAAAGTATGGGTATTATCACGACTCTGATAATTTGTTATGGTACAATCTGCAATCAGCCAAAGTTCCAATGGCTGGCAGAAAAATGTATTGTAAAACTTGGCAAATTTTGTTCTAGTTTAAGAATAATTTTTTTGCCAGCAACTGGACTTTGACTGACTCATTGAAAGGTATACATACTTTTACCTCAGTACCCAACCATAAAAAATTGAGTCATACAAATTTTTTAAATTGAAACCATTTGAGTCAATTTAAAAGTGTTGGAATTAAGAGACTTGGCTGTGAAAGAGAAGAAAACATTGTGGGAAAAGGAGAAAATGCTGGCATTTTCTGGTTTTATCACAATGTTTTTAGAAGCTTTCTTAATCAGGATCATTAAAACTCGGGATTGTGTGGTACAATGGTTAAGAAAAAAAGTCCACGTAAAAACCTAAAAGATCTAGTGTAGCTAAGAAGCCAGCAGCATATCAATAAAGGTTTTCTTTGTTTGAAGGATACTATCTTCTATCACAGCTGCCATTTCTTCTATTTCATCAGCACTTTTTCTGCATTCTGCAAGGCAAAAGAAATCATTTTTAGTTGTTTCTAGTGATTGTTCCTTTTCACTCAATGTTTTCCATGCAGTTTGATATCAGTAGTTTCCTTCCACTCAACAATTTCTCATACAAGTTGATATAACTGTACCTCCCTCAGGGTTTTCCATGACGCACAAAATCCTGTGTCACTGACGCTATTTTAACTCAAATGACCCCCAAAATAAATAACTGTGCGCCATCAGTGACGCAACTTTCCAAAATCTAAATAATCTAGAAAATTGAATATATTCTCATCAACCAAAGTCTATTCTTGCTTCAAAATCAGATGAACATCGTTCTTTTTTTAAACTCCAGGGTTTCTTTTTAGATAAAAGTGATTTTCCAGTAACTTATTTATAGAATAAGACTGGTTTACGCCTTATGATGGTAAAGTATGGTGGACAGTTGTCATAAATACGGGCCCAGTCAAAGTCTTAGTTGGGTTGTCTGTAATTTATGCTAATTTTACCCAACTTCCGGTAGATAATAGTACACATTAACAGTCTGTTCTGTTCCTGGAAAAAATGTCACGACGAAGTAAACTGCAGCATTCTTCATTGTCTGCTTCCTACAGTTGCCAATTGCCAATTACGCTACATCAAGCAGTGATTTGGACAGGAATGTATTGTCTGTCAAAAATTGAAGTCGAGCTCTCCGTCAGAAAAGCTTAAAAGACTTTTTTTTGGTTGGAGTTTAAAGGTAAAATATATTGTAATCTGTGCTTAAAGATGAAGAAACCCATTTTTTCTGACCCGCAAAGTAAAAGAAATGACCCTCAACTAAAGAGACAAGGGGTCACAATGACCCCCATCTTTTAATGCTGAGGGAAAATCCTGCTCCCTGTAGTCCTCTTTTTAAAAACACAGAATTGCAACATTTCACTCAATATTATCCAAACAATTAAAATTTTGCATTTCCAGGGTCTGTATTCACAAACCATTCCAAGTCTAATTCTAGATTTAGACAGTAATGCACCTTCTGATTGCCTAAACCATTTGCTTAACCCATTACCACACAATCTCTACTTTTGACGACCCTGAGAAAGAAGCCTTTAGAAAACATTGTGGGAAAAGGAGAAAATGCTGGTAACCAGCATTTTCTCCTTTTCCCACAGTGTTTTCTACCCTTCACAAAACAAATTTCAAATTTTCAGTAACTTTTGTTTTGTTGTCTGCAAATGCTTTCGATTTGGACAAGTCTAAAATTTTGTCGTTTGGTAAAGAGTTAAGCCAGTGAGAAATTGTGTTACTTTCAGTTCAAAAGATTTAGAAGGAGACTATTCAAAGAATGATCTTAAGAAATGTTTGTGATCACAGGTCCAGTTCTCTCAAAGTAACTTACATTAACTGGTCTATATCAACCTTTTTCATCTCTAAATAAGTCACGATAGACATACCTCCAGCCTTCAAAGCATTCGCAATGAGCTCTCTACATTTTAATCGTATAGGATCATTTGTGTCTGTAGCAGAGGTTGATCTCCGTCGATCTGCATCACCTTTACCTTGTTCCTCTGTCTCCATGGTTTCACCATTCTTTGACTTTTCTTTCTCTTTATCTTTCTCTTTCTTTTCTACTTTGCTGTTATCTGTAGATAAGGAAAGACTAATCCATTACTGCCCATTTACTAATTTCAACTCTTTTGCACTACACAACTTTTGAAAATATTCTAAGAAAAGGAGTTATTGCTTGTAAAACACAAATTATGTGCTTGCATTTTTACCTTCAATTAAGCTTTCTACAATTAAAAAACACGGGTATATCTTTTCCTTCAAATATTTCTCTTTTGCATCAGTTTAGCTTAATATAGGTAATTAGTTTGTCTAAAATAACCTTTATGTTGATGGCTTTATTTTGAACATTAATGTACTAGACAAGTACATGTATTGATGCATCCACTCTGGATGGGTTCAGATACCCATTGAAATAAGTGGATTACTTGGGGAAAAGTAGCTTCTAAATTTACCAAAATTTTTTCTTCAAAATTATCTAATGTGCTGATGCATTGTTATTGGACTTTCTCTAGATATTATTATGATTGTGTCTATAACCTTTCATTCTCTTCCTTTAGATGTTCCTATTTAGAAGTGCCAAATCACTTCATGATAAAGTACATGTATTGGGTATAGAAACAAACATAAAACTTTAGAACCATCACAGAACCATATGTAATTTCCCAACAAGGGTATACAGGGTTCTCCCTAGGTCCAGAATCTCAAGAGTCATTGACTCTTGGGCCCAAATTTTCAAGAGTCAAAATGGAATTTCCAAGAGTCTAATAGAAATGTCCAAGGGTCAAAATTATCACGGAGAGATAAGGGTGAAATAATGAAAACTTTCCATTTATATTCTTTGTTTATGGATAGGAATTAGATAAGAAAATACCCTATCTTATGTAGAGACTTGTTGGAATGAAGTGGACAGAAGAATTTTAAATTGCAGCCCTAGCATGTAATTCATCTTGATGAATAAATGGACACAAACAACTTTTGAACTGTTTACCAAAGAACAAAAACTTTTGACTAGATCATAATTATTTTAGACATTTGCAGACGACAACTCAAATGTGGCTGGAACGACTTGATTTGTCTTTCTTACCCCAGAACATTGTGGAAAAGGGAGAAAATAAAGGTCACATCCATTAAAGTGTTATTTCTTAAGATTTAAGTCTTCTTTTCTTGTCCAATTACTTTTTCTTTCACTCTTGTTCCGGTCCCCCCCGCATCTTATCTATAGGTTGTTGTTTATTTTCATCTTAAAAAGTTTTTCCTAAATTTTAAACAGAGATTTTAGCTTTCACTTATTGTTTCATAAAGAAATAAGTATAAATTCACTGTTTAAATTTGTCACCAAAGATGAAAAGATAGTTTAAAGTGCCTCTGATTGGACGATGTCAAAATGATTTCTGTTGTGTCATGGGTTTTCACGTCTTTTCCCAGCAATCTTTTTTTCAAATCAGTTACTATTTTTTCAAGTATTACTGCATGATTTGACATAAATTTGTTAATTAGGGTAGCAGTTAACTTGAAAACCTGTCATTTTACTCTAGATAATTGGACTAACACCTTTATCATGTTTTCAAAAATGACTTGCCAGCTTGATTATGTGTGATAAACAGAGCTACGTGCGTCTGTACACAGTTGACACTGATCGTGTTTATTATAGGCTACATTCATGCCGGATGCATGCAACATAATTTATATGACCCTTTGGCTGGTAATCTCAAGCGTCAGATTGACACTTAGGCAGATATTTTTGAGCGTCAAAAATGGGTCATTTCGGATTTCCATGCGTCAAAACCCGGAGTCCTGGGTCAAAGGAGAACCCTGGGTATATATGTAAACATACCTGGTAAGAGTTTTTTCCACACTTTTATCAAATTTTTCGACAGACTTATTACTTCTTCTTCATTGCTTGCCTTCCTTAAATTATTCACTGTCATTCCAATTCTAGTTTTCTGGAAAATAAATCCATCATTGTACATGACTTGTATTAAAATCAATTGGAGTCTTTCTTTAAGAACATCCTTCAGAAGATTAACCCTTTATCCAATAATCCAAATTTTAGCAACTCTAAACAAGAGCGGCAAATTGTCGCAAGATACGCCCGTCCCACCGCCAGTTGTCGAGGGGGGATAATAATCGTAAAGGGCAGGTAGAGGAAAATAGTAGTGCAGCAGAAATCATGTAAGTGATTGAAATAGGCATGAATGTCTCCTCTAATGTTAAGGAAACATGCATATAAAGTTTCAGGTCATTCCAACATGAAAAGACAAAGTTATATAGTAGAGAAGCATGAAAAGCTGTAAAAAAAAAAAAAATAATGAATAGGGAATAATTCCAAAAGGGCATTAGGTAAGGTTACGGCTCCAGTGCATTGCACTTTTCGTAACTGCAACAAACATGTTTACCAAGTCTCAAGTCAATTTGACTTGAGGTGACAAAGTTCCGTTCCGGACAAGCAAGAAAAAATGAAGACCAAAGTGGAATTATTCAAAATCCGCGCTAGGTAGAGTTATTGTTCTTGCCCACTGTACTCCGTAATATTGCAACAAACATGCATACCAAGTTTGAAGTCGTTCTGACTTGAGATGACAAAGTTATATTCCAGACAAACACTAAATGCTGTAAAAATGACAATCAAAGGGAAATAACTCAAAGACAGCACGAGGTAGAGTTACAATTCTTGAGCACTGCACTTCCAAATATTGCAACAAATAAGCATACCATATTTCAAGTCATTCCTACTTAAGATGACAAAGTTATGCTCCGGACAAGCAAGAAATGCTATAAAAATGAAGATCTAAGGGGGAATAACTCAAAATTCATGCTAGGAAGGGTTATGGTTCTTGTGCACAGCACTCCGTAATTTTTCAACAATCATGCATATGAAAATTGAAGATGTTCAGACTAAAAATGACAAAGTTGTATTCTGGACAAGCAGAAAATGCTGTAAAATGACGATCAAAGGGAAATAACTCAAAGACAGCACGAGGTAGAGTTATGGTTCTTTCGCACTGCACTCCGTATTATTGCAACAAACACAAATGCTAAGTTTCAAGTCAATCGGACTGGAGATGACAAAGTTATGCTCCGGACAAGCAGAAAATGCTGTGAAAATGACAATCAAAGGGAAATAACTCGAAGACAGCACAAGGTAGAGTTATGGTTCTTTCGCACTGCACTCCGTATTATTGCAACAAACACAAATGCCAAGTTTCAAGTCAATCAGACTGAAGATGACAAAGTTATGCTCTGGACAAGCAGAAAATGCTGTGAAAATGACGATCAAAGGGAAATAACTCCAAGACAGCTCGAGGTAGAGTTATGGTTCTTGTGCACTGCACTCCGTATTATCGCAACAAACACAAATGCCAAGTTTCAAGTCAATCGGACTGGAGATGACAAAAGTTATGCTCCGGAAAAAAAACTGGACACCACCCGCCCACCCGGACAGACGCCCGCCCGCCCGTACGCCATGGGTGATCCCATAATACGTCCCGTCTTCGACGGGCGTATAAAAAGGAAGGATTTGAAAACACTTTGGCTGGAAACCAGCATTTTCTACTTTTCCAACAGTATTTTCTACTCTTTCAGAAACAAATAACATCATTTGAGCCATATTTAAATTGTCATCTACAAAATCTTTCATTTTGTACAAGTATAAAATTTTGCCATTTCATAAAAAGTTAACCCCAAACAATTCAAATATGGCTTATTACATACCCGCAATAAATGGCTTGCAACTCTTTACCAGACAGCAAAATTTTAGACTGGTCCAAATACAAGCATTTGCAAACAACAAAGTTAATGTTGCTCAAATAATGAGACTTATCTTTGAAAGGGTTGAAAATCTTATGGGAAAAGCACAAAATGCTGGCTCAAAATCAATACAAGGGAATTTAATGAACATTCAGCTCTGCTAATACCAACTCAATTAAATTACAAACTTACAATGACAGTGGTGAAAGAAGCTTCTAGACCATTGTGGGAAAGGTAGACTAAAAAATTAGAAAGGGATGTAACTCCAAAATCATGGTACTGCACTACCTTTGAAGTCTCACATTGATACCTTTTATAATTTTCGAGTTACATATTTGCTCCAGACAAAATTTAAGTATGAAAAATAACATAGAGTAATAACTCCTAAATTATGGCACTGAAATTTATGGTTCTTGTACACTGCACTTCTCCTCAAGGTCATCTATCAACCTGTTAAGTTTCATGTTTATATCTCATGTAGTTTTCAAGTTTTGCTCTAGACAAAATTTCAGTAAGAAAAATAACAAAGGGCAATTAACTCCTAAAATTATGCAATCAAGAGTTACAGTTCTTGTGCACTGCACTTCTCCTTGATGAGATCTATCCACCTGTGAAGTAGATCTATCATGTTTACACTTCTAATAGTTTTTGAGTTACGCTCCGGACAAGAAAGTGGGATGGAAAGACAGAATGACAGAATGACGGAAGGATGGACGGCTACTATTACCATTTTCCCTGCCACCTTTTCAGCAGGGGATAAAAACAAATTATATATACTTATCTAATAACTCCTAAAGTACATTTGCAGCCAAGGGCTTTGCAAACCTTCAAGCTAGCCATGAAAAAGGTTTCAATTCATCAATACTTCCACAAAAAATCATTTTGACAAAAGAAGAAATTGCCTGTAGCAATATTCCTTTTTCCTTGGTGTTTTACAAAAATTTTTTGCATCAAGAATGAAAGAAATGTTATAACATTTTATCAAAAAACAATATTTCGAACATATCAAAATTGAAAGTATTTTCAGACGATAACATAAATGTGACTAGTTTGTGGATGGGTAGAAAACATTTTGGGAATAGGAGAAAATGATGGTTCTCCTTTTCCAACAGTGTTTTCAAAAGGCTTCTTTCTAAGAGTCTTTAAATTTCTGGATTGTGTCATAAAGGGTCAAGGAAGAAATGTACCTTCCCTTTACCACACAATCCTGAGTAGTAACAAACCTGTGGATGGAGGCTTCTTAAAACATTTTCTCAATTTCCTGTAATGTCTTTACCTGTTTAAAGGAGGAATCACATCATTTGAGCTAAATTTAACTTCTGGTCTAAAAATGTTTTCAACTTGGACAATTTTAAGATTTTTTCATCTGATAAAGAGTTAACCCTTTACCAAACAATCCCCGGTTTTCATGACCCTGTAGAAGATGTCTTTTAAAAATGTTGTGGGAAAAGGAGAAAATTCTGGTAACCAGCATTTTCTCCTTTTCCCACAATAATTTTTACCCTATCAAAGCAAGATTGCACCATTTGAGCCACATTGAAATTGAAGTCTGCAAATGCTTTCAATTTAGACAAGGCTAAAATTTTGTCATCTGGTAAAGGGTTAAAAGCTAGGACAATGCTAACATACCTGTAAAACTTCTAGGTTCATTGGTAGTTCTTGTAAACGTTTTAACATATCTAATGCAGAACTGTGGTCCTGTGAAAACAACAAAAATTGTATACTAGATACGGTAGTGTATAATACTTCTTTCTCAGAGACAGATCAGATAAAAATATCCATTATTTATCTCCAAAGTATAATACCTAAGTACATGTATTCAGATATTATCATGGACAGAGAACTGAGTATCTCTTGACATAAATCAATCTGACCGTAACAAAATGACTTACGGATGTTTCGGTCACAGATCAGTTTGGTAAATTAGACTTAAAGAGTAAATCTATTGGATGTTTCGGTAACAAGACAATTATATAGTGTTTATGAACCATGATGTTCTTCAACCCCAATACATAGCTTTGTTTTGTTCATATGTTTATTTCGTTTCCTTTGCAATTTCCAATCTTTTTCCAACATGTAGTATTTTTGTTATGTTGCTCTTTCCATGATGTATGTATAAATACCTGAAATAAATAAATTTTGATCACCAATTCTTATTTTATATTTTCATCCATACTTGATGTAACCTATCTACACTCGATACGAGACGCCCACAAGACAAACATACTGAGTAGCCATATTATTACTCGTTTTCCTTGATGGTTGCTATTAAGGCGAACGAATAGATTATTTTTGAAAAGAAATTAATATAGTTACACATATTATCATTTGTTGTCATTCTAAAACAAATACATGGGGTTACAACGATCCATCCCTTCCTCAGGCAAGCAAATTGTGAAGTGGAAACTCATATATTGTAACGTCAAAAGGATATCCTAATGGTCATTTGAGCCAACTAATGGTTATTTACTTTTGCCAACAAATCATTAAAATGCACAGTTATTTACCTTGAAGTTGTTTAAATCCATGTTTAAATAAAACAATGCTGAATGTCTATCGCAGTGACATCATCAAGTTTATGCACCAAACAGCACGTTTTACCAAGTATTCAGTGATGTTTGTTCTCAGTGACGTCAGTGTTCATTGAATTGGGATACTTAGAAGGGAAATTCTATTTTGTTAGCGTACTCAATTCCTGAGACCATAAAACAGGGAAATTTCACTGACTACACGATGGAATGGTAAAACTTTGCAGTATAATAATTCATTGTACCGTCAGGTGGTAGGGGACTTGGATACTCATTTACAGCTGTGGAGAATAACGTAGCCAACTCGCCTTTGGCCTGGAGCAACATGATTTGCCACAGCTGTGAACAAGTTTCCAAGTCCCCTGCCACCTGACCGTACAACTAATAATGTTTTCTGAAAATGTTTTTTAATATAAGGGCACTAAGAAATAACTTTTTGTTAATGCTTTATGTGTGAAAATACTTTCTTCCATAAACAACATGGTAGACCTCCAAACCTGCCATTAATCCTTAGAATGCGTTTCACTACTGTTGCCTTTGCTGCCCATTCAGATCAAGATCAGACTGCACAAAACATTTACACTGACCTTTGATCTATTCTCGCAGTTTTTCTAAAACATTATTTTTAAGGAAAACCTTGAAAGTGCTAATATTAGACTCCATACTTTTATTAAATGAAAATGGCCATTTTGTTTATTCGATACTCTACAGGTTAAAAGGATCGATCATCAGCCCGAGTTCTGAAAGAAGGGTAATAGGTATATGGGTGAAAATATTGTGGCAAATGAAGAAAGGGAGTGAGAGAGATAGAGAGAGAGGCCTTGACAATCAATGTTCAATGTATAAGTTGGTAAAAGATTAAAGGCCCAATAAAGGCCAAAATATCAAAGCAGGTTTCATAATGCATTTAAAGGGCAAATCCTAAAATATTTTGACCAGACTGTTTTTTTCCTTTAATCAGCTGCAAATGATGTCAGTTAAACATGTGTCCGTCATTTTTCATAAATACCACCCTGTAACATGCCATAAACCACGGCCGAATTGTCACGCTGATATACGGCCCTAAAATTGGTACATGGCTTACTTCCCCTGATTCGCTTATCTCCCGTGCATGTGTGACGTCATTGTCGAGTCACTCTGTGTATACCGTCAGTAGACATAAAGTAGGAACGCGGATGATTGTATGCAGATATCTGAGTATTAACTGAGAATTCAGCCGAAAAAATGGTAAATTGTGCAGCCTATGGCTGCAACGTCGATTCGGGAACTCATAGAATTAGTATTTTCAAATTTCCGAAGGAATTAATAAGGAGGAAACTATGGATTCAACGTTTAAACCGGGGCCGGACAGTAGCGACGGATTTTTTGCCATCGGTTCATTCGAAATTGTGTCTGAAATACTTCGATGACAGTCAGTTCTTAATAAGTCCAAAACTCGCAAAAGAAGTTGGTTATAGGAATTTTAGGCTGCGGTTAAAACCTGACGCTGTGCCGACATTATTCGAAACTCCGAGTCGAAAGGAGATACTTAACAAAATTATAGATTCATCCAAATTCATAACATAAATTTTGCAAATAACAAAGTCGACATTGTTCAAATGAAGTAAACTTTCAAGGGATAATAATCATTCTTTGAACAGCAAACATCATTTTCTTCCCCCACTGTTTTTCAAACACTCTTTCTTTGCGTATTGGAAACTAGATCTAGGGTTTGTATGGTAAAGGGTGAAGTCAGTATCTGGCTACCCCAAGTCACGGTCATAAATGTTAATCCATCACAAACCAGTTGAAACAATACAGGAAATGATTATATAACATTTGCATATCTCACCCCTTTACACTGTAATGTCTGTTTGTGACAGTAAACCCATGTTACAGCTTTTATCCCATACACTACTTCTCTTTGACATTTCACTCTTAAAATTGATTTGACAACTTACATGCATTTTGAACAAAATTTGAATTATATCAATACAATTTTGATTTGTGGATATTTCCTTTTCCTATCCATCTTATGTCTTCTAGACAGGCTACTGAGAAAAATGTTTTGAACATGTCAGTATGAAACTATTGAAAATGCACATTTGACACAAGTCATTTTCTCTGATAATCAGACAAAAGTGAGAAAATTAAAAATAACACATTTTTTTTTGTAAATTAGGAAACAGAATGTTTTTGACCAGTCTCACACACCAATTCTTTTACCTCAAAATTCTGATCTTCAACCACCCTAATGGTGAAGGCTTTTGAGGACAGGGTGAAAAAAGGAATAAATCCTGATACCCAGAGTAATCTTCTTTTCCTACAATATTTTACCCTAATGAAGAAGGCTTTTGAGGACAGGGTGAAAAAAGGAATAAATCCTGATACCCAGAGTAATCTTCTTTTCCTACAATATTTTCTACTCTCAAACCTATTGTCAAGGGCACATTTGATCTGTGGTCTGCAAATACTTTCGGTGTGGAGTGGACAAGTCTAAAGTTTTGCCATCTGTGTAAAGGTTTAGCCTAACCCTAACCCAAATGATAAAAAATTAGAATAATTCAAATCCACAGCATATAAATATGACCAATAAAATGTGATTGTTTATTGGAATTTAGTTTAACTTAGTTAACGACCCTTGTGAAGAAAGAAAAACCTTTTGAAAACATTGTAGGTAAAGGACAAAATGCTGGTAACCAGTATTTTCTCCTTTTTCTACAATGTTTTCTACCCCATCAAAGACAAGTCCAAACATGTGAGTAAAATTTAATTTGTTGACTCCAAATGCTTTCAATTCGGTTGAGTCAATAAATTTGACGTTCAATTTTTGAAATATTTAACTTTATTTTGTCGTCTGCAAGTGATTTCAATTTGGACCTGTTTAATATTTTGTCGTTTGGTAAAGAGTTAAAAATAGAAAATATTGTGGATAAAGGACAAACTGATAGTTACCAGCTCTTTCTATGTTTTTACAATGAATCTGAAGTCGTCTATACTGCAATTTGACCAGAATGTCAGTATTAACCGCTCAGTCCCTAGTAGACGGTAGACCAATTTGAGACTTACCCAAATTGAAACAATTTGCATAAGACAAACAAGAACTGAACAAATTATGATTCAGAGTTTAAGACTTCCACAGACAAGCTCTATATGGAACATACAATAGCTATACATGTATGATAAATTTTTGCATTGAATGGATCATGTGAACAAGGTAAACAGCAAAAAAGTATTTCACACAGGTAGATCCCCTCTCCCTCTCTCTGATGTTCATGTATTTCTGTATGGTAAGAAATACAACTAAAATAATTTTCAAAATAATTTTGAGAATTAACTCTTAATAATCTCGGAACATATTCTTTTATCAAATTTCATGCTGGTTAACAGCATTTCAAAATATTCTTATTCTCATGAAAATCGTGACTAATTGTGTAACCCTTCACCCACGAGAGAATAAACTTGTACCCGTCAATGTTTACAGAATTCTTTACAAGGTACAAATATCAACAAGGACCCATCAACAAATAGTTAGAACTAATATCTCACGATTATCAATCGTAAAAGTCAAGAAAAGGGTTATTTGACATGAAACTAAAGTGTCGGGGAAATGTCTTCAAAAGTGTCGGGGAACTGTCTTGTCGTGGAACTGTCTTGAAACCGTTTTTTTTTTTTTTGTTTAATTCCGCCCATTAATCTATTGAAATTGCTTCACGTGAAACAAAGTTTATACCATACACTTAATTTTATCATGTATAGAATAATATTTCTGTAAGCGATGTTCGTCCCTAATAGACGTATTTCAATAGCGCGCAATACTCAACACGCTGAAAAGTCCAGCACAACATCGTCATTTTGGTCACCAGTGGGCGAAAAGTTACTTTTATCTTCATCATCAGAAACTTAATAAGTTTCTTTAAAAATTGGTTCGTACATGTACGGCCTTACCGGCCCAGAATCGGCTATTTCTTCGTCTTCAGTATCACTGTTCACTATCGTAAACAACGTCCATATTGAAACAAGCTCTCCTATGACGTCACAAATCAAGGGACGCAACAATAAGTCAGGGAGATAAGCGATGCAATAAAAATTAATAAGCAGAAATATGAATTGAAAAAAAGTACTTTTACTAATTTTTTTTTCTAATTACAACATTACCAGGTTACCATTTGATAAGTGTAAATTTGAAAATTAACCATATCTGAAACTTGTTGATTTGCCCTTTAAATTTAAATCATACATAACATTTAAAAGTATGAAAAATATTGTGGAGATGACAGTCTGTTATCGTATGGTCGGGCCATATGTTAGTCGCTGGCAGAAAAAGGAATTTTAAAATCTGGCAAAAAATAAAAAAAAAATACAGCTACCTGGCATGTTTTAACCTAGTTTTGAAATTAAATTCTCTGTCAGCAACCAACACTTGGACCGACCGTACAATGACAGACTGTCATCTTCACAATAATTTCCATACTTTCAAATGGTTCGATATGAATTCAAATGTACTTAAACACCCGCTTTGTTTACTTTTGGACTTTTTTGTCACTTTAATTTGACCCATTACTGCTGTATCACAACTTTTAACACCTCTGAGGAACATGACTTTTAAAAACATTGTGGAAAAAGAAGAACACTAGCATTTCTCCTTTTCCACAATGATTTCTAACCAATCAAAACCAAATTCCATAGTCTGAGTAACAAAGATTTCTTTCGTCTGCAAAATGCTGTTAATTTGGACAAAACTGAAATTTGGCCGTCTGCAGGGCTTTTTTTCCTTCTATAATAGTGGCCGATATTCTGTGAGTTCCCAATTGCAAAAAGCATCTTTTTTTTTCCCAAATTTGATGAAAGAATTTCCCAATTTTGCTGAAAGAATTTCCCATAATACTACTGAAATTCAAAATAAGTTAAAATACCAGTATCTCGAAAGCCATTATACATGATCAGACATAAAACTCGTTATTTCGTAGCAACTGAAACCGAAAGCAGGCTTTTTATTGATTTGTACCGAAATGACTCAGCTGACTGCGCTGCAGTACGGCCGAAATTTTGCGATTTCTTGGCACCATTTGGTTTGTTTAATAGAGGCAACCTTAACCGAACCGAGTTATTTTTTGCCCATTATAACACCGCACGTAGAATTGACTCGGCTGTCATTTCCCTATCATTCAATATTAAATCCTTTGACATGTTATATAATTGTCTGTCTTTTATTAAAACTTACAGCTGGCAAAAGAAGTTTTCTTAATTTAAAAACTGTTGAACATATTCTTAATCAGTTGCAGTGAACATATTTGAAGAAAAAAAAAACACGCTGTATCCAAGCCTTAAACATGTCAAGAACCGGGAAACATTACAAAAAGTTTGTTAAAAGGGCTGCAGACGATGAAGGCCAGCGCAGCCTTTTAACTTCCTGCGTGAAACATTCAAATTCCTTGCTGATCCATCTACAGGTAATCAAATCTCTGCATACTGAGTTTCAATCTGAAGTGCCGGGTCCGTCGGGCATCGCCGATCTCCAGTTGTCTGAAGACTAGACAATTATTATCCAAAGTTGGCAAAAAGCCGGTCAATATGAGTATTTTAACAGGTTATAACCGGTCAATACTGGTCACAAAAGGTCGATTGAAGTGGTTGATTGGGTCGATTAAATCACTGGCTTACATAACTGTCCTGTATCTAAATTAGACTTAAAAGCTCTCCTCCTACATCCTGTACTTGAAGGTATATTAAATATTATCATCAGTATCATAGTTTTTATCAATAAGGTCCTTTTTTATTTAATCATAATTCGAAAGACATTATTACTGATCAACTGAAGAGGTTGATTGGGTTGACTTTCCTTACTGAACTTACACACAGGTTGGTTTTTTTTAACCAAACAATTTTTATCTATCACCATTCATTATAGGTTAATTGTTTATAGTCCTACATCTCTCTCTTTCTCTCTTCCCCCCCCCCCCCTATATTTTGAGGTTTGAAAAATATAGATTTAACATATGTCTTTGATCATAAAAGTTCAAAGGTAGCATCAAAAAGCAGCTAATATATAATTTTCATGTAAAATTGCAGAAAAAAGTGTCAGCCATAAGCAAACATGTGAAATACACCTGTCATTAGACTTTAGGAATATTGGGGTACACATGAAGAAGGCTGTAACTGATCAACCAAACAATGGTTAAGGATACAATAATGTCTTTGAAGTATATATTTGTCTTCCTACACCTTTAAATTGCTGCCAAAACACATTAAAAGGTGTAAAAGTTGCCCCTTTCTACCCCAGTGGGTGTGGCTTAAATCTAATTACCAAAGTGACCAATCATGTGTCCCTATTTGCGGTACTGTACTTGACACTAGGCTTTATTCCTAAAGTGTGAAATATTGACTTGTATGCAATCAAGATAATATCTTATCATCAAGCAATTACTTAAGGTGTCAAAATTGAAACCGAAAGACCTTATTTGGAACTTCTACACAGTTATGGAAAAGCTGGCAAAAGCCAGCTGATGAGTACCCTTGGCAGGGATAAAACAGTTTTTCAATCAAGTCAACTCTTACATAATGATGAAATCAACCTGTTACGGGAGACCACTCCTTCATGCATGGCTTCGTCCCGATTTAAATACAATACCTAACAACTGCGTTAGGGAGATATCTCTTTAGCTCAGTGGTTATGGTATTGGTCTTTTAAACCTCTAAAAACGAGGTTATTTGTCCGCCATCAGACTTTGCGAAACACGTCGGTCCGACGGACATGACCGACGAATCTTGACAAGGACCGACGATTTTTCAGGCCGGATCGGTCCGACTGTCCGGCATTTATTCCGACCCACTGAAAACGTTATCGTAACGTTTCAGACAAAAATGGCGTCGTTAAAATATTACGAAAGTGCGCAACCCGGTAAAAAAGAAAATTAACGTCAGAAGAGCGCTCTGAAAAGAAAAAAGAATATGAGAAAAGGAGACCGGAGAGAAAATTTAATGAGAAATGGAAGTAGCAACGAGAATGATTCGTTTATGACTTGGAAAAGGTGCAAATACGCTGCACAGACTGTCAGGATTTTCACGGCGAGAAAGTAAGAACGGACCGACATCTTCGCATTACAAACACATTTATTCTTGAACGCACAAATTGTAGAGCATTCGCAGTTGACGACCATGAAAAATCTAAACTGCACCATCTTTGTCTTTGTTAAATTTGATTCGGTCTGACAAGTAATGACATTCAGCAGAGAATAAATAGAGTTAACAGAAATTTCAGTGACTTTTAAAAGTCTTAATGAGTACTGAAATAGGTTAATAGCATTATATGCATAAAGTTGATATAACTGTTACCTTTCTTTCTTATGTTTTCTTTGTTTTTGTTAAATTTTCTTTCGGTCTGACAGATTTTCTTTTGGTCTGACAGATTTTCAGGCCTTGTCAGACCGAATGTCTGACACTTTTTATGAACTTTCGGGAAGTCTGCGCCATGGGTTTGAATCCAGCCAGATGCGGTTTGTACTGCCATGCATTTGTTCATTTGTTTCTTTGTTACAGACTTTGTTCGTAAGAAACCAAATTCAGAACCAAAAACCAAAAAAAATCCCCACAATAAATCATCCACTAAATAGCATAACTGTCCTCTTAAAACTCATCTGACCATCAAAATTTCCAAATGACCACTACAAATATTCAATCGACCACTATTGACCAGTACTGACCACTTCTGGGGTATTGACCTGGGCAGTTTTAACCGGTTAAAACCTCCCCTGCTTTCGACCACCCAACATTCTTATTATCACTACAAATGATGCAAATTCTAAATCTCCAGACATAATAACCAAGCCTATCCCTGTACCTTCCACAGATAATGATTCCCTTATATAATATGATGGCGGGAAAGCAGTTCTGCTGAAGTATTAACTCCAGCACCCATGGGTGTACCACAGTAGTGTTAAAAAGGGCTATAAGCCTATATGTGCAAATACTGTATTTGGCCATGGTTTAAGCAGTTACAGGGTAACTGTAAAATTTGTTTCAATTATTAAATTGTTACAACTTTCTATTTATTGTATGTATGTACACTGCCATTGTTTATTGATGTACCTTGAAAGTCAGTCTGCTTTTTCCCAATTTGGTCAGAATCGCGCTTGAATTTCCCAAAATGAAAGGCTGAGGCCCCTTCCCATTTTTTGGGGAAAAAGCCCTAGTCTGGTAAAGATTTAAAGTGAAAAGAATACACATAATTGTTGTGATATAGGTCTATACATGTATTAAATGCTTTAACCCTTTACCACACTATCATGAGTTTTCACGCCTCTGAAAAACAAGGCTTTTGAAACCATTGTGGAAAAAGGAGAAGGTATCAATAAACAGTAATAGAGCGAGTCTAAATTTGCAGATCAGACTGCACACATCCAACAGTTGAGGAGCTATTTGGACAAGTCTGAAATTGAAAGCATCTGCAGATGACAAAGTTGGAAGTGGTACAAATGAACTGAAGTTCTTGACGGTGCAAGAAACATTGTAGGAAAAGGAGCAAGTGCTAGTTACCTGCTTTTTCCACTTTCCCACAACAATTTAATTAGCCCCAATCTTTTGGGTAGAACTAGAACATTACTTACTAAACCCATGGACAGTGACAGGTTTATACCGATGCATCCATCTGGAAAGCTAATTTTAGGACTTTACCACTATCCATGATTATGCTTACGATATTTCTTTCAACATTTTCAATCGCAACATATACGATGAAAGCAAGCTTATTTTACATCTGTTCCACGTGTCTTTTATTCCAGAAAAATAATGAATACTGATACTAAATCGTAATTCGATACGATACGTGTATCTAACATCTGTACTTTGCTCTGTCGCGAAAACCAATGACAACAAATAACAGGAAGGACGAAAATACACTTACGGCGGTGTTGGTTGAAATCAGTTTATCAAGTTTAGATCGCAGTTCCATGATTTTTTCTTCGACGGGCATTTTTATAGACTTTTGGCAGACTTGTTCGAAGAAAATAGGGACAATCGATAGATCTAGAGCAGATTAATTGATAAATTTGTTCATGTGTTTTGGGTAAGTGGGTTAGCAGTCTTGAATGTTAATTGTAGTTTACTTTCTACAACCGCCTATCCGTAATTTTACCAAACAGTACAAATTACACCTTTTGAGAGGGTACTTCTGGCAAATCTAATTCATTTAAAACCAAACAAAAATCGTTTGATAATATTCTTGTTCTAATTTGACCGTTTCGGTTTAATCTGAACTATTACGAAAATTATCATTTACCAACTATAAAAGTACTGAAAGTACAGAGAGAAGCCAGTGTGCAACTTTCAGTTAAAATATTAGTGGTTTGATTCACGACAATGAGAATGAAGTTAGAATTTAAGACTATGTTAAAAAAAAAAAAAAAAATAGAAGAATAATATTTTTACGGCTCATGTTTGTGCACTGGAAGCGTAAAACTGA
Source organism: Hippopus hippopus (assembly GCA_946811185.2). NCBI lineage: Eukaryota > Metazoa > Mollusca > Bivalvia > Cardiida > Cardiidae > Hippopus > Hippopus hippopus. The sequence continues at coordinate 36,853,373 of OX328099.1, read as the reverse complement.
TGTTAGTTACAGAAACGACGTGAGGTTCGGGCTGGGAGGCCGAAGGAAGGGGTGGGGGGCGGGGGGATTGCGGAAACGGGACTCAAAGGACTAAAAGTCCCAGAGATCGGATTTGTGCAAGATTACAAAGATTTGCGGAAACGGGACTCAAAGGACTTGAAGTCCCAGAGAGCGGATTTGTGCAAGATTACAAGGATGTCAGAAGATTCGGACCCAAGAAGATTCGGCCCAAGACCGACCAGCGATTTTCGAGAAGATTCGGCCCGAAAGTTGAGAAGATTCGGCCCCGAGGTTGAGAAGATTCGGCCCTCAATGTTTTATAGTATTTTTAGAGAAATATCTAAAGGAAAAGAATTAATCTTTTGAAACAAAACAGCAACCATGATACTGTACAAGTTATGATCAAAATTAGCGTGTTCTTTTTATTGCCATTTATCATAGGCTAAAAATTTGTTACTTTAATCGTACTTTTGAGAAGATTCAGCCAGTATGTTAAATCAGTTGGAGGTTTTGGTAAAACAAAACATACAGAACATAGCACTTGAATATTTACTTTTGATACTTCCTTATCATTTTTTTCCCTTTTTTTTTTTCCAAACTTTTTTAGAAGTATTGAGATCAACAAGGTTGTCATTAATTGTGATTTCTCCGATACATAGACAGATACTGGTGTTGGCTAGAAAGCCAGGTGAAGGTGTGATAAACACCATTCAGCAGTATCTCTATCCATTATCTTTTACTCTTGACCTCAAAACAATTTACGCTTCACGCCCTTTACACCCTTTACCAGAGGAGAAAAAAGTTAGAGTGTAGGTAAAAAGCCTACCAGGTGAAAAGCCCACTAGGTAAAAAGCCCACTGGCCAAAAGCCCACCGATGAAAAGCCCACTACTTTTTAATGAAAAGTGGATAAAAGCCCACCAGTACTAAAAAATGCATATATCTTATGTTTAAATTAATTTATGAATTTATAATCTGTTTTGTTCATGCAATATTGTGAGTATGCATGTAATGGTTTTGAAATATTGACTTTATAAAACATTTTTGTGTGAGACTATTAAATCTGTTTATTAATGGTATCATAAAACTAATATATTTAATATTAAAAGGGTATGTTATTTGTTTAAACTAATCAATATGGATATATGTTTTTTCGTTTTGTATGCAATTTGCACATTTTATTGCCTATAATGAAAAATTGAAATACTATACAAATAAAACAAAGAAAAGGAAGATCTAAAGACTGAAGAATGCAGTCTTAAAGGCCATTAAAGGGAAAAGGTCTCTATAGGAATAATTACTAATTGTTTGTGTTATTGTTTGCCACTTTTCCCAAAATGTTTTGTAGTAAAAGTCCTGTTGTTTGATTTTTTTCTAAGATATGTTTTAATATATATACTAGGAGTGGGCTTCTTACCTAGTGGTCTTTTCACCTAGTGGGCTTTTGTCCGTACCCCAAAAGTTAGACTTTCCCAGTTGCAGACGACAAATTAATTGTGGTTCAAATGATGCGATTTGTCTCTGAAAATGTAAAAAAAAAAAAAATTGTTTGAAAAATGTTGTTTACTTGTGGTAAAGGGTTGACGGAACTTAATATATACCATAAACCCTGTCACCCCTTGAAATGAAGCTTTATGGAGTCCTGGTGAATAAGTCATTTGATTGAATATTTCATTGTGCATTTAATTTATTGATGTTTAGTAAAGAGCTGAACTCAACTGTTTTTCAGCCTATCCTATGGTACCACCCCTCGCATAATTAAATCAGACAGTTTCAAAGATTAAACATGAACTAAAACACACACGCATACACATGAAATACACAATACCTATTTTTTTAATAGTTAATAAGAAATCGTTTCATAAAAAGTCAATCGACTTAAACAATCCAATAATAATCACAATCTAAAGGATAGAAGGGGAAAAAAATCTTATTTTCCTTTAGATTGTGATTAATTTTTACAGTTTGCAATAGATTTTAAACACTTAAAGCAAACAACAATCAATGTCCAATATTATGATAAGGTCAACTAAAAAATTTATCAAAACGATCATCATAAGTCTTTAATGACAAGGTATGCATAATACCCACCTCAAACTATGAAAAAAAACAGTTTTAGTCATTAATTTTAAAGTTATTTGAAGGTGAATGTGCAGTTCTTATGCAACATTAAGTGAAAACAACAATATTAACACAATGAACATAATCTAAAATTGGGGTCAATCTTCTTCTCAATCTGGCTGAATCTTCTCCTGTGTGGGCCGAATCTTCTCGGGTCCAAATCTTCTCAACTTTTTTCTTTGGGCCGAGTCTTCTTGGGTCGGAATCTTCTTCCACCCGATTACAAAGATTTGACGAGATACAGATCTATCAATATCATGGAAGAAATGTAAATGACCCTCTCAGCAAACTCAATACATGTTTAAAGAAAACCGAGGTAGTCATTACTCAATCCTTTTGTGCAATTGCAACATTTCATTGGTGACTTAGGCCTCCGGCCAATTACTCATAAACGTAGCATCATGAAACATATCCATTACCAGGAATATTCACTTGAATAGAAGAAAACAATACAAGCTTAAATCCCGTCGAGAGGCATTAGAGTGAGTTAACAGTGTTTGATTGTGCCAGTTTGTCTATACACTGTTCATATTTAATTGAAAAAACTTAAACCTAAAACATATTACATGTAAACTGTGTAAGAGTCAATGTATGCTGACGAGCAAAAGAAACGCTGCATCGGAAACAGACGATAATTTGAATATAAGAAAACATTTTGGAGAAAGCAAATAATGCATACATATATATTCGCCGACAAACCTAGCCAACATGAAATCGATCGTTTTGCTTTATCCAAAAGCTAAGCCAAAGCTTATGAGCACGCTTAGCTAGTGATGCCCGTTGTCATGAACAAGGTGGTCTTGCTTATCAAAATTACAGAGGTACATGTATTCAACGATACAGAACCAGAGTGCAAGCGATTTTTTTTTGAAAAGCGTCGTTTTCTTAAAATGCCGAGATTAAATGCTGAAGAAAGGGCTCAATGTATGGCTATGTTGGAGTGTGGTCTTACCCAAGATCAGGTTGCGAGACGTTTTAACATGGCTAGGTCCACAATTGTGCGTCTCGTTCAACGGGTCAGGGTGGCAGGAACAACTGCAGATAGGCCGAGGTCAGGCGCACTGCGTGTGATGTCAGTGAGACAGGATAATTATATCCGTCAACGTCACCTACGTGACAGATTTTTGACAGCGGAATCAATGTCACGTTTGGTGGTGGGTAACCGAGGGGTGCCTATTAGTCGGTTCATTGTAAGAAATCGACTGTTGGCCCGTGAGATACGCTGTCGTAGACCATTACGTGGTCCAGTGTTTACGGCTCGTCATCGTCACTGACGTCGTGAATGGGCTCGAAATCACCGAGGACAGCGTTAGCAAAATGTAGTGTTTTCTGACGAATCGCGTTTCAACTTATATAATGCCGATGGACATATATGGGTATATAGATGACGCCATGAACGCTACTCAAACAACACTGTTCTGGAGTATGATCGCTTTTCGGTAGCGGCGGGATTATGGTGTGAGCAGCCATAAATCGTCGATTTAGGTCTCAGTCATTGTTGAAGGAAATCTGACAGCCAGGCAAACATTAATCAGATTTTGCAACCTGTAGTTGTACCCCTCTTCAGACAACGTCAAGGATTAGTTTTACAACATGATAATGCTCGATCACATGTCGCACGCATTACAAGGACTTTCTACAGAATAGACACATTGATGTGTTGCCATGGCAAGCACTTTCCCCTGATTGTAATCCCATTGAACACGCATGGGATTACATTGGGCGACGTTTACGTTGACGTCAACCCCAGCACAGAAACGTCAAAGAATTGGCTACAGCCCTCCGCGAAGAGTGGGACAGATTCCAACGATACTTGATCCAGAACTGGTGTGGTTCCATGAGAAGGCTGCTTGCCGCAGTGATTGCCAGTAGAGGTGGCCGTACACGCTACTGACTTTTCTGGTGAAATTTTGGTGACTAGTCTGAAATCATTGTCCATTTTACCCCAATAAAAATCATGAAATCCCGCACAATGAACTCGTTTTACACAAAAAATGATTGAAGTCTTGAATGAAATTTTTTTTATTAATTTGGTTTCAGAAAAAATAAAATATGCCAAGTTTTTACAGGATGAGGCGTTTCTTTTTCATGTCAGCATATTATTGGGTACTATATGCCTTTAGACTTTCCATTAAGAGGTGGACGAAAATAGCTCAATACATTTTTTGTAATTTTTGGATCTTCAGTTGACTTGAACCCTGGTAAAAGGTAATATCAAATTCAGAATAATGATCTGACCATGTTTCATTTAGACCGATGATATAAAATCTGTAAATAGATCTATCTAATTTCAGCGAGGTCATTAGAATACTTTTTGAGACCTTCAACATTCCAAGTCAAAATGTTAGTATAAACAGAGACACTGGTATAAAATTGATTACCCCCAATGTTTTTTTTTTTTGACTAATTTTGCTATCATTCATTAAAAGGATTAAGATCACTTAAAGAGACATCTTTACAGCCAGAGAGTAAACAAACGAACTCGGAACAACTTGGTCATGAAACAAGAAATCAACCTCTAAGTAAGAATAAATTTTCTGTTTACACAGTGCACTTAAGTCAGCAACCTGTGTTTCATAGACATCGACCGCTGACGTATTGAATGATGTACATAACTGATGATGTCGACCATACAAATACTTGACTCACTTTTGGCACGGTGTATTTTTTTTATGTTTAGGGTGCAAACAGGGATCTTATATACACAAATATTCATCAATTTGTTTAGGTTTTTTCGGGAGTTTTTTTTTTTAAGCAATAGAAATCAATCTTTCAGCATTGGACTGATTTAACAATTGAAATCTAAAAAGAGCACATAAGGAGCTTGCATGAAATTGAAAATTAGATAATGCAACAAATTGAAAAAACCGAAAGTAGTCCCATTTCATTCATCGAAAAATGGTATGATGGTTTTTTCATCACATGACCCGATTTCGACCAATCAAAAAAAAAAAAAAAAACGATTTAGAGTATAAGTGCAATTATTCAAATTTAATCACCAAAGAACGCTAAAACCCTTTTTGGTAAAAAAATTAATGCTTTCAATTTGTTGCATTTTTAAAGTCCTTCAGTGTAGATAAATTCAATCGTTTGAGTGATCATTAATGCGTTCTCTTCAAATGCTTTCAGTGTGGTCGCGTCTATAATATTTCAGTAAATATCTAGTTATCGGTAAAAGAAGTAAGCGCTTTCTATAGCCCTTAAATTGTGCATGTCTACCTTTGCAGTTTGATACTAATTCATAGTTGATAACAAAGATAATCAAGAAAGACCTGTCTGTGCAAGCCCAGCATCATGTGGATGTACAGTTACAAATTTATGTTGCCCTCCAAACCTTACGTAACTGGAATGAGATGCCTGCTTACTGAAATTATATTAATTGGTTTACCCTTATTCTGTCAATTTAAACTTGTTGACAATTATAATGAAAAATACATTTCTTTACAGTATTTGACACTGAATGGTGTATACATGACCAAGACTACGGATAGCGCGAGGGAAAGTGTACAGCAAGGTCTGACTGCACATATCTGCAGGCTGATCTTACTTTACACTCTCCGAAAAATAAATCAAGGGTCGTAAACTGTAGGATAAGCGTTAATGTTGGTTGAAAATGGAGAAGCATAGATGTAGTTGAAAAATGAATGGATTGATGAATCAAAGTAGCGTTTACAAATTATGATCATTTAAATGTTTTCAGGTTGAAAAAGCCTAAAAGTTAGTCATCTGGTTGGGAGTGACGTAAAACAAGAGACTAAGTAATGCATTAAGTGCATGCTGTGCCACATGAAACTGAAAAACATGTTATTGTCTTTGACAACTTTCCCTACCTTCAATAGAGACAAGGCTAAGTAAAAATGTCATAAGAAGTACTTATATAGCAATTTTAATTGGTTAATCTTAGAGTCTTCTCTTTATGGTGCTTCCTTTATTTTTCTTGTTTGTCCCTATCTCTTTTTCTCTCTCTGTTCTCCTCCTTGCGTGATCATATTCTAACTAGTGATGGATGTTGATCAGTGAAGATGAAATCGTTTTTATATTGGAGCTGTCCGTATGGTATATTTAAACAGTTAAACTTTATAGTAGACAACTTATGAAAACAGTGTGGAAAAAAAAGAGCCATTGCTCCTTTTTCCCAAAATATTTCTTAGCCTGTTGAAATATGATATTTTCCTTATATTCATGCGTTTTTTAAGAATACATTGACCACACCATTCAAGTTTAAACAACCCTGAGCACAATAACAACACTGAAAGTGAGTGTAACAAGCATTATCTTCTTTATCTGCAATGTTCCACCCTTTTTAAGATGGATTCCATCCTTTGGGCCTTATTTAAATTTGTCATTATACAAATGCTTTCAACTGGAACAAAACAAGTTTCCTCTTGTAAAGGGTTAAATTGTGGTCAATTAAAAGATGGCATGTACAGTAAAGGGTTGGAGCATGTTTCATATCTAGACTGATACCTTTAGTGATTAGATTATGTGTACAGCTAATTGCTGATTGCATCTTTAGCAAATTGGACATGTTCTAACCATACAAGTTCAAAGTAGAGTCTAGGTAACCCTATCTCATAGCCCTTTACTATACCACAAAATTTTAGGCCAAATTGAAAGCATTTGCATACACCTAGCTAAATGTGGTGTAAATGGTAAGAGTCGTCTTTGAAAAGGTAGAAACATTGTGGGGAAAGGAGAAAATACTGGTTAACAAGCATTTTCTTCTTTTTCCACAATGTTTTCAAAAGGACTTCGCTGAAGGTCGTTACAGCTCAGTATTGTGAGATAAAGTGACTGTAAACATACTTATCAATTTATTACATAAGGTTTGTGATTAGAAATTCTCTAGTTTCCACATAATAAATTCAAATTTCATCGTCAGATTTAGACCAAATTTTGTACATGTCTAGAGTTATAACAATAAGTTACAAATTTGATTGGATTAAATTCTAAACCTGGTGTTTCGTAGAACAGGACCTTAAAATTGCAAAAATTTGAAAAGTTCTACTTTCCGTTTATTAATCGATGTCTATTGTCAGAATTGATCCCAATTTATCATGTGGGTTGATATCAAAGAGATGCTGGTTGAGATCGTTCTCTGGTCAAAGTCCCACAATGTTGTTTAAAGATACGGGATTTGGAAGTTTCTTTTACCAGTACTTCGCACAGTATTCTTTCCAAGCTACTGGCTGATTTCCGTAACTATCGTCGGAATAATGATCAGCAGTGAGAGAGGAATGAATCCTGTTGCAATGACCATCATCAATCCTCGGAAAGAAACTGGCTGAGCTGGGATTTCGAACCAGCAACCTCCCTGTTCTACAGTCTTGTTCGCTATTGACAGCTCTATAAGGGCTCAGCAAAAATGGGCCAGCCAATATATGCAATCTAGTGCTATACCAGACTTATGGGACTTATGGGACTGTGAAATTGTCTCAGTTTCTGTCAGATAATTTCAGCATTTATATGTGAGTTGAAAGCAAATCCGATATACGACTTTAAATCAAATGATAGAAAACAGTATTTAAGTCTTCACCAAATGAGAAAATTTTAGACTGTTCCAAACTAAAAAAACTTGTTTGGTTTGGTTTGTATCGGAGTTTAACACTGTTTTAACAGCTAAGAATATATTACAGTGGTCAGTGCACCTACGCATGTGTTTCTTGGCTTTCTCACACCAGTACAGACATTTTCCTCAACCTGGTATCAAACCTACAACCACCATGTCACAAGTCAGATACGCCAACCTTTGACCTACCTGGCCGGGTTAAAGCATTTGCAGACGACAGATTAAATTCAGTAAAAAAGGTAGAGTTTTGTTTCTGAAAGAACAGAAAACAATTTGGGAAAAGGAGAAAATGCTGGTAACCAGCATTTTCTCCTTTTCCCAAAATGTTTTCCAAAGTCTTCATTCAGGCTAGTGTCGTAAAGGGTTAAACTTTTTAAGGAATAATGTTTTGATAAGCATTCATGACTGGCCACCCATTTTAGCACATAGTGTTTCTCAAACAAATCTTGTATTGTCTGAAAATAGTTTACATCTGAGACGGCCTTCAAGAAAAAAAACACATGTATATGGTAAAAAGACTTATATTTCCTGTATCATTTCTCATAATAGACAGCACTAATATCAAAATATCCAGCATTGTTCATATATTTGACATCACTGTTCACATGCTTAACAAACCGCTGGGATTCTTTATCTCGGTAAACTAGAGCTAGGGAATTCTCCTTCGGTGTCACTGTTAAAAGCTGAAAATAGAATGTGAACAGAAATAATTATACATTCACACATACATGTACTTCCTATAACAACTTCTCTTTTCTCCTTTTGTAGCATTTAAGTAAATTTTGACTCCTCTGTAGTAGACAGTTTTTAAAACTTATTGCCAAAAATGGACACAAATACCTCAAAGACCTTTTTTTCGCAATTTTCATTTTTTTGCAATATTTCCCCATTTTTTGCTACATTGCAACTTTATTCAAAGAAGTTTCATATTTGATTTTCTTTCTTACAGAAGCCCTCAACTCTTTGCCACACAAATATAAAACAGACTTTTCAAAATTAAAAGCATTTGCTGACACCAAATTTTAACATGGCTGAAAATATGAGATTTGGCGGTGAAGGAGTAGTAATCAATCTGGTTATCGGCATTTATTCCTTTTCCTACAATGTATTTAATAGCCTTTTATGTCAGAGTCGTTTAAACTCTGGATTCTGCAGTAAAGGGTTAACTCTTTACCATACAACAAGATTTTAGACTCTTCCACAGCAGTTTCTGAAGACAAATTAGAAGTCGTTCAAAGGGTAGAAAACATTGTGGGGGAAAAGAAGAAAATGCTGGTTAACACCATGTTTTCAATAGTCACTTTCCTTGAGTCATTCACAAACAGGATTGTTTGATACAGGCTTTGGAATCTTGGCCTTTGAAAAGTGCCTATGAGGTAATCGGTCAGCATCATCTTTTTTTTTTCTTTTCAGTCTTTACCAAACTACAAGATTCTAGACTTGTCCAAATCAAAAGCACATCTGCAGAAGATAAATGTAACTCAAAAACTGAAAATTGTTTCTTGGAATGGTAGAAAACATTTTGGGAAAAGGAGAAAATGTTGGTTACAAGCATTTTCTCCTTTTTCAAAAATGTTTTCAAAAAGCTATATTTATCATAGTCATTAAAAATCAGGATTGTGTGGTAAAGGGTTAATTCATTTAAAGTAGATTGCATTTATTTTTGAACAGAGAGGTTTCATTTATACCATCATCAGGGCTTACAAGGCATGTCAATGACAATATTCCCAATTTAACACACAACCATTCCAGAAATATGGATGAATCAGACCTAATAGTGACAACAGAGGGAAACAACTCTTTCAGACCAGAATAGATGGTTCTTAATACACCATTATTAACCCTTATTCTGCTAAATAAGGGAACTGAAACTTTCAAAATGATCGTGAAAACCCAGATTTTGCTTTTACAATAGTAGCTTTTGGGAAAAAATATCTCCTTATCGGACAGTGTAGGTTCAAGATCAGACTGCAAGTTCTGTGCAATCTGATCTTGATCTACACTGTCCGCAAAAGTGAGTTGCGCATAGCAGCCTAAGGGTTAAAAAAAGCTTAAAAATATTATACTTGGTTTTTGACACGCACAGTGTATCATTTGTTAGTTTGTTTGGTTTTTACCACTATTTTCAATCATCATTTTAGATATATGACAGTGGCCAGTACACCTATGGTATCTAAGCCTACCTGGTGTGTCTTTTACCAGTACTTTGCACAACATTCTTTTCAAGCCACCGGCTCTTTTTGCACATAGAGATCATCAAAACAGTGTTCAATGGTGGGAGAGGAATTAATCCTGTTGCAATTACTATTGTCAGTCATAGGAAAGAATTTGGCAGAGGTGGCAATTGAACCAGCTACCCCTAGGTTTCAAGCCCTTTGCAATACCGACTTACATCAGGCTCAGCAACACATGGTATACGGTACGAAAGATGGGAGTCTAAATCCTGGATCTGCACAAAAAGTTACTAGTCATTGCAACAGCAGCAGGATATAGAGAATAATTGGTTTTTTTTTTTCCGTGAAAGATCAAAATTTATTTCATCAAGTGAACAGTGAACATCATTGGTAATGTTTTCATGAGTGGAGCAGCCATGAGTGAAAATATTATCAATGATGTTCACGAGATGAAATAAATTTTGATCTTTCACTGAAAAAAAACAAAAACTCTATTTATTTCTGCTTGTAAGCCCTGTTTTGTTGGGACTTTCATCAAAATCCAGTACAATTGTTTTCGGTAATTCCCTGTGGCATACCTCCCCCACATACCAACGCATTACAATATTACATAAAGCGTGAGAAATGTAGGCTAAGTGCATAAATTACATCATATTTCCACCTGGTTGAATGGCATACACTGTTTACCTAGGTAACTAGTGTGCGGGAACTACTGTTTCTGCTTTCAAGAGCTACAAAAACATTTATGGTAAATTTCACTGGTGGTAACCATGAATTGTCAAACCATATAATCCACCATTATTTCTCAATAAACTACAGAAAAGCATGAAATAATCACTTCTCTCTCATAGCTGAGCATGGTGCAGACCTTTGTTATATTTGCTGAACCCTTTATCACCCAACCCCTAGTTTTAAGGACTCTGATTGAAAGAGCTTTTGAAAACATTGTGGGAAAAGGAGAAAATGCTGCACAAAGGCATTTTTTCCTTTTTACCAAAATATTGTTTACCTATTTGCAAACAAAAACTTTTGTTTGAGTAACAATTACTTTTTCTTCTGCATAGACTTTCAGTTAGAACCGGTCTAAAATTTTGCTGGGTGGTAAAAAATTAATGAATCCTTATTGACCAAAACCCAACTGTTCTTATTTTCGAACTATGTTTTCCAACCTTTCAAACACATATCTCATCATTTTTAAACACATCACTGATATCTAATCCTCTCATGCTTACTTCCTCATCTTCATCTTTGGCTATATAAGACATAAAACCTCCATAGTCTTCTTGCCAATCTGAAAAAGACAGACAGTCACTGTAAATGATAAGGCAAGATCTTAGTGCAAAAATTGATTCAAATGACAACTTTTGTAGACCAATCTGTATTGAAATAATTGCAACCAATGAACTGTCTATTGAAGGATAGAAAACAATGTGGGAAAAAGAAAAAAGTCTGGTCCAGACATTTTTTCTATACACAAGAAGATTTTCAATAGCCTTCTCCCTCAGAATTGTATGCAAATGTACATGCAAGTCTATACCATTTTGGTAGTTTAATAGACCTTCATGTTTTGATAAATATGTCAAGTATAATTTACCACACAACAAAATTTTACAGTGATCTGAACTGAAAGCAATTGCAAAAGACAAAACAAATATACCTCAAATGGTGGGTTTTGCTTTAGAAAATGAAGAAAACATTGTGGAAGAGGAAAAAAATGCCAGCATTTTTCTCAATTTCCTACAATGTTTTCAAAGCCGTTGCTTCCAAGGTCTTTAGAACTATAAACTATGAGGTAAAGGGTTAATTCTCTCACAACAAATCGCAACCCAAATAGCATTTGCAGACATTCTAGATCAAAAATGTGCATTCTGTCTCTAAAATTATGTCCACTATCCTAGATTTAATCAAAAAGTATCTTCATTTACCATGGTACACTTAGGACTTTGAATAGAGTGTGATTTCTCTACCATAAAGTGATCTGCTTTAAAACTCAATAATAATGTGTCCAGTAAAGAAAGGAAAGTATTCTGTAAAATAAAAATATATTTGAAAACTTGTTGATACAGTTTCCAGGTCATGTCAAGTATAGTATGATAAAGTCAGAACATTTACCATGACAGCCAGCATACAATATGAGATCTAGGGCAAATTCTGACCCCTCTGTGTCTGTATCATGAGCTAGCGTGTAACATCCTTGACTCCACTGTCTTACTTCTAGTCTACACTTTGAACAGCATGGCCTTCCTGATAAACAATTCACATGTGTAAATCCTTTACCATACAATCCCAACTTTTAACGACCCTGAAGAAGGCTTTTGAAAACATTGTGGAAAAATGAGCAAATGCTGGTAACCAACATTTTCTCCTTTTCCAACAACGTTTTCTACTCTTTCATAGTCAAATTTCATAACTCCAGCCACACTTAAATAATCGTCTGCAAATGCTTCCAATTCAGATGAGTCCAAATTTTTGTCATCTGGTAAAGAATTAAACTAACTCCGCTAGATTTTTCTAAACTGTTCACTAAATTGCAAAATGAAAAGCTTATCCGAATCAAAAGATTTGTGGACGACAAGTTCTGTGATGCTCAAATGATAGAATTTGTATTTGATAGAAGAGAAAACATTGTGGGAAAAGGAAGAAATGCTACTTAACAGGTTTTCAAATGCCATCTTTTCAGGGTTGTTAAAAATAGGTATTGTGCTTGATTTCTTTTAACTCTTTACCAAACAACAAAATTTTAGACTGGTCCAAATTGCAGGGTATCAGCAATAGCCAAGAGATTTCCAAGAAAGGAAAGCTGTAATGTTTCTGAGTTATTTGCCACCATATTTTTAAAAGTAAAAAGTGTAAGATATATACAATTGAACCATGCTCTGGCAAAAGAGGGCTTAATGCATCTCCGTAATCCAACATACCAAGAAAGCCATCACATACTTATGAATCCATAATAGCCACTTTTTTTAACATCTAACTCAATCATGAGGTAGACTGATCCTTTGACACGCAGAAAATCTACCAATAGCAAAAAGTTTCGGCCCAGGTCAGCCTGCGCGGACTGCGCAGGCTGACCTGGGTCGAAACTTTTCGCAGATGCATTAAGCCCCCTTTTCACAGAGTGCGGCTCAATTATTTTAACGTTTAGACTTTGGTGAAACCCTGTCTTTGTACCAGTAAGCAATACCTTCATTTCTGTCATGTTCTTGTAAATATTCAGCGCTATTAGATGTTGAACCACCACTACCACCTGTCTTTTTATTATCCTCATCCCTCCCAGTTTCATCTGGTTCTGAATCCTCCTCTGAACTTGATCCAGCCAGTTCATGAAGCTTTAAACCTGTCAAGTTGGAGAGTAACAAAAACATTGCGTCCGACTGGAACAGCTCAACACACAGTTTCAGCTGGGATGGTAATGATGTCTGTTCAGCATCAAAGTAGCATCTTTAAAGAAAAAGTGAAATTAAGCAAAGTTACCCAATTTTAGACAACAGTAGGGTCTTTTTTTTTTAACAAAACATACTGCTCCAAGGCATATATTCACAACTTGTAACTGCTTTTCATTTTCTAAATTACAGTGTTAACTCTTTACTGTACAACAAAGTCATAGACTCTTCCAAATTGCAAGCATCTGCAGATGACAAATGTCACCCAAATGATAAGATTTTTTGTGACTAGGGTAGAATACACTGTGGGAAAAGGAGAAAAAGCTGGTTTTCAGCACCTTCTCCTATTCTAATGGCGTTTTCAAAAACTTTCTGTCCCAAGATCCTTAAGACACGGGACTGTGTGGTTAAGGCTTAACTACAAAGCAAGTCTTCTGATTTCTAAAGACCTTTAAGTATCAACCAGTTAGTGTTTGTCTTGATGTTAGGACAAAAATATCAGGTTTAAGATCTAGCCAGCTTAATTCAGTATCAAACAACAAATTTTTCAGGCTGGTCCAAATTCAAAATATTTATAGATAAATCATGAAATCTGACTCAAAATCTTAAATTTGTCTTTTGAAGGGTACAAAAACATTGTTGAGAAAGGACTAAATGTAGTTTATCAGCATTTTCTCTTTTTCCCACAATGTTGTAATAAGCTTTCTGTGGATTGTGTGCTAAAGGTTTAACTTAGACCTGATATATCAGCATCTGAAATGTAATATTTATACCCAGTAGTGCAGTCAGTAGTATACAGGACTTGACAAGAGGGGTGTCGCTGGTTTGAATCTCCAGCTCAGCCAATTTCTTTCAGAGGATTGATGATCGTCACTGTAACAAGATTCACTTCTGTCTCACTGCTGATCATTGTTTGGACAATGGTCATGTAGGAAAGCAGCCAGTGGCTTGGGTAAAATAATATTCAAAGTATTGGTAAAAGAAACCCCAGGAAAACATGGATAGGTGCACTTGCTGCCACGGTATACCTAAAATATTGTTGAAAACAGTGTAATACAGAAAACACACTGTACAAGCAATCAATTTCCATACAACACAAAGTTGATATCCTTTGCGACTTGAATTTGAGCCTTGCTATTTGAAAAGGGGCTTAATGTATCTGCAAAAAGTATCGACTCAGGTCAGCCTGCTCAGTCCATGCAGGCTGACCTGGGCCAAAACTTTTTGCTGTCTGACAACTTTCTGCATATTGAAGGACTAGTTTAACTCATATTTCAGTCATTTGTTAGACAAAGTGGAATTTATGGATCCCTATTTGGGTGATGTCTTGCATGGTACAATGCATTACCCTCCCGCACCCCCCCTTTTTGCCAGAGCATGGCTCATTATACTTCTACTGAACTTGTATGTTTAAAGGTGAGGAAGAAAGATCTTTATACCTTTTATTTGGAGGCCCCCTCTTTGTCCATTTTATTTCTGATGATGTTAAATCATTCAGTAATGCCTTAAACCTTTCTGGCTGAAATAAATCATTGTATAGTATGCGGAGAATAGAAAAGAATACCTCACTCTTTACAAAAAAACAAGAAAGTTAGACTTATCCATAGTGAAAGCATTTGCAGCCAACAAATTAAATGTGTATCAAATAATGTTTTTTGTCTTTGAATGGGTAAAACCATGGTTGAAAAAGGAGAACATCGTTGTTACCAGCATTTTCTCCCTTTCCCACACTATCTGCAAAGCCTTTTTTTCTTCGGGTTATTAAAATTTGGTATGTGGTAAGGGTTAAACAACATAACTATCTGCATAATAATATTATATTAACAAGATGTCTGTTTGTAAAACAGTCATGCCCCCCTACTGCCACATTGATACAGGAAGTGGCACAGTTCATAAACTGATATCAAAAGAATTGATTGGGAAATACTGATGTCATTTGTTTGATTTATAGCCCACTTCAATTGTTAAATGTGATAATCTGTCAACAGTTCGCATAATTATACACACCGCCGTGTGTATACATACGAGATTGTAAACAGTCGCCGATACACAGACTGGGTTATCGATTTTCTTTTCGGCACGCGCGGTCGACTTCCACTTTTTCCCAGTCGACTTCGATGCTTACTACATCCCCGATAATACGCGAATAAAATGTTGGAGCCACAAGTTGAGCCACATGATGATTTTTGACACACTTTAATTTTTTTGAGCAAATGGCTCAAGTGGCGAACGGCAGCACGGGCCTTGAATCATCTGGTGGTCACTGTGACCTTGACCTTTCACGGATTAACCTTAAAATCGATAGGGATCATTTACAATCCAAGATGAATATCTGTACAGAATTTGAAGGACCTAGGCCAATTCTGTGTGTAGTTATCATCTGGACAAGGTTTGGTCTATATATCATTAAGTTGAAGGCCACTGTGACCTTGACCTTTGATGGATTACTCTCAAAATCAATAAGGATCATCTGCACTCCGAGACAAATGTCTGTGCCTAATTTGACGAATCTAGGTCAATTCTGTGTCTAGTTATCATCAGGACAAGGTTTGGTCTATATATCAACATGTTGACGGTCACTGTGACCTTGACATTTGACAGATTGACCTCAAAATCAATAGGGGTCATCTACACTCCCAGATGCATGTCTGTGCCAAATTTGACGAACCTAGGTCAATTTTGTGTCTAGTTATCATCCGGACAAGGTTTGGTCTATATATTAACATGTTGACGGTCACTGTGACCTTTACATTTGACCTATTGACCACAAAATCAATAGGGATCATCTACACTCCCAGACGCATGTCTGTACCAAATTTGACGAACCTAGGTCAATTTTGTGTCTAGTTATCATCCGGACAAGGTTTGGTCTATATATGAACATGTTGACGGTCACTGTGACCTTGACATTTGACAGATTGACCTCAAAATCAATAGGGATCATCTGCACTCCAAGACGAATGTCTGTGCCAAATTTGACGAACCTAAGTCAATTCTGTGTCTAGTTATCATCAGGACAAGGTTTGGTTTATATATCAACATGTTGACAGTCGCTGTGACTTTGACATTTGACCGATTGACCTCAAAATCAATAGGGATCATCTACACTCCAAGACGCATGTCTGTGCCAAATTTGACAAACCTAGGGGCGTATTCCATTCACCTGTTCTGGCACAATGTCCAGTGTTCTGGAATGCTCTTCTAAAATGTGCAAATGGAATATTTCAGAAAACATACACTGTTCTGGAATTATGTTCTGAATGGAGCATTTTCGGAACATTGTTCTAATAGATACCGAAATTAATGTACATGTACATTGCCATGATGGCTGTTGCAAGAGCTACTGTCTTAGTTGTGCTAGTGGAGGATATGATTAGCTGTGGAGAGGGAGTAGAGACTGACACTGCCGAGTCTACAATGCTCCTATTTATGGCGTTCATATCGTAAAAAAGACAATTGCAAGTTTCGCCATGAAGAACTGTCCATCTTTCAGCCATCTTGAATCACCTAGCAACCGTTCAGCAGGTGCGCTGCACCTCGATTGAATTAGAACAGTCAGGACATGTTCTGAAGAACACGGCACAGTGTTCCAAAATACTCCATTGATTTAGAACATGTTTGGAGTGTTCGGAGTAGCGAAAGGAATACGCCCTAGGTCTATTCTGTGTCTAGTTATCATCCGGACAAGGTAAGGTCTACCAACTGACCGACCGACCAACATGTGCAACGCAATATACCCCCACTTTGTTGAAGGGGGGGGGGCATTATTAACTAATTGTTGGCATAAGTAATAGTTCATTTGCAATCTGCAATGTTTTCAATTTGGTCCAGTCTGAAATTGAGTCATTTGGTAAAGATTTAACTCTTCACCAGAGAGCAAAATGTTAGACGAGTCCAAACTGACAGCAATTGCAGAAAACAAATTAATTGTATTCCAAATACCTGGTAATTGAATTTATCTATAGAAAGGTAGAAAACATTTTGAAATAGGAGAAAATGTTGGTGACATGCATTTTCTCTTTTTCTTGGATATCTTGTTCTCAAAAGCCTTAGGATCATTAACAGAAAAGGTAAAGGAATTAATACAGTTCGACTGCTTAACTCTTTACCAAACAGCAAAATTTCAGACTTGTCCAGATTCAAAGCATTTGCAGACAACAAAATAAATGTGACTGAAATATTGAAATTTGCTTTTGGAATGGCAGAAAACAATGTGGGAAAAGGAGAACATGCTGGTTACCACCATTTTCTCCATTTCCCAAATGTTTCAAAATGTCCCAGGGTCTCTAAAAGTCCGGATTGTGTGGTAAAGGGTTAAAAGAGGCTTTCACTAAGACAGGTTTTACTGTATTTCACAAATTATGGCACTCAACAGTATGATCTTGATCTTCATTGTTCACAAAAGCATTGTTCACTTGTTGGTTTCATTTTCAACAGATTTTAAATTATCACATCAGCAAAAGCACCTACTGATACCCATGCAGTCCTGTCATCTCTTACGAACATGAAAGTTCGCAACAAATGCACAGCTGAAATACAAACCGTAACCACTGAGCTAAAGAGATATCTCCCTAATGCAGTTCTTAGGTATTGTATTTAAATCTGGATGAAGCCATGCATGAAAGAATGGTCTCCCGTAACACGCCCCTTCTTAAAGTCATCATTTATTGATGACTCAAAGCCTTATTAGGCAGAAAGTCTATTATTTAGACAACAAATGTCCGTTTTTGGACAACAAATGGGATTAATGGCTCAATGGCCAATCCCGGACGAACCCCCATCTTACGAACATGAAAGTTCGCAACAAATGCATGGCTGAAATACAAATCGCCTCTGGCGGGATTCGAACCCATGACTGGCAAATATCCTCATTTTTCGAGGTTTAAAAGACCAATACCATAACCACTGAGCTAAAGAGATATCTCACTAATGCATTTGTTAGGTATTGTATTTAAATCGGGACGAAGCCATGCATGAAGGAGTAGTCTCCTGTAACACATCCCTTTCACTAATGCTGGGGGCCAAAATCTTTCCAAGCCACTTGCTGATTTTGAATTTAACCCTTATCCAAAGAACATATTTTACACTCCACAAAATTCAAGACATTTGCAGACTACAAAGTTTTATCCATTTCATGAGATAATTTCAGTCTGAAATGGTAGAAAACATTGTGGCAAAAGGAGGAAATACTGGGCACCAGCATATACTCCTTTTCCCACAATGTTTTCAAAAGCATTGTTTCTCAGGGTCATTAAACTTGTACATCTGTGAGAGAGAAATGCATCCTTCCAAAATAATTTTCATCCTTTGGTCACAAAAGCACCAAGAACCATGCCGAGAAGGACATGGCATATACCTGTATAAAATCCTGAAGCTCTATCTCTGATTCTGACTCAAACTGTTCTTGAATGCTTCCTTGGGCATGTGGGGTGAGATACACAGGGTTGATCCATTCAAAAAACACATCATCCTGTTTGATAAGAGACAATCATGAAATGCTAGCGTTAAGGTTTTCCCAAAACCATGAGTTTTTTGTGTTAAATGGCTCTCATATTACAAATGGTTGTTGATTACCCAGTCTAAGTCTTAGACACAGCAGTGAAATGAAATGCAGTCCACGTAGACATTAAGACTTCGCATTTATATCATTATATGTACCTCTATTTCCATTGAATGTCAGTTCATGTTACTTCAATGCTTAAACATGCACACCTTTGTACTACTATACCTAGATGACAAAAATAATTTTGGAGCTAGCCTCCGAATCAGGGGTCCATTATTGCCTGACAACTCAAAAGGCATCTAGATCTATACTGTCATTCACTTGTGCATTTTGCTGCTGTAAACCACACTATGAGATAAAAGATGACACTATTTGAAAGTTACTTTACTACAGATGGTTCTTTAATAATAGATCTACATCATAATATAGTATTTTGTTTCTCAAAATGTGACACCCTGCAATATCACAAAAAGTGAATTTCTATTGTCTAGATCTTTTGAAACTTGGTCCAAGGTGTATTTCTTTAAAGATAAAGAAGTGCCTTATTGATTACTATGTGATCACAAGTTCTGATAGTGATTACTTGAAAATAGATGATCCATGCTCTGTGAAAAAGGGTTTAAAAGCATCGGCAAAAAATACCAACTTGGATAAGCCTGCACAGTCTGTACAGGCTGACCTGGGCCAAAACTTTTTGATGTCTGGCAATTTTCTGCATGTCAAAAGACCATATCATCTCATGATTCAATTTGTTGTTATACATTATGGATGTTATGGATCAATAATTATGTGATGACTTGTGTGGTCAAATGAATGCATCACAAAGATACATTAAAGACCCCTTTTGCCAGAGCATCGCTCATATGCTAGTTAAATAAGGCAAGTTGGGGAAAGTAGTGGACATTTAGAGTGTTGGCCTCTCACATTAGAGGTTCTGAGTTCAAATACCATGATGAGCACAGACAATCTTTGGGACTATCCACACCACAGCATGGTCCTGCTTCATTGTACGGCAGGCAATAATCCAGGGTGACTGATGCATCTTGTTAGAAACTGTATTCTATTCCATGTACAAGAAGAAAGTTTAACCCCTTCCCAAAAGACAAACCTTTCTAAATTTGAAACATCTGCAGACCTCAAATAAAAATTGGTACAAATGAGCTTAAATTCTATGGAAGTGTAGAAAATATTGTGGGAAAAGGAGAAAATGCTGGTTACCAGCACTTTTTCCTTATCCCACAACATTCTCAAAAGCCTTCTCTGTCACGGTCATTAAAACAGGGGATTGTGTGGTAAAGAGTTACACTAATATGAAAAATAAGGACTCAAGTAATAGTCTGTTGATATTAGATCTTACTTCAACAGAACCATAAGGCAACAGAGGTTTTGCTGGTTCCACATACGGAGCCGGTCTTTCTATTGGAGGACCATGGAACCAACCACTGATGGACCATCTAATCTTATCTTCACTTAGTACTTCAGCAACCTGAAGAAAGGAAATTCACTTTTAGAGAGCTGAATACATCAAATGGACATCTTCTCATTTACAGTAAACCAAATCAAAGCACCTTAACCCTCTACCACACAATCCCAAGTTTCAACAGCCCTGACAGAAGGCTTTTGAAAAAATTGTGAACAATGGAGAAAATGCTGGTCACCAGCATTTTCTCCTTTTTCCACAATGTTTTCTTCCCTATGAAGGATGAATTCCATCAATTCAGCCACATCTAATTTGTTGTCTGCAAATGCTTTCACTTTGGAAAAGTCTAAGTTTTGTTGTTTGGTAAAGAGTTAAATGCGCAACAATGTAGATCTAAGATCAGATAAGACCGAATGCTTTTTTCTATTCTTATCTTCATTTTCCAATAAAACGTCTATTGTCCTCCTCAGCGCTTTGCCCTTTACCAACCCTGAAGAAGGTTAGTGTAAAAATTGTGAGAAATGGAGAAAATGATGGTAACCAGCATTTTCTCCTTACCGACAATGTTTTCGACCCATCCCTAGGTAGTACTAAAAGGTAGTAGAGACTACATAGGGAAAAGTGCTGATATCAACAACAATTCAATCAGTTTCGCTTAAAAATTTGTTCAAAATTAAATTGTGCATTACATTTGAGCATCCATCTGAGAAAAAGGGTATTAGTGCATCTCTGCGATGCATTATACCAACCAAGTTCCCGTACAATTATCATGAATCCCTGCACTGGCTAACTTTGTCGATACTTTTTGCAATACATTTCCTAGAGCATGAATCATATATTTTTGGCATTACTCGGCCACAACTTTCTGCAGTTTTGGACATAAAATTCTCCCTCAGGCTGAGACATATCATACAATGTACATCAACGATTCAACACACACTCTGTGCTGCCTACAGTGATCAACACTGCCTAGAAATGCAAAGTTTTACTTCACACTACAAGGTATGAAAGTCAAACATGAGCTCTACATGCATGTGCCAATTGGCGGCTATGCTTCCTTTTCAATAAAAATTCCACTTTGAAAAAGGGGCTAACTGTGCAAAAAATATTTTGAGGGTTACCCACTCCTTTGTATAGGTTCCCTTTTGGATATAGTTTGCGGTAATCGGTCTGCAGTCACGACAGATATATATGACCCACACTCTGGCAAAAGGGGGTTTAATGCATCTTTGTGATGCATCATACCAAGTGCATCATCACAAAATTATTAATCCATAAAATCAATTTTGTGTAATAATCAACTGAATCATGAGGTAGAATGGTCCTTTGAGCTGCAGAAAATTGACCAATAGCAAAAGTTTTTACCCAAGTCACCTGTACAAAGACGATGAGGATGCAAACAGAAACCCAAACCTCAATTTTTTCTATCAAAAAAAGCTAAGCTACAATTGTTTTTATAAAAGAAAAAAAAAATGCTTATGCCTGATGAAAAGATCCAGGTGACACTTCAAAAAATACAAAACTGTTTCTTGTTGGCAATATAGACTTCACAACTTCTGTGGGCTGTATATTTTCTGAAACCAAAGGTTCAGAGTTAAGGAATAATTCAAATAAGTTAAAGATTTTACAAGGACTCTTATAAAAGTTCCATTATAAGAGAGAAATGAAAGGCAGTTTATCCTTTTGCCACATTTTTTTCAAAGTGGTATGTTGCAAGATATAGCCATCTGCAACAGGTAATCATATATATCATTTCACTCCTACTCCATGGTAAGCTTGGAGTCACCACAATAAAATGCCTCAAATGATTATCTTAACCCTTAAAGCACAGCTTTAGTTGATTCTGAAGACATTGAAGATCAAGATTGCTTTTACAGACAGTGCAGATCTGGATCAGACAGCACTATAAATTTTCTGGCAAAAACACCCCTTTAATTCCAATGCTTTTGGTTCATTTTCTGATTTCATTCATTCACAGCTGTAGAGGTTATTTTTTCACAAGAAAACAAAATCTTAGTCTTGCAAAAATATAAAGTATTTGCAGACAACAAATTAACTCCTCACTAGAGGGTTACCCACATTTTATTTCATGCTTTCCAGTAGGTTATCGAGAAATATCGGTGAAATATTTTTTGATATTTCATGGTTACGACCAGCGAAAATATTGATTTTTATATTCTAACTCTTCAATTGAAGGTAGAAACAGTTGTTCCTGCGCACTAGTTACCTAAGTAAAATGCATGTGCCTCACAACCAGATGGAAATATGACGTAATTTACCTTACATTTCTCACTCTTGACGTAATATTGTAATGCGTTGCTAAGCAGAAGGGGTACGCCAAGGGGAATAACCGAAAAGAACTGTACTGGATTTTGATTAAGTTCCCCTCAGAAAGGGTTAAAAGCATGCCACTCATAAAAATATTACCAATGATGTTCACTCGATGAAATAAATTTCAATCTTTCACCGTAAATAAAAAATATCCTCTATTTCTCCTTTTTCAAATATATTTTCAAAAGCATCCTTCATCAGAGTAGTTCAAACTTTGGACTGTGGTAAAGGGTTAAAGGTGGCTCAAAATTTTAGACTTGTCTTTCACAGAGAAGATAACATTTCAGGATAAAAAAAAAATGCTGAGTGTTTTCTAAAGCCTTTTTCTTCAGAGTTGTTCAACACTTTACCACACAATCCTGAATTTTAACGACCTTGAATGAGAAAATTTCAATTTTTGAGTCACACTTTTTTTTTGTCGTCTGCAAATGCTTTCATTTTGGACTAATCTAAAATTTGGTTGTTGGAAAAGAGTTTAACATTTGACAGTGAGCTAAAGGGTTAAACATGGAACAGTTTGGTACAGGGTTAATCACGTGGCTGTGAATAAATAAAGATAATTCACATCTCACCATCTACAGCAAATAAATCTAAAGATCCACCATCTGCCTCACACCAGGATGAGCTGACTAGATAGTAAATAAATGCAATCCTTCTACCTTCAAGCTCATCATCATGGCATAATAATGTATCTACAAAATGAATAAATTGTTTCTCTTTAAGTCAAACTGCTTTGCGTGGTTTTTTTTTTTTTTTATCTGAAAATCAGTTAGTAAAATTCACACCTTTACAATAATTACTTAATTTAACTTTTTACCACACAATCAAAAGTTTTCACAACCTTGAGGAAGAAGACTTTTGAAAATAATGAGGGAAAAGGAGAAAATACTGGTAACCAGCATTTCTACTTTCTCCCACAATGTTTTATATCCTTTCTGATACATATCCCATCCTTTTTTACACATTTAATTTTTTTGTCTGCAAATGGTTTCAATTTGGGCTCCTCTAAAAATTTGTGGTTTGGTAAAGATGATAACCCTTTACCACACAGTCACAACTTCTGACGACCCTGGAGAAGAAAGCTTTAGAAAACATTGTAGGAAAAGAAGAAAATGCTGGTAACCAGCATTTTCTCCTTTTACCACAATGTTTTCTACCCTATCACAGACAAATTTCATCATTTGAGTCATATTTAATTTGTGGTCTGCAAAAGCTTTCAATTTGGACAAGTCTAAAATTTTGTGGTTTGCTAAAGAGTTAAGTTCACTATAAATTTCAAAGACAAAAAAAAAAGCATATGGGAAGAATAGCTTGACTTTTAACTAGTAAAAGGAAAAGCTGGTATTCAAATGATTCTGTCAAGCTTTTTTCGACCTTTTTCTTTTTTTCATCCTTGTCTTCACTATTCTACCGCTGAATAAATTGGAATGAAGTTCAAAAATCACACTGCTCTTTATGAGATTTTGGTAGTCTGATCTTGATCAGCACTGTCCTTGAAAACATCTATTTTGCTAACAGCATACTTAGGATTAGCCTATTGACTCATTCTCAGACAACCTGGACAATTCATGTCGCCACGTTTTAAAGCGCTCTTTACTGAAAATATTAATCAGTAGAGATAATGCAACTTAAAGTAAGTTGAGACCACACATATTTCAATATTCTGAGCTTAAGTTTACCTTTTCTTGACTTCATTTTACGATATGGTGCGTATTTGAAGTTGCCTGGATGCTTGAAAACACCATGTCACCAGAACAGTGACTGTTACTTAAAAAGTGTGTAATGAATTACAAAAGTGTTTCCTTCCTACAACTTTTTGCATTTTTTTAAACCAAGTCGTCAGTGCTACGCGGTAGGAGACTTTGATCGACATGGCTACCACATTTCTGTCATTTTTGGATGTCTATTTCCCTGTCGCCGAAGTCGAATAACTTACAGGACAACATTTGTTTGTGTTGTAAACGACTGCATAAAGCATATGACAGTTCTTATATATACAGAGTTTGTGACTACCTGCCATGGTAATCAAACGAACACTAACCGTTTTTCATGTGACAAGTGAAATTTTCTTAAGACCAACATCAAGCATTGATTAACGAGCGTAACTTTTAATTATAACATACGGGACAATAACTAACAAGGATTTCATGTTTAAGTTTGTATGCCTACATCAACAGTGCAGTCGTTAAATGATGCCTTACAAGTTCGTTCTTTCTGTCATAAAATGGAATTTCTTTACAATGTAAATCACAGTTATGACAGAAGAATCAATTCGGCACCTTCTGTTGAAAATGACATACGAGTCCGTAACATGCGGGACTAACCCTAGCCCTTTTCCAAAAGACCGACAACTACAAAGTTTCTGTCGCTGTCTTGGTCTGGTTGGGTTCCTTCAACTGTCCGTTGATGTCCGGATGTGTGAGTATTTTGTTTTGTGGCATTTTTTTACGAATGAAAGATTGCTGTCAATATTCTTCAGTTGTTGGTCCTAAAGGTCTCAAAATTCATTATTCTTATTTTCTTTTCAATAGATATGGTGGTAGACGTTTATGCTATAGACCGCAAATAAGTCTGAAATATAAATTCTAGTTCTAATGTTACCATGTACCCGAAGCACGACTTATGAAACGAAGAAAACCTCCTGCCTCGTATCTTACGTATTGATGTCTCGTATGTTACTCCTAAAGTTTCATATTTAATTTCATAGTGTTCATGCTGCAATCCATGTTTTATGACCTCTAAGATGTCTCCAACCTAACCACAGAGACTTTTGGCATTGAAAGCAAGTTTTGACATTTTGTCTAAATTATGAATAAGTTTTAAGTGAAGATGAATAACGATGCTGAACTTTTGTTCACTCAATCTGTACCATAGTCAGTCATACATTATAAGTTTGAATGAAAATGAATTTAAAAATCATACTGAACTATTTATTGTGATTTAATACCGTTTACGAATACTAAGATGTGATTTTTTTTATTCGAAAGCTCTATCAGGAACCTGTGCGCACCTGTCACTTACGGGACATTTGTAAAACAAGTCTTCCTCTCTGTATCACTTCTTTTTGACATACCTTACTGAAGTATTTTATAATATATGCCGGAGATTGTTATGAAACAGTTTCAATATTGTTGTTGAATGGGTTTTGTTTGTCAGAATACTCGATAAAACAGTTGAAAAAAAGAAAATGGCTGATTGAAATCTAGAGTCAGCTGGTTGTTAAGAAAAGTCATTCGGGAAGTCATACAATTAATGAATATTATGATCGAAGATAGTTTGTTTTTCTGGTTTTCCGCTTTCAATGCACACAATTTATTAAAAGATTGCTAAAATGCTGCCTTTCCCATTAGTATCATAAACGAATCACATGCAGGACAAGATAGTGTCACATACAGGACACTCTGTTTTTTTAATGTGGCGATGTATCGGTTAAACCTACCAGCGAGGCACTGTTGGGATACATTTCTGTATTGTAACGGTTGTCTTTTAAGTAAAGAAAAAGTAACTATTCGACCACTATTGTAGAGGGATGATATTTTTAAGACAACGGTTGTGAAAAAAGATAACATGTACATTTTTTTCTTTCTCCTTTATCATTATATAGCACCAGAAAATCATGCAAAATGTCACTGATATTGTCATTTTCCTCACAAGCTTTTATCACCTTAGTAAATCGTTAGTGTTAGAGTAAGCTGCTGGCACTTTTCGACTACTCCATTGTAAAACCTACACAACTGGTCATGTTTTTGAAAAATTTAAAAATGCCAGCACCCTTTATGGTATAACATTGCATAAATAGAAAGTTGTTGGCTCCTAGCTGGTAAAACTCCTAAAATAAAGAGTTAACATATAATGATACGAAGAAAATGAAAATGAAATAATTTGGCAGTATGAAAAAAATTGACATTTTTATATACCATTTGTCCAGGTTTTCTGAGAATGAGTCTTTTGCTGTACAAGCCATTTTCAGAACAATCTTCACTTATACAAATAACATAACAGACAAACATTAGAAGACAAAATAAAATATAAATAAGTCATGCTCTCTGAAAAGGAGGTTTAACCCTTTAGCACACAATCCGGAGTTTTAACGACGCTTTGGAAGAAATCTTTGAAAACATTGTAGGAGAATGAGAAAATGCTGGTAACCAGAATTTTCTCCATGTCCAACAATGTTTTCTACCTTATCAGAGAACCTCAGCTCATTTGTATCAGTTTTGAAATTATCAAGTGCAAATGCTTTCAAATTAGAGGAGCCTAATATTTGTCGTTTGGGAAACAGTTGATGCACCTGCAAAAAGTACTGACCCATGTCAGCCTGCACTGTTTGTGCAGGCTGACATTGGACAAAACTCTTTGCTAGCTGTAAAATTGCTGTATGTCAATGGACCATTATACCTCATGAGTCAATCAGTTGTCAGACAAACTGAATTGTGTGTTCCATAATTATATGATGACTGGCTTGGTATAATGCAACAAGGAGATGCATTAAACCCCCTTTTTAATGACAGCATCTTTCAAATTATCTTTTTCAACAGGATGGAAAACATTGTGTGTAGAAACAACCAACTGCCCCTATTATCCCACAATGTTTTCAAAAGCAGTCAATTGCATGGACATAAAAAGTCATATAAGTACAGTAATTGTTTAGATACTGGACAGTGCAAACAAAAATAGGGAAAAAAAATCCAAGGAACTCACCCGTATGCATGTATTTAGCACTGAACATAGAAATATTGTCATTTAGTGGTATTCCGCAAACATCAGATAACCAGTCTCGAAACGTTGTACACAATAATTCTCTGCAATGAATTGAGGTTTTCATCAACATAATAATTATTATGTATAAATATAATTTTCAAAGAGCATTATAATCTGAATGTACACAAATTATCCATAAACATAGTAAAAGAGGACCAAAAAAAATCATTGCATGGTTTTTAAAATAATTTTCAGTGATAATAATACATGCACTTGATACTTCACCAAATCATCCTGATTTTTACAGCCCCGAGGAAGAATGCTTTTGAAAACATTATGTAAAAAAGAAAAAAAAATAATGCCAAAAAAGCTTGCTTCATGTTTCAAATATTTTACTCTGATTACTCTCTAAGCAACTTTTGGCTATGTGTACAGTGCTCCAATTTGAGGCTTCTGGAAAAAATTGGAGACCTAAAAAAAAAGAAAAATGGTGTTCTTCTTCGCTGTCAACAGTATCAGTTAAATAACACTGACAGCTAACTTGGTCTAATTCATGTATTCTTCAGGTTTTGTCATGAATGAGCTATGGGTATGCAGTGCCTCTGCCAAGCACATTAGTAAACAACCAGGTGGCAAGTGGCAATGGAACTCAAAAGAACAATATACATGTAGTTGCAATTACACCTGAAATTAGATGTAGACTTGATCATCTCACATCCAACCACTCTCTTCAATTCTATAGCAATACATGTAAATACATGTAATCTTTGCACAGGCTCCTCATATCAGTAATAAGCCATCTGTTTGTCTCCAACTCTATTACTGCCGCTTCTTGCAAAAAAATAAAAATCCCACAAACTTACCGCATTTTCTTTATTTTTGGAGAATCAGCTGTTTTCAAATCCTCTTTACTCTGAAGAGAAAAAAATCTAAAGAAATTACTAGACACCTAAGCAAATAAGCAGAGACATTTCTGACTAACAAAGACATCTTTTAACTCTTTACCAAAGAATTCCTACTTTCAATGATCCTGAGGGAGAAGACTTTTGCAAAAATTGTGGGAAACAGAGAAAATGCTGGTACCCTGTATTTTTTCCTTTTCCCACACTGTTTTCTATCCTTCCACAAGCAAATTTCAAGTTTTAAGTCACATTTATTTTGTCATATGCAAATGCTTTCAATTTCTACAAGTCTAAAATTTTGCGATGTGGTAACCATTTCCCAAACAACAGATTTTGGCCTCTTCCAAATTCAAAACTTCTGACACAAATTTGAAAATGGGAATCAAAGATATGATTTGTTTAATACAGTTACTGGTTAGTTACCAGCATTTTCTTTTTTCCGCAGTGTTTTCACCAGAATTTTTCCCCAGGGTTGTTAAAACACAGGATTGTCTGAAAAATGATGAAAAAGGGTTAACTCTTTACCCTAACAACAAAACTTGTCCACATGT
This sequence comes from Hippopus hippopus, assembly GCA_946811185.2. Taxonomy (NCBI): domain Eukaryota; kingdom Metazoa; phylum Mollusca; class Bivalvia; order Cardiida; family Cardiidae; genus Hippopus; species Hippopus hippopus. The sequence continues at coordinate 36,824,719 of OX328099.1, read as the reverse complement.
AAGGGATTTGCAGATGACAAATCAAAGGTGGCAAAAATGATGGAGATTGTCTTTGATAGGACAGAAAAAAAAATGTGTGAATAAGAGAAAATGATGGTTCTCCTTTAGACACTATTTTTTCAAGAGCTTTCTTTCTTAGGGTTATTAAAACTTGGGATTGAGTGGTAAAGGGTTAATGTAAGTTTTAAAGAAGAAATAATGATTTCAGAATTTAAGTAACAGGCCATGAATTCATGAAAAAACTTAAGTCTCTTATTTCACTCAAATCCACTGACAGACTCAGATTCTGACTTAATTTCTTAATTTGATTTCCTAATTTTGAGACATGTTTCACTAACATTAATACATGAACCATGCTCTGTGAAAAGGGCCCCAGGGGTTAATGCATCTGCAAAAAGTACTGACCCAGGTCAGCCTGCGCAGTCCGCATAATTCAGTCTGTTGTTATATAAAAAGGGTTTTATGGATCCATAATTATGTGATGATTTGCTGAGTATAACGCATCATAGAGACGCATTAAGCCCCCTTTTGCCAAAGTACAGCTGGTATATTCATGTAACATTCTCAACTCCTGAGCTGTGACAATGTTTCAGACTCATCTCAGCAAAATAACAGAAATTTGTCTCTCAATCGAGTTGAGTCTTTATATTTTGCCGAGTCGAGTCTAAAACGCTGTGTCAGCTCAGGATTTGAGAATGTTCAATAAATATGTTAGTGAGACATGTCTCAAATAAGGAACTGTACCCAAGTGAGAAAATAAGTCTGTTAGCAGATTTGAGCAATATAAGAGACATACGATTAGTTTTTTTGTGAAACCAGGCCCAGGTCTGTATCTCTACCCGCAGTATGGTAGTTTTCTGACATCATAATTATGAAAACAAGCTACTGCATCTCTTTCCACAATGTTTTCCTTGTTATTCTCTTCAAATGTGGGTTTTGCTTTGTCCTACCCCTTTACCACATAGTACTGTGTTTAAACCATCCTGGGGAAATAAATTTTTGAAAACTTTGAGGGAAATAGAGACAATGCTGGTAACAAGCATTTTCTCCTTTTCCTGTAATGTAACCAACCCCAATAAGAATATATCAAAACATTTCAGCAATATTTAAATTGTTGTCTTAAAGTGCTGTCAATTTGGGCAAGTCTACAATTTTGTGGCCTGGTGAACAGATTAACTCTTTACCAAACAAACCCTGGTTTTTACGACCCTGAGATAGAAGCCTTTTGAAAACATTGTGGGAAAAGGAGAAAATGCTGATAACCAGCATTTTCTCCTTTTCCCACAATGTTTTCTACCCTGCTGGAAACAAATTTCAATTTTTTAATTATGTTTATTTTGTCGTCTGCAAGTGCTTTCAATTTGGACCAGTCTAAAATTTTGTCGTTTGGTAAAGAGTTAAAACAGTCTCTGCATGAATGGATAAATAAATAATACCTAGTACTCACTTGATGAAATTTGTATAAGTCATTGTCCTTCCTACAATACTCTAAATCACTTATCTCTTCTTGAAGTCTATCAAGACAATCTTTTGGCAGTAGGAAGTTGGGGATTATACAATGACAAAATGGTTCTTGAAATAGCTGGCATGCTGGAGAATCTGAAAAAGTTTGATACCTGTGACAGTATCAACTGAATACCTCCCTACATAAACTTGCAACAATAGACAACATTGAAAAAATAGGAAAAATCACCTAAATGCATCAGGCGAGTAACATCCATAAAGCAAAAAGGGTAAGTGCAAAATGTAGGAAAAATGGGGACAAGTGAAGCCTTCTTTTATCACTTTATAGAGCTATTCCATCATTATGATTAAGCCTAAAACTGATACAAAAAAAGGGAAATTTCCAACCAAAAGTCACGAGTCATATATTGCGATTTCATCCCATTTCTTTTCGATGGAAAATCTCACAGTATTGGACAATGTGGATCAAGATAAGACTACAGGTTTTGTGCAGTCTGATCTTAATTTACAGTTACACTATTTGATATAGAACATTCAGTCATGCTTAGCTTCCTATGGGTGAAATTGCACTCTCCATTTGGTTAGAGTAATGATTCTAAAACACCACAAAAAGTTGTTTGCTGTAAGTAAAGGTATTAGATCTATTTCCAACAAAAACTGTTTCAAATTCATGCAGAAATGCAACGCAAAAAGTAATCATCTCTTTACCATATATTCTCGGGTTTTAATGACCCCGCAAAAAAGCCTTCTGAAAACATTGTGGGAAGAGGAGAGAATGCTGTTACCAGCATTTTCTCTTTTTCCCACTATCTTTTCCATCCTGTCAAAGACAAAGCCTATCATTTTAGTTACATTTAAATTGTCATCTTCAAATACTTTCAACTTAGACAAGTGTAACTATTTGTCATGTGGCAAAGGGTTATGAGAGGAAGAATTTCTTTCTTGTCCAACACATATCCCTGTTGCAGCAGATGTTATCAAGACAGTTCCCCGACAACACAGTTCCCCGACACAAGTTTTCGAGACAGTTCCCCGACAGATTTGGAGACAGTTCCCCGACACTTTTGAAGACAGTTCCCCGACGCTTTTGTTTCATATGAAAAAACCTTTTATACTGTATAATACACAATTAAGATTGATGATCATGAGACATTAGAAATATCTGTGGATAACTGTGTTGTGATCGAATTACTTGTACCTTGTGAAGAAGTTTTCTATATGGATGATGAATAGTTATTCTCTCATGGGTGAATTCACACTGAATCACAATTGTCATGAAAATAAGACAATTTAAAAAGACTTTTAGCCAGCATCAAAGTTGATAAAAGGATATGATTAGAAATTATTTGGAGTTGATTCTTTAATGTCTTCTGATAATATGTATTCTAAGTGTGTGTATTCCTTTAGGTTTTATAGAAATACAGTAGAGAGGGTGAGAGGGTAGGGGGGTACCTGAGTGAAATACCTTTTCTGTTTACCTTGTAAACTAAGACCATTTTACATACATGTATATTGTAGATCTATATACCATTTGAGAGAATGTAATGTATTTCGATATTGTTTGATATTTTGTAACGAAAGTCTGTCAAACTGTTCCGTTGAAGTAAGCTTATAGATGTTACCATGGTGACCAAAATTTATGTACTCGCCAATCAAATGTACAAACACTTTAATAAGTCACAAAAGATTATTTATCCATAAAATGTTTCATCAAACATTTTAATCCATGATAAGATTTGTCTTTTGACATCGAACAAAACTGTTGGGGAACCGTCTCCAAATCTGTCGGGAAACTGTCTTGAAAACTTGTGTCGGGGTACTGTCTTGTCGGGGAACTGTCTTGTTCCCTAGCATACCGCTGTGTATGGCCGTTTTGAGTGCACATGAAATATTATGGCAATGGCTAAATGCGGACAGTTTTTCTTCTTGTCTTAATGTTTTCGCAAGTATTTATGCATGAAATTATACTAAGTTATGTCACTTAAATTAATTTCAACCTTTTATTCGGGATATAACCTATGAAACCTTTGAATGTCCGTTTATTGGTACTGTCCGGTTTTTACTCAATCATAACTGAATGTGTTACTTACCTGCAACTTTTCGTTTACTCCAGCTTTCGGCGGTTACCTTTTTACAGTCATTGCCTAAAAAATCTTCGTTCAGATAAAGATCTTCAGTTTTCAAATATTTATCTGTACCAATATTTCTCGGAGCGCAATCCAACGACCGTTTTGACATAATTGCATGTAAGGAGGCCGGATAATAGAAATATCGGTAATTTGCGGTTACCGGAGGTCAGATGCGTGATCAACAGAAGGGTCTGGTTGCGTGATCAGCAGTAGAGTGTGGAATATGCACTTTTTAAAGTTAACTCTATCGGTTGACAAAATTTTACACTCGTCCAAATTCGTCCATTTCTTCATCTTTTACCGATGGCAAATTAACCCTTAACCTGCTAAATAAGTTACATCTAACTCTCAAACTGGTAGTAAAAACCTGAGTGCTGCCATTTTAACGTTATTTTTTTAGTAGCAAATTATCTCTTTAGCGGACTGTGTAGATCCCAGATCAGACTGCACGCTCTGTGTAGTCTTATCTTAATCTGCACTGTCCGCAAAAGGCCCTTTTGTCGCGTTTGTCTAGTTTAGTTTAAACATATTTTATTGTCATTATTTACAAATTCTTACATAGAATACATTTTTACATACAGTCGCGTTTAGCAGCCTGAAGGTTAAATGTTGGCGAATTCTTTAAGATATGGCTTTGGAAAGAGAAGATCTAGATGCAGAAAAAGTTGTGGGAAATGAGATTATTGTGCCATTTTCTTTTTTCCTTTTCCTACAATATTTTCAAAAGCCAGGACCGTTTAAGCAAGGATTATTTAATAAACGATACGTTAAACAGGTACTGTAGTTTTGAGGCTGTTTTGGCTAGACTGTCTCACAAAAAAAAAAAAAAAGCGGACAGTGGAGACCTGTACAAGATCAGACTGCATCTCATGCATTCTGATCCTCATTTACTCTGTTTGCAAGAGAAAATAAAGCCCTATACCTCAATCTGGAGTCATTGCAAAATGGACAGGGTTTATCAAATCAAAGGATGGTGTCTTTGAAATTAGTTAGGAAAAGTAAAAAGAAATAATAAATGAGCCATGCTCTGGCAAAAGGGGGCTTAATGCATCTTCGTGATGCATTAACCAAGCAAGTCATCATATAATTACGGATTCATAAAATCCATTTTGTATTACAACGGACTGAATCATGAATGACACTGGTCCTATGACATGCAGAAAATTTACCAGACTACGCAGGCTGACCTGGGTCGATACTTTTCGCAGATGCATTAAGCTCCTTTTTCACAGATGGCTCAAATCTATTGGCATTAATTTCTTTATTTCCAGCAATGTTTTTCTTTTTTTGCCTTTCAAGCACAAGGTTATATCTTTTTATCACTGAAAGATGCTATCACAATGATTCCATTTTTCGGGGGTATAATGTTATTCTATTCCACTTTCTAACTGTGAACGCCCTTGTCCGGAATGTACATTGTCAAAGTGCCGACTCACAATGGTGAAGAAAGCGTGCACCATTCAAAATTAAACTCACAATGATCTAGCAGTAGAACAAACACTGGTGTTTAAAAAGTACTGTAGATTACATGTCAGTGTTAGAAACAACGTAACTTTTTTCGATCCAGGGATCGTATATCCAAGGTTAGTAATTAAAGCGACTTACTACGCTCTCTCTCTCTCTCTCTTTCTCTCTCTCTCGCTCGCTCTCTTTAAAGAAATTCGATAGAGTAACACACTTGCATTTTTTTTACCTACATTACATGTGCACTGGTCAATCGATATAAGTGTCTCCATAATTACATGAATAGGACGCGTTGTTTTCAGCCGGAGGAAGCGATCTTGCTGTGAATGAGAACCTAATCACTGGACATGTTTTTCTTGAATTTGCAGTTAGACAACAAGCTTGTGTGTTCGGTTCGATTTATTAAATTTTGTATCAAATTTTTCGCTCTTTGTATTAATTCTAAACAGCATAAAAGCGTATGTGCACAAAGATGTATTTCTTGTTACGAATCATGCCTATCATTTCGTGACTTAGCCATGAATTTTCGTTGACAATAAAAACAACAATGAATAATAATAATAATAATAATAATAATAATAATAATAAATGCTTTCCTCATGTGTTTTTTGCCGCTACTATGCATACAAGCTCACTCTGCAGCTACCAGTAGGTTTTCAGTGTTTGTTAAAAACTTTTTACTGTCCAATGTGACTTTTGATAAACGAAATTAGAAATACTCGTTTTCAACAAATTCTAGTTCCTTTTGTAACGACTTTTACTTAATTCGTGTGTGGCAGACTTGCTAATTATATTTTATGTAATAATAATAATAGCTTTATTATGCACACAAGTATACATACTCATTATGTATGACCATGGCAAAAACACCTAACCGATGATTGCAGTGATTGTGTGAATGCTATACGCGAGTAATCATATTGATGTTTATTATTTTACATGTCATCCTTTGTGTAGCCTGGGTCCAGGCGGCAATAATTTCTTAATTACTCCGTATCATACTCTCTTAATTGCGGTCTGCTAAAGATTTTTGGCAGCTGTCTGTTTATCGCTTCTGTTTTTGTTAACCATTTTTAACAATGTAACGCCGGAATGATAGAGGAAAAAATGAACGGACTGGAACCCAGGCTATCCTTTGTGTTGCGTCACTGAGTATACTTTTACTTCTATAACTTACCGAATACTAGGATTTCACCGCCCTAAACGATCCTAAATACAGCATTCCACAATTTATTATTATTATTATTATATTACAAAATCGGAAACACAGATTTTTTGTTGTTTTTTTTACAGGTTTGGTTTTTCAGTGTACAAACGCCATGATTCACGACCAGTATTTTACAGACTACATCAAGATGGATGGACCACTGACCATACCCTCGACAAGAATGCGCCGACGGCCGGACGGTAAATTACCTCTTATTATACTGCAAAAAAAATTCTCGTGATCTGATTGGATAATATGCCCCGAACATATATATCATGTCCACTGGCAAAACCCACGTAAAAGCAGTTTCCCTTTCGGGAGCCCCGTAGACATGACTACACTTTCAACACAACATCCAAATTGGCGGCGTCGATCAAGATTAACATCAAGATTATGCGCCAAGCTGCACGTTTTAGCACGTATATCCAAGGTTTCAGTGACGTCAGTTCCCAGTGACGTCAGTTTTCATTGAATTGGGGCACTAAGAAGGGTAATTCTACATCGTCAGCGTACTCAATTTTTTAAACCAAAAAACCAGGTAAATTTCGCTTAACACACGTTGGAATGGTAAACCTTTGCAGTATAATAAATTCGTTGTACGGTCAGGTGGCAGGGGACTTGGAAACTTGTTCACGGCTGTGGAGAATAATGTCGCCACCTCGCCTTCGGCTCTGGGCGACATTATTCTCCACAGCCGTGAACAAGTTTCCAAGTCCCCTGCCACCTGACCGTACAACTAAGGCGAGGTGGCGACATTATTCTCCACAGCCGTGAACAAATTTCCAAGTCCCCTGCCACCTGACCGTACAACTAATAAAGTCAGTCTGTAGAACAAGATCAGACCGCACCGAAAGTGCTGCCTGACCTTTGATCTTTAATGTCTTATAGGGAGACAATTTCCCGTTACGGTATTTGGGTCTTTGCAATTAGCTGGACATTTCGCTTCATTTGTTTAGTAATTTAAGGTTTAGGTTTTTACTTTTCAAGAAGAAAGGCTTTTTTTTTGGCTTAGTGGTAAGAGTGTAAATGTTGGATTCGATCTTCAAGCAAATTATTGGGTCCTTGGGCAAGACACCGTTTAGAGGCCCAGCCAAGACACCATTTAGAGGCCCAGCCTATCACTGGTGAAACCCTGGACAGACATGAATATATGGGTTGTTGCAGTGATATTACTTAAATACTGTTGAAAGCGGGGTAATAAAACACCGAACGGTCCAAATAAAAAACAAACATGACTTGAAGACGCAAGCCCGTATTTCTGCCGAAAATATCTTACAAAACATGAAATGGTATATCTAATATCAATTGACTGAGGTTTTATATCGTTTTTACCTGTATTTCAGATCTAACACGGTGATAGCTTACTTGTATATGAGCCAAGCCTTATGAAAAGGGGGTTTATTGCATTTGCAAAATGTATCGACCTTCCGTCAGCCTGCTCGAAGAGCGCAGGCCGACGAACGTCGAACCTTTTTCCTATTGCTAAATTTTCTTCTTACCAACTTCAAAAAGACCATTCAACGTCAAGTTTCAGGCGAATTTTTGACAAAAGGGATCCATATCATACGAAGACTTGGTTGGTATAATGCATTACGAAGATTCAATGAGCCCTTTTTCCAAAGGAACCGCTCACATAAGTTTCCTGGTTTTAGCTGTGCTGGCTTAGGTTCTGGAGTGCATTGCGCAAGTGACAGTCCTACTTTTAACTTAGCGCCGTTGATGAGTATTGAACTTTGGATGAAGCACACTACACAAAAGTTTGACAAAATAAATGCGGTCTGAGTTCGATCTACATTGTATGTAAAAATACATAATGTTTTCCCTAGCATACCTAGAGTGAAAAATTAAGGCATTTATCCAGTGAACCCTCTTTTGGACATGATTTTATACCGTATTAGAAATCCCTCGTAATAATACATGAAATATTTCAACCAAACTATAAACACCCCTGCAAAGCACTTAAAACATTTAGACAGCAATCTTTAAAATACATGTACATGTATAGCTTAAGATTAACAGAAATGATGATGATAATCATCATCATCATCATCGTGATAATTGCCGTGCCCCCAGGGCTTCTTCTGTCTCTACTGCTGTTACTTTTGTTGTTGTTGTTTCTGCTGCTGCTGCTTCTGCTGCTGATGATGATAATGATGGTGATATTGCCTGCACCTTATTTTAGGCTTGTCCCCTAGATCTTCTTCTAGCAGAACTCCAGGTAAAACGCCAAATATCGAAAAGAAGACTCCTGATGTCGCCCGAACCCCTGGGAAAATGGGCACCACTGGGAAAACCCCGCCAAAAACTTTGGTTCCTCAGCAGAGAGGACCTTGGAAAACTCCGTTGAAAACACCAAATAAAGGATTAAAACTGGGTCAGCAAGATAGGTTTGTCATTTTTTTTCTTTTATTAACTGGAGACTTTATATTAAGAAAAATATATATTGCTGGATCTATGTAACCTTTAACTCTTTACCAAATGATAAAAGTTTAGATTTGTCCAATATGAAACCATTTTTGAAAGTGCGTACGTAAATATGATTTAAATGGGGAAAGATGTCTGGTAAAAGGGTAGAAAACATTCCAGGAAAAGGAGAAAATGCTGGTTGCAGCCTGATCTTCTTTTTCCAACAGTGGTTTTTTAAGCCTCGTTCCTCAGAGTCGTTTAAACTCTGCATTAAACTCGGTTAAGGGTTAAACGGCCAAGTACACGACAATTAAACTTGTTGTCAGGAAATAAATGCAAATATAAGCTTCAACTGCAAGGCTGTCTCTGTACAGCAAACACGTTTTGTGAAGCCTGATCTTGAAAAAGCAGCTACATATATAATTATTGTGACAGTCAGTTTAAGGTTTTACTTTTTCTATTACCTTCGCCTATGTTTCAATTGCATTGCCATTTTTTAGACAAGCTGTTTTCGAAGAAAATGTCAAGTTATTGCCGTAGCCCTGTCGTCGTCTGCGTCTGCTTCATCGTGGAGTAAAAACCTTGTAATTTTACAATATCCCAGGTATCACTGAAGATGTTTACTTCAAACTTGGACAAGTTGTTAATTATCAAAAGGGGAACCCACACAAGACAGGCAGGTAACCACCAAAGTATTTCTGACCCGGTTTTGCCCCTTTTTCGACTTAGAATTTTCACTGAAAATCAAGCACCTACAGCCTAGCGTTGGTATCTACATGTGGTGCTCTTGTTTCGACCTTAGAATACATGTATATGTTTCTGGAAAATAAAATTTCCATCTAGAGTGTAGCCCTTTTCGAAAATTAAGGTTGATACATGTAAGTGCCAAGAATAAAGACTGAATATTCTTTGTAAATAGTAACGATAATACGTTTCGTCAAATCGTCACTATCAAAGCATTGACAGTAAGTTAAACAAATAGCTTGACTTTTCATTGAAACAATTTGGAAACATTGTGAGAATAAAAAGAAATGCTGGTTACCAACATTTCTCCATTTCACAGAGTTTTCAAAATCTTTCTTTTTCAGGATAATTAAAACATGGGATTGCTTGGTCATAGGATTCAAGTATCCTTTGCTTCTCTGAATTTCTCTTTCTCTAATAGGTTTATACCAACTAGATCCGGTACTGACATTGATGCTGCGAGTTTCGCCGTGTCCAAGCCGGAACAAGATGATGAAGAACGGCAACCCAGCCAATATGAGATGCAGCTAAGTGAGGCAATGAATGTAGCAAAGGAGAGCAAGATTTTGTCATTCCAGGCTGCTAAGCCGAAACCGGCTGACAGTAAGACCTTTAGACTTGTATTTAAAACTCTGTTTCATTACTCGAAAGTCATTGTAAGCTAGTCATTTAGTATGCTTTAAAAGAGCGCTTGAGCTAACGAGATGGCTTGTCTTGGTCTGTTGCATAATAGTTTCTCGATAATGTATAAATTTGTCAGTCAAGCTAAGGCGAAGGAGTTTAATACATCTAGACCAGTGCATTATACTAAGCAAGTCATCACATAATTATGGATCTATAAAATCCGTTTTGTCTTACAACTGGCTGAATAATAATGTAGGATAGTCCTCTGACATGCAGAAAATTTATCAAAAGTACAGAGTTTCGACATAGGTCAGCCTGCGATCCTTTTTGCAGATGCATTAAACCTCCTTAACACAGAGCAAGGCTCATGTGCATTAACGAAAGAAAGAACTGTTTTTAGCGGGCGACAATATTTTAATTTTAGACATTGCTTGAAGTTGCAATTACAGTTTAGACCTATTATAATTTGATAAAACCGTAAATGCTGTTAATCTTAAGAGCCTACAATACAAAGTGGCCGAGATGGCTGGCTCTCTTATCATGTGCTTTTTCCCATTATTTACTAAAGGTTGCCTGAACAGACTTCAAGTTGTGTACAGTCAGAAAGTAAAGAAAGGTGGGACTCAAAAACCCAGTCGGGTTATCTCCAATGTTCCTGAAAGAATTCTCGATGCTCCGGAAGTGAGAGACGACTATTGTAAGTGAGAAAATCTGTCTTTGACTGAACATTTTTGTAAAAAAAGAAAAATGTTTTTGAGGGTTAATTTCGCGGAAAAAAAGTCTTTTTATACCCCCGCAAAACGAATGTTTTCGGGGGTATACTGGAATCAGCCTGTCTGTCCGTTTGTCCGTCCGTGTGTCCGTCTATGTACAAATAATTGCCTGTTTCTGTCAAAGCGCTGGCGGGGGTATTAAGTCACATTCAGTGACAGCTCTAGTTTTAAATGCGACGATTATAAATTAACTCTTATCCTGCTAAGTAAGTAAAATGAAACTTTCAAACCGATAGTAAAATCGTAAATTTTGCTATTTCAACGATAATTTTTTGGGGGATACCGTTATCTCTTTATCGGGCTGTGTAGATCCAAGATCAGTCTGCATGTTCTGTGCAGTCTGATCTTGATCTACACTGTGGACAGAAGGTCCTTCAATGGCGCTTAGCAGCCGAAGGGTTAAGCGAAAATCATTTTCTTTTTAAATGAAAAGAGAGGGAAAAAAAGTAGACGATTTATACATGTATAGACGATGATATTTCACGAAATGTAAAGCAAGGTTAATAAAGTCTTACAAGACAGTAGCGTCTATAAAGAATAATGGCAAGGATAATGTAATAAACTGATGGATTTATATAAAACATCTGAATAAAATGCAAATAAACAGTGGAATGAACTGATGAATTTCATATTACAGATCTGAATTTAATGGACTGGTCCTGCACTAACCAGATTGCAGTTGGACTTGGTAATGGAGTGTACCTCTGGAATGCCGATACAGGTAAAATTCTACACCTGATGGACATGGAGTCAGAGGACGAGTATGTCTCCTGTGTGAAATGGATCAATGAAGGGAACTACCTGGCTGTTGGGACCAGTCTTGGGGCTGTCGAGGTATCAAATATCCTCACTTCTGTTATAAATTGTATTTAATCAAAATATTTTTTGAGTAGAGTTTTATTGAATTTTGTAATATCTATGAAAGTCTTACCTTATATTACGGTTACAGAGCTGTCTTCGAATGTAAAGGATCGTTCGCTCAAGATCTCTGGTTTGGTCACACCAAAGACTGTAAAACAAGTGATATTAGTGATTGATTGAATTTGCGTTTATTTATCGTTGACACCGGTTGCCCATATGGGCGACGCCCCCTGAGGACCATTAGTATTGTTACGGGGGAATAGTGCAGATACATCCTTAGTTACGCCTGGTTCTTTAACGTGCTTGGTGTATAGTACCGTCACACGGGATCTCGGTTTAACGTTTCATCCGAAAGACTATTAGTAATTTTAGATGGCTAGCCGTGGGGATCGAACCCACACCCTCATGTGACTGGAAACATCCAGTTCACGAGTCCTACGCTCTACCTATTGAGTTATGCGGTCTGGTCGAAGTGAATTTATGGTTTCCATTTCATGATTTATGGCCAAGTATTTAGACCGGTTCACTACAATCAGGATAAGTTTTTGGTAAACTGTATAACTTAAAATCATTTTTAGTAATTAGACATGAGGTATGTTCCATTAACTCATACCCTGATAAATAAGTTAAATGAAACTTTTAAGCCCGTAGTAAAAACCCCAATGTTGCTATTTCAAACTCATTTTTTTTGGCGAAAGATATCTCCTGATCGGACAGTGTAGATCAAAGATCAGACTGCACGTTCTGTGCAGTCTGATCTTGATCTACACTGTTCGCAAAAGGTCAATGAGTCGCGCTTAGCAGCCTAAGGGTTAACTCTCTACTAGACGACAGAACGTTCAAGTCTAGATTAGGAGCATTTTTACACGACATATTAAAAGTGGGTCAAAATGACTGGATTTATATTATGGAGGATAGAAAACATTATGGCAAAAGGAAAATAATGCTGGTTAGCAGCATTTTCTCCTTTTTCCACAATATTTTCAAAGACATTTTTTGTTCGGGTTGGTGATTGTTTGTTAAAGGGTAAATCCATTTGATATAGCCAATCAGTAAAACTGTTAATTTGAAATATGATGAATTCGTGTGAATTAGAAATAGAATGCGATTTAGAATGACCAGTGAATATTGCACTTGCTTGTAGATGGCACATGGCTAAATGATTTTCTATATATGAACCATGCTCTGGCAAAAGGGGGCTTAGTGCATCTCAGTGATTCATTGTACCAAGCAAGTCATCACATAATCATGGATAAAAAAAAAATCATGTTGTCTATCAACTGGCTCAATAATGAGTCATACTGGTCCATTGGCATGCAGAAAATTGACCAATAGCAAAAGGTTTTGACCCAGGTCAGCCTGCGCGGACCGCGCAGGCTGACCTTGGTCGATACTTTTTGCTGATGCAATTAGCCCCGTTTCATAGAGCACGGCTCAAATATATATTTTAATTAATTCTCTTCAGTTGTGGGATGTTGAGGACCAGAAACTACTACGCACCATGCAGGGACATGCTGCCAGAGTCGGGTCTTTGTCCTGGAACTCTTATATATGTTCCAGGTTAGTGCAGTAAATGTGACTCATGCTCTGTGAGGGTTTAATGCATCTGCAAAAAGTATCGACCCATGCCAACCTGAGCATTCCGCGCAGGTTGACATTCTGTAGAACACTTTTGCTATTTGTAAATTTTCCTCATTTCCATGAACCATTCTACAGCCTCAGGCAAGTTTGCCTTATTGGAAAAAACGGGATCGCAGAAATTACACTTTGTTTCTCTTCTTATTTGTTTACTTCTTCGCCCATAACTTGTGTGCCACCTTGGCCCGATCGCGCCAGTTCAAACCTAACAACACGTTTTTTATTTTTTAGTTTATGTTTTAGGCTTTAACCTGAAACCACATTCTTGAACCATTTCGCACCATAGGCGAAATGGGGAGCTTTTGCGGACGGCAAGATGAAGATCAGACGGTTCAGAACGTGCAGTCTGATCTTGGACCTATACCGTTCGCGTATTTAGTCAAGCCTATATGATAAGAAAATAACTTTCAAATGTTCAGTGGTTTGTATATTTGTCCTTCAAAATAAGTCCAGTCTATTTATTCGGTGCCGAAAGAGTTAAAGAAAAATAAGATCTGTAGATCTCATCTGAGTTAATTGGTTTTTTCATTTACCAGGCTGCCTGAGTCTCAGTTCTTCATTCTCTTAGATTTGAGCGGCTCTGTGGCAAAAGGCGGTTAAATGCATCTATGTGATGCATTATACCAAGCAAGTCTTCACATCATCATGGATCTAACAACCGGCTGAAACCTGAGGTTGAATAGTCATTGGACATGCGAAATTTACCGAAAATTTGCGGGCTGCAAAGACTGACATGAATCGATATTTTTTGCTGATGCTTTAAACCCCGTTTCACAGAGCATGGCTTATTTTTCCTTCAGTGGTTCCCGATCTGGCGGCATTCATCATCATGATGTCCGTATTGCTGAGCACCAGGTGGCTGTGTTGACCGGACACACACAAGAAGTATGTGGCCTTTCCTGGTCCCCAGACGGTCGTTATCTCGCAAGCGGTGGCAACGACAATGTTTTGCACATCTGGAACCGCGAGCTTGGTGTTGATGTTCCGCCACAGCAAACTCATACTTATCACCAAGCTGCCGTGAAGGTAAGGAACGTGAAAAAAGACAAAACAGTCGATCTACAGTTAAAGTTATTGTATGTATAGTTTTTAAAAAAAAACATTACATTTGAGCCATGCTCTGTGAAAAGGAAATTATCGACCAAAGTCAGCCTGTGCAGTCCGCGCAGGCTGACATGGGTCGAAACTTTGCCATTCAGCATAAATTTCTGCATCTCCAAGGACATTTCTACTTCATGATTCAGTCGTTTGGTATGGACAAAATGGATTTCATTGATCTATAAATATGTGTCGATTTACTTGACACAATGCATGATGGAGATGCATTTACTTCCTTTTCCCAAAGTGCTGCTGATTTATTTTGTTCAAGGTAGTTGTTTCAACCACTGTACACGAACTGTTAATTGCTAAATTCATCAGACTGCCTCCTTAATACAATTAAGCAGCAGACCACTTAAATAAATTATCAATGGCCTGCAACACGCGAAAAGGGGCATTCGGACGTTTGCGTAAAGTGTCGTCTCGGATCAGCCTGCGCATTCCGCGCAGGCTAATCCGAGACGGCACTTTCCGTTCTTACCTAAATTTCTGTTTTGTACAAGTCTACTGTAGGACAAAATCTAATATAGTCGTGAAGAGTCGTGTAGGATTAGCCTGCGCCTACTGTGGAGGCTGATCCGAGAAGAGACTTCACACAAATGTCCGAATGCCCCTTTTCGGGTGTTGCAGGCCAATGATGATTTTCTTAAGTGGTCTGCTGCTTAGTTGTATCAGGAGGCAGTCTGATGCGTGTTGAAGGCCATATAGGGATTTATCAACATGGATATCGGTTCGATGCATGGACTCATGAATGCAATGTGACGACATTGTGCTGAGGACGTCAGATTTGTAAACAGCAGGATATCCTGCAAGAAAGTGCAGATTAAAACCTGGAAAAAAAAAAACATGAAAAAGAGTGAACTGTTACCGTGATTTTGTTTAAAGTACTCCAGAAAACTGCATAAAACCACATTCAAACATTTTACAGAGACATGTGGCTTTGGAAAACGCTACTGATGAATTAAGGATGTGAACATTTCAGGCTCTGGCTTGGTGTCCATGGAGACCCAATATACTGGCCAGCGGTGGTGGCACAGCAGACCGCCATATTCGTCTCTGGGATATCAACTTGGCTACCCTGGTGGGAGGGAAGGACACTGGATCACAGGTGTACTGTTTAACCCTTTTCCAAACAATCCCGTGATTTAATGTGCCCGAGGAAGATAGGGTAGAAAAACCATTGTTGGTAAAAGAGAAAATGCTGGTAACCAGCATTTTCTCTTTTTCGCTCAATGGTTTCTACCCTATCAAAGAGAAACCCCGTCCTTTGAGCAACATTTAATTTACTGTCTGCAAATGATTTCAATATGTGAAGAATGATACATGTTGTTATCTGGTGAAGAGTTTATCTTTTACCACTCAATGTCGTGTTTTAACGACCAAGAGGAAGAAGGTGTTTGAAAACATTGTGGGGAAAAAAAGGAGGAAATGCAGGTATCCAGCATTTTCTCATTTCTTCAACAGTATTTTCTGTCCTATCAAAGACAGAAATCATCGTTTGAGCTACGTTTATTTAGGCGTCTGCACATGCCAACAATTTCGTCGAGTCCAAAATATTGTTGTTTGGTAAGGAGTTAAACTCTATTAAGCCATACACCATGGGTGTATTTTGCTTAGAGTTTAGACGAAGATCGACCTACACGTAATTATGAAGAACCATAAATAAACTAAAATTGGAAGGGCATTGGTTGATACGTTTTAGCATTGAATAACGCTAGGTTTTTTGTACTTACCGGGAAAAAGACAAAAGAAAACTTTAGAACACAAGAATTTATCTTGAAAAATGCTGTTTAAACTATTCTTTTATCTTTTGATCAGTTCCTGTTTTGGCCATCAATTGCTTTTGACAAAGATTTGCAAAAGGGAAAGCTGTCCTAACCGTAAAGGTGCCGCGACTCAAGGTGCTTTTGCGGCCAGTTTAGATGAAGATCAGTCTGCACACTGATCTTGGATCTACACTGTCTGCTTAGGAGATATCACCCCCCCTCCCCCCCTCAAAAAAAAAAAAAAAACTTTGAAATTGCAATATTTGGATTTTTATTGTTGGCTTGAAAATTTCATTTAAGTTATTTAGCAGGTTAAGGGCTTATAAACATAAACATTTTCTGCTCTATCGACTGCATTTGTATTTCTTTGAGTCTTCCTGCAAAATAAAAAAAAAGAAGGGACTCCTTAAATTGCAATAATTTGGTTCGTTCTCCTCATTTGCAAAGGTGTAAAGGTATTTTAATGTATCCACAAAAAGTGTCGAACCATGTCAGCTAGCATAGTCTGCGCAGGCTGGCCTGGGTCGATATGCTTTGCTATGGGTTAATTCTATGCATGCCAAGGGGTAAATTTACCTCATTTTTTCCCCATTTTAAGAAAAAATGGATCCACGATACTCAACGGCTTGCTTGGTATAATGCATAATGAAGATGTAATGAAGCCTCCTTTTCCCAGAGTGCCGCTTATCTATTTAACAATTTAACCCTTTCGGCGCCATGGGCGAAAACATTGACTTTTGCGGACAGCATAGATCAAGATCAGGCTGCACAGAACATGCAGTCTGATCTTTGATCTATACCGTCCGTTTGTGTAGTCAAGCCTATACAATCAAAATCTTTGTAAGTTTCAATGGATTGTATTTAGAGCCGTCGAAAGAGGTTGAGTTTATTTATTTAGCGCTGAAAGAGTTAAAGATTAAATTCATTATGATTTTTCCCATCGTACAGGTGTGTTCAATCCTGTTTTCAAAAGAATATAAAGAGGTGATTTCTGGTCATGGTTATTCTATGAACCAACTTTCCATTTGGAAATATCCCGATTTTCAGCATATCAAAGATCTGATGGGTAAGCCTATCTTCTTTTTCTTATTCTTCTTCTTTCGTTAATTTTTGTTTCAACTATAAAGGTGGGAAAGCATCCAGTGGCTCGGGAAGAACATTGTGCGAAGTACTGGTATAAGACTCCAAGAAATCATGGAGAAGTGGACTGTAAGACGCGATATAAATGATACAATGTTAAAAACGGCATTAAACAGTATACAAACATGCATACAAAATCTCCGTCTCCCTCTTCTCCTCATCGCTACTACCGACACAAACACTATATCATTTTACAAACGATCACAATTATTAGTTCCATAACCTTACATTAGAGATGAATAAGCGCTTTTATCCAGTCATAACATTTGCATGTATATTTTCCTGAAACAAGGAAATAATAGCAAGTGTTCCCTTTTGCAGTGATGCTAAACCTGTTCTCAAATAAAAGCACAACTTATGGTATTCTTAATGATATTCTGTTTTTTGTACATTTGCGCTCTCATTTTTTTCCAAGGTCACAGAGAACGTATACTATGCATGTCCATGTCACCAGATGGCAGTATGGTGGCCAGCGCAGCCGCAGATCAAACAATTCGAATTTGGAAATGCTTCGCAAGTACTAAGAAAGAGTGTGTGGCGGTTACGAAGGCCAAAAAAGAGAGTAGTGCCTTGCTCAAGCCATCAGTTATTAGATAGATAATCTTTGAATTTATTTAAATCTTTATCCGACGATAAATTTTAGACTCGTCTATCTAGAAAGCTTATGCAGGCGACATATTAGATGCATTTTTTATCTAAAAACATACATGTACTTGTGTCTTGTAAAGATTTGAAGTTTGATCGTTCGTTGGTTTGATTTTTGCAATCTATCTTTCTTTATGTCATTCTGTCTTTTTTTTTTTCTAAAAGTTTTTTATGTATTTATTTATTAATTAATTTAATTATTTGTTTATTATTATTATTTTCTCAGTATATGTATATCTACATGAATATGTATTAATTAGTCTCATATGATATTTCAGTGTATTGCGTTAACAAGTTCTTTCCTCACAGCAGACCATTTTTTGTAGCATACTGGCATAATAAACTCTGTAGTTTATTTTGATTATCTCTTTTACATGTATGTTTTCATTTTTTCTGGTTTCGTTTTGTTTTGTTTTGGGAAGTGGTGACTTTGATTTAGTTTATGTTCTATTTCAATATAGATCTACTTTCAGTTTTGTTTTCTCTTTGTCTTTATCAACCTTTTCTTTTAGTACAAATAAATATTTGTTGTCTGTTAAAAGGCTTGTTACTTTATTGGGCCATCTTAACTCTTTAACAAATGACAAAATTTTCAACAAGCCAAAATTGAAATCGTTTGCAGATGACGACTTAAAGTTGGCTCAGAGGACGAATTGTGTTCATGATAGAGTAGAAAATATTGCAGGAAAAGGAGAAAATGCTGGTAACCATTATTCTCTCCTTTTCCGTCTATGTTTTCAAAAGCCTCCTTTTCTCGGGGTCGTTAAAAATCGGGGATGTGTGGTAAAGGGTTAAAGGGACATATTTGGATTTTCTTACGTTCAAAACGGAACCTTGAAGGGACACATAGGCTTTTTAACTACTTTCCAATGAAAATCAGTACATACAAATATGTTGGCATGAATTATATATTGACTTTAAATAACGTTACTATAGATGTAATGCAAGTTTTTTCTATGGTTTGTAAACGGACCAAAAGCAAACAGAAACAACTAAAACTGTCGCAAAGCGGACGAGTAGGCTACCTCCAGCAGCAACTTGTCACTGAAGATGCAAAATCAGAGAACGAAAATGATTTTCACACAAAGATTACCAGTGGCCTTAACTTTTGACCTATGTGACCCAAAAACAATAGGGTACCTTATTGGGTCATGAGCAACACTTGTATAAAGTCTCAGGGTACTAGGTAAAACATCTATTAAGTTAGAGGACGAAAAAGATTTTCAAAGTTCGCCTGTGACCTTGACCTTTGACTCTTCTAACCCCGAAACAATGGGCACATCCTTGGGTCATGAGCAACACTTTTATAAAGTTTCAGGGTCCTAGATCAAACGGCTTAGGCTTTTGAGTAAGAGCACGGAAACGAAAAGGTCTACAACAGACGTTGGTGGAGGGGGGGGGGTGGGTATAAAAACGGGCAATTCATATTTTGACAAAACTCAATATATTCCTTTACCTGGCTACCACACAATTCCAAGTTTTAACTACCTTAGGAAATAAGATTTATGAATACATTGTGAAAAATGCAGCAATATCTCTGTTTCTCTCTACCCTTTCACAGAAAGTTTTTGTTTGAGCTACATTTCACTTGTCGTCTGCCAATGCTTTCATCTTTGAACAATCTAAAATTTTAACGTCTGGTAAAGAGTTGAAATGATTAACACCGCCCCATTCCAATTTTTAGACCTATTTAGAACTAGTTAATAATGCCACAAAGGAGTAAGATTGGAAGGGAAAAAATCTAGAATTGTATTGCAAACTTTACAGCGAAAAGAAGCAGTTTCTTGTTCGTTCAAAGCAATTATCATTACTTCTGATATTTTCGGAGCAGTTGTATAAAATGGAATTTGGCCTTCTTCTTGAACCAACGAAATTTGGTAAATACATGTAATTGATGTCACTGACAAGCCAACCGTTTTAACGGTTTTACTTGGCATTCCAATTTAACACTTTACTTGACAATAGCATTATATACGTTTCCAAATTAAAAGCAAATGCAGATTACCCATTATACATGTATGTGGCTGAAATGGTGGATTTTGTCTTTGAAGGGATAGAAAATATTGTGGGAAAAGGAGAAAATGGTGGTTACCAGCATTTTCTCCTTTTTCCACAATATTTTCAAAAACCCTCACCTATGCAAAAAAAAACCAAGAATTTTTTTGTGAAGAGGATTAATAGTTCCAATAAGTTTTACTACGTTCATTTACATGTACGTTCATTAAGAACCTGTCTTTGAAATAACAACCTTTGCTATTCTATAACAATACGAACAGATTATGACTCGGATCAGCTTGCTAGTCTCTCCAACTTGACCTTTCCAGCCCCGCCCAGGTGGCTCAGTGGTGAGCGTGTCGGACTCATGATCTGGTGGTTGAGTTCGATATCCGGTTGAGGCGAACCTTCTTTCCGGCGTATTTTCGCCTGTCACCTCTGCTGAAGCATGTGAGAAAAGTAGTCGGTGGCTTTGGAAAGAAAATTGTGTTAGTACTGGTGTGAGAAAGCCAGGAAACACATGTGCGTCACCGACCGCCATGATATGACCTTAGCTGTTAAAGTGGCGTTAAACCCCAATACAACCAACCAACCATTGACCTTTCCAAGTTTTCTTCAATGTGTAATTAAGATCCTGCAGGCATTTATCCGAAATAACTGCTGGTCCCGTTGGTTATTTCAATTCTGGTGGGTTAACAACATTTGAATGAAAGGTGTTTTGCTCGTTTACAACATGATTTCAGTGAATCAGTGCGACCATCCACTTATTTGTGCATTTTACTCATTATCTCCCGCTAGATGGCATTCTACAAATACACATCTATCTAATTTGGGCATCCTGGGTACAGAACCGGAATACTTTTCAAAACGACAACCGTTACTTTGAGTTTCAAAATCAAATAAACATTTACTCAATAAAATGCTACCTGGTGCGATTCATTCAGCTATGATCATCTAGCATGTAACCTATGCACCGGCCATTTATTAAAACAGCCCCTACAGGCTTGGGTAATAGCTTCGGTATAAACCCTACTTTTCCCTAGTATATGGGATCGGTGATGCGTCATAGCAGACTGGTCGAATCTTGGAAGAATATGACATGCGCAGACAACGGCATTTTACTGGATTACACCAGTGTTATTCTTGGGCTCTGAACTGCCGTACATAAGGACACTTCGACCTTCAAAAACCCTGATCTTCGGGTGGGAATCGATCGACCCCAATGAGCTACTCTGGATCCCTGCTAACATTAATAGGTGGGTTCTTAGCTGATGTTTTATTTTACGTTTATAAATAATTCAATCATTCGTTATGGCAATAGCAAGAACGTCGACCTCAATGAAATACAGGTACGTGTAGCCTAATGTTGTAAACCGTGACTGTGAAGCACATAGACCTACTTATAACAAGAAATATCTTCAAAAAGATAGACGGCGTAAAAGATTATGGAATATGATTATTGAAACTCTTTTGTGGCTCAAAATGAATTTAAACTAATGAAAAGTAATCTCACAAGCATCTTTTTCCACACTGTTTTTTTTATTTTGTTGAAAAGTAGGCCTAGTACTGGGTTATTTGGTAACGCTTATGAAAACATCAGATTTCCAAAGAGTACAAGAAAAGAATAATTCTCAACTACATTAGTTTGTTATGGGATGAATCAAGGCCCCCGGGGTATCGATAGTGATGCTTGCTCACGGTGGTTTCATATAAATGTGCGAGCAAATATGCCACCAGGGACCCGGTGAATAAACATGCACACATTTTTGACCAATCGCAAATTACCATCTATTCATTCTTTATCACTACCAAGAAGTAGGTCAAAAGCCAGCGCATTCAGCTACGCCGAACACACATTGACCTGAATAATCTGTATATAGATCATGGCGAAAAAATGCCTGTTGCAAAGTGGGTTGGGAAAGATTGACCATTTCTTGTAAAATAAATTCGGCATGTAACCCTAAACTTTGTCAGTTTTTTATTACAAAGATGATATTTGATTTTGGAAAATTACTTACCCATACGTTAATTTCAAAATCCAACCATCGACAACTATTTGATCATTGTCGCAAATATCCAAGTCAAGAACATTAACACATTTTCATCACACACAAACATACCAGAAAGTACATGAAAACAAAAACAATTAAAGGGGGGGAAAAATCGTAATTAATGTAGATTTGAACAACTGCAAGCAAAACATGCTTTGGCGTAAGCATAAAATGATGATTGCGTGATAATCATAATATTCAAAAGTGGGGCGTTCAGAATTGTCAAGTACATGAAACATTCTGCACGGGAAAACATGCACAATTGTTTTTGAATGACAAGACAAAAGGTTTTATTGCCATCTCAGTAGACCCTGTTTCTATTCAAAATACCATCTGCGTTTCACAGACCAACTATGTTTGTCGTAGAAAATGAATAATGATAAATGCAGTCAAGAACGTGGAAGTCAGGTACGTGCATTAACTTATGGTTTCGATGGTTTTCTTCACTGAGTTTACAAATTTATGTATCCAGATGAACGCACAATGAGTACTGGTCCCAATATTGGTTCGACGTTTACTGATAAGCTTTTCCTATGGAGCAGAAACTTCATGGGGAAATGATATGTCAAGTACGTTAACTACATCAGAAAACCAAGCGGAAATAAGTTAAACATGTGCCATATATGCTTTTTTGGCATACACATACGTAGACGTTGCTAAATATTCAGTAGTTTTAGCGTTCACATAAGTTTTATCAATTTCTACATGTTCCAGTTTCTGTTTTCCATGGTCAGGTACGTGAAAAGTGATTGTACTGGGAAAATCGAAAGTCGTTAAATGACCCCATTCACGTTTTCCAATTGAGTTTAGGTTAGTGAATGATAAAGATAAGAATTTGGCAACGTGACTTTTATTTACGATCATTTTCTAGCGTGAACTTGCTCTTCTTACTGACTTTGAATAATGCATTTTAAACAACATGTCAACCGATTGGGGTTTTCAGTAAACACCAACAAAAACAGGTACCCTAGATTTTGTCCCCTCAAAAACACCTGACCACCATGATCCCAATAATTTGTTCCTCCAACGACACAAAAAGGTCCACTCAATATACCATGAAAACACATCTAAATGGTCGCCCACAGCCTAAATTTGATCCAAATCTAAATTATATACCACTAAGCCCTCTTAGCTCCGTCAAACAGTGCAACAAATGTGCTACTGCAAAATTTCATATGGGATACTGTTGATATTTAGACGCGTAAGCAATTTCGCAGTGGTGTGATACCTTGAGTGAACAGCGTATCCGGTTGAAGGCAATATAATAACTTCCGCTTGGAAACTGAAGCCCAAACTCCTTTGTTGTAAGGTTTAAGTCACCCACAATGCATGGATCGTGCATGGCATTTATAATTCTAGTTTATTTGTGTAACAAACTTGCCAACTAATGCCAATCGTGGAGCTTACGACTAGGTTTGAAAGGTAAAACGCCTGTGATAACTTGACGTGATCTGCTTATAGACTTGTCATTTCAGCGGCATGCATCTGAAATGATAGTTGTTTGGTTCTCCGGGGACGTTACCATACCCGGAGCAAATGTCGTGAGAAATGTCTCCCGGTACAGCAGTACCAAAGACAGGGGTGACAAAGGTTCCGATCGATTACAAGTGTGTATAAACAGGGATGTGGAAATCTTAGAAATTTACACTTTTCCATAGACAAGTAAATGAAAAAAAACTACATCTCCGCGAGTGCAGTTCACTAGTCCAAAACAAAACAGTTTTAAATTGCATTAAACCATGCTTCGTTAAAAAGACGCTGTCTTGTTTGTCATTTTCTCGTTGTGGTACGTTGTATATTTACGTTTGGAGCCGCCGCTGAGTGCTTCCGATGTCTCGGACTTTTCACATTCCTTCGAAGATTTAAAAAAAACCCAACCATTTTCTCAGATTTTACGCATCAGTTGATTCAGTTTGAGACGGTTTGCGGTAGAAATAATGCCTAAACCATGGCTTATTCGCACTGAAACTGTACCATCAGATAAAGGCTAAAATAATCACATTTGCAACATTGTCGTAAAAGATCTTTGAATCAGTGCTAAAATGATAAAAAAATATATATTTTAATCCACAATTATAATCTTGAAAGTATTCAGATATTTTCCGAAGCAAAAAGGTCGTTATGCAAAAACAGCCGCATATCATAAGAGGTGAATGTGGAGGTTCACCAAATGTGTATGTTGGGTTTCCAGAATTCAGGGATCACCTCCAGCCACTGTTTATCATTCGAAATGTCATTTTGTGCAAAGGGTGAACATTTGTATTTCACTGTGTAATGTTTACAGCAGATATTTGTTTCAAAATTTTCCCTTATTTTCTACTCGTCCGCGGACAACTAGATTAAAAAATGTCACTTGTCCGACGCCAAATTTTCCTGAGTCGGATGTAGGGTTTCCGCATCCCTGATAAACAAGGTCTTGTAGAGCAAATTGATGGAAAGTTACAGTAAAAAAGAATTAAAAAGAGATAAATACGGTGTGGTGTTTATAACTCCTTAATCTGAACACAGGTGAAAGGCGAATGACAGTGTCTCAAATCATATATTTCAGACTAATATACTGAAATGTAAACAACTAGTAATGTATTTTCAATACACTATTCACGGATTTCACGCTGTTTACAAGTCATTTTACTACCAATGTTTACATCCATAGTATCAATGTATAGTGGAAACATTATTCTACAAGAAAATGGTATCATGATTTCAGACATTTCAAGTTGCTAAGAAATATCTAGCTTGAAATTGTCAAACAAACCAACATGGGAGAGGTCTGATATCATCTATTTTCTTAAATTTATTAGAGACAAACCCCATTCAAATGCGAAAGCTGTTCAATATCTGACAAGTAACACTTCAGGTCCATCAATCTTAAACTTAATCAGCCTCAAACTTTTATCGAATTGGTGTAAATAGGCTGTACTAACCTTTTTTCTATCAAGACAACTGTCCAGTGGTCCATCTTCAACCATTTTGACATTTCTCGGTTATTTTGAAACGCATATTTTCATTGATTATGCATGGAGGTGTGTCTGATCTCGACCAATGAGAAGAAGCGTTACGAAATCCACATAGAACACCATAAGGGATTAACTTTTAGACGGCTTGACGTTTTCAGATGGAAAAAGGGTTAGTATAATAAAAAACATGTTTAGGTTCAAACTTTAGAGCATATACAGTTTTAAGTTTGTGGACTTGAAGGGTATGTTGCACAAAAAAGGAATACTTCCGTGTTTTAAATGCTTATTAGTCTTAAAAGTTTTTGCGAATCTACGCAATCAGATCTTTTCTGAGTTGGTTTGTTTGACAGTTTCAAGCTAGATATTTCTTAGAAATTTGAAATGTCTGAAATTGTGATAAGATTTTCTTGAAGAAAAATGTTTCCGCAATCCGTTGGTACTATTGATGTCAATATTGGTAGTAAAATGACTTGTAAACAGCATGAAATCTGTGACTAGGGTATTGAAAATACATTTCGAATTGTTTATCTTTCAGTATATAGGTGTGTAATACATGATTTGAGACACTGTCGCTCGCTGTTCACCTGTGGTGGGTTTGATCAGTAGGAAATAAATGGCAACCATATGGATACCTACCCCTGATTTGATAACTAGCTCCAATGTTTTTTTTTTATTGTGTCTCCTAGTCCCCACAGCAGCCATTCTGGAATGAAAAATCAAGAAGCTGTCATCATTTCAAATGGTAGTATGGCCATTGGGTCGATCTTTTCTTTGTCAGCTTACGATAAGGTCCTGTATCTATTAGCCTGGGTTCCAGTCCGTTCATTTTTTTCCTTTTCTATCATTCGGACGTTACTTTGTCAAAAATGACGGTCTGGGGACATTTGAAAACCGATTGCAGCGACATGTAGTTTACCCCAT
This sequence comes from Hippopus hippopus, assembly GCA_946811185.2. Taxonomy (NCBI): domain Eukaryota; kingdom Metazoa; phylum Mollusca; class Bivalvia; order Cardiida; family Cardiidae; genus Hippopus; species Hippopus hippopus. Next base: position 36,798,836 of record OX328099.1, on the reverse strand, counting down.
CTCACAGTAGTGTAAAGTAGATGTTGCTGCGATCAGTTTTGCAAATTAATGCTTAAAATAAAAACCGAAATTCTAATAGCCTTGATTTGATCACTTCCTTTTTGTGTGCCATTTTTGAAAAAATTTACAACAAAATTTTAAAGAGGTTACTCACAATGAATTTAGTAGTAGATAGATTAACAATTTTCATTTACAAGGAATCATACTTATCATTTAAATTGCCTCATTTAAATTCCCAATTGCACGATTTCATTTTTTCAAATGAAATTGACCATGCATGCGCAATTAACTGAATTTATAATGAGTATTTATTTGTAAATTAACTAGGTTTGTTTATGTCAGATAAAAGGTAAATTACAGAAAGATTGATGAAAACCTTGAACTACAGTTCGTGTCAGTTTGAAGTTGAATGATTTATTTATTGATGCATGTCCAATTTCATAGCTGACAAGCAGATTAAAGACACATTAAGCCGACTGAAAGATGACCGCTAAAATTTTGAAATTTCCAGAAGCTTTTAAAGAATGACTGCTATGAAGAGGTTCGGAGACACAATCACAGAAATAACATCAGAGCAACCCTTCAGTGTGAAGGTAATCGCTATCTAAATTTCTCAGAAAAGCCTTGAAAATATTCCAGGTAAACAAATAAAGTATAATTCCTTTTTACTGAACTTGTCATTTACCGAAACTTTCGTATATCCAAAATAGTGCATATACATGTATATACGATTAGAGTTCAGAAATGGTTTGAGTTCCTTATTCAGAAATGTTTTTATCACATAAGTTGATTTTTGGAATTGATGGGAGATATGTGAAAGGATTTTCAAATTTTGACTATCATTCTTTTTTCTTTTATAGAGGATGTTGGTGAATATGATTAATATTATGATTATAATGGAGTGGGTCATGGACCCATCTTTCATTGAGAACTTGAATACATGGACTTACCCTGCCCATGAAATCAACAAAAAGTACATGTTGTACTCAATGAATAGTAATTACTGCTTTCACAGCAATTAACTAAAATCCCATCGTAATTTTTTCAATGTCTACCAATCAGTCCTTGCTGATAAATTTGAATTGTGAAATTCACTTTATTATACTAACTACATGTATTATCTTGCATTGAATAATGTACAATGTCATCATCTGAATTTAGAGGTATTCAGCCATTGATTAACCATCAGATCATACATGCTTGAATCTATATATTTGGTCAGAATAGCTCACAAGGTCAACTGGTGCTGCGCTAAATAAACAACTTCATTCTTTGCCACAATGCTGTCAAGACTGGTCCACATGGGAAAGCTGTCTGCATGAAGCAATGAGTTGGCTGGTACACTTTTTTAATATGGATTGTCAGTTGATATGAATTGAGTAATGATTCATTGATACTTAAGAAAACATTGCTGCAAATGGAGAGGTTGCTTGTCTCTGCCACAATACACAAGTGTTCGGCTGCAGGATGAGAAAGTCATCTGCTTATGTCTGTTCTGTTGAATATTGATGTATTTAATTCTATTATCGACCAGCCCATTTTCAGGTTTTATTACATCTACATATTTTAAGATGACTTACACAATGAGCAACTTCTGCTGACAAAATGGGGACATGTAGACACAGGATATTCATATGGATACTTAACTTGCTGGAAATGAGTTGGATACAAATATGTTATTATTTACTAGTATTTGCTGTACCAGGAGCCAGTCCAACTAGAACTGTTTTCATTCATGGTACCATATCTGGTAATCCCAATTCTTACTAGAGTCTCTGGTTATGGTACCTTATCCATAGCCACAGAGGATATGGGTCCGTTATCATACCCTGAGAGACTGTCTTTCAAGAAATCATCTAGGTTTTGTCATATCCCTGTTATTATCTGCATCATTGTTATTTGAAAACTGTGACATTGTCTGATATCTGTGTAGTTACTGAAGTCATTTACTTCAAACTTGCCCAAATTGTTAACTCTCAATAGTGGAACACATACAGGAAGCCTTCAAGGGCAGATAACTCTTAGACTATTTTTTACACAGCTATGCTGCTTATTGGACTTAAACTTTTGTCTAGATTTACTTTTATCTACTTTTATACTTGTATGTGTAGCTTTTTTCACAAACAATGGACTTTGAATTATTCAAGATAGTTCTCAAAATATTTGATGGCAAATAACTGAGGTAAGGCTGACATAATGTACAATATAATTGTGATTTACACAATTGGTCTTTAATTGACTCTAACTTTTAAGACAGGTGACCAGAAGCCGTAGTTTAGCAAAGTTCAGGGTCTGTTTTTACCACCCATTCTTAACCACTAGAGCGCTGAATGAACCCAGCAGATATTTTAAGGAAAGTGGACCCAAATGGGATTCGTGTAGCATTGCTGAAAAAATGTACAGGTTTGGCTACGACTCGGGTAATCCGTAATCGATCGGCCAATAGACGCTGCTTCCCTGCATTGTTTACGGATTAGCAGAGTCTTAGCCGAATCCATATGGTTTTGGCGATGAAAGGCGATGTTACACGAATCCCATTAGGATGCCCTATCCTTAAGTCTAGAAGTAAGATCTGAATAATTGCAGTTTCCATATTGCTTTTGTTTAGAATTTCTAAGCAAAGTGGAAAGTATAGATTAAAGATTAGACTTCACATTTTATGCAGCCTGATTTGATCTACACTGGCTGCAGACGCAGAGACAACTGTTGTTGTGAAAGGTGCTTTAACCCTTTACCAAATGAGGAAATTTTAGACGAGTCCAAACTGAAAGCATTTGCCGACAACAAAATGAATATGAATCAGATATTGAAAGTTTTACTGGAAAGGATAGAAAACATTGTGGGAAAAGGAGAAAATGCTGGTTGTCAGCGTTTTCTCCATTTCCCACAATGTTTTCAAAAGGCTTCTTTCTCAGGGTTGTTAAAAGTGATTCTGTGATAAATTTGAAAGTAAGTCAACTCCTGATTGGCTGAACCAGATTGTTTAGCAAATCAGAAGGTTGCATTTCTATGTAAATCAAGAATAAAACTCCGAATAAAATTCAGAATGGTTGGTGAATATTGGCCCTGAACATGTCATCACTCTATAAATAGCTGAGGTTTCCCTTCCAATGTTTTGATGCATCTTGTATTGTAACACACTGCTAGTGTAGGTGACTGTTTCTCCTTCTTCCACACTTTTGTTTACCATTTCATTGATTTAGGCCAAATCTAATTTGTCATCCACAAATATTTGAAATTCAATTATGGATGGATCTAAAATCTTTGTTGTCTGGTAAAGAGTTACCATAACCCTTCAGGAGATAACAAAATTTTACACTTGACCAAAAGCATTTCAAGGCCGATAATTTAAACAACCTCAAATAAAAGGAAGAAAACATTGTGGTAAAAGAAAAACCATAAAACATTGTGGCTAAAGAAATAAATGCTGGTTTCCAGCTTTTTCTCCTTTTTTCACAATGTTTTCAAAAGCCTATTCTTCAAACACAGGACAGACTGGTAAAGACTTAGAGTCTAATAAAAGTGATCCATGCAGATGACTTAGAATATCCTTTTCAAATAAATGGATTATCAGCATAGATAAAGGTTGAATATATCATTTCATTCACAAAAAAATGTATAGAGCAATTTCACATTTTGTAACAGTGTTTTTTAAAGTGGGTTGCAAGATAACAAAAAGTCATCTGAAGATGGTGAGCTGTAAAGGATTACGAGTCCTTATTTCCGTATTACCATGCACTTAACCCTTCACCACACAATCCAAGGTTGTAACAACCCTGAGGAAGAAGCCTATTGAAAACATTGTGGTAAAAGGAGAAAATGCTGGTTACCAGCATTCCACAATGTTTTCTACCCTTTCAAAGGCAAGTTTTAGTTTTTGAGCCATTTTTAATTTGCTGTCTGTAAATGCTTTCAATTTGGACGGTTAAAGTATCTTGTCGTCTGGTGAAGAGTTAATATCTTGACAGGAAGTTTGAGTGGTTTATATAGTACTTGGGAAGAAATCTGAATACCGGAAGAATGTTGAGAGCCTGTTGAGTATGCATGTATAATGGTGTTTGGAAAGTTTCTTTACCCTTAGGACACTGAATCGATAAAATGCACTTGTTCAAATGGGACAAATGGTCAAAAGTATTATTATTTAAAACTACCCTAGGGAATAAAACCTTTAAAATAATTGTTGGAAAAGGAGAAATTGCTTGTGACAGGTAACTAATCCTTTTCCCACCATGTTTTCTATCCTATCAGAAAACTTATCTCATTTGTATCAGTTTCAAATTTGTGGTAAGCAAAATGGTTAGTTTGGAAGTATTAGAAATTTGTCGTTTGGGGGAGGATTAAAGGTTTTTTTTGGCCAGAATATGTTACAAAGCTGCAGGCATTATAGATCTGCACTATCCTCAGAAGCAACTTAACTTTTTTCCACACAATTCTGGATTTAAACACCCCTGGGGAAATAGCCATTTGAAAACCTTGTGGGAAAGGGAGAAAATGCTGGTATCCAGCATTTTCTCCCTTTCCTGCAAAGTTTTTTACACTTTTACAGTACATCATTTCAGTCACATTTTATTTGTTGTCTGCAAATGCTCTCAATTTTGACCTGTCTACAGTCTAGAATTTTGTCATTTGGCAAAGAGTTAAGCCGGTTCCAACACCATGGAGTACTGTACCTGTCACAAGACTTATTGTAATAGCCATTGCGGCCGGTATAGATCATGATGACTGCATAAAATATGCAGTCTGATCTTTGATCTACATTGACCACTATGCTGAGACCTTCTTTTGAAAAGTAGCCTTGAAATTGCAGTTATTTGAGTCCTCTTCCCCCCCCCCAAAAAAAAAAAAAAAAATAGCCATTTTGTTTATTTTTGCTTTCTCAAGTTCTCAAGGGTGTGCATTAATGTTGCTAAATTTTTAATTAAAAAAAAAATAGAATCCGGGAACTTGATTAGTGTAAGACAGGGGTTTTTTAACATGTATATGACTAAAATCATAAGAAGAGAAATGGAGAATTTAGGAGAAAGTCAGCATCGGAAGTGTTTGGTAAAGGGATAATTGTTTACCAGACGACCATTATGTCACATTTGTCTAAATTGAAAGCATAAATGTGGAGCCCACAAACTTTATAAACCTTGTTTTTGACAGGGAAGAAAATGTGAGAAATTGAGAAAATACTGGTTACCAACACTTTTCTCCCTTTTCCACAGTAATTTCAAATCCCTTTTCCTCTGGGTTGCTTGGAAAAAAGATAAGGGGTAAGAGTTAACTGGGAAGACTTAATGTACAAGTACTCTTAGTTGGAAAGTTACTAACATAATTCAACGAGATAAAGCTGTTGCCAGTTCTCAGTTAAGTTTGTATTGAGGATTGGATTGAATGGAAATTTAACTTGTGGTAAGTGTTTGATCATTGAAAAAAATATTTTTTGTTGTGAAGACCTTGGACATGGGCAACTTTTAGTAATTATAATTGAGCCATGCTCTGACAAAAGGCGGTTAAATGCATTTCTGTAATGCATTATACCAAGCAAGTCATCACATAATTATGGATCTATAAAATCCGTTTAGTCTGACAAATGACTCAATTTCGATTTAGAATGGTCCTTTGACAAGCAGAAAATTTACAAACATCAAAAAGTTTAGACCCATGTCAGCCTGTATAGACTGCGCAGGCTGACATGGGTGGATACTTTTTGCAGAATATAATAAACCCCCTTTTTATAGTGTATGGCTCAATTCTTTCAGCACCAGATATGGAAACTCGACCTCTTTTGATGGCGCAAACTACATTACAACCCACTGAAATTAAGAATTTCAGACAGATTTTATTGTTATAGGCTTAACTAAACAAGGGGTACTTATAGATACAAGATCAGACTGCACATTCTGTGCAGTCTGATCTTGATCTATGTTGTCCACAGAAGCTCCTAATTTTGTCCATGGCACTGAATGGTTTAAGAACAGATTTGTAAGAGTGTTCCTCGAAACAGTTGGACAGTATTAATCATGATCAGATTGTGAATACAGTTACTGTGAAGCCTGACCTTGATCTTCACTGACCACAAAAGTGTTGTATATGGTGAGTTTTGGTAACATTTTACCAGAAAATTCCTTCTAACAATACAGTGGAAGAAGGCTTTGGAAAACATTGTGGTAAAAGGAGAAAATGTTTAGAGGTAGCATTAATACCCTATACCACACAACTGCTTGTTTTAACAACCCAGAGGAAAAAGGTGTTTGCAAACATTGTGGGAAAGGACGAAGAAAAAGCTGAAAACCAGCACCATATTCTTTTCAGCTCACCTGAGCATGAAGTGCTCAAAATTAGCTTTTACGATCATGCTGTGTCTGGCATCCATTGTGAAGAGTTCATTGTCCTGCATCAACTTTTACATTGTGTACCTTCTGGAGGCTAAATTTTCAGTTTGATACTTGTGAAGGGTGGCCATAAACACCACAGACCACCACAGACTACCACAGACCACTACAGACCCTACCACAGACCCCCATACAGACTGTCAAAGATCCATAGAAATAAATCTCATTGTTTAAACTTTAGATAAAAAACATATTCATAAATTTGAATTGTTACAAATAGAGTATAAAAGGGACTAAAACAAAAAGTAAGAGTTCTGATATCAAGATGAAACATATACATATATGATTGAATTTAACTCTTTACCACACGACAAAATCTTAGACTTGTCCAAATTGAAAGCTTTTGCAGAGGACAAAATAAAAGTGACTCAAAAATTAAAATGTATTTTTGAAAGGTTAGAAAACATTGTGGGAAAAGGAGAAAATGCTGGTTACCACAATGTTTTCAAAAGTCCTCTTCTACAGGGTTGTTAAAACTCGGGATTGTGTGGTAAAGGGTTAAAGGATTGGAGAGCGCCCCAGAGTAAGAGTATGTTTACAACCAGGATTTATATACTGCAGTGTCCCAATTACAGTAATGTAAAATCATTAATAAGGAACTGTGCTACTTACACACAATCATAATCATATCATCACCTTAGTGCCTTGAATCTTCAAGTGCATATGAACAATTAACTTATTAGCACCTACCACCTCTTCAGTAAATGTGACAGATCTTTGCAATTAGCAGATAATTGATTTCAATTTGACACAAATGGCAAACTAGGAACAGCCAGTATGGAAAGAAATTTGTTTAACCACATTGCTGTACAAAGTATTAATTAAAATTATGAATTTTAGTTACCTCATAAAGTCAAGAAAATCTGAGATATAGGCACCTTTGTAATGCATTTTTATCACAATTTTAATGCCTATAACTTCAATTAGGGATGATAGGGAGGCACATTGGACTGTATGTTTCTGTTATCAGCAAAATGTTCCATAATTTTTATGAAATTAGTCAATGCTTCAAAAATAACTTTTTGGCAGTTGTAAATTTGGGTATTTTGACAACAACATATATTTGGAGTAACTTTAAAGTCGATTTTATTGCTCTTGATAGAATGCATTGAAATTTGTGATGAGATGTATGGTTAGAATCTAATTGTTATATCATGTTAACTGAAAAATTCATAACATACAAATAATTTTGCTGAATCATCTAATCTGTAGGCAAGTTTAATGATTTTTTACTATAAACACAATTAAATTTTATTTTTATGGATCACAGATAGTCTGCATGGGGGTCTGTGGTGGTCTGAGATGGGGTCTGTGGTGGTCTGTGGTAGTCTGTGGTGGTCTGTGGTGTTTACGGCTACCCCTTGTGAAACTTGGTCAGAATGCCAAAACTTATCATAGTCATCTGTAACATCATTTTGTAAGCTGGATGTTAACAGGAATGTGCTTGCCTTTAACAATCAAAGCACTGAAAGTACTTTTTTGAAAAAGAGTTAACTCTTTACCACACAATAAAATTTTAGGTTAGTCCAAACTGAAAGTATTTGCAGACAATTTATATGTGCCCTAAATGATTGGGTTTGTTCTTAAAAGGTTAGAAAACTTTGTGGGAAAAGGAGAAAATGCTGGTTACCAGTATTTTCTTCTTTTCCCACAATGTTTTCATAAGTCTTATTTTTCAGGGTTGTTAAAACCCGAGATTGTGTGGTGAAGGGTTAATACCAAATCGAAGTGCTGAAATTTCCGTAAAAACTGAGACTGTTACATTAGTAAAACTTAAGATTATGTGGTAAATGGAAGTTGACTCTGGAAGATAGAAAATATTGGGAACGGGAGAAAAATTAATGCTTGTTACCAACATAACTACATTTCCATTTATGTTGTCTTCCTCAGGGTTGTTGAAACAGGTAGTTGCTTAGAATAGGGTTAAGGAGTTAATGGGGTCCGTGTTTGTGAGGTAGATCGTCGGCCTCGTAACCAAAAGGTCCCAAGTTTGAGGCTCGGGAGAGGGTGTCAACTTTGGGATCCTTCACTAGCCCCCACATTCAGCGAGAGTACTGGTGTAGTTTCCAGCAAAGCAGAATCGAGAGAGATTAGTATAAGTTGTAAGAAAAAATGCTTCTCCATCGATATGAAATAAATATGTTCAAACTCTAGAGTTAACCCTTTACTAAACTGCCCTGTATTTTGACAATTCTGACAAAGAATGTCTCTGAAAACATTGTTGGAAAAGGGAAAATACTAGTAATCACTATGTTTTCTACTCTAACAAGGTCACATCCAATCAGTGAGCATGTGTGGTGTCTGTTGTTGTGAGGTAGAGCCTTGGCCTGGTAACCATAAGGTCTTGAGTTTGATTCCTGGGAGCGGGTGTCGACTTTGGAACTGTTGTCAGAACTTGTTTCTCAATCGGTGTTAAATAAATAGATTTAAACTAAAGTCAGCAAATACTTTCAACTCTGAAGAATCTGAAATTTTGTACTCAGGTAAAAAGTAAAACTTACTTAAGAAATTCTGGATGCTTTTGCACATAGGACAATAGACTAGTTTTCCTGGGTGTTCTTGATCTAATGATGGCACAGCCTCCATTTTGACCAAGGATTGATGAAAGTCTGTATGGCATGATTCAGTACTCTCTCACTGCAGAACATTGTTTTGATCCTTTAATGATGAATTGGAGCTGCTGGCTTGGATAGAGTGGCCTTTCAGACAAAACACATGGAAAAATCAAAGAGGTTCACTGATAGCCATTATGAATGAAATTTGGACATCATTTGTAGATCTTTTTGGTATGTTGGATACTGATTGTCATCACTTACAGCTTACATGTGCTGGAGATAATTTTTTAGCTCTACTGGCTGAAAGCCAGCAGAGCTTATGTCATGGTATGGTTTCCGTCATCCATCCGTCCATCTGTCTGTCTGTCTGTCGGTCCATTAGTCTTTTTCATGTTTATGCAATAAAGTCTGCATTTGTTGTCAGATTTTCATGAAACTTGCACAGTTTGTTTATCTTATCAATAGCTTGAATCCTATTGATTTTGAAAAAAATCCAGCTAATAGTATGGGAAAAGTAGCCATTTGAAGTTGAAAATTTCATTTTCTTGTTTACACGATAAAATCTGCATTTGTAGTCAGATTTTAGTGAAACTTGCACAGTTTGTTTATCTTACCAATAGCCTGAACCGTATTGATTTTGAAAAAAATCTAACAAACGGTATGGGAAAAGTAGCCATTTCAAGTTAAAAATTTCCATTTATTGTTTACATGATAAAGTTTCCATTAGTTATCAGAATTTCATGAAACTTGCACAGTTTGTTTATCTCATCAATCGCTTGAACCTTATTGATTTTGAAAAAAATCCAACAAACAGTATGGGAAAAGTAGCCATTTGAAGTTGAAAATTTCCATTTCTTCTTTAGGCAATGAAGTCCACAGTTTTGATCCAATTCTTTTGAAACTTTCAAAGATTGTTTGGTTTATCAAAGGAATTAACTCTATTAAAAGTGAAGAAAATCTAGTGATCTGTTCAGGAAAAGCAGCCATTTCAGAACTTGTATTGTTTACTCAACAAAGTCCACATTATTTGTTACATTTCTTTGAAATTTGCTAGGATTGTTTAATACAAGGTGTACTGAAACCCTATCAAATTTGGCTGGATTCCAAACAATTTTTTTTCAGAAATTGCACTTCTTTTCTTTTTCACTGTTTGTTCAATTCACCATGCCTACTTATGCTGTCTTAGTGGGTTCAAGCCCAGTTGTAAGCACATCCAACCCTTTTTTTGTGTTTTTTCTTTTTGCATCATGAATTCGTAATGTATGCTAGCATAAAAGCAAAATCACCGCCAGTAGAGCGATTTCAGGCCCTCAAGGGCCTCTAGTTTTAAATAGAAGCAATGTTAAAACCATTTTTCAAGAGATAAACAGCAATGTGACTAAAATTCTGTCGAAAAATAGATCAAATACTGATGTCTTATAGTGCTGCATAAATGATATGAACTCATTTAACTCTTTACAACATGACAAAAATTTAGACATCCAAACTGAAAGCATTTGCAGACAACAATTTAGATGTTGTTTAAATGATGAAATTTGTCTTTGATGGAGTAGAAAACATTGTGGGAAAAGGAGAAAATGCTGGTTACCAGCATTTTCTCCTTTTCCCACAATGTTTTCAAAAGGCTTTTCCTACTGGGTCGTTAAAACTCGTGATTGTGTGGTAAAGAGTTAAGTAGAAAATCAAGCCATAATATAGGTTGTTTTGGACAGACTATGTGACAAAGTAGTAGATAGTGTACATCTAGGATCAGACAGCATTCTCTGCTTAGTCTGACTGTGATCTACATTGTGTGCAAAAGAAACTATAGCCACATTCAGCATTAAAGCGCTTAATTTCTACCAACTCCGATGCTTCCACTTTTTTCATTGGAACATTTATGTATGGTTGGCTTACCTATTGTCTGCCAAGTTGTCTTTGATGAGCCTAGATTATTTGACACACTATCTGATAACAACCCATTATGTTGACTCTTTACCAAACAATAAACATTTAGATTTGTCCAAATTGAAAGTATTTGCAGATGACAAATTAGATATGGCTCCAACAATCATGGGATTTGTCTTTGAAAGGATAGAAAACAATGTGGGTAAAGGAGAAAATGCCAGTTGCCAGCATTTTCCCACGTTGTTTGAAGGATTTTTAAAACTTGGGATTGTTTAGTATTAAGGTTTAACTTAAAAATTTTGTTTCTGTGCAAAATTAAAAGCAGTTTTGTATTTAATTTTGAAAAAAAAACAAACAGCAGACCAGGCATCAACTTCCAACTCAGTGTTTGAGATGTGAGTGCAATTGTCTGTGTAATTTCACATTTGTCACAATGCTTTTGAAAGCCCTTACTGAGACAAAGGTGTCAATATTTTATATAAGGACAGGGTTAATTTACATTGTTTTGGCTGTGGGTAGGATTTTTGTTAATGTTTACATTCTTGATAGAAATATTGATGATATCCTAAAAATATGTTGAATACCCAAGTTTGAAAAGCTTTCATTTTGTGGATTTTTAAATTGGTTTAAATGAACAGATTTGCATCATTCTTATATGTGCTATTGTGTGTGTGTTTCTTTAATCACATAAATTAGACTAAGATGGGATAGATGTACTTGAATTTGAACACATGTATACCTGTATGACACATAATGTGGAGTCTGATCTTTGATCTGCATCATCCTCTGCCTGATGTTAGACTATGAACAAATTTATCGTAGTAGCAGTTGAAATCTGCTATTAGACCTTGAAAAAAATTAAATTCCATGAATAGGTAGCTCTTGAAAGAATCAAAATCAGACTTAAATTATAGGTTGAGTCTATCGTTTGCTACAATGGAATTACATTTCAGCTCGACTGTAGCTGACTGATTTCAACATTAGGTGTTTCTGTGGACCAAGATCAGATTGCACAGAATAGGTTGTCCTATCTTGGATCCAGGCAATTCGATGTTTTGTAATGTTTTCAAAACTGTATTCAATACAAGTTGATAACCATTTGACTTAAGATATTTCATGTTGTAAATTCAGGGAATAAAGGGCAAAAATTTGAAAGCTTTTTAAGATGTTCATAATGTAAAGATTTGACAGAGCTAGCAGGAGTTGACAGACCTAAGGGCTTCTCTTCAGGAAATTTGTGTAGTAAAATTGCATTGTTTACAAATTACCTATGTATTTACAATATGACCAAATTTTAGACTTGTCAAAGTTGAAAGCATTTTGTAGACACCATGTTAAACATGACCAAAATGATGATTTCTACCTCTGCTGTGGTAAAAAACATTGTGGGAAAAGGAGAAAGTTACCAGCATGTTCTATGCCTACATTTTTTTTTAGGCTTCTTCCTGAGGGTTGTTAAAACATGCCCAGATCGTGCAGTAAAGGGTGAAAGCATGCTTGTGTGGACAGGGTAGATTAACTCTTTTAGCAAACGACAATATTTCAGACTGGTCTAAATTGAAAGCATTTGCAGACGACACATTCAAGGTAGCTCAATTGATGATTACTGTCTTTGATAGGATAGAAAACATTGTGAAAAAAGGAGAAAATGCTGGTTACCAGCATTTTCTCCTTTTCTCACAATGTTTTCAATAGGCTTTTACTTCAAGGTCCTTAAAACTCGTGACTGTGTGGTAAAGAGTTAAGATTGGCTATATTTACCACTGAGATAATCTAGCATAAGCAATTATTGAGTCTTTTTTTGCACTATTTGTCCTTTCTTCTTTTGGATTGATTGATTGAATGGTGTTTTACGCTGCTTTCAACATTATTTCAGTCATATCACGCCAGCAACAGCTCACATATTCATGTGCTTCTTTTGGAGTAGTCATAAATGGTCAGGTGTTAGGATTATTTCACTCATTCACTATTATGATACAGACTTTCAAGCAGCCTCATGAAATTAGAATGATCAAAATAGGTTTTGGTTAAATACAGTCATGTCAAAATATTTTGGGAAAAAGAAAACTGGCTTGTTACAGCTACTGCATTACTGAAATATTGTCACAAAAAATCATTTGACATTGACACATAATTGAAAAGTGTGCAACATAGCACTGGGGGAGGACTTTGCATTCTTTGCACTGTTATCTTGATCTATGCTGTTGGCAAAAGAAACTAAAGCAATGAAGGACACGCTTTAGTTTAAACATGCAGTGGTTCTTATTAATCCTTTACCACACAACAAAATTTTGGACCAGACCAAACTGAAAGCATTTGTAGTCAACAATTTAAATGTAGCTCAAATGATGATTTCTGTCTGATAGGGTAGAAAACATTGTGGGAAAAGGAGAAAATGCTGGTTATCAGCATTTTCTCCTTTTCCCACAATGTTTTCAAAAGCCTTCCTTCCCAGAGTTGTGAAAACCAGGGATTGTTTGGTAAAGGGTTAAGTGTTGAAAAAGAGCTGTTAAGTTTTTTTTGGTGTGATGATTGTGGGCCATAAATGTAACCCTTTACCACACATCCCCATTTATAACCCTGTACCATACAATCCCAACATTTTACGACCTTGAGAAAGAATCCTTTTGAAAACATTGTGGGAAAAGGAGAAAATGCTGGTAACCAGCATTTTCTCCTTTTCCCACAATGTTTTCTACTCTGTCAGAATCAACTTCCAAAATTTCAGAATTATTTATCATTCTGCAAATGCTGTAGAACTGGACAAGTCAATGCTTATTTTCTGCTTTTTCTCCTTTTTCACCCAATACTTTCTACTTTTTCAACAAAAAGTTTTATCACATGACTTGCCTAAGTCTTCTGCAGAGGCTTTCAATTTAAGGAAGTTTAAAATGTATCGTATGATAAACACTTAACAAGAGACAAAACTATGGACTTTTTCTAAATCAAAAGCATTTGCAGATATCAGCTGAAATATTGGTTAAAATGATGAGAGTTACAATATGTATCACTTTGTGCATAGAAAACATTGTGGGTAAAGGAGTAAGTGTTGGTTACATTCACTTTTTCCTTTTGATTAGATTTCTTAAAATCCTTCATATCAAGGAGTTAACTCTTTACCACACAATCCCGACTTTTAACGACCCTGAGAAAGAAGCTTTCTGAAAACATTGTAGGAAAAGGAGAAAATGCTGGTAACCAGCATTTTCTCCTTTTCCCACAATGTTTTCTACCCTTCCCTAAACAAATTTCAATTATTTTGCCACATTTATTTTGTCATCTGCAAATGCTTTCAATTTGGACAAGTCTACTATTTTGTTGTTTGGTAAAGAGTTAAACATGATAATTATGGTTTGTTAAAGCGTAAGGTGTGTTTGTATATCCTGTAGAAACTTACCACAATGTCATGTCCCATTGTGAACTCAGTTTCTCAGGGTTTCAAGTACTTTTGAAAACCCTTTGAATAGTGTGAATCATGAAAAACAACGGAAGTGTTGAAGTTGCTGATCACGAGAAAGCCTTTACAGAAAATAAGCCTATTTCTTCAACAAGTTACGCTCAGAATATCTGTTGGAAATGTCGGTATGTTAACCAATGAACATTAATATGCAGTATTGAGATAATGCTCTGATTAAATTGCAAATGAATGCACTTATGGTTTTATATCCTGATGATTTGAGAGCCATGGAAAGCATTGTGCGAAATAAAGCATTTATTTGTAGCAAGCATTTCCTTCATTTCTAAAGATTTAAGCTTCATCTCTAAAGAGTTTAAGGAAAAATGTTTTCTGTTTTGTTGAAAAACAATGTTTTCCTTTCATAGACACTATTTCCCATTGTGTATAAATTTGGTCCTAGTCTAGCCTTTATAATGAAGAGAAAGAGGAAGATAAGTAGTAAGACTATTAAAACAATGTGGAAGAAGAAGAAATTGCAAGTTAGAAGTAACACTCTTTTTTTCCCCAATGTTCTCTATTCAAGGGTATTTGCAACGCTTGTGATATGCATCAAATTTTAAATTTACAAATTTCAAATTTACTCAAAACAATTCCAATCTTTCATGATCCTTAGAAGGAGAGGTTTGAAAACATGGGAAAAGAAAAAAATGCTGGTAACCAGCATTTTCTCCTTTTCCCACAATGTTAACCGTTCTTCAAAATTCCGTCCCTTTAGCAAAGTTTGATTTTTTTTTTGTAAATGCTTTGAATTTGGACAAGTTTTAAATTCTGTTGTGTGGTCAATGATTATGGTTTAAACTTGATCAACTGCATTACATGTACATGTATATGTTGTAGTCCAGATTGGAATTTGGCCAGATTTGGAATCTGGCTAGACCAGATAGGAATTCTTCTCTGGCCTAGACCAGCACAAGCAAACTGCCAAGTGGACAGCTCTTTCTTAGCTCTAATTATGCCCCCCTTCAACGAAGTGGGGGTATATTGCTTTGCTAATGTCGGTCGGTAGGTCGGATGGTAGGTCGGTCGGTAGGTCGGTCGGTCGGTCGGTAGACCTTACCTTGTCCGGATGATAACTAGACACAGAATTGACCTAGGTTCGTCAAATTGGCACAGACATGCGTCTCGGAGTGTAGATGATCCCTATTGATTTTGAGGTCAATCGGTCAAAGGTCAAGGTCACAGTGACCGTCAACATGTTGATATATAGACCAAACCTTGTCCGGATGATAACTAGATACAGAATTGACCTAGGTTCGTCAAATATGGCACAGACATGCGTCTCGGAGTGTAGATGATCCCTATTGATTTTGAATCTGACTCAAATGAGGAAATTTGCATTTGATAGGGTAGAAAACATTGTGGGAAAAGGAGAAAATGCTGGTTACCAGCATTTTCTCCTTTTCCCACAATGTTTTCAAATGGCTTCTTTCTGAGGGTCGTTAAAAGTCGGGATTGTGTGGTAAAGAGTTAATGTATAGTTTGCATGTATTGCATGAAGGATGAACAGCATGGCTAGAAAATCAAGACAGAGTATTGTAGACATCATTATTTTCACCTACTTGCTAGACTCTTGATAAACCCTCAACTCTCTACCAAATTGTAAACTTTTAGATCTGTCCAAATTCAAAATTTTTGCAGACAACAATATATTGCTCAAATGATGGGATAAATTTGTCCTTTTTAAGGGTTGAAGGCATTGTGGGAAAAGGAGAAAATGCTAGTTACTAGCATTTTCTCCCTTTCCCATAATGTTTTCAAAAGCCTTCTTCCTCAGGGTTATTAAAACATGGGATTGTATGGTGATGGGTAAATGATGTAGACATGTCTTGACTTACATGCTAGGCTCCTAATACTAATTCTAAATTAACCCTTTACTAAACAAACATGTGTTTTAACGACCTTGAGGAAAAGGACCTTTAGAACATTGTGGGAAAAGAAGAAAATGCTGGTAACCAGCATTTTCTCCTTTTCCCACAATGTTTTCTACGCTATTAGAGAACATGATCTCATTTGTATCAAGTTTTAAATTGTTTTTGGCAAATTCACAGTCCAAAATTTGTTATTTGGAAAAGGGATAAGAGACAAAAATTAATGATAGTCTACAAAACTTTTTGTCCAATTATGTTAAATGGCTGTTCAAAATAATAAATTTCTCCTTTTGCCACAATGCCTTCAAAAAATGGTTTGAAGTAAACTGAAAATTGTTGTCAACAGGACTGGGGGTAATGTTGCATTTTCAAAAAAAAAATTAGGGGGAGGGGGGCGCGGAAGAAATGAATTGCACTTAACAGCAGATCTGTTAAAGATACATCCCTACAGCTAGAGAGAAAAAATGTTTTAGAACTTGAAAGTGTGTAGAATGACTCAGCTGTGTAAACATAGATAAATTACCAATCTGTATAATGTAAGGGATAGACAAATACTAGGGATTTGTCCTCATTTAAAACCTTAAACGACATCAGTGATTGCTTTGAAGGCCTCCAAAACATGAAATGCATTTTCTATCCATGATAATCTGCCATCTTGCAGCCATCAGTGGCAGCGTTTGGTGTGAAGATACAAGAATGGTGATAGTGTCATAAGATAAGGATGAAATGGGTTAAAAACTGGCTGAAAACTGCCTGAGAACGAATACAGATGTATCTTTAATTGAGTTTCAGAAACAAAATTCCACTGGATGTTCTAGATAAAGACTACATGTATTTGTTTCTCAAAGCACTAGCACCTATTTTAAGCCTTTACCCAACAGTCTTTTGTTTGTAGAACCCTGAGGACTAAAAAAAGAATAAAAAAAAAAATTCTGAGAAAAAAGGAAAGATGCTGATAACCAGCATTTTCTTCTTTTTCCACAATGATTTGACCCCTACCTCAGACAAATTCCAGCATCTTAACCACATTTAATTAGTCATCTGCAGTTGCTTTTAATTGGACAAGTCTGAAATTATGTTCTCAGGTAAGGAATCAAGGTACAGCAATTTTAAATCTTTTAACACAGTATGACACTGGAAGAAGGAGACGAAGAACAGAAAAGGTCTCCACTCCGGCCTCTAGTACAAACCAATGGTGAGCCCATACAGACTTGTAACCGAGCCAGACCAATGATACATCCCTGTGTGGACCCCCCAGTCTGTGAGGACTGTCAAAAACAAGAGTTATCATTCTTTGACCCAGGATGTCCAGGATGTGGGGAAATTTTAACCAGTTCGAATACAAAGATTGGTGAAATTTTTGCCATACTAAGACAGTGGACCCCACAAACACAACAAAACTTGGATCTCTTAATAAATGAAGTAAGATTTTTTTTTCTTCAACTGTAAACTCTGCAGATAAATTTACTGTGGGTAGAAAAGACCTAGAAAAAAAAAATTCTTTTGAAAGAAAAAAAACTAAACCCTTTCTGGAAGTAAAAATAGCCCATCAGAATTGAAAGTTTTATGGTATCTTGAGCAGAATACTGTAAAAGTGGAAATCTTCCCGATTCTCACTTATTGATTAAAATTGTGATATCCTCCAGCGTTCATTGAAGCTACATTGAAGTATATTTTACCGAGACACCAGATCATGTGGGAGTGATTGACTGGGACCTTGTAGACATCAATGAGTGCCTTTTTTCATCAAAGTCGACCAGAATACCAGTCTAGCGGTAGTTGATACTACCAATTAATATATGTTTCATCAAAGTAAAAATAAAGATTTTTTAAATTAAATAATAAGTTAGTTTTACAGTACAACTACTTTATTCTCTGAGAAAAGTTGTTGTGAAAATCAAAACATGCGTAGGCTCAGTATTTGGTAATTCATGAAATTTTAAACCAGCAGTAATAATTATCCACTTATACAATATCTCACTGTTGGTTGGGAACAGAGGATCAAACCCAAGTTGTATGTTCCTTCATGCAGTATGGTCTTTATTATTAATGTCCGCAAAAGCTTGTAACCTTATTGTTTGTGGCGCTGTCAAAGTGAGGAGAACATTGAAACACTAGAAGGAGTATGTTAACTCTTTTCAGTTTCAACCTTTTTTGATGGCTCACAATATAATCCAACTAAACTCAGAAAAATCTCAATAGACGATTTGCCAATTACATTTGATATAAGCGATATTTTCTTGTTATCGTAAGCGGCGCACCGGAAGTACCGGACAAACAAAGCACTATTTCATAGACAAATGCTGTATTTCCCGTTCGCAAATCCTTTAAATTTGGCAAAATTCACAACGGGAAAAAATGACATGGCATGAAATCAAGAGGAACTTGATTCTATCACAATTAAAATGTATTTTATGATATTGCTTTTGTAACAAAAAAATCATGGACAGACAAAATACGCATTTGATGAGATCTTATTCAAATATAGCTGATTCAGTAGAGAATAAACTTACCCTCTATAACCTGTGTAAAATTCAAAATCCCATCCACAAATGATCAACATACGGGTAAATTAATATAAAACAAAAGATAAGAAGAGTCAGTTTAATGTGACATGCGTGAGTTAATCTGTACCAAGCAAGCACAGTACATGTACATTACAACTCTAGAAATTCTAAAGATCTCCCACTCTGTAGTGCCATACCAAGATCAAAGGAACACTGAGTCAACCCTTGACCCATAAGAAAAATATTTTCCAGCACTCAAAATGAGGGTTGAATTTATATTTTGTGAAGGAGGGATGGAAGGTGTGAAATTTGATCTGAAGCCACGTTTCTTAAGGTCATTATCTATTACAGTTATTCTTCTGTAGGAACATGGCTGAAAGTGCAACAAAGACGGTTTGATAATAGTACTGTAATTTCAGTAAATGGACTGTCCCTGCCTTTTTGAAGACACTGGACAGCTTCTTAACCTTTTACCAAACAATTTCAACATTTATTATACCCCGCAAAACGAATGTTTTCGGGGGTATACTGGAATCAGCCTGTCTCTCGGTGTGTCCGTCCGTGTGTCCGTCTGTGTACAAAATACTAGTAATTTTGTGTCGCAAACTCCTCCTACAGTTTTCCTTCATTTGTATTGAAACTTTGCACATATATTGATCATATATTGAAGGTTTGCAAGATGCAATTTTCAAGTGTCAACTCCTCCTGGTTGAGGAATTATCTCCCCTTGAACTTGACACTTTTTAGCTCCACTGGCCGAAGGCCAGCGAGCTATTGTCATGGCGTTGTGTCCGTCGTCCGTCCGTCCGTCCGTCCGTCCGTTCATTCGTCCGTGTGTGCGTCCGTAAACTTTTTCTTTAAAAAACTTCTCCTCAGAAACTATTGACTGGATTTTTACCAAATTTCACAGGAATGTTCCTTTGGTGGTCCTCTTTCAAATTCCTTCAAATAATTGTGTTCCATGAAGAATTCTGGTTGCCATGGCAACCAAAGTAAAAAACCTTTAAAAATCTTCTCCTCCCAAACCGCTATTTGGATAGCATTATTATTTTGCAGGAATGTTCCTTAGATACAGGTTTACAGAATTCCTTAAAAAAAAAAAGATCTGTCAAAAAACATGGCTTTTATGGGAGACTCATTTTCCTTTTATGGTATAAAGTAAAATCTTTGAAAAATTTCTTCTCTAAAACTATTCATTGGATTTCATTGTTGTTTTGCAGGTAAGTTCCTATGGTGGTTGTCTACCAAATTGTTTCTTCAGTGAGCTAAAATGCAGGATTGAATGATAATTGTTAAAAACTTCCTTTTGCCATTATAGAAATATCAGGCCTGTGGAGCGATACAGGCGCTCAAGCGCCTCTAGTTTCTGTCAAACCGCTGGCGGGGGTATTAAGTCACATTCAGTGACAGCTCTAGTTTATTTTGTCGTCTGCAAATGCTTTTGATTTGGGCAAGTTTAAAATTTTGTCGTTTGGTAAAGAGCTAATGAAGATTCAGTGTTGTAAAAAAATATGAGAAAAAAGGAGGGAAAGAAATAAAAAATAGTTGAAGTGCAATAGATTTTTTCCCCTATTTTGTGTCTGGTTGATCAAGTAATGTTTGTCGAACCCTGTAGCTAAGCTTGTAACGTACAGAGCTCAAAACTCAGGGATCGCTGGTTTGATTTATTTAAACTACTAAAGTAAGATTTTGTTTAGAAATAGACAGATAGTTCATCACTAAATACTGGAACGCCGTACAGTGTGAATTTATTGCGAAAATCCTAACCTTAAAAAAAAAATTTAAAATCCTTATAATTGCATTTTTTGACATGCTCCTGTTTGAACTACATGTGTACCTTATCAGATGACTATCGTACCAACAAAGTTCAGTTTAAATTTCAAACCTTCCATTCCTTCTTGAAAACATGTAGTTTCAGCTTCATTTTCAGTAGGGAAGTACGTGCTATAATTGTTTTCATTGAAAGGCCGGTAAAGGGTTAGCTGGAAGTTCCTTTCATCTCGGTATTTCACCATCAAAGTGGGTGATCTTGAAGAAGTGATGTACTTCTTAGGCACAGAGAATGTTTTTTTTGATTTCTTCATCAGGGATTTGTTTTTCAAGTTATTAATGTAGTCTGCATACAAAAGGTTCTATCAAAACGCCCGACAGGAGACAGCACTTATGATACCACTTTTTTCTCTGTAGGCTACCGAAAGATTGATAAAACGACTGTTCTTTTTGTGCTTGTGTCTTCGAAAATGATAATTGATAGAACTATGACTCTTTAAGTATTCGGGTATATTCAAGATTGGATTAGCTTGTCCGGTGGAGAGTATCCGCAAGGGAAATAACTCTTGGTGATGTGTCGGTATTGGTAATTGGCAAATGGTCTATTTCATAGGCTTGAGTCAACAAGTGGACTGTTTAGATCCAAGATCAGACTACTTGTTCTGTGCAGTCTGATCTTGATCTCTGCAGTCTGCAAAAAACCTTTTTTAGCTGAGGGTGTTGAAAGGGTTAAAAAAAAAAACGCTATGTATTGAAAGTTCAGTATTTTTTCTTGAATAATTGTGAAGCATTTAAAGAACCCAACAAATTGCTGTTTTCAGTATCTGAATTTATTGGCATGCTTTACAAAAATATCTGAAAATTAGATATTACAAGACATAAAGTAAGAAAAGAAGAAATATAGAGTATAAGGTTGAGATTCCCCCTTTGTTGGAATTTACTGAGTAAAGGGTGGAAGAGAAATCACCTAAAGCCAAAACAGGAAAATTGGTAGGGTCCATGTTATCTTGTTTTACAGTTTCTTCTATGTAAGGGCCATCAGGCAATAGTTTCATTTTCTGCAATGGTAATATATACCTATTTGGCAGTAAGTAATACTTCAGATCTGTGGATGTGTGGTTTTTATTCATAAATACTTTTTGTATGTGGGTATTATAGCACTTGTTTATGTATCATGCAGTTAAAAACATTATTTTATTCAGATTTTGAAGCGAGGAGCACATATCAATGACAGAGACGGCCTTACAGATATGACTTTATTACATTATGCAAGCAAGTCTGGTGCAGCTGGAATTGGTGACCCAGACTTGGCTGCTGAAGTGGTTAGTATGCTTCTTGCCCAAGGGGCAGACCCTAACATTCGATGTCGATGGACTAACATGACAGCTCTTCATTATGCAGCGTATTTTGATGTTGTTCCAGTCATAAAGATTCTGCTTAAAGCAACAAAAGCCTTAGGTAAGTTTTATGAAGGTATTTGTATAAAAGATACAGTTTTGGTCTGTCTTCAAAGTATGAAATCACTACTTTGATGTGAAAATATCTGAAACTTTTCTGCCTGACCTGCAAAGAGAAAATCTTGATTATCTCATTTTGGAAATTGGTAAACAGCAAATTACTTCACTTCTGCTGTTCTTCATGCACATGCAGTGGTCTGTCTTAACCCTTTGCCACATGACTGAACTTAAGATTCAACCAAATTGGAAGCATTTGCTGATGACTTGATAAAAATAGCTCATATATGATCTATGTCTTTGATAGAGAAGAGAACATAGTAGGAAAAGGAGAAAATGCTGGTTAACAGCATTTTCTCCTTTTCCTACAATGTTTTCAAAAGCCTTCTTCTTTAGGGTCGTTAAAACTCGGGATTGTGTGGTAAAGGGTTAAGCTTTTACCATACAATCCAGACTTTTAATGGCCATGAGGAAGAAGGCTTTTGAACGCATTTTGGGAAAAAGAGAAAATGCTGGTAACCAGCATTGTTTCCTTTTCACATAATGCTTTCTAGTCTGTGAATAACAAATTTTATGTTTTGAGTTGCATTTCATGTTTTATCTGCAAATCCTTTCATTTTGGACAAATCTAAAATTTTGTCATTTAGTAAAGAAATAAAACAATTTCCATATGAAAAAGTAATTTATTACTTTCAAGTTCTTCTAATGGCAGATAGAACTTGCAAGAAAAAAAAAAAAAATGAAATTAACTTTGGCATAAATCAGTACTTAAAGTTTTCTATATAATTTTCAGATATAGACAGCCGTTGTTCAGAGTTTGACAATGGAACAGCATTACATATGGCGTCCTCCAATCTTGCCTATGAAGCTGTAAAAGTGTTATTACAGAATGGAGCTAACTCCAAAGTCAAAGATGACATGGACAGAACACCAATTGGTGGGTTTTATATTGTTGTTTTCGACCTGATTAACTCTTTAACAAACAACAAAATTTTAGACTTGTCCAATTCTAAAGCATCTGCAGCCAGCTTGATAAATGTGGCTAAAAATTGTGGAGATTGTCTGTAAAATGGGTAGAAAACATTTTGGAAAAAGAGAAAATGCTGGTTGCCAGCATGCTGGTTGCCAGCATGCTGGTTGCCAGCATTTTCTCATTTTCTCACAATGTTTTCATAAGGCTTCCCCCTCCAGGGTCATTAAAATTCACGATTATGTGGTAAGAGGTAAACAGAATTAACTCTTTGCCAAACAATCCCAAGTTTAAACGACCCTGAGAAAAATGCCTTTTGAAAACATAATAGGAAAAGGAGAAACTGCTGGTAACTAGCATTTTTCTCCTTTTCCCACTATGTTGTCTACTACATCAAAGACAAATTCCATCATTTGAGCCACATTTCATTTATCGTCAGCAGTTGCTTTTAATTTAGACAAGCCTACAATTTTGTTGTCTGTTAAGGTGTTAAGACTAATAGAATTAACTATTTACTAGATGACAAAATTTTAAACCTGTCAATATTGATAGCACATGAAAATATTGAACTAGATTGAGTTTAGATCATAAGATTTTGTCTGAGAAAGGATACAAAACACTTGAATTTAAAGTGATTGATGAAAAAGACTCAAAATCATGTGTACACATGTATTTTCTTCTGTATTGCAGATTGCATTCCAGATCCAAGTAATTTAGATTCCGACCCTGACATGCCAAAAACTGTGATAAAACTGAAGAAGACATTGACTGAGGCAGCCAGTCAAGGCACCAAACAGCCGCCTCCAAACTATGACCTTGTACAGAGCAAGGTCACACTTCAAGCCCTGGGTATAAATTTGGGTGAGAAAGTCATGGTTGGGGGAGTAAAAGTATGTGTTTTTGCTTGCATTTATCCTCTTCTTTTAGTACACATTTTAGATAAAGTACTCCCGATTCGGGGTCTAGCTCCGATGTTATTTTTGTGATTGTTTCTCCGCTAGACTCCCGCAGCAGCCTTCTTTAAAAGTATCTGGAATGAATACGATTTTACCGGCATCTTTTCAAACGGCTCTGTGCGACAAAATTTCCAATGACAGCTAATAAAATGGGCATGGATTGTTAGATAAATGATTAATCTTTACAAAAAAACTGATGTTACTTAATATCTAAATCTTACCTTCGTGCAAATCTGTACTTTTCAACGTAAATAACCGTTGACCTACTTCACCAGAAATCAAAACATGGTGATATCATCAATGTGCATGTCTCGGCAGAAATCGCAGTATCTCTGACACGCTACAGGACGGTTCATTTGGGAATTCCATTGTTGACAAAGGCACCTTATATGAAAATGGTTGTTAGGGTTAGAGAACCAGACTGTACAAAATTCAAATTCAGTTGAGTGCGCATGTCTGTTTAACGGAAGTCGCCATGTAAGTTGTTTACAAATTTCACTGGATTTATTTATGTTGGGAAAAAAGGTAAATTTCCATTGATTTTATTGGTATTTTGCAGCACAGCTTGTGTGATAATAAAGATTAATCATTTATCTAACAAGCCATGCCCATTTTATTAGCTGTCATTGGAAATTTTGTCGCATAGAGCCGTTTGAAAAGATGCTGGTAAAATCGTATTCATTCCAGATACTTTTAAAGAAGGCTGCTGCGGGAGTCTAGCGGAGAAACAATCACAAAAATAACATCGGAGCTAGACCCCGAATCGGGAGTATAGATAAAGTACTAGTTCGAAACTTAAAATCAGACGGAAGGCTTTGCTTGACAGCATTTTAGAAGAAGAATCAAGACTTTTTGAATCTTCAGCACTTGTAAATGAGCCATGCAATATGAAGAGTGGCTTTAGTGCATCTGCATAAAGTATAAACTGAAACCTTTTGCTATTGGTCAATTTCTGCATATCAAAGGACCAGTCTACCCCATGATTCAGTCAAATTTTAGACAAAATAGAATTTATGGATCCATAGTGATGCCTTGCTTGGTATAATGCATCAGAGATGCACTAAACTCGTTTTTCACAGAGCATGACTCAAATGAATTTTAGCGTACATATTTAATTCATTACCTACTTATAGAAATTTTCAGAATGTGTAGAATATGGATGGATAATCTATGATCATTAGGAATTTAGACTCAATACATATGCATGTGTCAAAAAATGTTGCAAAAGGAAAACAGTAAAACACAGTTTTTCAAAAATGGTCTGTGCAAGGTGCAAAAATTTGTTTACAGAAGGCATTACATGAAATGTTTTCACCCTTCTACCTATCCGAAGTTTTTGTGACCTTCAATACAGAAGGCTTTAAAGTTTTGAAAACACTGTGGGAAAAGAAGAAAATGCTGGTCAAGCCTTGATTTGATTACTCACTAGGTTTCGAATTACAGGAACATGTACATCTAGCAATAGAGAAAGAGGATATAAAGTGAAGAGCTTGTTTCACAATCATCAATGGGATACATATAAGTTATACTCTTTAGCACATAACAGAATTTTAGAATTTTTCAAATATAGAGCAGAGGAAGACAACAAAATTGAATATGGCTCAAATGATGTAATTTGTTTGTGAAACTGGTTGCCAGCAACTGCCCCTTTTCCCACAATGTTTTGAAAAGCTGTCTGCCTTAGAGTCATTAAAACTCTTGATTGCTAAGTTAAGGGCTAAACTTAATGTATGCATATTTGTTAAAAAGTGATTATAACTTAACAGTGTGTTTTTTTTTTTTAAGATGGGAACATTGCGATACTGTGGACCAACTGAGTTTGCCAGTGGTTTATGGGCGGGTATAGAACTAGACGACGAAGCTGGTAAAAATGATGGAAGTATTGGAGGGATTTCGTACTTTAATTGTCCGCCAAAGAAAGGTATTCTTAATACTAGGAATTCTTGTCCTTTGACTCCTTATGTGACTATGAAATCTCAGGCTTGTGCAGACTAGGACGAAGAGTAGAAAACATTGTGAGTAAAGGAGAAAAAATTAGTTACTAGCGTTTTCTTCTCTTTTTTTTTTTGACTATTTCTTCAAAAGCCTGCTTCCTAGTAGGATTCTTTGGTGATAGAGTAAAAACATTACTGAACAAATATTATTACTTTTTTGCACCTGTAGTTGACAGTATTAGATGTCAAATGAGAGGGAAAAGGAGCAACTCTCATTTTTCCACAGTATTTTCACTTGTATTGATGTATTAGATGTAAATGCTGCGTAAAACTATATCTTGACAATTTTTTATTTATTTCTTTGAAAAAAGTCTTATTTTGACAGTTTGTTTCATAAGAAAAAGTTGTTAGGGTGTGACTGTTTACTCTTACGTTAGGGGAAAAAAGACACAAAAATACCAGTTTATGTATTTGCTATCACCAGGATTTGAAGCTGCGGCCTTCAAATTTATAGTCTAACAACTCTACTGCACAACCTATTTTATTCCATGTTACCACTTACCAAACAACAAGATTCAAGACTTAATCATTATTCAAAGCAGCTGCAGACAACAATGATGAGAATTGTGTTTTAAAGGGTAGAAAACACTGTGGGAGAAGGGGAAAATGCTGGTTACCTACATCTCATTTTTCCACAATGTTTTCAAAAGGTCTCTCCCTTAGGATCATTTAAACCTTGGATTTTTAGATAAAGGGTTTAGCAATTACTCTTACCCTGTGACAAATGGGATAAGAAAAAAAAAGTACATTCCTTGTTCTTTTTATTTGTTTCTATGTCTATGTCTTTAGGTTTAAAGCCATCCTTACAGGGTAATTGATATTGTCATTTGAATGTTTTTAAATTTGTGGCAAGTAACAACCAGATAAGAAGGTTTATTAAATTAATTTTAACTTTGACACTTTTCTCTTTTATGTCTTACACAAAACAAACTGACATTTTAAAAAACAAAGACTGGATGAATTCTGTGCCATTTTTGTATAGTTTTTGCTACACATATTCATCACAGGTATATTTGCCCCTGTCAGTAAATTATCAAAGCCAGGAAGTGTTCCAAAACCTGCTCAAACTCCAACAAAACCTCAGCTTGTCAATCAAGGAAGCGTAGATATCTCGCATGTGACGCCAAAAGTAGATACAGGTAATTTTCTCATTATCTAGTAATTTGCTGTTAGTATATTGAAACTAATGGTTGTACAACTAGTAACTATAAATCATTCATGTGGAAGATGCAAGTTTTGGGAAGTCTGCTTTAACCCTTTGCAAAACGATTGCATGCCTTAATGACTCTGAGGAAAGTGTCTTTTGAAAACACTGTTGGGACAGGGGAAGATGCTAGTAACCAGCATTTTGTTCTTTTACCTTAATTTTTCCTACCCTTATAAAGACTTGTCCCATTGTTCAAGCCATATTTTATTTGTCATAGTAGGTTACACTGATTTTGTCATTCCTTACAAATTAGGGACTGATGAATTTTGTCACCTTGAACTGAGACATTGTTGTGCATGTTTAATTTCAACATGTCATTTCTATCGGAGCATCAGGTGGTAGAAATCTAAGATTTCTAATAAGATATACATGTAATTATTCAAGAGATATAGTGAACTCTTTACTACATGACGAATTCGTTGACAAGTACAAATTGAAAACAATTTGCAAACAACAAAATATATGTAACTCAGAAAGTCGAATTTGTTTTTGTAAGGATAAAAAACATTGGAAAAAGTATAAAATGTTGGTTTTTGCTATTTTTCACCAATTGTTTTCAAAATTCTTCAGGGTTGTTAGAACCCGAAGATTGTGTGGTGAAGGGTTAAAAGCTTTAAAAGCCCATGAATACTTTGGGAAATCTTTTGCACACACAGAGATGACAGTTACCCTAGAGCACTTTTTTTAGTTTTTACACCATAATGTCTTTTACTTTTTCTGCAAACTCTTTGTAAAGTTTTTTTTCCATGCCCAGCCATTTATGTTTAATTGTACAGGATAGTGCATGCTAAAGATTTTACATTTCTTTTTGATATGATTTTTTTAATCCTTTTTGGTTAGAACAGGGTTGCATCTAGAATGCGAGATTGCCGAAATCTGGCTTGAAAATCTAAAATCTCACAAAAATGAAATTTGTTTGCGCACCAAATCCTGCACTTAAACAAAATAGCCTGCAAAAATTGCATGATCATGTCCAGCATAATGCGAGGGGGGGGGGGGAAACAACCTTGGGGGGAATAAAATGAAACAAAATTTGCATGGGTCACTGCAATTTAATCATTTGAAAGTCTTAAATTCTAGAATGTTGGTTTATTTTGATCACATCAATAGACACTTGTCATGTGTTTTATGCAGACAAAATAGCCTCACTGAAAGGCTCACGCTGTCGAGGTAATTTAGGAAAATTGTCTCCAAAAATGAGGCACTGGTAAATCTTACAGGTGACAAGGGATGTCTTAAGGCTACAATACTACTGAAAGATCATAACTCTGACATACACAGTGAGTATCAAGTATGAAGGACCACATGTCATCGGTTATCACAATTTATCTAGCTGGCATGTGTTTAATGAAAAAGATAATAATAATGTTAATCCACTTATCTAGTGTAAAATGACAGGTTTTGAAATGACCTGCTATCCTTATTACCATATCATGTGGAAATACTTACAAAAAAAAATTAATTGACATGGACAAAAGATTGCTGCAAAAAACGCAAAAACCCATGACACAACAAAATGTCAATCGGGCATTGTCTGATCAGAGACACTACAGACTGTCTTTTCAGCATTGATAGTGAATTTAAGCAGTAAATTTAAATAAATATCTTATGAAACAATAGGTAGAAGCTATAATCTCTGTCTGATATTGAGGTAAAAACTTTGGTGAATTTATGAGATGAAAATATTGAACAAATTAGGATAGGGTAGGAGGGGGGGGGTTAAGTTTTCTTGTCTTACAGGGATAGCACTGTAACAAGTGTTAAAGAAGAAGGTAAAGGACATTCGTACAAAGGAAGATGACTAGAATCAAAGGACCCTTTACTGGATGTGATCTTTATTATTTTCCCAAAGACAAAAACAAATAATACATTAACTTCTTACCATAGAATGGGAACTGCCATGAAATTTATCTCTCTTCCCCCCCCCCCCCCCCCTTTGTTTTGTTTTGTTTTTTACACTTAAGGGGGGGGGGGGGAAATGTGCCACCCCCCCTTTTTGAAGGTATGGGGGACAGACCCCCTTTTTGAAAATTTCTAGGTGCAACCCTGTTAGGATATTTGATTAATTGATTGCATGCCATTCCATGATCTTTAACTAAGACGAATATAGCATGAAGGAATTTTGGTGAAATAATAGATACACTACAAGCAAGATTTGAAGTCCATAATGCATATCAGTTATGTCTTGGAAAGTATTTTCAGTATAAAATGAAAATATTCCAAGTGACAGAATATTCATAGACTTAAAAAATTTATGACAAGAAAGAGTCATATAGATATATTCAATTATCCTTCTAAAGAGATCAGTAACTAGAATTGCTATGGTAAGTTTGAAGAAATCTATGTTTTGCCTGCATTTCTTGCACTATCATGCCCTTTTTTTTCCAACTTAAATTTCTTATTGAAAAAGCAATATAAGCCAGGCATTGGCACCTGCATGAGGGGCTCTTTTTTAATCCTAGGACCTCTCCTATCATTTGGGCCACATTTAATTTGTTGTTTATAACACTTTCAATATAGACAAGGAAGAATTTTGTCTCATGGTAAAGAGTTAAGTAATTATCATATGGCATAGTGGCTTAATATGTTAGCCTTTTACAAAGCAATCCCATATTTTAATGTCTCAGAGGAAGAAGGCTTTTGAAAACATTTTGGGAACAGAAGAAATGGCGTAACTAGAATTTTATCCCTTTCCCACAACGTTTTCTACCCACTGAAAGATGAAATTTTTCAGTCAAGCCACATATGATTTAGTGGGTGTAGGCCCCAATAAGACAAAAGCCCTATGGACAATAGCGCCTTAGGACTAAAGCCCCTTAGGACAATTGTCTCATGGGATGAAAGCCCCATATTAATTAATAAAGTAATCGATTTTAAGCAATTGCTTCATATCCTCAAATTTGCAAACAAAATTTGGTTATAGTGATCATGTTTTAAACACAGAGAAACTATTGTGGTGTATGAGCTGATATATAATTTCTGATTACTAGCATTTCCCCTTTCCCCTCAATATTTTCTACCCAGTAAGACACAAATATCAGTATTTGAGCTACATTTGTTGTCTGCAAATGGTTTGAATTAAAGAGCTATGGTTGTAGCATTTCTTTGGTATCATTGGTGGTGTTTGAGATACAGCCTTTCTATACATGGCATGAATATATCAGATTGAAAGCTACAGGTGTCTTATTGTTAGCGAAACAGTTTTCATCCACATTTTTTTCTAAAGTAGACCTCGTTATTGTCTGAACTTTCATGCACAGGTTGATAGTTACTGTATGTTGAAATGTTCTAGGAGATTTTTCATTTGTTGGTAATGTATTGTAGAAATCATGTCATACAGTGACAACTCTTCTAACTTTTTACAAGTAGAACTGCTACTATAAACCTAGTAGGATACAGTTTTTAGCTCACCTGAGCACGAAGTGCTCAAGGTGAGCTTTTGTGATCGTGCTTTGTCCGTCGTGCGATGTGCGTCGTAAACTTTTACCTTGTGTACGCTCTACAGGCCACATTTTCAGTCTGATACTCATGAAACTTGGTCAGAATGTTTGTCTTGATGATATCTCGGACGAGTTCGAAAATGGGTCATGTCGGGTCAAAAACTAGGTCACTAGGTCAAATCTTAGAAAAACCTTATGTACGCTCTAGAGGCCACATTTTCAGTCCCATAGTCATGAAACTTGGTCAGAATGTTTGTCTTGATGATTTCTCGGATGAGTTCAAAAATGGGTCATGTTGGGTCAAAAACTAGGTCACTAGGTCAAATCTTTGAAAAACCTTGTGTACGCTCCAGATGCTACATTTTCAGTCCAAAACTCTTGAAAGTTGGTCAGAACGTTTGTCTTGATAATATCTCGGACGAGTTCGAAAATGGGTGATGTGGGGTCAAAAACTAGGTCACTAGGTCAAATCTTAGAAAAACCTTACGTATGCTCTAGAGGCCACATGTTCAGTCCAAAACTCTTGAAACTTAGACTGTTTGTCTTGATGACATTGCAGACGAGTTCGAAAATGGGTCATGTCCGGTCAAAAACTAGGTCACTAGGTCAAGTCTTTACAAAACCTTGTGTACGCTCTAGAGGCCACATTTTCAGTCCAAAACTCTTGAGAGTTGGTCAGAATGTTTGTCTTGATGACATCATGGACGAGTTCCAAAATGGGTCATATCAGGTCAAAAACTAGGTCACTAGGTCAAATCTTAGAAAAACCTTGTGTATGCTTTAGAGGTTACATTTTCAGTCCACAACTCTTGAAAGTTGGTCAGAATGTTTGTCTTGATATCTACAATGGGAAAATGGGCTATGTTTGGCTAAAAAGTAGGTCACTGAGAGAAATTCTAGAAAAAGCTTGTGTACAAGCTAGAGGCCAAATTTTCAGTCCAATAATTATGAAAGCTTGATAGAATGTTTCTCATATCTCGAAAGAGATTAAAAATGGGTCATGTTTGGTCAAAAGACTCAGGTGAGCGACTTCAGGGCCATCATGGCCCTCTTTTTTAATAATACTACTTCCATTGGTTACACTGTCAATTTGAGTCAACCCATTATCACACATTATCATGACATTGTGTGTGTGTTTTTTTTTCTTTGAAAAGTTTTGAAAACATTGTAGGAATTGGACTTGCAACAAGCAACCACTTCTTTCCATGTGATTTAAAAAAGCACATTGTAAGCTCCACTGGCCGAAGGCCAGCGGACTTATGTCATGGCCCGGTGTCTGTCGTGCATCCGTCTGTCCATCCGTCCGTCCGTGCGTTAACTTTTATTTCAAACATCTTCTTCTCTGAAACTACTCATCCAGTTTTGATGAAACTTCACAGAAATGATCCTGCCATGGTCCTCTTTAGAAGTTCTTGAAAGAATTTGATTCCTTCAAAAACTCTGGTTGCCATGGCAACAAAATTTAAAAATATTGGAAATCTTTGAAAATCCTCTTGTCTGAAACCATAAGGCCTAGGGCTACCAAATTTGGCATGTAGCTTTATCTAGTAGACCTCTATCAAGTTTCTTCAAATTATAGCCCTGGGGTCAAAATTGGCCCCGCCCCAGGGGTCACAAGTTTTACATGGGCTTGTATCGAGAAAACTTTAGAAGTCTCCCTGCACCTAGCCATAAGGCCTAGGGCTACCAAATTTTGCATGTGGCTTTATCTCGTGGGCCTCTACCAAGAGTGCCCAAATTATAGCCCTGGGGTCAAATTTGGCCCCTCTCCAGGGCTCACAAATTTTACATTGGCATATATGGTGAAAACTTTAGAAGTCTCCCTGCACCTAGCCATAAGGCCTAGGGCTACCAAATTTTGCATATGGCTTTATCTACTGGGCCCCTACAAAGAGTGCCCAAATTATAGCCCCAGGGTCAAATTTGACCCCGCCCCAGGGCTCACAAGTTTTACATGGGCTTATATAGAGAAAACTTTAGAAGTCTCCCTGCACCTAGCCATAAGGGTTAGGGCTACCAAATTTTGCATGTGGCTTTATCTTGTGGACCCCTACCAAGAGTGCCCAAATTATAGCCCTGGGGTCAAATTTGGCCCCTCCCCGGGGGTCACAAGTTTTAGGTTGGCATATATGGTGAAAACTTTAGAAATCTCCCTGTACTTAGTCATAAAGCGTAGGGTTACCAAATTTTGCATGTAGCTTATCTAGTGGGTCTTTACCAAGAGTGCCAAAGTTATAGCCCTAGGGTCGAATTTGATCCCACCCCAGGGGTCAGAAGTTTTACATGGACTTATATAGTGAAAACTTTAGAAATCTTCTTACTGACCATAAGATTTAGGGCTACCAATTTTAGTCCTGTTTCAGGGGTCTCATGTTCAAAACCAATTTGCCAAGTACTGTAAAGTTTGGCATGTAATGGTTTTACTTATTAGCCAATGGAGCGATACAGGGCCATCATGGCCCTCTTGTGTTTGTTTTCCTTATAATTTTCTTTTGTTTGCCACTTGGTTCAAATTTGTTCATGCCAAAATTTGACTTTGTAATAATGGGTAAAACTCCTCTTCTCTTAACAAAATTATTTTCTCTGGATATATTTTCATGTATGAAACCTGTCAGTAACATAGATTGTTGGATCTTTATTTCCTGAATATGTTTTATAGAAAGATACAGCCATTTAAGTAAACCCTGAGTAGAGAGATCTAAAGTTACTGACTATTAACCATTCCGATTTACTTTTAGGTCTAAATTCTCACTATAGTACTAAGTAGAGCCTGGTAACTTCTGGTGTAAAATTTGATTAAAATCAGACCTCCATGGACTAAGATATCACAAAGGCAGGGATTCCCCTTACACTTTTCTCTTTGAATTCGGACCCCAAATTTTTACATGTACCTTAAAATGTAAATGGTTGCCTTGTTTTATTAACCCTTTACCACACAATGACGCCTTTTAACGCCCCTGAAGAAGAGGCCTTTTGGTAACCAGCATTTTCTCCTTTTCCCAGAAAGTTTTCTACCCTATCAAAGAAAATTTGCGTCATTTGAGCCACTATGAAATTGTCCTCTGCAAATGCTTTCAATTTGGATAGTCTTAAATTTTGCCGTGTGGTAAAGGGTTAATGTGCTGTCAAATGATCCCAATAAGTGAAGGTCTAGGGAACAGTCTCCGTTGTGGTCTTACTTGGAGGCTCTACTGACTTTCAGTAGAAAACAATAAACTTTGGAGTCCTATATACAAGCCCATCTGTCCTCATACTCCAGGAAACTTGTACCAACAGCACAGTGACCCTTTCAGCGCCATGTGCAAAAGCACTTTTGCAGATAGCATAGATCAAGGTCAGACTGCACAGAGCGTGTAGTTTGATCTTGTATCAATATCATTTGCATGTGTAGTCATGTTTTCAAAATAAATCTTTCTGAGTTTCAGTGGATTATATTTTCAGCCATAGAAGGAGGTCCAGTTTATTTGGTGCTGATACAGTTACTGTGCAGTAGATGGCTAAATGTTTGAAATATTTCTATGATTTATAAGACACACCAAGGAGCAAAATAGCACAAAAGTCTGGTGATTTCATTGATTTTCAGAAATTATGGGCTTGTACATAGAATCATATAGGTCCACTTATAGGTTTATTGTGCTGAATACCTTAGATGTAACAATCCTCATGGTTTCTTAAAGCTCTAGCAAACGATTCCGTCTCTTAACTGGCTGTAAAACTTTTGGAAACATTGTAGGAATAGGAAAAATACTGATAACTAGTATTTTCTCCTTTTCCCACAATGTTTTCTACGCTTTCATAGACAATTCCATCATTTGAGAAACGCTGAATTTCTTGAATTCAAATTCTGTCAATTTTGGCCTGTCTATTATTTTGTAGTTTTGTAAAGAGTACCAGGTATATGATAATAAAACATTAATGATTTTATGTATTTTATGTATACTTTTGTAATAGCTAGTGAATGGCTTGTTTTACCTATTACACAGGAAAATCGGACAAAGCAGCCTGCTCTAACTCTAG
Source organism: Hippopus hippopus (assembly GCA_946811185.2). Taxonomy (NCBI): domain Eukaryota; kingdom Metazoa; phylum Mollusca; class Bivalvia; order Cardiida; family Cardiidae; genus Hippopus; species Hippopus hippopus. Next base: position 36,764,377 of record OX328099.1, on the reverse strand, counting down.
CCCAAGATCCTCAGGTAGCAATGCATTGTATTGTATATTTATGCATGCCTTACAGTTAATGATATACTTGTATGATGGCAGTAGTATTTATTACCTAGTGTGCTTTAAACCTTAACAAAGAAAATTAATCTATTAGTCTTGTGGCAAAGGACCTGTGGAGTTTCCTTGGGCAAGACACTGCAGAGGGAAATAGAGACTTTAAGAAAAAAAGGGTTATAGTGACTCTGTTAAAAGTTTAAACCCTTGCCAAACAATTTCATGGTTTTACAACCCTGTGAAAGAAGGCTATTAACCCTTTACCAAACAATCCCTGGTTTTTACAACCCAGAGGAAGACGCCTTCTGAAAACATTGTGGGAAAAGGAGAAAATACTGGTTACCAACCAGCATTTTCTCCTTTTCCCACAATGTTTTCTACTCGTCTACAGTCAGGTTTCATTTTTTGAGTCACGTTTATTTTTTCATCTGCAAATGCTTTCAATTTGGACAAGTCTAAAATTTTGTCGTTTGGTAAAGAGTTAAAACACTGTTGGTAAAAGGAGAAAATGCTGGCAGCCACCCTATTCCTCCTTTCAAAGACTAGTACCATCATTTGAGATGTATTTGATATGTCACTTGCATTTTTTATCGATATGGATGAGTCAAAAATGAATTGAGAGTTTGAGAAACCAAGTACCAATTTCCTGCTGTGGTGGATTAAAGCTGTGATATTACGTAAAAGATTTTAACCTTTCACCACACAATCCTGAGTTTTACCGACCTTGTAGAAGAAGCCTTTTGAAAACAATGTGGGAAAAGGAGAAAATGCTGGTTACCAGCATTTTCTCCTTTTCCCACAATGTTTTCTACCCAATTAAAAACAAAATCCATGATTTGAACCACATTTTACTTGTTGTCTGCTGTTGCTTTGAATTTGGATGAGTCTAAAATTTTGTCGTTTGGGAAAGAGTTAACTCTTTTTCACATGAAAAAAAAAAAGATTTTATCCAAATCCAGAGCAGCCAACAAATTTAAATGTGGCTAAAATATGTGTAGTTGAATTGCATTTGAATAAGTAGATCACATTCATTTCAGGAAAGGAAGAAATGCTGGTCACATGTATTTTCTCTTTTTCTCACAATACCTTTAAAAGCCTTCTTCCTCAGGGTTGTTAATTCTTTGGATTGTATGGTACAGGGTTACATGGCTGTAAACTTTACTAAACATTCTTCCTGAATGATATACAATGATTTTTTCTTTTTGGTAAGCATGCAGGTGTGTTGCATGCATGTTCTAAGCATATAGTATGAATGACTAGTATTTTTAGCATGATGTTAAGTACCTGGTATACATTTTGTTAGTGATGTTCTTAACTCTGAATGCTCTATGCACAACTTCAGTCACTTGTTTGACAGTGCCAATTAAGATCGACTACAAAAAACATCCTGGGCTCATATTCACCATACATTCTGAAGAATGTTCTCAATCTTATTCTCTGAAATTTTTGAAATTTGAAAGCAACACAACTTCTGATTGGCTAAATCATTTGGTTTAACCAATCAGAGGTTGTGTTAGTTTCAAATTTGGGAAATCTTGGAGAATAGGACTAAGAATGTCCCTAAAAATGGTTGGAGAACACCAACCCTGATCTTTGATGTACACTGCCAGATACATTGTATTTTGTGAGACTTTCTGGCCTTTCTCTAACAATAGCTGCTACTTTTTTACATGTTGAAAATATTCATTTCATTCTTTCAGCGCTTGCTCTGTTATTTTGAGGTTTTTTTACCTTCAAATGGTGCTCCTTTATCACTTTTCTTTATCAGCAGCTTTTCTTATGATTGCATGAATGGAAATAAATTTGTGTGCCCTTTTTTTTATAAAGGTATTATAATGGAGATCTTTTAACACTGTACCAAACAGTTCCATGTTTTTTATGACCCTTAGGAAGAAAGCTTTTGAAATGTTTTTGGAAAAGGATAAAATGATGGTAATCAGCATTTTTGTCTTTTTGCACAATGTTTCATACTTTTTCACTGACAAATCCCTCAATCCTTAAATACTTGTTGTCAACAAATGCTTTCAATTTAACCAAGTCTAAAATTTTCTCATCTGGTAATTATTTAAGGTCTATTTGAAGAGCTTTTTTATTTTCCCAGCCAGATGGTCTAATCATTCTAAGGATAACATATAAAAAGTACTGTTTTCAACCTTTACAAAGACAAATCCCATTATTTGAGACACATTTGATTTCCAAATACTTTCAGAATGTATGAGTATAAAATTTTGTCATCTGGTAAAGAGTTAACCCTGTACAAAACGACAAAATTTTAGACTGGTCCAAATTCAAAGTATTTGTAGATGAAAATTTAAATGTGGTTGACATGATGAAATTTGTTTTTGATGGGGTAGAAAACATAATGGGAAAAGGAGAAAATGCTGGTTACCAGCATTTTCTCTTTTCCCCACTTTCTTTTCAAAAGCCTGCTTTAAGGTCGATAAAACCGGGGATTGTGTGGTAAAGAGTTAACTCTCTACCAAATGACAAAACTTAAAGACTGGTCCAAATTGAGAGCATTTGCAGACGACATATTAAATGTAGCTGAAATGATTCTAATTGTCAGTGAGAGTGTAGAAAACCTTGTGGGAAAAGGAGAAAATGCTGGTAAACAGCATTTTCTCCTTTTCCCACAAGGTTTTCAAAAGGCTCCTTCTTCAGGGTCGTTAAAATCAGAGATTGTTTGGTAAAGGATTAAAGCACTAAATTAATGAAAAGAAGATGGTCATAATAACTCTGTCCTTTGGAGGGATGTCAGTTGTGCATTTAAAGAAATGTTTTCAATAGTTTTGGGTGTTTACCCTTTACCATACAATCCTGATTTGTAACGGCTCTGTCAGACAAACCTTTTAAAAACATTGTAGGAAATGGAGAAAATGCTGGTAACCAGCATTTTATCCTTTTCCCACAATTTTTTCTAATATATCAGACTTAAAGCATCATTTGAGCTACATTTATAATATTGTCCTCTGCAAATTCTTTCAATTTGGAAGAGTGTAAAACTTTGTTGTTTGTAAAGAGTTAACTCTTTACCACACGACATCCTCTCTCACCGCTGACCATTGTTTCGACGATGGTTATGTGGGAAAGCAGCCAGTGGCTTGGAAAGAAAATTGTGTGGAGTACTGATAAAAGAGACTCCAGGAAAACATGGATAGGTGCACTGGCCGCCGCAATATAACTGAAATAATATTGAAAACGGCGTTAAACACCAAACAATCAATCAATCAATCAATTACCACACGACAAAAAAAAAATTGGACTGGTCTAAATTTAAAAGTATTTACAGATGACAATTTAAATGAAGTTCAAATGATGGAATTTGTCTTTGATAGAGTAGAAAACATTGTTGGAAAAGGAGAAAATGCTGGTCACCAGCATTTCCTCTTTTTCCAACAATGTTTTCAAAAGGCCTTTTCGTCAGGGTCGTTAAAACTTGTGATTGTGTGGTAAAAGGTTAAGCAGTGTAGAGCTTAAATGTTTCTTCACTTTCTCAGCAGTCTGATCTTGATGCCTGTTAGTTGCAAAAAAAAAACCTGACTTGTATTTGGCAGAGTAAGGATTAATATAATAGAATGCTGGAAATGAGAGAATTGAGAGAATAGGAAGCGGAAGTTTGCCTCAAGCCAAGATGTTGTATTGCCTTATATTTACTTTACCTTTGTTTACTAGAGCTTACATTTAGTGTCCTATTGTGTTTAACTCTTTTCCAAATGACAAAATTTAGACTGGTCCAAATTGAAAGCATTTGCAGATGACTTACTAAAGCTGGCTCAAATGCCGGAATTTGTCCTTCATAGAGTTGAAAACATTGTGGGACAATGGGACATTGCTGGTTACCAGCATTTCCTCCTTTTTCCACAATGTTTTCAAAAGGCTTCTTTCAAAGGGTCGTTAAAACTCGGGATTGTGTGGTAAAGGGTTAAATGAAACTTTGGAATGTGTGTTTGAAATCACTTATCTGATGATTTCTGAATTCACATTTTAATTTTTTACATGATATTCTTTTGCATTTGAAAGATTTACATGTATCTACATCTGTCAGCCTTTGATTTGCAAGCTTGCTTAAATGCCCTCTTACTTGAGGTTAAATTGTGCATCATGATATGTGGTTATGTCAATTTATCCAGAAATTTTCTTTTTATCAACTTGAAGCCATGTGCTTTCTACCCTTTATGGACAATATCACTAATTAGGCCACATTTGATTTGGTGTCTGCAACAGCTTTGAATTTGGACTGCTCAAATTTTATTTGTTTGGTAGTTCATGCTGAATTTTTAGCTCACCTGAGCACGAAGTGCTCATGGTGAGCTATTGTGATCGTGCTGTGTCCGTCGTCTGCCGTGCGTTGTCCGTCGTGCGTCGTCAACTTTTACCTTGTGTACACTCTAGAGACCACATTTTCAGTCCAATACTCATGAAACTTGGTCAAAATGTTTGTCTTGATGATATCTCGGACGAGTTTGAAAATGGGACATGTTGGGTCAAAAACTAGGTCACTAAGTCAAATCTTAGAAAAACCTTGTGTACGCTCTAGAGGCCATATTTTCAGTCTGATACTCCTGAAAGTTGGTCAGAATGTTTGTCTTGATGATATCTCGGACGAGTTTGAAAATGGATCATGTCGGGTCAAAAACTAGGTCACCAGGTCAAATCTTAGAAAAACCTTGTGTACGCTCTAGAGGCCACATTTTCTGTCCAAAACTCTTGAAAGTGGTTCAGAATGTTTGTCTTGATGATATCTCAAACGAGTTCGAAAATGGGCCATGTCGGGTCAAAAACTAGGTCACCAGGTCAAATCTTAGAAAAACCTTGTGTACGCTCTAGAGGCCACATTTTCAGTCCAAAACTCTTGAAAGTTGGTCAGAATGTTTGTCTTGATGATATCTCTTACAAATTTGAAAACAGGCCATGTTGAGTCAAAAACTAGGTCACTAGGTCAAATCTTAAAAAAACTTGTGTATCCTCCAGAAGGTACATTTTCTGTCCAATACTTTTGAAATTTGGTAAGAATGTTTGTCTTGATAATATCGCAGACGAGTTCGAAAGTGGGCAATTTCGGGTCAAAAACTAGGTCACTAGGTCAAATCTTTGAAAAACCTTGTGTATGCTCCAGAAGCCACATTTTCTGTCCAATGCTCTTTAAAGTTGGTCAGAATGTTTGTCATGATGATAGCTTGGATGAGTTTGAAAATGGGTCATGTCAGGTCAAAGACTAGGTCACCAGGTCAAATCTTAGAAAAACCTTATGTAAGCTCTAGAGTCCACATTTTCAGTCCAATAATCTTGAAATTCGGTCAGAATGTTTGTCTTGATAATTTCTTAGACTAGTATGAAAATGGGTCATGTTGGATAAAAAACTAGGTCACAAGGTCAAATCTCGGAAAGACCTTTTGTACTATAATTACAGTCCAATATTCTTTAAACTTTTGTTAGAATGTTTGTCTTGATGATATCTTGCATGAGTTTGAAAATGGGTCATGTGGAATAAAAACTAGGTCACCAAGTTTCATCCTTGAAAAACAGTGTCTACGCTCTAAAGGCCACATTTTCAGTCCAATAAGCTTGAAATTTGCTTTGAATGTTTGTCTTGATAATATCTTAGACTAGTATGAATATGGGTCATTTTGGATAAAAAACTTGGTCACTAGGTCATATCTCGGAAAAACCTTTTATACACCCTACAGGCCACATTTTCTCTCAAATACTCATGAAAGTTTGTCGGAATGTATGTCTGGATAATTTCTACATGTCAAGTAGGCCGCTGAGACAAATTCTAGAAAAAGCTTGTGTGCACTGTAGAGGCCATATTTGTAGGCCCAATACTAATGAGTGTTTGTCAGAGTGTTTGTCTTAATATCTCTGAAGAGATTTGAAATGGGTCATGTTTGATCAAAAGGCTCAGGTGAGCGACTTCAGGGCCATCATGGCCCTCTTGTTCCTATTTTGTAAGGATGTTTCAATTCTGCAGAAGGAAGTGTATTAAGCAAGCGTACCAATACTATGTTTCAGGTTTGAGTAAATCCAGGACTTCATCCATATCCTCCCTGGCTGAAATTGAAGTGGGAGACAGAGTGATTGTTGCGGGCCAGAGAAAAGGAACAGTGAAATTTGTGGGAGAGACCAAGTTTGCTCCAGGTAAGCAATATTTTTTGGAAATGTAATTATAGATTATAATAGATATTCTTGCTTTCAGCAACCATTATTTGAGAACCAACCACTGGTGAGAGAAAAATATATATCTAGCATTCTTAAGCTTTTTGTGGTTGAGAATTTCTGGACAAATCCTTAAGTAAGTCAATATGATACAATATTGATACATATAAATGAGAAAAATTTAATAAAAGCAGGATTTTCTGGTGGATATTGAAATTATTACCTTTACTGTATTATACTGCTTAAAGCAGCCTATTTACTTTTTTCATGCTGTATGTCAAATTTCTTTTAAAACACCGATAAATACCACAAAATTTTTTTTTTTCTGTTGTGTTTGTATAGGTTACATTCAGTATAAAGACGCAATTTCTGGCCTTTAACTCTGTACCACACAATCCCAAGTTTTAACGACCCTGAAGGAAGAAGGCTTTTGAAAACATTTTGAGAAAATAAGTAAATCCTGGTAACCAGCATTTTTTTCTTTTCCCAGAATGTTTTCTACCCTTTCAAAGACATATCTCCATTTGAGCCACACTTAAATTGTCATCTGCACATCTTTTCAATTTAGACAAGTCTAAATTTTTGTCGTTTGGTTAAGAGTTAAATAACAGGATGGTTGTTTTGCAGTTGGTTACTCCACCTTATTTGTTTCATCACATATGACATCATCAAACTGATTTGAATATGTATCTTTGTTATCAACACATGTTATTGATCATGTGACATTTCAACAAATTTTTTAACAAGTCTTGAAATTTTACCATCTAGTTAAAAGTTAATAATAATAGATATTATTTTAGGATTCTGTTACATTATAATGTTGGATAGAAGATACACACGCAAGAGTAGAAGACCCAAGCGGTGAATTGCTTTAACAAAATATTGTTCTGTCTTCTAATCCTTTTTTTTTAGTCTTTTTTCATAGGTTTTCTAGTTAAGTAGCATTTGTTTAACTCAATTGGACTACAGCATACTATTTGATAGATACTGAATGGAGATTCATAGGATAATTGTTTGTTGTGATCAAAATGAAATTTTACCATGTGAACGCTGAAATGGACATTTTCATGTATGGGGAACCAAAAAGTTAAAAATATTGAATTTCGGTGTACTATGACCATGGTGCCAACAACCACTACGTATGTTATCCATGGCAATGTATTGATTAAGTGGTTACCTCCCCTGTTGGGTAGATAATGATTGGCCTTTTATTATTCATTAACTTTTTACCAAACAGCAAAATTTAAGACTTGTCCAAATTGAAAGCATTTGCACATGACAAATTTAACATACCTCAAATGATGGAATTTGTCTTTGAAAGGATTAAAAAACATTTTGGGAAAAAGCTGGTTACTATTATTTTCTGCTTTCCCCAGAATGTTTTCTAAAGACTTTCGCCACAGGGTCAGTAAAACTCCGAATTATGTGGTAAAGGGTTAACACTTTACAAGAGGAAATAGGTTTTAGATTCCTCCATATTTGAAGCAATCTCGGATGACATATTCTTTATGGCTAAAATCACGGAAATACTTTCAAAGGAAAGAAGTTACCAACATTTCTCTTTTTCCCACTCTGTTTTCATATGCCTTCTTCCTTAGAATCGTGAAAACAAGGGTATTATTTGTTCACTCTTTACCAAACTACAAAATTTTACACTCATACAAATAAAAAGCTGTCTCAGACAATAAACTAAAGTGGCTCAACAGATGAAACTTGACTCTAATAAGGTAGAAAACATTGTGGAAAAAGGAGAAAATGCTGGTTACCAGCATTTTCTCCTTTTCCCACAATGTTTTCAAAAGGCTTCTTCACCAGAGTCGTTAAAACTGCATTGTGTGGTACAGAGTTAAAGGGTTATCCCTTATAAGAAAGATGACCCGTAGCATTTTATAATTCATCAAATTATTACCTCAACCGATTTGCAGCAGAGAACCATTGTAAAATCCATGTAAAATACATACCGGAAAGAATTAGGGTTTGATGAGAAAATTCTCCATTTGTCACAATATTTTCAAAATTACTTAGTCTAGTATTAAGAATATGTCAAACTGAATTTCCTCCTGCCTTTGTTTGGCTTTGGGGGAAAAAAAAAACCAATTAGACAGAGTTCCATGTAAGAGAAAAGGGTTCATTTTAAGGACAAAATCATTTAAGTCAATGCAGCACTGATATTGAGTACAGTAGTGTACTGATATGCTATCATTTGACCCTTTACCAAGTGTTCCTGTATTCTAAATATTCTTATAAGGGAGGCTTTTGAAAACAATGTAGGGAGAGAATAAAAGGCAGGTAGCAACAATGTTTTCGATCTGTTCATCGACAAATCCTGTCATTCAAACCACATTTAATAGTCAATGAAAGAAGCTGTTTTAGTAGATAAGAAAGGTATAGCTTTTGCTAGTTTAGGCTTTTTTGACTGAGATATCTCTCAAAAGGTTAGATCTAGTCTCATTTTGATCTGGTCTTTATCAATACTATTAGCGAAAAGGCTAAGGGCTTAACTAAGCTAAAAGTTTAACATACATGTAGATCACCACCTGACTATGATAATAATGTTGTAATGAAGCTACCAAAGGACATTATTGTGAAGTGTCCTGAAAAAACCTCTGTGCTGCTGAACCAGGATTTAATAGCTTATGTGGACAGTGTACATCAAGATCAGACTGCACAAAATGTGCAGTCTAAAATTAAATCAACTCGAACTGCTTCTTTGCCAGATATTTTGCTAAAATGAGCTTTCAAGTTGCAATATTTGTATTTTTTAATACCAGATACTGACAGATAATGTCAATATGCTTTGCTCAACACTACTAGGTTTAAATTATAAATTTGTTCCAATCTTTTTAAACTCAAACAATTACAATTAATCATTTTATAATACACGCATGCATGTAAATGACCAAAGCAGTAGATGCGCTCTGAAACAACATTCATTCATTCTTAAACATGGCTGAAAAGCAGGATGTTGAAGGAGTAGGACAGGTTTTGAAAGATGCAGATTTACCAGTATGTGATAATGACTGGGACATCAATGATTTAACAAACATAAGTGATTTAAATCCTGGCTTCAACAATGATTCAACAAACATGAATGACAGTAGTGCTGATGACTTAGATATTAATTGGGATAATAATGATTCAACAAACCCAACTTGTTTTAACACTGACCAGCAGGATGAAGAAAAAGTAGGCCACTTTGTAGGAGATATAGATATTAGTGATAATTACGGTGACTACAGTGATTTCACAGGCATGACTTTTCTATCTGATGGTAGGCTAGCAGTGGTGAACAATAGATCACATTACCTGTTACTTGTTGATGTCAGAGCCAAGAGGATTGTGTCCAGATTGCTGCTACCAAGTGAACCATGGGATATTACTATAATGCCCCAAAACTGTTTAGCTATAACACTGTTTTCGGCCAAAGCAATTCAGATTGTTCAAGTTTCTGGTACAGAATTAACAATGTTGAATACAGTGAAAACAGATAGGTTGTGTTTTGGGATTGCATATGGGAGAGAGAGACTGATTGTTGTCTGTCCTCCAGTTGTGCATATAATGAATCTTTGTGGTGATGTTTGTAAAACATTTAGAAAAGATGCACATGGCAATAGACTGTTTCGTGAGCCTTTGTATGTAACTGTTTATCCCTGTGAAACTCTTATTTATGTTTCTGATACAGCTTTTAATGAGGTAGTTTGTCTTAATTTTGATGGTGAGGAGGTTGGGTTGTACCATGAAGATGATCTGTATGATCCATATAACTTAACGGTTGCATGTGACAAAGGAATATTTGTTTGTGGACGCAGTTCTTCTAATATACATCTGATGACCTTTGATTGTAAAAAGGTCAGGGTCATTCTTAAGAGAAATGATGGAATAAGTTATCCTTCAAGTATTGCATACTGTCCAAAGGAGAAGATACTTTGTTTCACAAGTCACCTCGGGAATGTTGTTAAAGTATATAGACTATGTAATATGTAAAATGAATTTATCTGATACACCAAACATATTTGGGGCTTTTTTTAACTGTTTACTGCTGAGTTATTCTTTTCTGCTGAGCCTTGGTAGAGTAATTGGTAGAGTACATGGTGTGAGAACAGAGTAGGTGGATCAAACCCTAGCAAATTTCATTCCAAGGATTGATGATAGTCATTGGGACAGGATACGTTCTTCTCCCACCACTGATCATTGTTATGACAATGTTATTTGGGAAAGCAGCCAGTGGCTTGGGGAGAATATTGTGCCAAGTAACTGGTAAAAGAAATTCCAGGAAAGCATGGCCACTGCAATACAACTGAAATAATGTCAACAAAAGCATTTAACATGATACAATCATTTAACTCTTTACCAAATGACAAAGTTTTATACTTGTCCAAATTGAAAGCATTTACAGATTTCATATTTGATATAGCTTAAAAGATGGGTTCTGTCTTTGAAATGGTACAAAACATTGTGGAGAAAATGCAGGTTACAAACTGGTTAAAATCTTCTGCACACATTGTGACAAAAGGAAAAAAATGCTTGTAACTAGCATTTTCTCCTTTTGTTGTAATGTGTTCAAAAGATTTTCCTTAGGGTCGTTAAAACTCAGAATTTTGTGGTAAAGGGATAAGACATGCCACCTGATGGTTCAAGTGGCATAAAGTAAAAACATACATACATGTATATAAACCCTTTGCCAAATACTCCTGTGTTTCAAATACCCTGAGGTAGAAGCTTTAGAAAAGATTGTAAGAAAAAGGGACAATGCTGGTTGCAGGATCTTCTCACAGTTTCATGCACACCAGCATTGTCTTTTTTTCCAACAAGGTATTCTATCCTTTCAGGGCAAAATCCCACCAATTGAGCATTTCAGACCTGTTGCCTGCAAATGCCTTCAAAGTGGATGAGTCTAAAATTTTGTCACCTGGTAAAGAGTAACTCTTTATTAACTCTATACTAAGTGATACATTTTAGAATTGTCCAAATTGAAAGCATTTGCAGATGATAAATTCAGTATTGCTCATGTAAACAGATTTGTCTTTAAAAGGGTAAAATGCATTGTCAGAATAGGAGAAAATGCTGGTCATCATCATTTTCTCCTTTTTTTTTTCCCCCCACAGTATTTTCAAAAGCTTTTCTCTTCAGGGTTGTTAAACCCTTGTAGTGTGGTGAAGGATTAACCCTTTACAACACAATGCCGACTTTTAACGACCCTGGGAAAGAAGCCTTTTTAAAACATTTAGGGAAAAGGAGAAAATGCTGGTAACCAGCATTTTCTCCTATTCCCACAATGTTTTCTACTCTATCAAAGGATAATTGCACCATTTGAGCCACAATGAAATTGTCGTCTGCAAATTGGACAAGGCTAAAATTTTGTCGTCTGGTAAAGGGTTAAAGGCTCAATAGTGGCCAAAAAGTTAATCCAGATACTAAAATGCTTTTAAATTGAATCATACCATTTAAAGTACAAAAAATATAGTGAAGATGACAGTCTGATATTGAACGGTCAGTTGAAATGTTAGTTGCTGGCAGAAAAATGAAGTTTTAACTCTTTACCAAACGACAAAAATTTAGACTCGTCCAAATTGAAAGGATTTGCAGACGACAAATTAAATGTAACTGAAATGATGATTTTTGTTTTGGATGTGGTAGAAAACATTGTGGGAAAAGGAGAAAATGCTGGTTACCAGCATTTTCTCATTTTCCCACAATGTTTTCAAAAGCCTTCTCCTACAGGGTCGTTAAAACTCGGGATTGTGTGGTAATGGGTTAAATCAGGCAAAAAGTAAACGATAGAGTGGCCTGGCAGGTTTTAGCATAGTTTTGAAATTAATTTCTCTGAAATTTTGCAAAGTGTTAGTCTTATTTCAAAATATGAAAATGTGTACGGAAAATGAGAAATTGCTTGCAAGATGTAGTCTCTCCATTTCCTACAGTATTTCCAAAAGCTGCTGAGAATGATGTTGGTTTTTGGTAGAAATGGATAAGATTGGAGGAGGATTGGATTTTAAACTTCATCAATATCCAGTGTAGTTTTACAGTATACTTATCACTTTATGTTTTTTGTATGAGCAAAAAAGTGTGATAGTTTATTAAAAGGATTAAGTACCTATTAAAATATCTTTCTTTATGTATCCAATCTACTGATGATCATTGTGGTAAACTTCCTGGTTTTGAAGGCCTTTTAATTTGTTGACTATCATTTGAAAAAATGCATGATACCATAAGTTTCAGGGATTTTTTTTACCTGAAATATAACAGCAAAGTCTCTGATGAAATATCACAATAAGATATAATTCCACGGGGAATTAAAGTACAATTTATCACAAAGTAGAACACTCTTTTTCAATAGTTCGGCCAGCAGCCTGTATTAAGAAAGAAAAATATAATTTATTCAAACTATAGCTTTATGTCCCTTGCCATGTTCATACTAAGTACAAATGATTTGTACTTTTGAACTTTGTGCAAAAATTTAAAGCAACATAAACTATTGTTTAAATTACAGAATATGTTTTCTTTGTTCAAGAAAAGGCCTTTGGCCTAAAAATTGAAAGAGAGTGTTTCACTGATGAGATTTAGTTGTAACATGTACAATTTTTTACCATATCCTATTTTTTTTTTCATCTACCAGAATGCTGGTATGACTTTTTCTCACAGTGATTTCATATGGTACCAAGGCATTGAAAGTGATATGTTTAGATCTAGTAAAAGGTTTTTATGAGGTTTTTATGGTGTGGGTTTTAACCCTTTTCCCACACAATCCTGAGTTTTAAAGATCATGAGAATGAAGCCATTTGAAAAGGAGAAAATGCTGGTTATCAGCATTTTCTACTTTTCGAAAAGTAGAAAATGCTGATAACCAGCATTTTCTCCTTTTCCCACAATATTTTCTACCATATCAAAGACAAATTCCATCATTTGAGCCACATTTGAATTGTCATTTGCAAACACATTCAATAATTTGGCTGAGTAAACACTTTTGTTATGTGGTAAAGAGTTAAATTTCAACATAGTCAAATACAAGATGAAGAGATTTTTATAAACTTCAATGATAGTGCTTGTTATCTTATGGCCTAGTGAAAGTAAGCTGCAGTAGATGACTCCAAAAACATGCATAAAAAATTTTGAAAATATTGATTATCAAGGTTCGATATAGATTTATACTTTAAACACATATGGCAAAAACAGAAGTTGCTGGGTTTTAGCGATATCTCTTTTTCCACACTGTTTTTACAAGTGGTCCTTTGTATGGCCAATAAGTATCAACATGAGTTGTTATGCTAGCGTGTGTGACGGTACATTTTGTAGGTACATGGTATGGTATAGAACTAGATAGGGCTGTGGGAAAGAATGACGGATCTGTGAATGGTGTTAAATACTTTTCATGTAGAATGAAACATGGGGTATTTGCTCCCCTCTCCAGGATTCAGAAGTAAGTAAACTTTTAGCTTTCTAGAGCTATACCTTACATTTCACTCCAATTTAATTTTTTTTACATTTTTTGCTAATTTTCTGAAGGAATTTGTTCTCTTATTTTGCACTTAGGTAAATAATAGTACTTTTTCTGATTTTCTTTAACCGTTTACCAAACAATCCCTGGTTTTTACGACCCTGAGATAGAAGCCTTTTGAAAACATTGTGGAAAAAGGAGAAAATGCTGGTAACCAGCATTTTCTCCTTTTTCCACAATGTTTTCTACACTAATGGAAACAAATTTCAATTTTTGAATTATGTTTATTTTGTTGTCTGCAAGTGCTTTCAATTTGGACCAGTCTAAAATTTTGTCGTTTGGTAAAGAGTTAACTTTTTACCAAACAGTTAAATTTTAGATTTGTCTAAATTCAAAGCATTTGAACACTACATTTGGGTAAAGGAGAAAATGCTGCTTACCAGTATTCTCCTTTTCCTCAAATGTTTTCAAAATCTTACTTCGTCAGGGTTTTTAAAACCTCGGAACAAAAAAAAAAAACTCAAAGAAAAAAATAAATGTAGAAAATAAGAATACACATACCTATCTTGAATTGTGTTGAAAACAGTCTGGGAAAAGGAGCAGCCATTTGCCACATGCTATCGATTCTTCTCCCTTAATATTTTCAAAAGATTCACTGCAGGAATGTTTTATTTGAGCTGTATCAGGTAAACCCTTTCCCAAACAACAAATTGCTGACACTTTCAAATGACTGCAGAAAGGAATTAGGTACAAATGAACTGTAGTCCTTTCATAAGGTAGAAAATATTGTGGAAAAAGGAGAAAAAGCAGGTAATCAGCATTTTCTCCTTTTCCCACAATATTTTCAAAAGCTGCTTCTTCAGAATCTTTAAAACTCAGGGTTGTGTGGTAAAGGGTTATGCAAGGAAAAAAATTGACAGGTTATCACAAGTTTACCTTTTCATTTTGTGAAGGATTACAGCAGAGATGGAGGAACGGTAATTTGTTTGTCAGTTATAGAATGTTACCCAAACATAGCTGTTTAATTCATTACTTACTGAAACCTGTTTGCATTGGACTACTTTTAACTCTTTACCAAATTGCAAAACAGTGAGCTTGTCCAAGTTGAAAGCATCTGCAGACAGCAAATTAAGTGTCTTGTTTGACAATCTTTCTGTTAGAAGGGGTATTAACTCTTTACCACACAATGACGACTTTTAACGCCCCTGAAAGAGAAGGCTTTTGAAAACATTGTGGGAAAAGGAGAAAATGCTGGTTACCAGCATTTTCTCCTTTTCCCACAATGTTTTCTACCCTGCTGGAAACAAATTTCAATTTTTGAGTTACGTTTATTTTGTCGTCTGCAAGTGCTTTCAATTTGAACCAGTGTAAAATTTTGTCGTTTGGTAAAGGGTTAAACATTGTTGGAATGGGATAAAATGCAGGTTACCAGCTTTTTCTCCTTTCTCCACAATGTGTTCATAACCTTTTTCCTGAGGGTCATTAAAACTCGGGATTGTTTGGTTGAGAGTTAAATCAAAATGATTTTTAGGTTGTGTGCATTAACTCTTTGACAGGCGACAGATTTTAGATTAGTCCAAATTGAAAGTATTTGCAGATGACAAATTAAACAGTGCTGGACTCATTACCACATTACAAAATTTTAGACTCTTCAAACAGATAGCATTACCAGACGACAAATTAGATGCAGCTTGAAAGATGATTTCTGTCTTTAAAATGGTGGAAAATATTGTGGGAAAAGGAGAAAATACTAGCTACCAGGATTTCCTCCTTTTTACCTAATGTTTTCAACAGTCTACCTCTTCAGGGTTGATAAAATATGGAATTGTTTAGTAAAGGGTTAATAATGCAATTTGTCTGTGAAAGAGTAGAAAGCATTGGAGAAAAAGGAGAAAATGCTGGTCACCAGCATTTTCTCCTTTTCTCAATGATTTAAAAGTTTTCTCTGTCAGGGTTGTTAAAACCCAGGATTCTGTGTGAAGGAGTTAATAAACTTGACAAGATTGTGGCAAAAGGGAAAAGAGCTATTTATGAGCTGTTTTATTCCTTTTGCCACAGTGTTTTCACAGTACTCTGCTGTAAGATGAAAGGAGTTGTCTGTAGGTCAGACAACCCTTACCACACAAACCCTACTTTTTATGACCGTGAGGAAGAAAACTTTTGAAAACAATGTTGGAAACGGAGAAAATGCTGGTAACCAGTATTTTCTCCTTTTCCCACAATGTTTTCCACCCTATCAATAACAAAGAATATCATATTTTTGGCATCCTTTAATTTGATGTCTGCTAATGCTTTCAATTTGGACTAGTGTGAAATTTTATTGTTTGGTAAAGAGTTAATTCTGTGTTAAGTATTTTGTATTTCCAGTGGAAAGTACTATGTATGGCTAAAATATTCATGTACCTCTGGAAAAAATTACTGCAGATTGGGTTTAGCTGTTGAAATAATTCGGAACATACTGTTATCAGTGTTTCATTAAGTGTATAAAGAAAAAAGCAAGTTTCACAAAGTTTATACTCTGAAATTTATATTTTTCCCAATCTACAGTTACTTGGTTGTGCCTTGCATTTATCAGTATATTGTTTGTTTTTACTCACAAACTTGAATTTTTTGTTACCTGTATGATATGTGTTTTACCAACATTCCTGAAAATGTACTAATTCCTCATAAACAATAACTTGTAGAAAAATAGTTGTACATTATGTTGATCCATTCTGTGCTTAATAAATGAAATACATGTAGACATTTCTTAACAGTATTTATGATGCATTGTCATATTGCAGTTCAGAGCTGTTTTTGCAATAAGAGTTTGATGTACATTTAAAAAAAAAAACTGCACATTTTCTTACGTCTGATCTTAATCTAAACAGGCTACATAAGCAAATAACACTTTGTGCAGCTCTTATGAAGGTTAAGCTACATGCACATAAAAATAGGCCTATGTTCACTGTATATGTGTATCAATAAAACTGTAGAAAAGTTAACTGTCAAACGAGCAAGTCTGAGTTTTTAATGACCCTGATGGAGACGGCCTTCAAAAACTTTGTTGGAAAAGGAGAACCAGCATTTTTTCCTTTTAATCTGTTTTCTATCCTTTCAGAGACAAATTCTATCATCTTAGGTACATTTAGTTTTTAGTTTGCAAAAATTTTCAAAATGAGGATATCTAAAATGTTGGTGATTAGATTAAAGCCAGACAGCTTTTGAAAACACTGTGTGAAAAGGAGAAATTGTTGGTTAGAAAAAAGTGCAAGTAATGCTTGTTACAAGCAAGCAAGTATTGCTTGTTACAATGAATTGTTCCATTCACCACAAAGTTTGCAAAGTAATAATGTATAATCATTGGTGTCATGTTCAGACATACAGAAGTTCATATGAGGTATGTTTTCGTGTTGTTCTGTTGTGTACAGGGTTGTAGGCTGTTGTTTTTTTATAGTGTGGTATTTATTGAACTGAAACAGATTATATTTCAAAACATCCATCCTTTGTTTCCATGGGAGGGGGTGCCAGTAACTTGAATTTTCTCCTTTTCCAGCCATGGTTTTTCTCCCTTTAAAGACAAATCCCATCATTATGACCACATTTAACGGGAAGAAGGCTATTGTAAACATTGTAGGAAAAGTAAAAAATGCTGTTGACCAGCATTTTTAGCTCACCTGAGCACGAAGTGCTCATGGTGAGCTATTGTGATCGTGCTGTGTCCGTCGTGCGTCGCCGTCGTGCGTTGTCAACTTTTACCTTGTGTACACTCTAGAGGCCACATTTTCAGTCCAATACTCTTGAAAGTTAGTCAGAATGTTTGTCTTGATAATATCGCAGATGAGTTTGAAAGTGGGCCATGTAGGGTCAAAAACTAGGTCAGTAGGTCAAATCTTTGAAAATCCTTGTGTAAAGTCCAGAAACCACATTTTCAGTCTAATGCTCTTTAAAGTTGGTCGGAATGTTTGTCATGATATTAGCTTGGATGAGTTTGAAAATGGGTCATATCAGGTCAAAAACTAGGTCACCAGGTCAAATCTTAGAAAAACCGTATGTAAGCTCTAGAGGCCACATTTTCAGTCCAATAATCTTGAAATTTGGTCAGAATGTTTGTCTTGATAATTTCTTAGACTAGTATGAAAATGGGTCATGTTGGATAAAAAACTAGGTCACAAGGTCAAATCTCGGAAAAACCTTTTGTACTATAATTACAGTCCAATGTTCTTTAAACTTTTGTTAGAATGTTTGTCTTGATGATATCTTGCATGAGTTTGAAAATGGGTCATGTGGAATAAAAACTGGGTCACCAAGTTTCATCCTTGAAAAACCATGTGTATGCTCTAGAGGCCACATTTTCAGTCCAATACTGGTAATCTTGAAATTTGCTTTGAATGTTTGTCTTGATAATATCTTAGACTAATATGAATATGGGTCATGATGGATAAAAAACTTGGTCACTAGGTCAAATCTCGCAAAAACCTTTTATACACCCTACAGGCCACATTTTCTCTCAAATACTCATGAAAGTTTGTCGGAATGTATGTCTGGATAATTTCTACATGTCAAGTAGGCCGCTGAGACAAATTCTAGAAAAAGCTTGTGTGCACTCTAGAGGTCATATTTGTAAGCCCAATACTAATGAGTGTTTGTCAGAGTGTTTGTCTTATTATCTCTGAAGAGATTGGAAATGGGTCATGTTTGATCAAAAGGCTCAGGTGAGCGACTTCAGGGCCATCATGGCCCTCTTGTTTCCATTTCCTGCAATGTTTTCTCCCCCCTTTAAGGACAAGTCGTATCATTTCAACAGCATTTATCTAATGCAAATGCTTTTAAATTGGACAAGTTTAAAATTATATGGCCTGGTAAAGAGTTAACCCTTTACCACATAATCCCGAATCTTAAGGACCCTGAAGAGGAAAATTTTGAAAACAAAGTGGTAAAAAGAAAAATGCTGGTAACCAGCACTTCCTCCTTTTCCACAATGTTTTCTACCCTATCAAAGACAAATTATTACTTGACCTACATTTATTTTGTTGTCTGCAAATGATTTGAGTTTGGTAAAGCCCAAATTTTTTACCTTTGATAAAGCATTAACCCTTTACCACACAATTAGAGTTTTAACGACCCTGATGAAGAAGGCTTTTGGAAAAATGATAGGGACAGGAGAAAACACTGGTAACCAGCATTTTCTCCATTCCCACAATGCTTTCTACCTATGATAGACTTAAATCATCATTTGAGCTCCATTTAAATTGTCATCTGCAAATGCTTTCAATTTCAACCAGTCTTAAATTTTGTTGTTTGGTAAACAGTTCATCGAGTGCAAGATTGAAATGAACAACATGGTCAATGGAAACACTGCCCTAAATAAGCTAGGTGGTCTGTCTTTGCCAAGTTATTTTTCTGACTTTGTCTTTCGTGGATTTTTCAAGTGTGGCTGCATGATGGTGCATGGGTGAAAAATAATTGGGTATTACTTACGTAAATCAACTTTCAAAGCATGCTTGTGTAAATGGTGAGGTAATATTGCTTAGATTATCAGTATGCAATAACACAGAATCTTTAAAACCAATAGGTTTGTTAGTACCATTTGCATTACAACAAATAACTAACAAAACATGCTTACATAGGTTAGTCTATGACTATATGAGTAATTTTAATAAAGGAAAAGATTCTATATCTGATTATCAATGGAAATTGAAAGGTACTTTCAACAACAGGGAGAAGAATGTACAATGGATTGATGAAAGGTCTTCCACTTTTCTACTAATGCAAAGAACCTGAAGGTACTTTTAATGTACTAAGTTAGGTGTTCCTTGTCAAAGAGATAAGAATGCACAGACTAGTGTCTACACTGGATTCAGGTTGTTCAAAGAATGCGAAATATTCTAGTTCAAGGCGGCTTTTAACTCTTTACCAAACAATCCTGAGCCGTTAACAATCCTGGTGAAGAAGGCTTAAGTGTAAAAACATGGTAGGAAAAGGAGAAAATGCTGATGACCAGCATTTTCTTCTTTTTCCACCATGATTTTTGTCTTTTAAAAGGCACACTGAACCATTTGAGCCACATGTAATTTGTCACATGCAAATGCTTTCAATTTCGACAAGTTTAAAGTTTTGTCATTTGGTAAAGAGTCTAAGTTTCTATAGTCTTATAATATCTCATCCATTTACTTAGCTTTCTGAAGATAAAGAAGAAGTAATCATGTATTGGTTATTCATTGTCTTTTGATAACAGACTTGGTGATAAAAGATTTAGTTCCAACGAATCATTGGAAACGATAAGTTGGGGAGCTGTATCTGAGAGAGTTGACAAGAGAAATTCTGGGTCTGGCTACCACAGAGATGGAAGGCCAAGAACTCCAAACAAACGACCAAAAAGTGCATCAGCTGAGAGCATCATGCGAACACCAGGATCTAGCTCCAACTTCAAGTTAGAACTTGGAATGAGCGTGTTTTGTAACAATGAATTAGGTTAGTCGTAAATATAGTCCTTTACAGAAATATTCCGTGCTTTAAAGACCCCTAGGAAGAAAGCATCTAATGACCAGTCTTTTTTCCTCTAATCACAAGGTTAAGTTACCTCTAGTGGGAAATAGAAAAGACAAATCACATCATTGAGCCACATTCAATGTGTCCTCTGCTGCAAATACTTTAACTCTTTACCAAACGACAAAATTTTAGACTGGTCCAAATTGAGAGCATTTGCAGACGACATATTAAATTTAGCTAAAATGATTGTAATTGTCAGTGAAAGTGTTGAAAACCTTGTGGGAAAAGGAGAAAATGCTGGTTCCTTCTTCAGGGTTGTTAAAACCAGGGATTGTTTGGTAAAGGGTTAAATATGAACAAGTCTGTATTTTGTCATTTGTTAAGGAATAAATGCATAACATAATTAGTCATGCTCTGTGAAAAGGGGGTTTAATGCATCTCTGTGATGCATGATACCAAGCAAGTCATCACATAATTATGAGTCCATAAAATCAAATTTGTCTTCCAAACAACTTAATCATGAGGTAGAACAGTCCTTGGACATGCAGAACATTTATGGATAGCATAAAATTTTGACCTGTGTCGGCTTGCAATTCTTTTTGCAGATACATTAAACACCTTTTTCATAGAACATGGCCTGTATATTTCTATATGGATACATTTAACTCTGTACTAGATGACATATTTTATACTTGCCCAAATTTGGAAGCATTTGCAGATAGAAAATCAAATGTGACCTAATGACATTTTGTGTTCAAAAGGTAGGAAAAGTGGTGGGAAAAGGAGAAAATGCTGATTACTAGCATTTTCTCCTTTTCCTATAATAATTTCAAAGGCCTTTTTCCAAGGGTCATAAGAACACTAGATTGTTTGGTAAAAGTTAAAACAAATCTTTTTAACCCTTTACCAAATGACGACATTTTAGACTCCTCCGGATCGAAAGCGTTTGCAGATGACAAAATAAATGTGATTGAAAATCTGAAATTTGTTTTTGGAAAGATAGAAAACATTGTAGAAAAAGGAGAAAATACTGGTTACCAGCATTTCTCCTTTTCCCACAATGTTTTCAAAAGGCTTCTTTCTCAGGGTCTTATATATAACTACTTACAATAACTACTTGATTGTTAGCTCACCTGAGCACGAAGTGCTGAAGGTGAGTTTTTAGCTTCACTGGCCGAAGGCCAGCGGGCTTATGTCATGGCACGGTGTCCGTCGTGCGTCCGTCTGCGTCCGTCCGTCCGTGCGTGCGCTAACTTTTATACAAACATCTTCTTCTCTGAAACTACTCATCCAATTTTGATGAAACTTCACAGAAATGATCCTGCCATGGTCCTCTTCAGAAGTTCTTGAAAGAATTTGATTCCTTCAAAAACTCTGGTTGCCATGGCAACAAAACTGAAAAATATTGGAAATCTTTGAAAATCTTCTTGTCTGAAACCATAAGGCCTAGGGCTACCAAATTTTGCGTGTAGCTTTATCTAGTAGACCTCTATCAAGTTTCTTCAAATTATAGCCCTGGGGATCAAAATTGGCCCTGCCCCGGGGGTCACAAGTTTAACATGGGCTTATATAGAGAAAACTTTAGAAGTCTTCCTGGGCCTCTACCAAGAGCCAATTAGCCCTGGGGTCAAATTTGACCCCGCCTCAGGGGTCACAAGTTTTATAGAGAAAACTTTAGAAGTCTCCTTGCACCTAGCCATAAGGCCTAGGGCTACCAAATTTTGCATTTGGCTTTATCTAGTGGGCCCCTACCAAGAGTGCCCAAATTATAGCCCTGGGGTCAAATTTGGCTCTGCCCCGAGGGTCACAAGTTTTACATGGGCATATATGTTGAAAACTTTAGAAATCTCCCTATACTTGGTCATAAAACCTGGGGTTACCAAATTTTGAATGTAGCTTTATCTAGTGGGTCTTTACCAAGAGTGCCCAAATTATAGCCCTAGGGTCGAATTTGATCCCACCCCAGGGGTCAGAAGTTTTACATGGGCGTATATAGTGAAAACTTTAGAAAATCTTCTTGTTACTGACCATAAGACTTAGGGCTACCAATTTTAGTCCTGTTTCAGGGGTCTCATGTTCAAAACCAATTTCCCAAGTATTGTAAAGTTTGGCATGTAGCGGGTTTACTTTTTAGCCAGTGGAGCGATACAGGGCCATCATGGCTATCATGGCCCTCTTGTTTTGATCATGCGTCGTCTGTCATCAACTTTTACGCTTTGGAGGCCACATTTTCTGTCCAATACTCGTGAAACTTGGTCAAGTGTTTGTCTTGATGACATCTTTGATGAGTCTAGAAAAAGCCAAATTTTCAGTCCAATAATTATGAAAGCTTGTTAGAATGTTTGTCATAGTATCTCGAAAGAGATTTAAAATGGATCATGTTTGGTCAAAAGGCTCAGGTCAGCGACTTAGGGTCATCATGGCCCTCTTGTTTTTTATCTTTTCTGAAGTCCAGAGCTACTGAAAACATTGTCAGAAAAGGTGCTAATACCCCCGTTTTAAGTTTAAACATATTCATTTTACATCGATTGAGAAACAAGTTCTTACAACTTATACTAATCTTTCTTGATTCTGCTTCCTGGGAACTACACCTGTACTTGGGCTGAATGTGTGGGCCAAAGAAAAATCCCAAAACTGACACCCACTCCCGGGTATCAAACTCGGGACCGAATGGTTACGATGCTTTACCTCACGACCTCACAACCACGGACCACTGTTCAACTTATGTGGTAAAGTAATGTGAAGGTGACCCATTCCTTGGATGCACTAGAGGTTAATTACAGATACAGAGATTAGACACACCTCACATGAAAATAGTTTTTCTATTATTAGCTCACCTGAGCACATAGTGCTCAGGGTGAGCTATTGTGATCGGTCAATGTCCGTCGTCCGTTTGTCCGTCTGTCTGTCCGTCGGTAAACAATTACTAAAAAATCTTCTCCTCTGAAACCGCCAATCAGATTTCAATGAAACTTCACAGAAATGATCCTTAGGTGATGCACTTTCAGAATACTTCAAAGATTTGAATTCCATGAAGAACTCTGGTTCCATGGCAACCGAAAGAAAAAACTTTAAAAATCTTCTTGTCCCAAACCGTAAGGGCTAGAGCTTTCATATTTGGCATGTAGCATCATCTAGTGGCCCTCTACCAAAATACTTCAAATTATGGCCCTAGTGTGGAAATGGGCCCTATGTTGTGGGTTCTCGGATTTCACATAGAGATAAAGAAGGAAATCTTTAAAAATCTTCTTGTCCCAAACCGTAAGGGCTAGAGCTTTCATATATGGCATGTAGCATCATCTAGTGACCCTATACCAAAATACTTCAAATTATGGCCCTGGTGTTAAAAATTGGCCCTATGTTGTGGGGTCTCGGATTTCACATAGAGATAAAGAAGGAAATCTTTAAAAATCTTCTTGTCCCAAACCGTAAGGGCTAGAGCTTTCATATTTGGCATGTAGCATCATCTAGTGGCCCTCTACCAAAATACTTCAAATTATGGCCCTAGTGTGGAAATGGGCCCTATGTTGTGGGTTCTCGGATTTCACATAGAGATACAGAAGGAAATCTTTAAAAATCTTCTTGTCCCAAACCATAAGGGCTAGAGCTTACATATATGGCTTGTAGCATCATCTAGTGACCCTCTACCAAAATACTTCAAATTATGGCCCTGGTGTTAAAAATTGGCCCTATGTTGCGGGGTCTCGGATTTCACATAGAGATAAAGAAGGAAATCTTTAAAAATCTTCTTGTCCCAAACCGTAAGGGCTAGAGCTTTCATATTTGGCATGTAGCATCATCTAGTGGCCCTCTACCAAAATACTTCAAATTATGGCCCTAGTGTGGAAATGGGCCCTATGTTGTGGGTTCTTGGATTTCACATAGAGATACAGAAGGAAATCTTTAAAAATCTTCTTGTCCCAAACCATAAGGGCTAGAGCTTTCATATATGGCTTGTAGCATCATCTAGTGACCCTCTACCAAAATACTTCAAATTATGGCCCTGGTGTTAAAAATTGGCCCTATGTGTAGCGGTCTCGGATTTCACATAGAGATAAAGAAAGAAATCTTTAAAAATCTTCTTGTCCCAAACCTTAAGGGCTAGAGCTTTCATATTTGGCATGTAGCATCATCTAGTGGCCCTCTACCAAAATACTTCAAATTATGGCCCTAGTGTTGAAAATGGCCCTATGTTGTGGGTTCTCGGATTTCACAAGACGATTGTAATAAGTACTAACAATATAGGATTTAGCTCAGCATAAAGGCTTTAATCCATGGGGCATTCAATTCCAGCTAGTCTTATATATTTCAACAGAGACATTGGAATTCCTATCGCTTAATAAAAGTGTTGGCTTAATAAACGTAGTCGCTTAGCTAAGCAAGATCAACTGTATTGCCCTTTGACAAATTGGAATTCATGAACAACTCTGGTTTCCATGTCAATTGCTGAAAAAAAAAAAAATCAACCCAAACACAAAGCCTACAACTTAATTAGCAACAGTAGCACTCTACCAAAGTACATCGAATTGGGACCTTAGGAAAAAAAAATAACTGCTTTGTTGTTGGATCTCAGTTTCCACATCCAAATAAAAGATCTTTTAAAATCTTCTTTCATCCAAACATTAACCCTAGAGCTTTCATATTCAGCATGGACTGGTGGATAGTTATGCTTCCGTAAGGGCGAGTATATAGTCGCCACTTCGTCTGTCTGTCTGTCCGTCCGAAGCGATTTCTCAACAACCACTTGACGGCTCTTGTTTGCTAATAGCATTTACCAAATTTCTTCCTTGGAATCACAAAAAGTCCTTTGTAGTCACAATGTGGGATCAAATATGTAAAGAGTGTATTCTTGGAATCCTCCTGTTCCATATTGTATGGCCCACAACATACATTTGGCATGTGATTCTGTCTGAAAACCCATTATCAGCTCACCTGAGCATAACATACTCATGGTTAGCTTTTATGTATCCTTGAATATGCGTCGCCAAAATTCCACTGTTTATTATAAATTATAGCTATCGGAATTCCAGCATAATCTCGATCCATCGCCCACAATGTTTGTAAGGTTGTGAACATGAACATGAACACACTCAGCAACCACAATTCTGACTCAGTCATACTCAAAAATTCCCTGGATGTTCATAATAACCTAAGGACAAATCTGATCAAAATGGGGACAAGCTAAAAGCATCAAAATAGGGGATCTTGATGACAGTTCCATTGTTTACACTCTAGGGCCTATAATTTCGGCTCTATCATTTTCTTACCTGCTCTGATTGTTGGTATCGTCATATCGATGAATCATTTTCAAAACTAAAACATTCCAGCAAAGAGGCAAGTGGCCATAACAATGACAGCTGAGTTGCATTTCAGGTGAGCGATTTAGGACCATCATGGTCCTCTTGTTGTAGTTTTCTTTTACTGACCTACGAAAAGTTGTTAAAAATTATTCAAAGAAAAAACACTGCGTTTTTGGGATTTTCAGCAGTATTGAAAACATTGTGGAAAAAGGAGCAGTTACTTGTCACAATCAATTGCTCTCTTTCAACCATGCTTTCTAAAGGTATGGACTTTTGGGATGTAAAGATGTGAAATTGCTAGGTAATCGGCTGTTTTCTTGTACTGCTGATTTGGCTCAGATATATGAGCCATGATCCGTGAAAAGGGGATTTATTGCATCTGCACAAAATATCGACCCAGATCAGCCTACACTATTCATGCAGGCTATACTGAGTTAAAACTTTTTGCTATTGGTTTTTCATAGCATGTCAGAGGACCATTTTACCTCATGATTTAGTTGTTTGTTAGATGAAATAGATTTTTTGGATCCATAATTATTTGATGACTTGTTTGGTATAATGGATCACAGAGATGCATTAACTTTCTATTTGCCAGAGCATGGCTCATATATAATTTTGAAATATATTTTATAGGTGTTGTCAGATATATTGGACCTACAGATTTCAGTGAAGGTGTGTGGGTGGGGGTTGAACTTAGAACACCAAAAGGTAAAAATGATGGCTGCGTTCAAGGGAAAAGGTACTTTTCGTGTCGGCCAGATCATGGCCTCCTTGTACGTCCCAATAAGATAACTGTGAGAGGGATTAGTGGATCAAAGCTTGTGTCAGAAGTCTTCGGTGGGTCAAATATGGAACAGACATACACAAATGGAGACTCAAAAGAGAACGGTAAATAGAGAATCCAGTACCAGTGAATGGCATAGAGAGTAGATTTCAGTTTGAATGGAAAATAAAACATTAGTCACATTCTGAAAGGAGATTAAAGAATGGACTACAAGTGAATAGAATGTAAAGGGTCATCTACAGTCTGAATGGAAAATAAAGAATTAGCAAGCATCTAAATACAATGCAGATTTGTCTGTAATCTAGATGGGAAACTTGTTCACTTGTAATCTAAATAGAAAGCAGAACTGATAGAAAACTAGAGGTAAAAGCCCATTTCTATACTTAAATGTTAATGCTGCTAAATAAATTATATGCAAATATCCATCTTAAATAAGAAGTACATTTGTATGATATTGCAATTCCAATGCTGTGTATTAAATCTCTTTGTAATGGAAAGTGTAGATCTGAGATCAGACTGCTTATTGTGTACAGTTTGATCCTGATTTATACTGTCAGCATAAAGCACATGGAATGGCTCTTGGCAGCCTAGGGGTTCAGGGAGATCCTTCGAAAATACTGCTTATTACAACCCATATCTGCGTCACTGTGACAATCAGATCCTGCAAAATTTCTCTACAGTAAGATAATAATGTATTTCTTTGGAATTGAAACTTTTTTGTCTTTAGACATCTTATGTTAAGCTTTAGACAGTTGAAAAAGAAACAAAGTGAACGGTATTTTCATTCTTGTGTGCCTTAAGCTTGCATTTGCTTACCAGTGGTTTGACTGTCAGACTTAATTCCAGATAAAATTGATTATATGACATGTACTTTGCTATAGACAGACCAATGCTAAAGTTTGTCTCTGAAGTTCAATACAAACATACATATCTTTTACATGTATTTATATGTATACATTTATTTGTCAGTTTCTCACTTTATGTATGAAATTAATTGTATTCAAAGTGGGCCTAACCCCCAGTGGAAGGGTCCTATGTTTTTTATGTCCCGATGGAGAAAGAAAGCATTTGAAAACATTGCGGAAAAGATGATGCTGGTAACTTCAATGTTTTCTACCCCTTCAAAGATAAATCCTGTTATGAGAGCCATTTTTACTGTTTTCTGAATGGTTCAATATGGACCAGTCTTACAATTTTGTTTTGTTGCAAAGAGTGAAAACTGAAAACAGCGAGTTCTCTTTTTGTTATGCTTTATGTGTCTTTTTATCTCATGCAGACACTATTTTAGAATAGCTATTGCAGATTGCTTTTGAACAAATTGTCAAAAGTGGAGGTTTTTCTCCTTTTACTAAAACATTTCCTGGACTTCTTCTACTTAGATTGTAATGATCTTTTTATTCATACCATATGCAGAATTAAATCAAACTAAATTGCTTAACTCTTTACCAATCAATCCTGAGTTATAAAGACCCAAAGGAAATGGACTTTTTAAAACATGGTGGGAAAAGGAGAAAATGCTAGTAACAAGCATTTTCTTCTTTTCCCACAATGTTTTCTGTCCTTTGAAAGAAAGATTTCATAATTTGTGCAACATTTGTTTCGTTGTCTTAAAATGCTTTCAATTTGAACCAGTCTATAATTTGTCTTTCGGTAGAGAGTTATATCTTTAAGAAACAGTCTCTTGAGAGGTAAGCATTTGTAGAAAACAAATGAAATGTTAACCAAAACAAGGAACTCTTTCTTCTCAGGGTCATTAAAAGTCAGGATTGTGTTATGATGGGTAAAGGAAGTTTAACTCTTTACCAAACTACAAAGTTTTGTACTTGTCCAAATTGAAAGCATTTGTAGACGACAAAATAAACATGACTCTAAAATTTGAAACTTGTCTTTGGAAGAGTAGAAATCATTGTGGGAAAAGGAGAAAATGCTGGTTACCAGCATTTTCTCCTTTTCCCACAATGTTTTCAGAAGGCTTCTTCCTCAGAGTCGTTAAAAGTTGGGATTGTATGGTGAAGAGTTAAGTAAAAGACTTGACGAAGGGCTTGCATTTGCAGTACTGCACAGCATTGCTGATTTTAAGTATTTAAGGCTTTGTAAGTAATGGTAATTTATGTGACAATAAATAATCTGAATTGTTATGTGTTCAGAGTGGCAGTCTTCAAGTTGGATAAAGTAAATCAAATGAGGGCCAATTTTAAAAGAAAAACTTTTTAAGTTATAATTATGAGACTGGTGGATGTTATGAAGAAAAATTTTGTTTGTGTACTTTTGTAAGTCTGATGTGTTGAGTGTCTACAGTTATATGCAACGAAATTACAAAATAAAATCAATATATTTAAACTGATGTTTTATGTAAACCAATTAAAGGCCCAGTAAAGGCCAAAATATCAAAGCAGGTGTTGCAATACATTTAAATTTAAATCATACCATTTAAAAGTGTATGGAAAATATTATGGAGGTGACAGTCTGTAATTGTGTGGTCGGAACATACGTAAGTCGCTGGCAGAAAAAAGAATTCTAAAATCAGGAAAAAAAGTAAACAAAAGACACAGCTACCTGGCAGGGCTTAACCTAGTTTTGAAATTAATTTCTCTGTCAGCAACTAACACTTGGACCAAGCGTACAATGACAGATTGTCATCTTCACAATAATTTCCATACTTTTAAATGGTATGATATAGATTCAAATGCATTTAAACACCCACTTTGTTTACATTTGGCCTTTATTGTCACTTTAAACCAACTATGACACAGGTATGATGACCCAGAAGGAGACAAGAGTTTTTTTGATAAGGCTATTGTATTTCTACCACCTTGGCAACTCACATCGTCTCCTTTTTCCATGATTTTTTATGGCCTTCCGTTGATACAGTCAGTCACATGAGCCATACTTAAATTTTACATCTGGGAATACTTTCAATGTAGACGAGTCTGAAATTTTGTGATCTGATAGAGAGTTAAACCAGTAGTCCTATGATAACACAAGTTTCATTGAATGCTCAATCATTAACCCATGACATGAAACATCATAATTAAAATGCAAATACAAAATGATAACACTTTCGTTATGTAGCAATTGCGATATATTAATTTCTGCCTTGTTGGGTAACTGTTACAAAAGTATGTAATCGAGTCATGTTTTGTTCTGTTCTGTTTCACAGAGCATGACTTGATTATTATTATAAATTTTCTGGGTACAGCACTGGTATAGTTCATGTACATGTATTTATTAACCTTCTACCTGAAGACAAACTGTTAGACTCGTCCAAATTGAAAGCATTTGCAGACTACAAATTTAACCCTTTACCAAACAATTTCAAGTTTTAATGACTCTGAGGATAGAGGCTTTAGAAAACATTATGGAAAAAGAGAGTAACTGCTGGTAACCAATATTTTCTTCTTTGCCCACAATGTTTTCTACCCTTTCCTAGAATAATGCTCTCATTTGAGAGACTTTTAATTTTGACGTCTGCAAATGCTTTTAATATGGAGAAGTCTATAGTTTTATCATCTGGTAAAGGGTTAAAGCAATATTTATTTTAGAATTAATGATTTTTTACCATAGCTTCATTCTTTCAATTTTTTCCTGGGATGTATAACTTTTACATTAACTTCATCTTATTTATTTCCTTCACACTTTTTGCTTTCCATCTTTATGTCATTTTATCAAAATCAACCATCTGTAGTAATGATATTTTTTGGGTAAAGCAAAGTTTAGTGTATTTATTTCTTTGTAGACATATTAGAGAGTATTTTATTTAACTTCTCAAGTGCCAAAGTAGGGTATAGATGGTAGGGGTAATTTTCATTTTTCACATTTTGAAAAAGAAATTCATTTCATTGATTCTGTACTTCTTTACGAGTAGACAAAATTTATGACTCATCCATAATGAAAGCATATGCAGATTACAAACAATATTGGCTCAAGTGACCTGCTTTTAAAATGATAGAAACCATAGAAAACATTGTGGGAAAAGTAGAAAATGCTGGTTGCCAGCATTTTCTCCTTTTCCTACAATGTTTTCAAAAATTTTCATCTCCAAGGGTCATGAAAACATGCAAGTGTTTGTTAAAGGGTTATTCATTGTATGATGATAAGGAAATTTTCACTTAGTCGTAGCAGAGAGCATGCATTTTCACCTGAATCTACACTGTACAAAAGAAGCATTTTAACATGTAACCTCCTACAGCTTTATGTGTTTTGCAGCATGCCTCTTTTGAAAACATCCTGACAATATGAGAAATCACCCATTACAATGATACATAAATGTGAGTAAAACATGTTTCTGTAGAAGGTGAAGTTGTGGCTACGAGCTACTTCTCCCTTTGTCACAATGTTTTCAAAATCATTCTGCTGCAGGGTACAAAAAGTATCCTACTGGAGGTTTACCAGAGATCTCTCTGTGGATTTGGTTGCTTTGTTTTAACTCTTTTCCAAACAATCCCATGTTTAAATGACCCGGAAGAGGAAGACCATTGAAAACATTCTGGTAAAAAGAGAAAATGGTAAAATAAGCATTTTATCCTTTCCCCACAATTCTTTGTACCCTCCCAAAAGTAAATCCAAGTTCTTGAGTCACATGGATCTTGTCTGCCAATGCTTTTATTTTGGAAAATTCTTAAATGTTGTTATTTGGTTAAGAGTGAAGAAAGCAAACTTTTATTTTGAATTGAATATTTCATATAAGGCAGTTAAAGATAATCATGTACCTACATTGACTGGATACTGTTAAGCAATGTTGCAATAAAAATGCTACCAAATATTACCATATCTGTGAGTGATTCTTACCCACCCTTACCCACCCGTAAATTCTGTTAATGATAGATTCCTTTTTTTCTGCAATTATTTTTGTCAAAATACATATAAGTAAGAACTTTTGACCTAGTTAACCCTGTAGGCAGTAAATCAGTTAAATAGACTTTCTCAATAAGGAAAACAGGCCAAAGTTTCACAATTTCAGGGTTGTTCTGCAACAATTTTTCCCAAGAACCTGACAGTGTATATCCAAGATCAGATTTCATGGCTTTGTGCTGTCCGATCTTGATCAATCCTGTCCCCAATAGGCAGTCTGTTACTGATCTTGAAAGAAAGGGAACAGCTTGCATTGCATAAAGGGTGCTAACGGTTTAGTCTGGCTTTATCATTCAAGACTTAGTTTTCAAAAGTTTAGACATGTCCAAATTGAAAGCATCTTTAATCCCAAAAATAGAAATAGGAGTTTGTGTCAGAAAAGGTAGAAAACATGCTGGGAAAAGAAGAAAATGCTGGTTACCAGGTTATTAGCATTTTGTCTTTTTCTAATAGTGTTTTAAAAAAAACTCCTTTCTTGGTGCAGTTAAAACTTTGAAATGTTTAGTGAAAGGTTAGCCCCCAAAGTGTTTGTATAAACTTTATCAGTAGCTGTTTAGAATAAAAACACTACTACAGTACTTGTAATATCAAAGTAGCTTTTATACAGGATGGCTCAGCAAAGCAGACAGTGTAGATCAAAGATCAGATGGCACAATTCGTACTGTCTGATCTATTATGTCACTGACCATAAAAGCAACTATACTGTAGCTGTGAAAGATGCTTTTGGATTAAATTTTCAGATTAGTTGTTGGAGTGGAGATCAAGTAGAATTGGCCTAAAGATTACCCAATCCTACACTCGAAGGAGCTCTACAGCCAAAGACTAACTACATGACATAATCTTTTGTAAAACCATTACATTTCGGCTTTTGAAATACTGACAAAAGACGAAGTCTGAAGGAAAGAGTAAAGGGAAGTGATGGAAAGAGAAAAACGTATTTCAGTGAGGGAAAGAAGGAAGGAGGGAGGGATAGGTGAGTAAATGATAGAGGAAAAGGATGGATGGATGGATGGAAATAAAGACATTGTAAAAGAAGAAAGGAAGGATTGATAGCTTGCTGTGTGTTGGTGTTTCAGGCCATTTCCAGTGTGATATCAGTTACGCTGCAGCAGCCAGTGCACCTTTCCATATTGTCTAAGAGGTTCTTTGACTAGGATTTTGAAGTCCTCTTTCCAAGCTACTTGCTATTTTCCAAAAAGACACTTTTGAATAAGTATTCAGCAATGAGAGAGGAATGAATCATGTCACAATGACTATAATCAACCTTCAGAAAGAGATATGCAGAACTGAAGATGGAACCAGCAACCCCTGGGTTTCAAGTCCTGTACATTACTGACTCAGGGTGTGGATGGATGGACAGACGGATGGACAGACAAGTGGGTATGAGGGCTGACCGATGGTTTTGAATTTAACATTTTCGTGTCTATATACTACAAATTTACTCTTTGGAAGAGGAAAGCAGTAAGGAAAAAAAGCAAACAATCAAAAGGATCATAAAACATCGTTAGGGATTCTCTATTCACTTGTAAAACCGTCCCTTTCCTTATTCTTCCTTTATATTTGCTATTTTTTCAACTCCAAACAGACATTCAATTCAATAGTAAAATGGAAATTATGCGTTTATCATGAATGGGAGGTGTAACAAGATCATGAAAGATTGAGATGGTCTAAGGGAGAAAACTCGCACAAACTTTTGCCTTCTTTCTTACCAGAGTTGCGTCCCTTATAGTTGTAGCCTGAATAAAACCAAAGACGAATATAAATAGGTTTACACATTTCAGGCCTTTGAAGACGATTGGTGAAAAGCGATCTTTTCCTTTTGTAAAGTTGTTATTAATTCTGTTATATTTTAATGTAAATAATAGGCTACATTTTTACAGTTCTGAAGAACGGTCAGAAGAGAAATGAGCTAATGACATAAACAATAGTTTATATCCGAACGGTAGTCTCCCTTGTCATTTGTAAATACGGGGACCGCCAAAATTTAAAAGTGGTAACGACGATTTGATTATCAATATAAGATTTTTTCAAGGATAGATCTGTAAATATATCAAAGGTAATCAAATTTAGAAATGGATAAATGCGATTACTTTAATTACTGACCACCTAGACATAAACACCAAGATCGTCATCTGTGCAGATAGATCTACCTTTATTCTCTATTTCGACCGATCAAAACTTTATATTGAATTTTGGATGTTAGGCTAGACTAATATTGAAAATTCAATACGAATGTTTGACTGGTAGAAATGAGAAAATTAATAGAGTCTCAATGCTGAAAACTCCCGTTTTTTTTTTTTTTATTATTTCTTTGTCGGCAACAACATCACCATCATCATTCGGAGGCAGGATTCAATTGAACTTGAAAGTCATGTTGTGTTGCATGTAGTGGGGCCTACACACTCTTGCGGAAATCCTTTTGACACCATGTCCATGGTCGAACCTTACAAGAAACAACATTTCAGTTTAACATAGATAACTAAATAAGTATTCATTATCTTATCTTATTTAGAATCATCTAGCATTGCATCAGAAGGTAAAACAAGGGAGGGGTAGTGGGTTGCTGGGAAGAAAGAGAGAACAAGGGTGGTCACTCTTTAAAACTTTGATTATAAAATAAGAGTTTTTTCCCTTTGACCATAAGATTGATCACAGAATCGCGACGTAGTCAGATTCGAGATATTTTCAATTTATATGTATGGGTTTCATTTTCTTAAATTATACTGTTTGAAAAAGATTAGCACTGATATATGTAGGCCTCACTAATCGGCTCCTTTTAATACATAACTTAAAAATCGAATAGGGGTTGGAGATCAAACTATTGGCAGATGGTTAATCTCATAGGATCAAATAAGACTGTACATGTATACGTGTTTTAAATTGGTGTATAGATCTCCAGTAATTGTTCGATAAAAGGACGTCTATAAAAATAGTTTCATTTATCAAAAATGGTTGACACATTAATTGATAATACTCAGTAAGTATAGTGCGAAAATATCGGGAGAACGAATCCACTTTAGGGGTGAAAAAAAACTTGAGCGAAACACTTAAATTTATTTGTTTCGCCCAAGGTTTTTTCACCTAAAGATGGATTCTTTATACTTCTGATTGACGAGTGAAGATGGACCTAAAGCTGGCTATCATTTTAGTAATATTACTCTCGTTTGTTCAAGATGCCCTTTTTATGAATCGATGTAAGTGTCAGACTTCCTACAAGGTATTTTTTTTCCAAGTTGTTCAAGGATTGAGTTGATCGTACAATTTACATCGTATTCGTCCCACGGATCATTCGGTTTTTTTTTTTTTTTTTAACAGGAGTTTTTAACTCAAAAAGGAACTAATTTTCTAGAGGAATCCACGAGAAAGGAATTTTATTACAGTACTAAATTGATACATGTGAACATTATTAATTTTATAGAGTTAGTTGTATTGTTTTACAAACAAGGATTAGAAAATACATGACTCAATTTTCTCTCAAACTTATTTTTTACAGATAATCTATTCAACGAATGTGGAAAGCGTATCTCTATGATCTCAGCAGATATAAAAGGGGCCATTTTGTATTATGAAAATGAATGGAGGTCCTATGATAGATCCCCCTGCACAGTTGAAGTATGGGGTTGGTTTGAAAATGACCTGGCTATGCACTTTCGACATTTTAACACAGTCAGCACTGACACATACGTAGAGATAAGGCAAGGAGATTCCTGGGATGAAAGTAGACCTATCAGAGGTATTTAAATAATGTTTAAATATAAAAATCATAATTGTTGATTTTGTATTTAGTAATATTCCAGGCAATTCGCAAAAGCTAGTGTGTCTGTCTTTGCTTTCCTTGGGTTTCCATTTATTCTTTGGAAGCCAAAGGCAGCTTTTCCCCATAAATACCTCAGAAATAATGTTCAGGTGTGAGAGAAGAATGAATCTGTCAAACATGAATATCATCAATAGTGTGGCTAAGAGTTGGACTGAGCTATAAATCAAACTTAAGATCCTTAGATTACAAGGCTTGTACTTTACTGAATGAACTCCCAGGCTTTGCAGAGGTATTTTATTAACATTTTATCAAACATTCCCTGAAGAAAGCTGCATTGGAAAACATTGTGGAGAAAAGAGAAAATGCTAGTTACTAGCATTTTCTCCCTTTCTCATGTTTTCTTCCCGTTCAGACAAATCTAATCATTTGATCAACATTTTAATTTGTCGTCTGCAAAAGTTCTTAGTTTGGACGAGTCCAAAATTTTGTTTTTTGTAAAGACTTAAAAAACATGTATGGGAGTAGATCAGTTTTAACTACACAATCCTGAGTTGTAATGACCCTGAGAAAGAAAGCTTTTGAAACATTATGGGAAAAGGAGAAAATGCTGGTAACTAGCATTTTCTTCTTTTCCCACAATGTTTTCTTCACACTTATCTTTTACAGACAAATCCCATTACTTGTGCCACATTTACTGTGTCCTTTGGAAATGCTTCCAATTTGGATCAGTCTAAATTTTTGTCATGTGGTAACGAGTTAAGCAATGTTGCTTGTATTACCCAAATATTGTTTATCAGTTTTCAGCTACACTCTGAGAAAAGAGTAACTAGGCAGTTGTTTTTGAGGGTAGTGTAGATTAACATCAGATTGCAGAAAATATGTGAATTTCCAGTCAAAAGTATTTATAAACAAAAAAACAATGGCACTGTACTCATTGAGTAATTCTGGAACATCTTGTAACCCTTAACCACACAATCCTGAGCTTTAATGACCCTATCGTAGAATTTTTTTAAAACATTGTGGAAAGAGGAGAAATACTGCTACCCAGTGTTTTCTTCTTTTTCCACAAAGTTTTCTATTCTATCAGAGAACTTAAATCCAAATGTATCAATTTAGAATTTGTCAACTGCAGATGATTTGTCAAAAAATTGACTTTGGAAGAATTTGTTGTTTGGGAAAAAGTTAAATTATAATGACCCACTTACAATGATTTCTTCTCGCGATCCTCATTTAATCCATACTTCAAAATTATGTAGATTTAGAGACAAAGCTAGGTAGTTTATGTAAAGTAGGAACATTTGAAGGAAAGAAAAGGTTGCTTGTAACTCGACAATGTTATGACGGTGACTAAGCTTTTTACCATGTAGTTTTTTTCCTAGACCTCCTAAGAATTATTACAATTTACACAAATTACAAATATATGAAAGAAAGGAAGTTTGATTTTTCAGAAGTATAGAAAACACTGTCAGAAAAAGAATGATTGTTTGGTACAAGCAAGTGCTCTTTTTCTCACAATGTTATTATTAGTTGTCATTCTCTTCAAAAAAAAAAAAAAAAAAGTATTAACCCTTTACCACACAATCTCAAATTTAACGACCCTGAAAGAAGTTTACTTTTGAAAACATTGTGGGAAAAGGAGAAAATGCTGGTAAACAAATTTCCTCTTTTTCCTACAATATTTTCTTCCATGTTAAAGACAGAAATCAGCTTTTGAGTTACATTTGATTTGCCGATTTGTTGTCTGAAAATGCTTTCAATTTGGTGGAGTCCTAAATTTTGTGGTTTGATAAAGAGTTACAGGTTTTATTTGGGATGAGGTGGTTCCATGTTGTGCCCAGTATGATGAAACAAACATTTTCAATCAGTACTGTAGTAAAAGGATATTTCATTGTCAACTCTTATCATTTGAACCACATCAATTTTATAGTACATGCAAATTTTATGCTTTCAATTTGGACCAGTGTAAAATTTTGTCGTCTGGAAAAGGGTATAAAAATGTGCAAAAACATTATGTGAGAAAAGGAAGATAATGCTAGTTAGTAGCATTATTCCTTTTCCAACAATTTTTTTTCAACAGCCTTTTTTTTGTCAGGATGGTTTAAATACAGATATTATCTGGTAAAGGGTTAATAATAATGGCTAAATTGTCAAGAATGTTGTTTGAAACCATTTCAATTTCGGAATCTCATCAACAAGAAAAAAACAAAACAAAAAACGAAATTTAAATGATAGAACTTACGATATACTGAATTACGGGTGCCTCCATGCTCATGTGCTGCATGTAGTTCTTCATTTGTCATATTCTGTAATCATGTACTCATACTTGCATTCTTATATAAACCCTTTACCACACAACATACATGCAGTCTTGCCCAAATTGAAAGCATTTACAGATGACAGTTTGGATGTGGCTCAAATGATTTGATTTGTCTCTGATAGGGTAGGAAAAGGAGAAAATGCTGGTTACCACTCTCCTTTTCCCACAGTGTTTTCAAAACACTTCTTTCTCCTAGTCATTAAAACTCTGGATTAAACCTCTGGTAAAGGGTGAAAGCTTACTATGATGTTTTGAATGTGTCTGTGCATATTTTCATGAATTGCTGATAGTATAATATTAATATGTTAACAATGTGCTTCAGATATGCCCGAGAGATTGTCTGGTACCACTTTCAACCAGCTGAATCATGTTTTTACCAGTGATTGGATGGACATATTTATTCGTATTGGTGGTAGAACACCCCCATATGGTGTTAGGTTATTTGAACTAGCTATGAATGTATTTCATACAGGTATGTATCCTGCAAATGAACTGTGGAGAGCTGGTTTTAACTCTTCTCTAAATGACAAAATTTTAGACTTGTCCAAATTCAAAGTATTTGCAGACGACAAAATAAATGCGACTCAGAAATTGAGATTTGTTTTAGGAAGGGTAGAAAACATAGTGTGAAAAGGAGAAAATGCAGGTTACCTGCATTTTCTTCTTTTCCCATGATGTTTTCAAAAGGCTTTTTCTTCAGGGTTGCCAATATCAGGATTGTGTGATAAAAGTTAACTCATTACCAAACGACAATATTTTAGGCTTGTCCATATCGAAAGCATTTGCAGACGACAAAATAAAAGTGACTGAAAATTTGAAATTTGTTTTGTGAAGGGTAGAAAACATAGTGGGAAAAGGAGAAAATGCTGGTTACCAGCATTTTCTCCTTTTCCCACAATGTTTTCTAAAGGCTTCTTTCTCAGGGTCGTCAAAAGTAGGGATTGTGTGGTAATGGGTTAAACGAGGCTATTTGGATTTTCAGAATTTCACTAAACTTAAAAAATGATATATCACTGAATAAAGTAAGGCAATAGGTGGCAAATCATTAGTAAAGAAGATAGATAAAAGTAAGATTTTTATGTCTCAGTAGTACTTCCATATTGGATCACCGGTGCATAGCCTCTATAGGTACTCCTAGATTTTGCACCTGAGTTTTGCAAAGACTTGTGTGAGAATATCACATAATCAATAATATGGGGGAATTATGAGGATTAATATTCAAATCAGTTTGATGACACCGTAATTATCTGATGTGATAAAAATAGACAGATATTTGATAAAAATAGACCAATTGCCAACTTGCATAGGTCAGATTTTAGGTCCTATACATATGAGCCATGCTCTGTGAAAAAGGTGCTTAATGCATCTATGAAAAGTTTCAACCCAGTTCAGCCTGCGCAGTCAGTGCAGGCTGACCCGAATCGAAACCTTTTGCTATTAATCAGCTTTCTGTATATTAAGGACCAGTCTACCTCCTGATTAAGGATGGGGCACCCTAATGCGGATTCCTGCAACATTGCATTTCATCGCCAAAAAACGTACTGATTCGGCTAAGACTCAGGTAATCCGTAATCGATCGGCCTGTAGATGCTGGTTCCCCGCATCGATTACGGATTACCAGAGTCTTAGCTGAATCCGTACGATGAAAGGTGATGTTACACGAATCCCACTAGGGTGCCCTATCCTTGAGTCGGTTGTCAGAAAAGTGACTTTTATGGATCCATAAGTATCTGATTGCTTGCTTGATAACATAGATCACGGAGATGTATTAACTCTTTACCAAACAACAAAATTTTAGACTGGTCCAAATTGAAAGCACTTGCAGATGACAAAATAAACGTAACTCAAAAATTAAAATTTGTTTCTGTAGGGTAGAAAACATTATGGGAAAAGGAGAAAATGCTGGTTACCAGCATTTTCTCCTTTTCCCACAATGTTTTCAAAAGGCTTATTTCTCAGGGTCGTTAAAAGTTGGAATTGTGTGGTAAAGAGTTAAGCCCGGTTTTGCCGGAGCAAGGCTCATATATATCAAATGTCAACTTACGTTATATCCTACGTGTCTCAAGTGGAGTCTTATGCCAGATCCTAGCAGTTTCAAGATGGTTTGTATGAATACCCACAACAAAGGTTACTGTTTGCTTGATTACATGATGGTTACGCCATTTAAACAGTAGTACAGATTTATCTCCTTGTCCTGCCATGTTTTCAAAAGCCTTCTATCCAAGGGTTATTAGAACATGGGATTATTTGGTAAAGGGTAAACAATTTGAAAGTTAACCCTGTAACAAAATTGAAATTTGAATTAACAAAGTTTTAGACTTGTACTAATTGAAAACATTTACAGATGAGACATTGACTACATGTATATATCCCAATTGATGGAATTTGTCTTTGAAAGTGTAGAAAACATTGTGAGTAAAGCATTTCATTTTCATGCCTGTCCATGGTGAACCATCAACTTTTATGGACTACTGTAGAAACAACAGATTTTTTTTCCGTTTTTGTATTATCTTTGATCCTAATTTGCCTGATTATAGTTCATTACATACCAATTATAGTAAGCCTTTTTAACCCTTTCCCAGACAATCCCTGGTTTTTACGGGTCAGGAATAGAAGCCTTTTGAAAACATTGTGGGAAAAGGAGAAAATGCTGGTAACCAGCATTTTCTCCTTTTTCCACAATGTTTTCTACCCTATCGTATAGAAAAATCATCTTTTTAGCAACTGTTAATTTGTCATCTGCAAAATGCTTTCAATTTGGTCTGGTCCAAAATTTGCCGTTTGGGAAAGGGTTAATTAACCCTATACCAGAAAATATTTCACCCTGGCCATATTGATCTGCAGATGACAAATTAGAAGTGACTCAAATGATTGAATTTGTCATTGAAATCTAGAAAACTTTGTGAGAAATGGGGAAAATGCTGGTCACCAGCATTTCATCCTTTTCCTGCAATATTTTCAAAACCCTTCTTCTTTGGGTTCGTCAAAAAGCAGGATTGTTTTGTAAAGGGTTAAATACGTAATGTGCTAAGTTTTATAACAATATTATTTCCATCAAGTGCTGAAATAAAAATTATTATTAGTGTAATTAGTAGTAGTGGCAGCAGTAGTAGTAAAGGTGAAAATGTTGGTTACCAGCATTTTCTCTTTTTCCACAATACCGGTATTGTAAGAGGCCTTTTCATCAGGAGTCGTTAAAACTTACAATTTAGTGGTAAAGGGTATATTGTTAGAGTGCAAAATTAATACAGTGAGTATTTTCAGTTCAAAGAAAAATTTAATTTCAAAGCTTTTTTGTTTTGTCAGACCATTACTATTTAAAATAGTTAGGCCATGCTCTTTGAAAAAAGGGTTTAATGCATATGCCAAAAGTATCCTCTCAGATCAGTCTGGGTTGAAACTTTTTGCTATTGGTCAATTTTCAATGTATCAAATAACCATTCTATCTCATGATTCGGTCAGTTGTTTGACAAAATGGATTTTATGAATCCATAGTTATATGATGACTTGCTTGGTACTGTATACATGGATATATATGCGTGTCCAAAACTGTGCGAATTACCGATTACAGATATTTTGCATACAGAAACATTTGCGAATTCAAGACACTCATTATTTGTTTGTATACATGTACTTGTGGTAAAATACGCGAACAGAAAAGTTTGCGAATTTTTCAAAATCACGAAATGGCAGAAATTTCCACATTGCAAAAATTTCCACTTATACAGTATAATGTATCAAGGAGATGCATTAACTCCCCTTTTGCCAGAGGTCAGCTCAATTATTTTAATAATTGAATTTAAGTTGTACTCTTGAATTTTGTAGGACGATGCAATTCATGGGAGTTTGTTTGTGACAATGGTTGGTGCATTGACAAAGATCTGAGATGTAATGGCTTTAATCCATGTGGTGATAATTCTGACTGTAACAAAGAGAGCATGTCCTCTGGAAAGATTGCTGTGATCTGTGTATCTGTAATCACTGGGACATCTGCAATTTTAGTCTTCTTCTATTACTGTTGCAAGGACAGATGGCGTAAGAGATCACAGGTTTGGCATACTAATACATGTACTAGTAGTTCGATGGTTGTATATTTGTATGCTCCAGGAGCAGAGTCCCGTAGCACAGTTGGTAGCATACAGGACTTGAACCCAGGGGGTTGCTGGTTTGAATCCCCAACTTGGCAAATTTCTTTGAGAGGATTGATGACAGGTATTGCAACAGAATTCATTTCACTCTCACCACTGATCATTGTTTGGACGTGGTTATTTTGGAAAGCAGCCAGTGGCTATGGAAGAATATTGTGCAAAGAAGTGGTAAAAGAAACTTCAGGAAAGCATGGATAGGTCACTGGCCTCCAAGATGTAACTGAAATAATGTTGAAAACGACCTTCAACACCATTCAAACAAACAATCTATGCTTTTGGAAAGAAATTGAGCAGAGCAGAAAGGGGTCCCATTGTCCATCCATGTGTTCAAGATAGTGTTACACTTTGGGAAGCATCCATTGCTTTTACCGATATTCTTGTTAGTGTACTCTATGAAAGATTTTCGGTGGAGAAAATAGCTGGGGAGTTGTCTGTCTGCCTTTTTCAGTATGTCCGTGCCCTCATTTACACATCAGGCAGTTTTAGCAATTTTTTGTCAACATTTGTTGAATTCTAATCTTTTTCCTTCACAGTCCTGAGTTGGAATGACCCTAAGGAAGAGGACCTCTGAAATCATTGTGGGAAAAGGAGAAAATGCTGGTAACCAGCATTTTCTCCTTTTCCCACCATGTCTTCTACCCTTTTTATGACAAATTTCATAATCTGTGCAACATATAAATTGTTGTCTGCAGATGCTTTCTGTTTGGAACAGTCTAAAATTTTGTTGTCACAGAGTTAACTGTATGGGTTATTTTAGACATACATTGCCACCAGTAATTGTGGCCACCAGTACACCTGTCCATGTTTTCCTGGAGTTTCTGTGACCAGTATTTTGCATAATGTTCTTCCCAAGCCACCGACTGCTTTCCCATAACCATTGTCGAAGGAATGATCATTGGTGAGAGAGAGGAATGAATCCTGTGACAATAACTATCATCAATCCTTTGAATGATACTGGTTGAGCCACGGATTCAAACAAGTGATCCCCAGTTTGTCAAGTCCTGTACCCTACCAACTGAGCTACTGAGGCTCCAACCGTCAGTAATAAGCACAGTTGGCTCTAGTGAAAAATATTTAAAGGAAGGAAAAGAAAATTTAGTAATTAAAAAAAAAACATAGGGCTATTTTATGACTTCCAACAGATAACTTTGCTAATCTCACAACAGACCACTTTTGAAAATACATGTATAGTGGCAAACAGAGATATTGCTTGTTTTGGGCAATTTCTCCATTGCTGCAATGTTAGTACATGTCTGAACCATTTACCAAACTATCTCAAGTCACAATCATTCAGAGAAAAAGCTGATGAAAACATTGTGGAAGAAGGAACAAATGATCTTCTCCTCCATTAGTGTTTCCTGCTTTTTCGTTGGCAAGTTGTATCATTAGAACCACATTTGATATGTTTTGCACACTGTTTTTATTATTATATACACATGCATAGCTTTGCACAAAATGACAAAAATTTTGACTTGTCGAATTTGAAAGCACTTGCAGATAACTTGAAAATGTGGCTGAAATTATGGGAAAACAGGTAGAAAAAATTGTGGGTAAAGGAGAAAATGTTTCAGCATTTTCTCCTTTTTTTTGGCATTTTTCTCAAAAGCCTATTTTGTTAGGTTGTTAATACATGGAATTATTTGGTAAAAGATTAAATGCCTTCTATACTTCTTCCTTCCAATCTGACCTTTGTGGTATATATTTTTAAATTCAATGACTGCAGGAGCGCCAAGATCAACAACACTATGGACCACCAAGGTATGTACATGAAGAATCATCACGTCAACACCAGGAAGCAGATAATCCCTCAAGATCTCACTTATCTACAAGCAATAGAGGTGAGGAATCAACTGATGAACCATATAACTATTCAGATGCAAGTCATTCGAGAAATGTCATAGATTCAAATCATTTCCCGTCCAGGCAAGAAAATGGATATGATGAACATAATGCTCCTCCAAATTACAACACCGTTGTTTCTAGTCGTGATGCTGAACGATTTACAGATCTGCGAGACGTTACCAACAGGCCTGAACCTCCAGATTACAATGCTGCTGTTTCATCAAATAACTCTCCAAGACCTTCGAATAGTCGGCAAAGTGGGCCAAATGATCAAGGGCAACATGATAATAGTTCTGCCTATTTACCCTCATATAATGATGTTCTACGCAATGAAGAAGCTTACAGAATTGTATTAGAGGGAGATAACTCAATAGTCTATCAAGTATAAGAAATGTAAGGGTGAAAGTACTGTGCCATAGGGAAAAGATCTTTTCTTTCTATCTTTACCCTTTACAAAAAAAAAATATCACATTTTTATATTTCCTTGTACAGTAATAAACCTGCAGGCTTCTCAAAACTAAAAGCAGTTTTGGAAAGCAAATAAAATGTACCAGGTATTTCATACTTGTTATTGCACCAGTAGAAACCACCACTCGAAAAGAGGAAAATCCTGGTTATCAGCATTTTCTTTTTTTTCCCCACAATGTTTTCAAAAGTTTTTTTTAATGTTATAAAAGGCAGGGATGGTATGGCATAAAGGGTCAGCATATTATCTCTTGCAGGTTTTTTCTTGCAGCTGCCACTTTCAAAAAAAGATGTGGCTACAGAAATTGGGAACTTGCTTATTATAAGCAGTTTCTTTTGTCATTACAATGTTTTCAAACATGTTCATGTTTTAAACCTCTGCACTTGTTTTGTGGAAGTAACCTTTCACAAAACTCTTAGAGTCCCAGGCTAATATTTGTGAAACACAGAACATGGTACATGAATAAGTAAGGTGTTGCTGTGATATGACTAAATGATGTTGAAAGTGGCATGGAGCATAAACAAACAAGCAAACAAACAAACTAACTAACAAACAATGTTGAATCATGCCCTTCTTTTAGAAGGATGCCTTTTCCGTCCTCTGTTGTGAATATCTTAATGTAGTTTATAAATGCATTCCAAGATAGAATTCTCTAACATGTCTATGAACTGAAAGTTTGCAAGGAGAAAAAACACTGTGAAAATCGAAAGCAAGAGGTTTTATCTGCATTATATTTTTAATCCTTAAAGTGCCAAAAAATTTCAACAAACATTTTTGGTCTAGAAGTAAGATTTTTTCCTCTTTTTGATCTATATTGCTTCATCTAACCAGATAGAGTAGATCTAAAATCAGACTGCAAATTTTGTGCAATCTTGATCTACACTGGCCACCAAGGCAACTGTAGTTTTGTAAGGAGCTTTAAGGGGTAAACCTGCTATTTGTGTATAGAGTAGTTATGATGCTAAATATATGACTTTGTTTTATGGAAGTTACGAAGTAAAGCCAAACTGTCCATGTACCACAAAATAGAGAAAATAGGGGTGTTAGAATGCGATATA
Source organism: Hippopus hippopus (assembly GCA_946811185.2). NCBI lineage: Eukaryota > Metazoa > Mollusca > Bivalvia > Cardiida > Cardiidae > Hippopus > Hippopus hippopus. Next base: position 36,719,756 of record OX328099.1, on the reverse strand, counting down.
AAACTGATAAAGAAGTCAACCATTTCAGAGCCTTAAAAAACTAAAGTAGCATTTGTTGAAATGCAGGTTACCACCATTTTCCTTCTTTTCCTGGAAAGTCTTCAAAACCTGTCTTCTTCAGGGTCACTGAAACTCAGAATTATTTTGTAAAAAGTTACTCCTTTACTACACAATTTTAACGACCTTAAGGAAATAAATTTTTGAAAACATCGTGGGGTAAAAAGGAGAAAATGCTGCTTACCAGCATTTTGTCCTTTTCCCACGGTGTTATCTATCTTTTCAGAAACAGTTTGTCATCTGTTAATGCTTTCAATTTAGACACATCTGAAACTTTCTCATCTAGGAAGGAGTTAGTGATACCACATATCTTTGTTATGATTATTTTGATCAGGAATAAGACAGCATTTTATTGAAGTTTGTGATGTATAGATATTGTTAAAGTCGCTATTTATGTTAGAGTTTTTACATTTTTTTTTTTTTGAACACTTTACTAATATGTTAATCTTTATATAGGAGTATCTTATTCTTTTTATTGTACAAATATCTTAATGTTTATATATTAAAACTGAACATCTAAATATTTATTTGTTTTATATATATTTATATATTTTACCAATTTCCTTGCAGCAAATTTTAAGACTATTCCATATTGAAATTAAAACGCATCTACATCTAAGTGGCTACTATCAACAGTCAATCTCTGACTATACTGATAGGTTGGGGACAAGATCAAAATGTTAAAAGCCAGATGGCTATGTGACATGATACTATGTACTAATATGATTAGTAACAGATTAAAACAGAAGTTCTGCTTAGAATATGTAAATATTGAGATAGGTAGTGAAACCTGAAAGACTATCACTGACCTTGATGTTGTTAGGCAGCGCCTTCCAACGTGAGAGGTCAATAATGAATTACGAGAACATGTAAGGTTAACATTTTTTTTTTTAAATTAAGAAGTTAATACTTCTTTCCCAATATGTTTAAGGTCTAAATTTTATTCAACTGAGAAGTTGGTTTTAATTTACCAATAATGTGCATCTATATGGAATGGTTGAGGTACTTCTTCATGATTGGAACAGCTGCTACACTATTTTACAAGATTAAAAAACAAGAGAGTAATTGGCCCTGTATTGTCCCACTGCCTTTTAGATAAACGGGCCGTACACTGCTTTGGCATCGATGGAGACATTAAACCATAAGAAATCTGTATGACTTAGTGACATATAGGATCTGACATGAGTTGGCTTTTGAGATAAAATTTTATTAAACGAGCCTAGGGAAATGTTATTAAGCGAGCCTTTGTCGAGCTTAATAACATTGTTCCTTGATGAGTTTAATAAATATAGGATCTGACATGAGTTAATGTTCGAGATAAAATTTTATTAAACGAGTCTAGGAAAAACGTTACTAAGCGAGCCTTTGGCGAGCTTTATTACATTTTATCTAGATGAGTTTAATAGAATTTTATCTCAAACGCCTACAAATGTCAGATTCTTTTTATCACATAAAGATATTTCACAAATTTTAGCTCAGAAGATGCATAACTATCTATCGATTAACACGCGGTAATATCCATAAAACCCATTCACTTCTATGAAATACATACAAAATGACGTCAAAAGTGACGTCACACAATTGTGATATCAAACGTGTATAAGAAAATTCATAATGGGTATATTACACTGAAAACAAGGGAGGTTATGTGATAAAATTTTATCTCAAACGCCAATGTATGTCAGATTCTTTTTATCACATAACAATATTTCACGATATATAGATCAGATGATGCAAAACCATTTATAGATGCACTCGCGGTAATATCCATAAAACCCATTCACTTCTATGAAATACGTACAAAATGACGTCAAGAATGACGTCACACAAATATGATATCAAACGTGTATAAGATAAGAAAACTCGTGATGGGTATATTACACTGAAAACAAGGGAGGTTATGTGATAAAAAAAGATCTTTTTGTTTTGCCAAGATGATATCGGTGAATACAAGCAGGTCTAATATAGCATCACTTTTGGGGAATATCAATAAACTCTGATATATAGAATTTTGAAAAAAAAGATTTTCCGGTTTTACTACATGTTAAACAGTCAACTCGCGAACAGAACCATTGACAACAGAATAAATATTTTTCACTGAAACTTAAACATTTTCTGTTCAATACTTAATTACACAATACTAAGCATGTTACAGAGCGGTATCAAGCGTAACTATTTATTCTTATGTGTAACTGACTTAGGCCACTCACGTTCAATTGGCCAATCACGGAACACCGAAATTTTCATTACCCAATCATCGGACACCGTTACGGAAAACAGCACTTTATGTATATGGAGGTGATGCGCCAATGTGCTATTTTTAGTAACTGTTCGATGATGGAGCAATAAAAAATTGGGCGATTCGTGAAATACCAATTATTTTATAGAGCTTCAAGGGTCACTGAAGAATAACTTTGATAAAGCCAAGTCCATAGCAGCCATGTTCTTTGCCGAATCAAAATTATATCAAGAAATATGGAAGAAGTCCCAGATTTTGTAGAGAATTCCAAAATCTGGTTTTAGAGAATATATATATTTTTTTTTTAAAGATTTTCAGTGTTTTTCAGCTTTGTTGCCACGGCAACCAGAGTTTCCAACAGAATCAAAGTCTTTAAAGAAATTCTGAAGAGGACAATAGCAGGATTATTTCTGTGAAGTTTTGTCGATGTTGGGTCGGTAGTTCCAGAAAAAGATGGACAGACACATGGCTCCGACATAAGCTCGGTAGTCTTTCGGCCATTGGAGCTAAATAATCATTCTTCAACTGATTTTAATTATAAAAGTTTAATAGTATCACAATTTAAGTCGTATACAAAACTCGCTAAATAAAGCACAAAAGACTGTTCAAAACGTTAATCTTTAAGGGTACCACCTTCAGAAACTTGTTTTGACATGATGCTAAGGAGCGGTGATGGAACAGATTGTTTGTAGAGTTTCTCTTCGTTCAGTCCCTCAAACCAGCTGAAAGTTTAAAAGTTACTTGGTCTGTATTTACATGTGTATCTACAGGTGTCTGTCAGTCTGCAGGTCTTGTTCATTGCTGTACAGATACGACGTTTTAACCCCATCCTTTGCTGACGACTACTATGGAAAGAATTGTGGGAGAAAGTGCAATGGCTTGTAATAGCCAATGCTCTTTTCAAACAAAAATTTCCCTATTATTAGTTTGCATTTTGTATAGTGTTTACGCCGTTTTCAATAATTCAGTTTGGTCGATGCGGTCAGTACACTTATCCGTGCTTTCCTGGAGTTTGTTTTACTAGTACTTCGCAAATATTCTTGTCAAGCCACTGGCTGCTTTTCTACAAAACCATCGTCGAAACGACGATCAGCGATGAAAGAGGAATTAATCTTGTTCTTATGACAATCATCTATCCTCGGAAAGAAATTTGCTGAGCATGAGATTTGAACCAGCAACCCCCTTGGCTTTAAGTCCTGTAGGCTAGCAACTGCGCCACTGGGCTTGGCTTCATATTGTTGGAAAATAACGTTATCCTTTCTATAAGAAGTAAGCTCTTTTGAGTATTTGAAAATATTTTAGGAAGGTCTAAAAAATGTCAGTGCAAATCTTCGATTGGGTGGCCTTCAAACTACCATTGTTTTCAAAAGTATTTTGGTCTTGTTGCAGCGAAAATACACCTATCCATGTTTTCTGGATCATCTACCAATACGTTTGCCTTGAGGTTGGAATCTAGAATTAATTACAAGTAATCCACAAGTTTTCTAAACCGAGTGATATGCCTGTAGAATAAAGAACACTTACGGGACGGATTCAAATAAGCCCGATTTCTGATGCAGAATATTGAAACGTCTATCGTCATATTTTCTGTAGAAAAAAAAAGAAAGATTTTGATTTAGCAGTGTTTAAAAATTGTAATGAACATTTTCACACAGACAAAACTTTTCAAGACTATTTGGCCAGGTCATACCACAAAACTGGGGTATATATTTAGGATGCAGTCCTAAAGACTGATGGTAGGGGCGTTACTCGTGGGTCCTCAAGAGTAGGTAGGTAACATACATGCCATCGCAAGGATCAAAATACTTTAGTACCGGTGATATCATGTAAAAGTAAGTTTCTTGTATTGTTTGTAAGTGGTTTGGCTCCCATGTTTGGGTGGTTGTGGAGTTATTCAAAAGTCTTAAAGATTCAACCAAAGGCAGGATCAAACTTACCTAATGCACTTCATGATGAATTTCCTCCCTTCTTTTGAGATGGGTTCTGGTCTGAAGCCTGGTTCATAGTGTTTGTCAAGTGCGTTGCGTCTTGTATCGGCGAGAGTTTTGCCTCTGTGTGGCGGGCTGTATACACACGACACGACAAAAATCGCAGAAATTTCACACACCATTTTAAAAAAGATCTGTTTCTAAATTTAAAGATCAAGAGTGAAGTTTTGCTACGCGCTACGTCTTTGATAGATTGCGAAGCTAATGTAAATTTTTTATGTACAAAAAGCTCAGCAGCCAATTATCAGGAGATGTAAGTTCTCAGTCAAAGAAAGTGATTAAGTAACATCCTTTTCTGCCTCTGCGAACAATGTAGATCTAGTACAAGACCGTACAAGATAATTATGCAGTCTGATCTTGAGTTTACCGACTGGCTGTCATCTTGTAAAAAAAATGAACAAAAACTGTTATTGAAACAGCAATGTTCGAGTCTATACTTATGATTTAAAAAGAATCGTTTTGATTCTGTTGGAATAACTAGACTTAGGCTGCATAGCGCTACTCACCGAACTTATGAGGACAGTCTAGGTTAAATAAGACTGCAAAGAACGTGCCGTCTGATCTTATATCTACACTGTCCGTTACGGTAAATAGGCCTATATTTTCCGGCGAAAAGAACTTTGAAGTCGCAATTTTTTGGTGTTAAACATTTGCTGGAACTTACCAGTTAATTTAACTGTCGCTTCAGAGATTCTCGAGGAAATAAATCTATATGCAAATATGTACTTGGGAAAATAATATAATCGAATCATATAATTTTAATCAACTCGTTTAAGAAAAAAAATAATACATTTATAAACACTCATGTAATATCCTCTATATAAAATATACCTGAGCTCTCTGTAGCAATGTATAAGACTTATCTAGATTTTTAGCATGAAAGAAATTCAATTAACGACGTATATGATAGCTGTTCGCGCATCCCACTGCGCATGTATTTTTGTCGTGGGTATTGAATCAAAAGTGCACCTATGTATTTTCTGCACATAATGGAATTACTATTGGTGCACTGAAACAAGTAGCACTTTCTTCGGGTAGTATTGGTGAAGAGAAAAAAATGGATCTTTGAACTGTCACCGTGAAATATTTAAAATGCTGCCGACATAGCGTTACACACCAACAAGGACACAAAGGCAGGAAATTGAAAGCTGTGGAAGTAGGCCTATAGCTGTTTCCACTTTGAAAATTATTGTTGGAAAAGGCGAAATCACTCCTATTGCGCAGTTTCTCCTTTTCCCACTATGGCTGCTGAACTTTTATCCCTATTTGTTTTCCCTGAAAAAATAATTTCCAAGCTGACCTTCAACCTTGTTTTTCTGACGAAATAAGCACGGACAGGTGCCATTTTTTATTTTTTCTAATTGTTTAGAAAGAAATTCAATTAACGACGTATATGATAGCTGTTCGCGCATCCCACTGCGCATGTATTTTTGTCGTGGGTATTGAATCAAAAGTGCACCTATGTATTTTCTGCACATAATGGAATTACTATTGGTGCACTGAAACAAGTAGCACTTTCTTCGGGTAGTATTGGTGAAGAGAAAAAAATGGATCTTTGAACTGTCACCGTGAAATATTTAAAATGCTGCCGACATAGCGTTACACACCAACAAGGACACAAAGGCAGGAAATTGAAAGCTGTGGAAGTAGGCCTATAGCTGTTTCCACTTTGAAAATTATTGTTGGAAAAGGCGAAATCACTCCTATTGCGCAGTTTCTCCTTTTCCCACTATGGCTGCTGAACTTTTATCCCTATTTGTTTTCCCTGAAAAAATAATTTCCAAGCTGACCTTCAACCTTGTTTTTCTGACGAAATAAGCACGGACAGGTGCCATTTTTTATTTTTTCTAATTGTTTAGAATTATAAATACTATAAGTGTGGAAATTTTAAGAAAAATCTGTCCGTTAGAAAGTATGTATTTATGTAAGATTAACCCTTAATTTGATCAAATTATCTTCCTTTTTAACTCAGTGATCCATATATAAAATGCATATCTGTACATTTACCATGCTCAAAACCAGGCTTGTATATATTTTTTGTGCAGAAATATATGAATTTTCATAAAAATGATGTATATTTTTCCTGTAATTTTCCTGTTTACCTGTAATTTTCCTGTTTAACTGACTATTAAAGAAAGGCACTTTAAATCCAATTTAAGCTGAATTTTGGAACTGTATATTACGGTGGCACAAAAGTGACGTGGAAGATATATTTTATACTACGTGCGCACGCAGTAGCTAATACGTGCGCACGTATTAGTTATTACGTGCGCACGTAATAATCCACCAATCAGAATCATGAACGGAAGCCATTGTTTCAAGATGGAAGTGGAAGATAGACATTTATTGATCCTTATAAACTGATTGGTCGATTATTACGTGCGCACGTATTAGTTAATACGTGCGCACGTATTAGCTACTGCGTGCGCACGTATTAGTTAATACGTGCGCACGTATTAGCTAATACGTGCGCACGCAATAGTATTACGTGCGCACGTATTAGTTATTACGTGCGCACGTATTAGCTACTGCGTGCGCACGTAATACTACTGCGTGCGCACGTATTACTTATTACGTGCGCACGTATTAGCTACTGCGTGCGCACGTAGTATAAAATATATCTTCCATGTCACTTTTGTGCCACCGTAGTATATACCTTTTTCAAAGGCAAATTTCTCAGAAACGAGCACGGTGACCCACATTTTTTTTTAATGTAATCTCCTAGAGATATACGGTGGCACAAAAGTGACATGGAAGATATATTTTATACTACGTGCGCACGCAGTAGCTAATACGTGCGCACGTAATAACTAATACGTGCGCACGTAATAGTTATTACGTGCGCACGGCCGAGACACAGTCCTGATAGATCTGCTCCGAGCTGGAATACTCCACGTTGATGCGACCTCTCGGTCGGCTAGGCCTGTCATGAATCACCTCTGCGGTTTCAAACCCAGTCTGTGATTTGGGGGAAAAGTAACACTAGTATAATTGAGCGTGCTCTGGTAAAAAGTCACCACATTACGAGTTACTATAGTTCCGTTTTATCAGTTTTTTTCTAAAATTCGACTGGATCTAGAGGTAAAATAGTCCGTTGACATGCAGAAAAGTAGCAAACAGTTTCGACCCATGTCAGCCTGCGCGGACTGTGCAGGCTGTCATGGGTCGATACTTTTTGCAGATGCATTAAGCCCCCTTTTCACAGAGCATTGCCCTAATTTGCTTCGTGATACGGACATTAGATTTAGTAAACTTGCAGGGCTAGTTTTTGCCATCACCATACATTTCCTAATTTTTAACAACCCTGAGAAAGATTTTGTTTTAAAAACATTCTGGGAAAATGCTGGTGGCAAGCATTTTATCCTTTTTCCCAACATTTTCCAGAAAAATCAAAGAAAAAGCGCGTCATAAGAGAAAAATCTTATTTTTTCCATCTGCAAATGCTTTGTAGAATAAGTATAATAGCGCAAATTAGAATGGTTTGTGAATACGGGCCCAGGATATATAGTTTCCTCTTCGAATCAGTGGTAAAGCACTTAGTTTAGCAAACAGGAATTACATTATGTTGAAATTAAGATTTTTTTTTTTGGAATTAGACTAAGAATGGAATTCAGAATGGTGAATGAATACGAACTAGGAGACTCTTAGATTATATCCAAGAATTTCACTCTCTACTAGGTGACAAAAATCAGGCTTGACCGAGCCAAAAACATTGTATGCTCTGGCAAAAGGGGGTTTAATGCATCGCCGTGATGCATTTTATTAAGCAATACATCATAATTGGCCTGCAACACGTGAAAAGGGGCATTCGGACATTTGCGTAAAGTGCCGTCTCGGATCAGCCTGCGCGGACTGCGCAGGCTAATTTGAAACAACACTTTCCGTTTTTATGCAATTTTCTGTTTTGCGCAAGTCTACTGTAGCACAAAATCTAATGTAGTCGTAAAGTGCCGTCTCGGATCAGCCTGCGCTGACTGCGCAGGCTGATCAGAGACGACACTTTACGCAAATGTCCGAATGCCCCTTTTCGCGTGTTGCAGGCCATATAATCATACATCCATAAAAATCCAGTTTGTCTGACAACCACCTGAATCATGAGGTACAGCGGTCCTTCGACATACAGAAAACTGATCAATAGCGAAAAGTTTCGACCCAGGTCAGCCTGCACGGACAGCGACAACTTTAATGGCGCTCATCATATGATGGGATTTGTCCCTATTAGATTAGGAAAACATTGTGGAAAATGGGAAAAATGCTGGTTACCAGCATTTCTCCATTGCACACAATGTTTACGAAAGCCTTTTTTTCCATCGGGGTTGTTAAAAGTTAGGATTGTTTGGTAAAGAGTTAAGGGGGCGAAATCAAGCATTATGAACACTATATGTGTATGTCCATACCAAACATGGATATCCCTTCTCATTCAAGATGACCTTTTTTGGACAGATGGAACCATGAGCGATGTCGTGTTCGTGTAGAAATCGTAAAGCCATCATCAAGTTGACGCATACGAACTTGGCGTGGGTCTCTTGAAATATACGTCTGCATAAGTAAAGAAGAGATAATAATTGTATCATCATTATCTTTACTACTTCTACTACTACTACTACATCAACAACAACAACTACTACTACAACTGTTATCATTTAAGTGTGTGTGTGGGGGGGGGGGGTTTCAAGCCTGCTTCTATTTGAAATAAATATTAATTTCTCATCAAGTTGAGAGTATCAATCAATTTATTATGAATTTAAAACACAAAGAACATGTTTGCTGCAATAACTGGGTTTTTGTGTAATTTGAAAAAAGGGTTATGTTCTTTATGGACTAAGAACTTTTTTGTTCATCTGGTTAGGTCTGAATATCTCTTCATATACTGAAAGAATATACTTTGAAGTATCTGTCTCTCAAATTTCACAAAATTCTCTGCGCTAGAAATAACTCCTTTCCCACATGTTTTCAAAATAGCTCATCCCAATGTCGTTAGACCACGACATTGTATAGTAAAGGGTCTTAGAAGACAATGGCTATTTTCTCGCAACGAAATCTTAGCCTCGAAGTATGAATGTTAGACTTACATATTTGCATTTTTCTCTAACAACGAATCCATACAGACTACAGAAGGCTTGATCTTTCTTACTGCGTACGCTCGTGCTTTGATATAGCTAGACGTGAGGATTCTGAAAACAGAATATGTATACAATAAATGAACCATGCTCTGTGAAGAGGGGGCTTAATGAATCTACAAAAAGTATCAACCCACGTCAGCCTGCGCAGTGCGCGCAGGCTGACTTGGGTCGAAACTTTTTGCTTTTAGTAAATTTTCTGCATGTCTAAGGACCATTCTACTAGTCAATCATTCGACAAAAATAATTCTATGGATCCGAAATTATGTGACGACTTGTTTGGTTTAATGCATCACGGAGATGCATTAAACCCCCTGTTACCAGAGCATGTATCATATCATTTATTACTTTATCAACTGTATGCGACTCTTCTTTTCCTTGCATCTGACCAATTTTCCAATTAGATCATGTACAATATCCTTAAAGATGACAAAATTTAAAAAGAAAAAGCTGCATGGAACATACAATGTCAGAAAAAAATTCGACTTTAAAAAACTATGAGGAAAAAAAAAGATTATAGAAATTTCAAAACATTGTTTCTATGACAAAGAAAAATTGATCGACTGACAAAGACCTCGAACAAAACGATTTAAAGAAGTGAATAGAAGAGTACTTTAACAATACCCCTGACTTATTGTCACCACTGGTCTCTCGTATCTGTTAAATTTCTTCAAATCTATATTCTGAAATATAAAAAGCAATTTATGACCCAAGTGTTATGAGCTACACTTCGGAGAGAATAGGTTTAATGCATAGTCGTAATGCACCTTCGTCGAATATAGCTAGCAAGTCGTAGCATAATATGAAGCGAATTTGTTTAAAAGCGACTGAGTCATGAGGTAAATGGTCTTTTGACAAGTGGAAAGTCTACCGATAGCAAAAAGTTTTGACCCAGGTCAGGCTGCGCAGACTGATATTGGTCGATACTTTTATTGTAGATGCATTAACCCACCTTTTCAAAGAGCATGATTCATGTTGTGACACAGCTTCGAGTATAGGAATGTATATGTAAAATGTTTTGATACAGCTTCGATTATAAGAGGATATATGCCTTGGTGCAGGTTCGAGCATAGTAACATGTTTCGATTCAGCTTCGAATATAGGAATATATTCATATGTTTTAATGCAGTTTCGATTATATAGAAACGTATGTTTTGACGCAGCTCCGAGTATGGAAATATATGTTTCGATAGAGCTTTGAGTGCAGGAATATAGGATTTGATACAGCTTTTATAATAGTATAAAAATTTTTGATACAGCTTCGTCTATATATTTTATACATGTATAAGTTTTGTCTCAGCTTAAAGCACATTCTCGTTAGATCTATGGCTTTAGAACTGCATAATTCGGTGCAAGCGACAAAGGGAGAAAGAAGAACCCGTATGTTTACGTTTGTTTGATACAAATTTTCGATATTTTTAAAATACATCACCTTGTGGTGTTGAACTCCAGCCGGAATAATACTGCCAACGTCCTTCCATTTGAACACAGGGCCAGTTGCTGTAGATGAAAAACTTCCGATGGGAAACAGAAAATAATTCTTGCCCGATCTGCCACTTGAAGCACCAAGGGTACATCTAGTGCTGGACGACGACCGCTGGCTATCCTGACTCGCCGATCTCTGATGTAGGCTGACCTTAGCCGGGGAGTCACTCTCACTGTCCTCATCAACTCCAGGATGGTTGTTATTCCGAGAAAACATGTCGTAAATTCGTGCATTCATTCCGAACACGAACTCTTCTTCAGGATTTATGATATTATCTCTGTCATCTTCACAAGCATTGGAACTATTCTCCAAGTTATCTATCTTTATCTCTCTGCTGCTTCTTAGCTTCGAAGTTTGGTGGTGTTTCAATGCTTTCTCGGCGAGCTGGTTTGCTCTTAAATTCTCATACACCATAGAGACTAGCATACGTTTACTTATGTATTTCAAAGCTTGGGGCTGCCACTGCCCCCCCTTTTCTATTCCGTATGTCGTATCTGTAAAGAATAACAAAAAGAGTGTCCATGATATTCATTTCTTCGATAAATCTAGAGTTTTGACAATGATAACTACGGTCACAATGACAACAAAAGTATCCATGCACGCCTAAAATGTTCATTAAAGGGCTAAACTAACACATTATTTCGAGTACAGTAATCAATTAAAATAGATTTTACGCCCTAAACGATGCATAGATCTGCTCTGTTTACATTTTGTTGACATCTTGGTTTGATCTAGGACAAATGTCTGACCAGATACTAACCATTGTCATGTCATATACATATCACATCGTAATATTAAAGACTTATTGATAGAGCCTACAGTATCGACAGCAAGTATTTCGGATTCGAACCCTTTGAACGTTGCATACATTGGTGCTGTGAAAAAAGAATGCTAGGTAAGAGTACAGGCGCTGGGTTGTGAGTAACCTTTTCTCAATATATTTCACAGTCAATATTCGTAATGGTTGCGTCTTAATCGAATGATTGCAAGACTGTCGTCGGCGGTCCGGCCGCTTTGACCATGGCGGGACTACTTTTTCGGCCGAATATGGTATTGGCCGTATAACTGTTTTTTTCCTCTTTTGCAAATACTCTTAAAAATAATTGAGTTTAACAAGAAAAATTGTTTTGGAAATGCCTTAGAATCACTTCTAGAGCAGTCTAAAATTCAATGTCTTCTATCGATCATTTATAAGAGTTGTAGAAATGTTTCCCAATTTTCGGCATTAATGACGGAATTTCTCTTTCAACCTGTCAACGACATAGGCGAAATTAGGGGTTTTAACAGTAGACGGCATAGATCACGATCAGACTGCATAGAACGTGCAGTCTTCATGTTGAATCGATAGTTATCGTCCGCTTGTCTAGTCCAGCCATAATTTTTTTTCCCCGAATTATAGTGGATTGCTTTTTCAGCCGTCGGGAGAGGTCGAGTTTATATAACAGGCACAGAAAGAATTAAGTTTTCAATTAAAAAAATTCATTTACAGCTTTAGCCAATTTAAAATGAGCGTCGCTGTGGCAAAAAGGGTTTAATGCATCTCCATGCTGCACTTTATCAAGCAAGACATCACATAAATATGTATCCATAATATCCTTTTTGTGTAACAACCAACTAAATTAACGGGTACAATGATCCTTGGACATGCAGAGAATTTACAAATAGCAAAAAGTTTTGACACAGGTCAGCCCGCACAGTCCAATACTTTTTGCACATTAAATCCCCTTTTCACAAAGCATGGGTCATTTATACCTTCACCTGTTTTATGCCCATGCGCTATCTCTCGGCAGGTGAATGGTGAATCTCCTATACAAGCAATGAAAGGTAGCTGTTTAGGGCTGGCGAGCTTTTCCGTTTGCTGGTCGACAACACCCTCTGATTCCCTTCCTATCTTTTCTTCCACAGAATTTGACGTAGAATTTTTAACAGCTGGTGCCTGCTTGTTGAAGTGATCCCTAGTCACATGACAATATGAGAGAATGGTCTTGGTAAGTTCTTCATCGTGTTTCGCTAGCCTTTCTTTCAGCGAATCGAGGGATGTCTTGATACTGTTGTACAACGCTTCCACATTTTCAGAGATTTCCTGACGTTCCATTGTCGATATGGTTCCAGTTGTCTCTCCTTCTTTACTCGTTATGTCGCTGTAACCTTTACCTCGTGCACTGTCGGTCTACAACAGGCGACATAATATAGCATCAATAGACCACGTGCAGTAATAGATGCGGTAAATGAGAAATCTACATTGTCACTAAATTCACATGATTTATATACTTTCCTGTAAATATGAAGGTTTGTTTGTTTAACACCACTTTAAACATTGTTTTATTCATATAGGGATGCCAGTGCACATATCCATCTTTTCCCGGTATTTCTTTAAATAATGCTTAGCACAAAAGTTTTCCAAAGCCACTGGCTGCATTCCCTGCTGTAACCATCGCCGAAAGTAAATGTGAAGAATATGTGCTAGAATGCTTTTTAAAAACACTTGTATGTCATAAAATTATTTTTAGTCATTTTGTGTCTATGAGCATATTATTCGACTCTCACCCCCTCCTTCATAAAATTTTGAAAGCGCAGGGTTAAATAATACATTAAACAATAAAACATAAAACAGTTCCTCTACTGGCAAATAATGACTAGCGTACTTTAATGTATAAGAAACAGGAAATAATAGATATAAATTTTCTCTTTTAACCATCAGCTGTAAGCTGATTAAAAAGTTTCTTCTGTTAAAGTTAAATGAGCCAATTCTTATGTTACATCTTAGAATTTCATGTACATAAATGTATAGTAAGTTTGGAAGACCCCTCCCTGTCAACAAGTTGAAGAAAAAAAAAATAGGTAGAAATATGCTCTTTAGAAAACCCGTTTATCGAAATTTTGGTTATTTCCCAGCTTCTTTCATGAACTTATAATGAAAAAAAAAAAAAGGAGACCAAAAATAAAACCATTATTTTTTGTAGGGCTTTGAGCTGGACTTGAACCTACGCAAGTCATAAGGGTGATAGTATAAGAAGTATGCAGGGCGTCTTTAGAAAAAAATAATGAGAGTTTATTTTCCCAAAACCTGTTGTTTTGAATTGAGATAAATTTGATAAGGTTTCAGTACTCTTTGTATGAAACAATCCATGCAAGTTTTGAAAAAAATGTTGAGTAAACAAGACTAAGTCAACAAATGGCTGCTTTTTTTATGCCAGTCATTGGTGGATTTTCGCCAGTTTCAATATAGCTCAACCATGTAGTACAAATAATTTGTGCAAGTTCCAACAGGATCGGTGAAAAATGTGAACTCTAAATTGTGTACACAAGACTAGACCTAGATCTAGATCTAGTAATAGATCTAAATGATATAAACTATAATAAAGAAACTGTGAATAAACGTCCACCCTCCAATGCAGACTTTGACGGACAGACGGGCGAAAAACGGAAACCACGTCACGAGATAAGGTCTTCTCAGCCTTTAGCTAATAAAGCTAAAAACAAAAGTGGTCATCCTTACTCGTCTTTGCAATGCTCGATACATCACATTTAATATTTCGGGCCTCCAGCAGTCAAGTTTAGATCTAGATCTGTATAGATCTAGACTATATCCTACTTTTTATTTTTAGACAGATCGTTTGGAAAGACTAATTAAAAACGACCTACAGCTACCAGTACAGTGGATCTTTTTTTATTATTAGCCCATCATTATTATCTCAAGTTCGTGAAACTGAATAAAAAAGTACACTGGATTTAGAGTGAATACCTACCTGGGATTTGTCCTCAGAATTGCATGACAGAATTTTCAATATTCTTCGTATTCTTTTACCCATTTTTACGATTTTTTGGTTTTCCCATAGTCCCGAAAAACTTGTAATCGCTAAAATGGCGACCAACGTTGCTCGGCAACAATTGTCAATAACAGTTCACGTGGTTGACACGTTATGACAACAGATGACGTAAGTCAGAGAAGCCTGACGCATAACATAAGAAAGCGCGCGTCTTTTAAATGTTGTTTTGAGCGACGCAAGCGCACGTAAACAAAAACGCACCCAACTGCTACATAAAGAAACCTCGGGTGATGCGTTAAATTTAGTAATGGAATCGGCCGAGTTGTGACGGTTGCCAAATCAGATCCAGTATCAGATAACTGTGGCAAATAGAAAAAAGGCTTTTGTTGAGCTATTTCTACTTTGGTCATAATATTTCAGAAGTAGTCATTGAGACTTAGCCTGTGGTCCAGGGTAGCCTGAGTTCCAGTACGTTCAATTTTTTTTCCTTGTCTATCATTCGGACGTTAGCCTACTTTGTTCAAAATGACGAATATAATAATGGAAGCGATAAACAGATAGCTGTCAAAGATCAAAAGTAGACCGCGATTAGGAGAGCGTGATGCGGAGTAATTAAGAAATTATGTCTGCCTGGACTCGGGCTAAGGTCTAGGCAGTAATAATTTCTAAATTGCTCTGTATCGCGCTCACCTAATCGCAATCTGAAATTGATCTTTGACAGCTGTCTGTTTATCGCTTCCGTTATAACTGCCTACCAGCAAAGGAAGTGAAATAAGTTGAACAGACAAATCTAAAATAATTTTGGACAAAAAATATTTTTATTGCATATGTGAATTAAATCATCAGTAACAAATGGAGGTCTGTTATTTCTGGATTGAATGACACATTTAACTCTTTACAAAATGACAAAACTTATAATCTAGACCTGTTCAAATTGAAAGTATTTGCTAACGTCATATTAAATGTACATGAAAGATAGGATTTGTCTTTAGAATGGTAGTAAACATTGTAAGAAAAGGATGAAATATTACTAATAAGCTTTTTCTTCTTTTCTCACAATGTTTTTAAATTTTTTTCCCCAGGTTTGTTAAAACTCAGGATTGTGTGGTAAGGGCTTAAATCTTTACTAGACTTTCTGACTAGAAATTATAGACTCGTTCCAATTGAGAACAATACCAGACAACAAATTAAAGGTACTTCAAACGATGATATTTGTCTTTGATAGGATAGTAAACATTGTATGGAAAGTAGAAAATGCTGCTTTTTAGCATTTTCCCTTTTTTTTCACAATGTTTACATAAACCTTTTTTCCTAAGGGTTATGAAAATATTCCCTTGTTTCATACGGGGTTCAAGAAAAAGAGAGAAATGTAAAGCAGATTTTACATAGAGCATGTGATATAGTCATCAATCATTCTGAATACACTTCATATTCAGGACTACCCATTTGATTTGCTGAAATTATACATGTATCAGCCAATTACATGGCTAGTCTTTGAAATTCACAATGAAGTTCATTTAACCCCTTACCAAACCATCCCGTGTTTAAGCAATGCTAAGACAGAGGCCTTCTGAGAAAATACATGTATGTGGGAAAAGGAGAAATGCTAGTAACCAGCATTTTCTCCTTTTTCAACAATGTTTTCTCCCCTGTCTAAGACATGTTATATCATGTGAGACACATTTAACAATTTGCCAGCAAATGCTTTCAATTTTGGACCAGTTAAAAATTTTGGCATTAGCTAAAGAGTTAACTCAATACCAGATGACAAAGTTTCAGACTTATCAGTCATTCCTATTTTTTATGTACTTACACAAATGCCAAAAACATGAAAAATGCATGTCTTAGAATTTTGATAAAAAATGTGCCACAACAAAACCTTATCACAGCTTAATGAAATTCTGAAGTTACACTTCATGAGAATCAACCGTTTTCTTATTGTAAATGTTTTAAGCAAGTGACTAAATATTGGAGTAACGGATGTTAATTCATAAAATCCAAGTTTTGTATCATCTCTTGTGTGAAAACTGTTAACACAGCTTATATAAACACACCATTTTATTGAAGATATAAGTATGTGGTAGGAAATAAAGCCAGAACTTTTGGATCGTTTTGAGTTTTATTGAAAATTAAGACACAAAATCATAGCTATACCTTTTTCTTCAAATTGATTCTGAAATTTCGAATTACTTTCATTCAAAATATTTTTACCTTGGCTGGGTATTTCAGTGCTATCATACTTAATTATTTCAATGAATGTATCACTGAGTAATTTCCTTTTAGTAATATGGACCATGATTCTTTATTTTTGAAATTCAAATGCCAATAAGAATGTAACGGATGTTAAAAAGAAAATTCCACAAGTTAAAAAATTCCGATTTTCTCATATTACTGACATGAAAAAGTAGTAAAATGACTAAAAACTGAGCTAACTTTACTCAACTTGAGGAACTACATGTATTAAATAAAAGATGTATATCTTAGAAAACACTGACCCAGATTTTAGAACTAAGTCTTGCAAATTTTAGCCTCAAAAAATGAAAAAAATTACTGAAAGTTAAACTAATTACACCTACATAATTTATATTCGTATTGGTTTCTTTGAAGCACAAGTATACACAGTTTTTGTAGAATGCTTCACAATCGATGAAATGTTCCAATACTGTTTTCAAGATTTTCTGATCTTGGTAACGGAAGTTAACCAACTAAATTACTGAAACTAAACCTTCTTGCACTTTAAGCTACACTTTGCATTCACTCTCAGTCTTGTCAACCATGTCAAGGCCTAATTTTTAAAACCGATTTCACTTTCCTGAGGGGACAGGGTCTGGTATTTTCATCATGACCTGCTTCTAAGTAGTTCTATCTGGCGTTCAAACTAAACATCTAACTGCACTCACTTACAAAGGTAGAATGACTTTTGTTACGGTACTGTTAGGTTGGAGAGTCAGTTAGCTAGTGGATAAATCTAAGACCAGGGTATTTCAGGTAGAATGTGACGTCTACGAACGGCAAACGATAAGTATTGATTTTAGTCACGGATGTTAAAGGTAACGGATGTTAAAATAAGCATATGTTTTGGATCAGAAAAGACCCTTTTTCTGGTCATTATGAGAATGATTCATATAGTTTTATCTCGTATTTGGTATTCTCCTTTAAGCATCACATTCAACAGATGTCAATTGATAACAGTTTTGGCAAAACCTTGGTAACAGAGGTTAAACAAGTTTTTGTCTGAATGCTATCTGCGATAACAGCGATGCATTTTTTTCGAATTACAGAGGTTTTTGTGATCCATAGGCTCTAAAATCCTCAATATCAAGCATAAAAGAATATTCTGACAGTAAATTTTAGATAAACAGATCTAAGTTTGACCATCCCAACATGAGGTAAAATGCAGTAACGGATGTTAATGACGTTTTGGTGACACTACTAAACTATTGATTTTTTCAAATTCTGTTGCATGTGTCTTCGTGTGTCATAAGTACAACTGCAAGGGTACATGGTAAGTATGTCTTAAGCAAAGAAGGATTGTGAAATACCAAACAGTTTACTTTCTGTAAAGATTCAAAATCAGTCTCCCAACAGGGCGACACAGAAAAAAGCACTATTTTTGCATACATAAGGTAATTTTCAAAAAAATTTAAGCAAACACGAGAATGTTTAGTTCTGTATAAGGCTAATATATGGCACTTGCATTGAAAATAACCTGATTATTTTACTCTCATTTGCTTATGGGGTCAATAATTTGGCAGGGACACTAAAAAATGGGAAAAGTACATAAAAAACAGGAATGACTGTTATTCATCTTGCAAGCATTTGCAGACAGCATATTAAATGTGGATGATAATAAGTAATAACTGTATCTAAAAGGGAAGGAAGCATTGTGGGAAAAAATAAAAAAGAATAGCATTTTCTCTTTTTTCTGCAATGTTTTCAAAGGTCCTGGACTTCAGAATCTATAAAACACAGGATTGTTTGGTAAAAGAGAGTTCTGTGTATTTCCTAAATTTACCAGCAACATATTAGCTTAGATGCTACAATGAGGACATGATCTTTCACTAATATTTTCATCACTAATAAACTTATCTCCTTTTATTTGCTCCATTTAAATTCTTCAGAAAAATCTGATTTCACCTTTTCCTTTACCCTTCATTATACAATGCCATGTTTTACAACCCTGAGGACTTGACAACATTCTGGCAAATCAGAAAATGCTGGTAACCAGCATTTTCTCCTTTTCCCACAATCTTTTCTACCCATCAATGAGTAAGTGCCTTCAATTTGGACAAGTTTACAATTTTCTTTGTCTAGTAAAAACTTAATGCACATGACTGCTTAAAGGCCCAGTAGATGCCACACTATCAAAGCAGGTGCCATAATACATTTAAATTTAAATCATACCATTTAAAAGTATGGAAAATATTGTGAAGATGAAAATCTGTTTTTGTGTGGTCCGGCCATGTGTTAATCGCTGGCAGAAACAAGAATTTTAAAACTGAGCAAAAAGTAAACAAAAGACACAGCTACCTGGCAGGTTTTAACTTAGTTTAGAAATTAATTTCTCTGACATTGACTATCTCTTGGGCAGACCGTACAATGACAGATTGACATCTTCACAATAATATCCATATTTTCAAATGGTATGATATAAATTTAAATGCATTTTAACACCAGCTTTCTTTACTTTTGGCCTTTACTGTCACTTTAACAAAAAAGTTTGTGAACACAGACTATGTATCAAATTCAAGGCCATTTTTATTCAAAATATCACAAAAAAAAAAAAAAAAAAACCACAGAAAACTTTAGATCGAAGATTAGGCTGCATTGCTGCTTTGTCCTGTCCTGATCAACACAGTTCAAGAAAGAACCTGAAAATGAGCCTACAGGTAGATGTGTTATTCTTTATCACTACTGCAGCTTGTAAGTGCTTCCTGTATAGTTTTCAGTAGGTATGGTTTGACTGTCTTCATACTTACGCTGTTTTCATCGTTACACAGAATATCTGGGGTTGTTTCATTTTTGTTGTCAAGCTGCATGCTGTCAGTACTGTAAATGAATGAGAAACTTTAACTCTTTACCACACGACAACATTTTAGACTGTTCCAAATTGAAAGCAAATTGAAAGCATTAGCAGATGACAAAATTAAAGTGACTCAAAAATTGAAATTTGTTTTGGGGAGGGTAGAAAACATGGTGGGAAAAGGAGAAAATGCTGGTTACCAGCATTTTCTCCTTTTCCCACAATGTTTTCAAAAGGCTATCTTTCACAGAGTCGTGAAAACCAAGAATTGTTTGGTACAGAGTTAAACTCTTTATCAAAGAAAGTATTTTTGAGGACAAATGAGCCACACTTGATGTGATTTGTCCATGAAAGGGTAGAAAACACTGTGGAAAAGGAGCTAAAGCTGGATATCAGCATTCACTCCTCCCCCCTCAAGTTTTTTAAGACATCTCTATGATACTTTCACGTTTTTTCTTCGCAAACTTTACATTTTACACAAAAAGACATTTTCTTTCCCATCAAAATGTTTCTCCTTCATGTCATTTGCCCTTGTTTTCCCATTTGTGCCATTTGTCAAAATTAATACAGTCCACAAGAACTACTGGATGCAATTCAGTGTGTCCCAGGTTTCATGGTAGTGATTATATTACTGAAACTTTTCCAAACAATCCTGGGTTTTAACCAGAATAGGGCTTTAAAAAAACTGAGGAAAAAAAAAAGAAAAATGCTGGTAACCAGAAAACCAGAATTCCATAACTAATGCCTTACTAGATTTGTTGTTTGCAAATGCGTTCAATTTGTGAAAAGTCTAAAATTTCATTGTTTGTTAAAAAGTAAATGATTTTAGTATCATATGCATAGTACAGAGTACTTCACTAGCCTTCCAATTAATATAATATTGGTTCTAATTACCAAAGCTAATTCATTCCTAGGAATGGTGAATTTGCATGTAATAAAAGATTAATAATGTTTATCACCAGTGCACCTAATACATAAAGAGGACAATTTCATTCATGAATGAAACGATCAAATTATCGGAATAATCAATGACTGCATGTTCAGCGCCATCTGATCTTGATCTGCACCGTCTGCTAAAACAAAAAAAAAAAGTTGTGCTTTACCCTCTATGGTTTAATCAATATAACTCTAAAGATTTCGTTAAAAAAAAAAAAAACAAGTTAAATTCCTTACCAGACGACAAAATTTTAGGTTTGTCCAAATTAAAACAAGAGGGCCATTAGCCCTAATGTACAACAGACACAGCATGATCACAAAAGCTCACCTTGAGCACTTCGTGCTCAGGTAAGCTAACAAAAATGCAGATGACAAATGAAGAAATGTTGTTCAAAGGTTAAAATTTATGTTTGAAAGGGTAGAAAACATTGTGGGAAATGGGTATGATGCTGGTTACCAGCATTTTCTCCTTTTCCCACATGGTTTTCAAAGCTTTTTTCTTCAAAGTCATTAAAAAGTTGGGGTTGTTTGGTAATAGGTTAAGACAATAGAGTGGAGATTTAAAACTGTACCTGGCAAGAGATGGCATCAGTGAGAAAAGACTGTCTGCATACTTATGGAGAACTTCAGACTGAAACAACACAAACAACCATGAAAAGAAAATACTTCATTTATCTAGACAAACACTGTTTATCTATGTTTGTACCAAGCTTAGTAGCCAAGTAGATGCATTACACCCCCTTTTCCCAGAGTGTTGCTCAATTATTTCTTGACATGAGAGTAATAAAACAATGTTTCTGCTTTCATTTGAAAACATTTGGCTTATGAAAGGACACAATCCCTCATTAGAGGGATAAAACTCATACACAATTTAATTAGCTAACCCAATTGCATGAAATTGATGTCCACCCCACATATAGGCATTAAAGTGGAATGCCGGCTAGTGGTGTAGTATATCTTTATAATGCTCCATCAAATAGTCACAGATTAATTGGTTTTGATCCTTTTTTCCTGTTTCAAAATTTACCACTTACAAAAACAAAGCTGCCAAGATGTATTTTTCTAGTATAAGTTGATACAAGCCTTTGTTTGGCTGTATAACAACTCTCTGCAAAGAGAGTAGCCCTTAGCATAAGTTGTGAGTTCAAGAAGAAGCTTGGCATTAAACACTATATAAATACACAATGTATTTTCAAAAGCTTGGTTTTGTCGCTGTAGTTAAAATTCAGGATTGTTTGGTTTAGGGATAAGAGAGGTGGCTAAGCCCTGTATCTCAGTTACTAACAACCAGGGCTTGAAAACCAAGGGGTCATTTCCTTGAATTCAACCAAAGCTTTGCAGAATTCCTTCCAAGGATTGATGATAGTCATTAAAACTGGACTGATTCCTCTGTCACCCCTGAATATTAATTCAAAGATGTTTATGTGGAAAAGCAGCCATTAGCTATGAAACAGTATTGTTAGTTGATAAAAGAAACTCAAACTAATGAAATCGCAAGGAAAAACACAAAGATTTATACCTGGGTTAAAGCAGTTATGACTATCTGGTATATAAGGACATGATCTTTGGATTTATCTATACTTTCTTTGTACAGGCCAATGGCTTCCGACCACTTCTTGTACTTCAGTAGCATCCGAACTGCTTTCATAAAACATCTCTCAGTCTCACTGCAAGTAACAGAACAGATCATTCTGAACTCTTAACCAAACAAACATTTTTACAGATGTCCAAACTGAAAGCATTTGCAGAAGGCAAATTAACTGCTGCTCAAATAACGAGATAAATCTGTCTCTGAAAGAGAAAACTTTGTGGGAAAAGGAGAAAATTTTGGTTGCCAGCATTTTCTCCTTTCTTCCCACAATGTTTTCAAAAGCCTTCTTCCTCAAGTTCATTAAAACAAGGAGTTGTATGGTAAGGGATTAAACAGAAAAGCAAAAGGAAAGTACCTTGAAATTGTTATTTTAGTTACACTGCAATACAAAGCATAGTAAATCTGTGGGTGGAAATAAATACAAAGATATTTCAAAAAACATAATCTTCGGAATTAGGAGTTGCATATTCATCAACCATTCTAAAGTTAGTTCAAAGTCTTAATTTTAAGACTAGCAATCAAATTAGCTGAGACAGACTGATGGTATAGCTTATCTTTGAATCTGGAATCAAAATTGGACTTTAAACGGTTGGTGAATACAGTCCTTGATGACTGAGAAAGGTAGGAAAACAGCTCTAGGAAATAGACTCACCTTGTAAGTAAAATATGAACATGTACAAGTATCGCTGTATCAACATCATCTGAGAGTTCTGGCTCTGGTATACACTTTAATGCGCGCTCGTAGATCAGTAACTAGCAAAATAATAATTATGAAAAAAGACATTTTAAATCATCTCAAGGATCTTGTTTAGATTGAATAATTTTTCTGTTGCTTTCAGAAAGTTGATATGGAAAGCTTTCTTGTTTTCTGAAGCCAAACTTTGTTTCTTTTTAACCCTTCACCAAACAATCCTGAATTGTGACGACCCTGCATTGGAAGACTTGTGAAAAAAATTGTGGGAACAGGAGAAAATGCTTGTAACCAGCAATTTCTACTTTTCCTACAATTTTTTCCTACTATTGAAAAAAGAAAAAAGCATCTTTTGAGTTACATTTACCTTTGTTGCCTGCAAATTCCTTCAATTTGGACTTGCCAAAAATTTGGTCATTTGGTACAAAGTTAAACATTACAGGCTATTTCAAGATAGACCTAACTACCCATATCTATAACAAAAGTACATATTTGAATGAAAAGAAAATGTATTGTCTGTTTATCAATAAAAATACTGTGGGAAAATGGGATTGCTTTTGACAAGCTATTGCTTCTTTCTCTCAGTATTTTGAAAGCCATCTACTTCAGGATGCAGAAGTTTGCATGTCTTGTAAAGACTTTAATTTCAATATAAAAGCTACCAGAGTCTGTCTTTGTCTTAAAGATTATCAATATACATACAAATACTTGTTGCATAAACATTCCAACAAGAAAATCAATTTGCAAACGAATTCAGAAGAAAAACCACATTTTTAACTCTTTACCAAAACACCAATGTTCTTGACAGGTCTAAATTGAAAGCGCTTGCAGACAACACTTTAAGTGTGACTCATATGATGGAATTTGTCTTTGATACGAAAGAAAATATTGTGGGAAAAGAGGAAATCTGTTTACAAGCATCTTTTTATTTTATTACA
The DNA here is from genome assembly GCA_946811185.2 of Hippopus hippopus. Taxonomy (NCBI): domain Eukaryota; kingdom Metazoa; phylum Mollusca; class Bivalvia; order Cardiida; family Cardiidae; genus Hippopus; species Hippopus hippopus. The sequence continues at coordinate 36,695,917 of OX328099.1, read as the reverse complement.
ATGTTTTCCAAAGGCATTTTCCTCAAGGTCATTAAAACATGGGATTGTGTCGTAAAGGCTTAAGTTACTTACACTTTGTCTTCGCCGGATAAAGGCTGATATTCCTAATTTCTTGTCCCAAACTTTCTGGCTTCTCTTCAAGAACTGGGTCTTTCAAAATATATGAGGGTGAATTCATTTATATAAAGTTTAATGAAAATTGTCTTCCTACACTAACTCAAAAGAGTAGTAAATTAACCCATTACCACACAATGATGACTTTTGACGACCCTTGGAAAGAAGCCTTTTGAAAACATTGTGGGAAAAGGAGAAAATGCTGGTAACCAGCATTTTCTCCTTTTCCCACAATGTTTTCTACCCTGTCAATAAACAATTGCACCATTTGAGCCACACTGAAATTGTCGTCTGCAAATGCTTTCAATTTGGACAGGGCTAAAATTTTGTTGTCTGGTAAAGGGTTAACTCCAAACAACAAAATGTTAGTCTTGTCCAAATTGAAAGCATTTGCAGATGAGAAATTAAATGTTGCTGAAATACTGTAATGGAATTTGCCATTTATAGGGAAGAAAACATTGTGGAAACTTTCTCCTTTCACACAGTGTTTTCAAAAGGCTTCTGCATCAGGGTTATTAACTCTTTCCATACCATAGCCGACATCAGAAACTCTTGTGGACAGTGTAGATCAAGATCAGACTGCACATTCTGTGCAGTCTGATCTCTGATCTGCACTGTCCACTGCTACATTCTAGATTATGACTAAACTGTCTCTTGATCTTGCAGAGGAAATGTGTTTTTATCCTTTGAAAAAATGCAACTGATTTATTCAGTAGTGAAAGAGTTAAATCTCAGGATTTGGTGGTAAAGGGATAAAAGTTGAAATCTAAGTTTCTTATTGCTTCATAAAAACTTCCTGGACACACGCATGGTGTCCGTTGTTGTGAGGTAGAGTGTTGGCCTCTAAACCCTAAGGTCCCGAGTTAGTTACACTGGAATGGATGTCAACTTTGGGATCATTCATTGGCCCATACAATCGGCGAAAGTACTGGTGTAGTTTCCAGGAAGTAGGATTGAGAGAGATTAAGTTGTAAGAATTTGTTTCTCAATCAATGTAAAATAAATGTTAAAACTAGAACATCCTGATGTTTGATAAAAAGTTAATTTACATACACTACAAATGACAGTTTTGCTTATTTACCCTTTGAACCCTAAATCAATAAAACTGACCTTTTAAGTTTGAAAGAACAACCTAAATATTGCAATTTCAAGGCTGTTTGGCCAGAATATTCTTCAAAATAGAGGAAATGGTAGATCTATGATCTCACTGCACCTTCTGTCCAGTCTGATTGAAATCTTTGCTTTCCGTGAAAGAAACACATAAAGTAAGAACCTAAATGAGATTTGTGGCAGAGGCATTTAAAAGATAAATTGAGTTGTTTAATTCTTTGCCACACACAAAAAAATATAGACTTGTCATAATTGAACGCATTTGCAGACAATAAATTAAAGGTAGCTAAAATTTGTAGCGTTTAACCTGTCAGGTTAGAAAACACTATGAGAAAAAGAGAAAATGCTGGTTACCAGCATTTTCTCCTTTTCCCGCAATATTTTCACAGGCCTACCTCTTCCAGGTTGTTAAAACTCGGGATTGTGTGGTAAAGGATTATCCCTTTACTAGACAACAAATCCTAGACACCTCCATATTGATAGAATTTGCAGACAACAAATTTGGTGTGGCTCAAGTGAAAGGATTTGTCTGTAAAAGGGTAGAAAACATTGTGTGGACAAAAGAGAAAATGCTGGTTACCAGCATTTTCTCCTTTTCCCACAATGTTTTCAAATGCCTCCTCCATCATGACTGTTCAAAGGGTTAATATTTAAGACATAACTACTTTTTTCTTCTAATAAAATGCTTTCAAAAGTTTTCTGCTGTAAAAAAAATTGCTCCTTTGCCCAGGCATGTCAAGTGGGCAATACTATGTGGCAACTGATAGAGTAAAAATCACACCAAACTACAGCTATGCAATTACACCACTTACTAATAGATCCGGCTTGTGTTTATACAAAAGGTGAGTGATCAATTCAAATAAAGGTACTGGTATATCACAACTACCAACAAGGTTTGAAGTCTCAGAAGCCAGTATACATTGCCATTTGTGTGTCTGAGAGGTGCTTAGATCACCTACAAAATTAGAAATAGGTCATGCTTTGTGAAAAGGTGGTTTAATGTACCTGCAAAAAAGTGTTGATGGCAGTCAGGGCAGACTGACCTTTGTTGAAAATTTCTGCTATAGGTATATTTTCTGCATGTCACAGGCCCATTCTATCACATGGTTCAGCTGGTTTTTAGACAATATGGATCCGTATTAAGTGACAACTTGCTTGACATAACTCAGTACAAAGATGCAGTATATCCAAATTCCCAGTGCACTGTTAAATATGTTTATTTTGCAATCATATGCATAACTGCCTAACAAAGCCTGTTTGGTAATACAAGAGGGCCATGATGGCCCTGAAGTCGCTCACCTGAGTCTTTTGACCAAACATGACCCATTTTCAATCTCTTTTGAGATATTATGAAAAACCTTCTACCAAGATTTCATAATTATTGGACTGAAAATTTGGCCTCTAGTTTTTCTAGAATTTCTCTCAGTGCCCTACTTTTAAGCCAAACATGGCCCATTTTACCATTGTAGATATCATCATAACAAAGATTCTGACCACCTTTCATAAGTATTCGACAGAAAATGTGGCCTCTACACACAAGGTTTTTCAAAGATTTGACATGGCGACCTAGTTTTTCAACCAATGTGACCCATTTTCAATTTCATCATATTGATCATCAAGACAAACATTCTAATTTTCATACGAGGGACAATCCAGAATTAGCGGTACTGGTCTTATTACTTCCATGTTAATTCATAAATATCAACCATGATTTACCATCAACCAACCCAGCGAATTTCATAAAATTCAGACATAAAACAAGCAATATACAATAAAACGAAATTTACATGTAACACTTATGCGGGGCAGGTATCAACGTCACAACGTCAAATAACGATGTTACTTTTCCACATAGTTGCTGTGACTTGCAACGCTTTACCGATGACGTTCCACCCACTGATAAAACATGTCTCTGTACCATGATTGTAAAGATGTAATGTAAAATATATTACCTTTGAATAGTATACCACATTGACCGTCTGGCCTATCAGTACAGGGTGTTGGAGGATCATGCCTCTCCTGTCAGCAAAGAAGCTGTACATCTGCTTTCCAGAGGACTTCACCACACGAGCTTTCTTGGGCTGGGGAGAGGATGGTGTCTTCCACTGGCGCAATTGTTCCTTGGTCTCTGGGTCTTACAGGAACATATAGGTTTCAGCAGTTGTGATGATTTTATCAAAGAAATCTGTTGCTAAACGCCGTTACTGGGCCAAGAACTTCTGGGATGCCTGAACTCGTTGTTTCTTATTATCCGGAGTCAATAAACGAGAAATCCACTGACTGCTGACCTCCCTCATATTCAAATTATCTGTAAGTATCCCCTGAACATTACCATAACTTAAGCCACTTTCGCAACAAATGTCTTTAATAGTGACGTGGCGATCTCCAGTAACAATGTCCCAAACAGCTTCAGTTGACGTTGCATCAAGACTGCACCTCGGGCTGCTCCGTTTATCATCTTCCAATGATGCTCTGCCTTCTTTGAAGAGACGACACCAAACAAACGTACAGTTTCTGGATATAGAATGCTTCGTGGGTGTCTCTTGAATGATCTTGTAAGTTTCAGTTGGTGAATATCCACGCTGCACACAAAACTTAATAACTGCGCGAGTTTTAATACTTTCAACTGACATCATGGCTGACATTCACTAGGGAAGTAAACCGGCCTGTTGTGTTTACATAAAACTGGAAATGACGTTGAAATTTCAACCCTTGATTGATATGACATCAACATTGACATTCACGACGTCGTGACAAAAATGGGCTGATAGAAAGGTTAGAAAACTCATATTGAATGTAAAAAAGCAAAATAAATTTATACCTGCCCCGCCTAACGGTACATCGGTTGCTATGGACACCCGTTAAGTACTGACATGATTAAAAGACGCCATTGATTTGAAACTTGAATTGTGCCAAATTCTAGAACAAAATTCAAACAAATATTTTATTTAGAACAACAGTACCGCCAATTCTGGATTGCCCCTCATAAGTATTGGACAGAAAATGATGACTCTAGAGCTACACACGCTATTTTAAAGATTTGACCTGGCGACCTAGTTTTTGACCCAATGTTTCCCATTTTCAAACTCATTCAAGATATCATTATGACAGACTTTCTGACCAACTTTCATAAGTATTTGACTGAAAATGAGGCCTCTAGAGTGTACACAAGGTTTTTGTAAGATTTGACTCAGTGACCTAGTTTTTGACCCAACATGACCAATCTGCAAACTGGTCCAAGAAATCATCAAGACAAACATTCTGACTAAGTTTCATGAGTATTGCACTAAAATAGTGGCCTCTAGAAGGTACAAAAGGTTTTTCTAAGATTTGACCTGGTGACCTAGTTTTTGGCCCAACATGACCCATTTTTAAACTCGTCCGAGATATCGTCAAGACAAACATTCTGACCAACTTTCAAGAGTTTTTGACTGAAATGTGGCCTCTAGAGAGTACACAAGGTTTTTCTAAAATTTGACCTAGTTACCTACTTTTTGATCTTACACGACTCATTTTCACACTCGTCTGAGATATTATCTAGACAAAAATTCAGACCAACTTTCAAGAGTTCTGAACGGAAAATGTGGCCTCTAGAGCATACACAAGGTTTTTCTATGATTTGACCTAGTGACAAAGTTTTTGACCCGACAAGACCAATTTTTGAACTTGTCCGAGATATCATCAAGACAAACTATCTGACCAACTTTCAAGAGTTTTGGACACAAAATATGGTCTCTAGAGCTTACACAAGGTTTTTCAAGGATTTGACCTAGTGACCTAGTTTTGACCTGACATGACCCATTTTCAAACTTGTCCAAGATATCATCAAGATAAATATTCTGACCAATTTTCAAGAGTTTTGGGCTGAAAATGTAGCCTCTAGAGTATACACAAGGTTTTTCTACGATTTGACCTAGTAACCTAGTTTTTGGCTAGACATGACCCATTTTCGAACTCGTCCGAGATATCATCAAGACAAACATTCTAAGCAAGTTTGATGAGTATCCGACTGAAAATGTGGCCTCTAGAGTGTACACAAGGTAAAATTTGATGCCGGACACCGGACACAGCACGATCACAAAAGCTTACCATGAGCACTTTGTGCCCAGGTGAGCTAATAAAGTAATACCAGGCAGATATGTTCAGAAACAAAGATGTACATCCTCGAATGTTAACACATTGCATCAGTTTTAAAATGTAAGAAAAGACTCAGAGAAATACTGATACATTTCCATATATGTTTTCTATATTCAATATGTAATCTAGAAATACCTAAATACTTTAGTTGATTTTAGTATACTGTGTAAGGAAAGTCCCACTTTGAAGTGTATCACATTCAAGCTTACTGTCATCAAAAACCTAATTCTACCAATAAAGGCCAACTTATATGTGGATTCTGAGAAAAACGCTTTGTCAGTTGGTGATCATTCATTTTTTGATGATAATTGTATGTGTAGAATCTTTCTTAAATCATTTTTCCCATCCCTGAAAAAAAGCTTTAAATATGGACAATGAAGTATACAGTAAAACCTCAATAATTCGAAGTCCCAAGGGGACAAGCAAAATGTTCTAATTTTCCAAAATGTCCATGGAAAAAATGTATTTCGTTCAAGACTGGCATATACTTCCCCGAGCAATAGAATCTTGTTTCTCTTCCTATTTGGCTCACTCATTTATAACATTTGAACAATATCATATCGAGAGGGTTATTTTCTGTAAATGTTCCTGTTTTGATTATAAGAGTTCTTGGATTTTAAATTAAACATTTAAATCTAAATAATATAGCCTTCTTTCTGTAGTTTTTTGCAAAAGTTTGTACTGTAATTTTTACAAAATCATAATATCTGCCCTTTTACATTTGCCCCCTTTAATTTTCACAAAATGGAAAAGCTTGTGCACTAAAAGTTGTTTGTGTGAGAAAACAGCTGCAGGTATTTGCTTGCTCTATTCCATGAAAAAATAAGAAAATTTACATGTACATGTACATGAAAATGGATTTAAGTTCTTCGGAAACTGGTGTTTCACTGAAATACCCATGCAACTAGAAAAAGTTGTTGGAAACGATTGAAGAATGCAAGCAGGAAAATATGTCCAAAGTTTGATTCTTCTTCAGAAAAAATCAGAAATGTGCGCATGAGCTATTTTGATGTCGATACATGTACACATTCACAAACGGTTCAAACGGTTCCATGTGATTGCGGTGCTGTTGAAATGGTCATGGGAAGTAAATTACCGGAAGTATAGAGCTGAGCTAATGAGAAATAAAATGTGAAGACTAGCTTTCCTACGACTTTTCTCATTACCAATGTCTTTGACATGAAAACAGACCATGATATTTACAAACCCTGTGAAAAATGACATTTACGTTTGTCACAGGTAATTTCTAAGAAATGAAAACGAACCAGTGAATGTTCACACAAACCCGAAATATGACGTCACCGTAACAAGACAGAAAAAATTTCTGAGACGGTTTAATCTGTGGCGATGTGACTTGGAAAAACCTGATACTATAAATAGATTGACACAAAAACTGATAAAAAATCAGACATCGTCCGATCACAAATGCTTAAAACTCTCTTTTCAGGGTCTAAAATGATTTTGAACAGTTGGTGTACACACACGCTACAAAGAATAAAGTTGGAAGATAAAATCATTTGTTTAATAAGGAATCAAATACTTGTGTGATTTTCTATGAAATGAAATATCAGACAGTTTAAATCAGATGAGGGGGATGGTCGACACGGACATTGCAAACTTTTCATAATTAGCCTCATCATCAAAGAATTAACGTTACTACCTTCTCAGATCATATTGTAGTATGAATCCCCTGTAGTAATTGTCACAGTTTGTAAAACTTACTCCACACAGTAGACGGGCTGGCACAATAAAAACCTTTGCTCTGAAAGGTGTGAAAACAATCGATCGCGAGGTGCGAAATATTGCATGCGAATGAACAGTCAATTTAAAGAAGGAAAATGATTACAGGGACCAACACCCGTGTTCGAATTATCGACTTATCGAGACTCGAAATATCCGAGCTCCTTTTAATGGAATATAGCAGAGTTTTTGCCGGGACTATGGAAATTCCTCGAAAAATGCAGGGTTCTCGAATGTTCGAGACTCGAAATATCAAGGTTTTACTGTATATGTAATTAACAATGTTATATTCTCATTATTTGAATCAAATTTGCTCAAGAATTACAATCTCCCTAGTGCAAGGGTCTAGGTCTACCTCCATGAAGCAGAACTCACTGTCCCAACAATCAAGTGGTAGGAATTTGTATCTCCAGGGTCAAGGCCTCTTGGAGATACAGCTTGTAGTCAGCAAAGTCAAACCCATAATCCAAAGACTTGTTGTTTCCAGGATACAAGCCTTATGAAGTAGAGTTTACAGTCTTCAGGGTCTATGCCACCATATGGTAGGAATGATCATCATCATCAACATGTATGCATCTGTAGACTTGGTTTCACCATTCCAAGGGTCCAGGGCCCGGTTTCACAAACTTAAGTCTCTTTTTTCACTAAATTTGGCAAACAGACATATTTTGACTTAAATTCAGTTACTTATCAGGGTCCAGGCCTTCATGAGGTAAGACTCTATGTCGACCGGTCCAGGCCTTCATGAGATAGGACTCACCGTCAACAGGGTCCAGGCCTTCATAAGGTAGGACTCACCGTCAACAGGGTCCAGACCTTTGTGAAGCAGGACTCGCCATCAACAGGATCCAGGCCTCAATGAGGTAGGACTCACCACCAAAAGGGTCCAGGCCTCAATGAGGTAGCACTCACCATCAACAGGGTCAACACCTTCATGAAGTAGGACTCACCGTCAACAGGGTCCAGGCTTCCATAAGGTAGGACTCACTGTCAACAAGGTCCAGGCCTCCATAAGGTACGACTCACTGTCAACAGGGTCCAGACCTTCATGAAGCAGGACTTACCATCAACATCCTCCAGGCCTCAATGAGGTAGGACTCCTGGCCAACAGGGTCCAGGCTTCAATGAGGTAGCACTCACTGGCAACAGGATCAAGACCTTCATGAAATAGGACTCACAGCCAACAGGGTCCAGGCTTCCATGAGATAGGACTCACTGTCAACAGGGTTAAAGCCTCAATGAGGTAGGACTCGCTGACAACAGGGTTCAGGCCTCCATGAGGTAAGACTCGCTGTAAACAGGGTCCAGTGTCCGTATTCACCAACCATTCTCAAGAACGTTCTCAGTCTTATTCTCTAGAATTTTCTAAATTTGAAAGCAACAACACTTCTGATTGGCTAAACCAAATGGTTTAGCCAATCAGAAGTTGTGTTACTTTCAAATTTAGAAAATCTTGGAGAATAAGACAAAGAATGTTCTTAGGAATGGTTGGTGAATACGGACCCAGGTCTCAATGAGGTAGGACTCACCATCAACAAGGTCAAAGCCTCCATGAGGTAGGACTCACCGTCAACAGGGTCCAGGCCTCCAAAAGGGAGGACTCACTCTCAACAGGGCCCAGGCCTCCAGGAGGTAAGACTCACCGTCAACAGAGCCTAGGCCTCCAATAGGTAGGAACCATTGTCAACAGGATACAGGCCTTAATGAGGTAGGACTCCCAGTCAACTGGTTCAAGGCCTTCATGAAGTAGGACTCACACTCAACAGGGTCAAGGCCTCTATGAGGTAGGACTCAGAGCTTGCAAGGTCCAGGCCTTCATAAGGTAGGACTCACCGTTAACAGGATCCAGGCCTCCAATATGGAGGACTGACTGTCAAAAGGGTCCAGGCCTTATGAGGCAGGACTTTCTGTCAGGCCTCCATGATGTAGGACTCATCGTAAACAGGTTTAAGGTCTTCATCAACAGGGTCCAGGCCTCCAATAGGTAGGACTCACCGTTAACAGGGTCCAGGCCTCATGAGTGAAGACTCTCTGTCATTAGGGTCAAGGTCTCCATGAGGTTGGACTCACTGTCATGGGAGTCCAGGCCTGAAATAGGTAGGACTCACTGTTAACAGGGTCCAGGCCTCTATTAGGTAGGACTCACAGTTGGCAGGGTCCAGGCCTGCAGGAGGGAGGACTCACTGTAAACAGGGTCTAGGCCTTCATTAGGTAGAACTTTGACAGTCATTAGGGTCAAGGCCTCCATGAGGTAGGACTCAGTTATTTATGGTCACATTCTCAAAGAGGTAGGACTCACTGTCAACAGGATCAAGGTCTCCAAGAGGTGGGACTTACAGTTAGCAGCATTAACAAGGTCCAGACCTTAATGAAGTAGGACTCACCGCAACAGGGTCTGGGCCTTCATGAGGTAGGACTCACAGTCAACAGGGTCCAGACCTCGATGAGATAGAACTCACTGTCAACAGGGTCCAGACCTTTATGATGTAGGACTCAGTGTTATAAGGGTCAAGGCCTAAATATCCTAAAGATCTCTAGGAGATTGGACTCACAGTTGGCAGCGTTAACAGGGTCCAAACCTTCATGAAGTAGAACTGACCGTCAACAGGGTCCCGGCCTTCATGAGGTAGGACTCTATGTCAAATGGTCCAGGCCTCAATGAGGTAGGACTCACCGCCAACAGGGTCCTAACCTTCATGAGGTAGGACTCACCATCAACAGGGTCCAGGCCTCAATGGGGAAGGACTCACTGCCAACAGGGTTCCAACCTTCATGAGGTAGGATTCACCATCACTTGGGTTCTGGCCTCCTTGAGGTTGGACTCACTTTCACAGGGTCTGGGCCTTCATGAGGTAAGATTCACCGTCAACAGGGTCCATGCCTCCAGGGGGAGGACTCACTGTAAACAGCGTCTAGGCCTTGGTGAATTAGGACTCACCGTCACCAGGGTCCTGCCCTCAATGAAGTAGAACTCACTGTCAACAGGGTCCAGGCCTCAATGAGGTAGAACTCACCGTCAACAGGGTCCAGACCTCCATGAGGTTGGACTCTATTTTAACAGGGTCCAGGCCTCCAGGATGTTGGACTCACTGTCAATAGGGTTCAGCCCTTCATGATGTAGGCTACACTGTCACCAGGGTCCAGGTTTTTTGGAGGTAGCACTCACTGTAACCATGGTCCAGGCCTCCATGAAGTAGCACTCAGTGTCACTAGGGTCCTGCCCTCCGTGATGGACCTACTTTCATCAGGGTCCAGATCTTCATGAGGTTGGAGTTGCCTTTGCCTGTATTGGGTAGGGTTCTCTGTTTACAGGGTCCTGGCCTCTTTGAGGTAGAACTTCCCGTTACCAGGGCCCAAGCCTTTTTAGTCATGCCTTACTGTTGCCAGGGTCACAGCTTCCATCATGAAGGACCAGGCCTCTTCTAGCTCTAATGTTTTACTCACCATCTGGAAGTTCAAATCTTTCTAGGAGAGACTCTAACACCTCCTTTGGATACCACTGAGACAGTAAAACCAACTGTGTTTGACGACTAGAGTTTGAAACTTTGGTCTTTGGGTCCATTAAGCGGTCAACCTCATTTCCTACTGAGCTTTTGTCCATATCTGAGATCATCTAGGTGAAAAAGATAGAGAGAGTAAAAAAAAAAGATAACCAAACATGTATAAATGTTTTTTCTTCAATTTGAAAGCTTTATGAAACAATGAGGAAAGAAATCAGTTGCTTCTTTACTACTGATGTTCGATGTAATTTCTCTTTATTCAAGAAGCAGTCAACTTAATTTCTTTTAAAGATGATTCCATATCTGGTTTTGTCTGAAAACTATTTAACCCTTTATCACACAATCCCAAATTTTAACCCTTTACTACATGGTAAAATCTTAAAATTGTCCAAAATTGAAAGCATTTTGCAGACAACAATTTAAATGCTGTTCATACCATCAAGTTTGTTGTTGATAGGGTAGAAAACATTGTGGGGGAAAAAGGAGAAAATGCTGGATGCCAGCATTTTCTCTTTTCTCCACAATGTTTGCAAAAGCTTCTTCCTCCTAGTCTTTAAAACTCTGGATTGGGTGGTAAAGGGTTAAATTCCCTAATGCAGAAGGCTTGCAAGAACTTTGTAGGAAAAGAGAAAATGCTGGTGACCAGCATTTTCTCCTTTACCAATAATGTTTTCTTTCCTTTTACAAATATAACCCAATATGAGCCAGATTAAATGTATTGTCTGCAAGACTCTTCAATAAAGTCAACTCTAAAATTTTGTTGTGTGGCAGAGTTAACTTGGTGCAAAATGATAAAAAAAAGGCAGCAGGCAGGCGTAAGAATGTCACTTCAGAATGAATATCAGAAGAACTAGTATTACATACATGTACACATGTGAAAACATTGTGACAAAAAGAAAGAAGTGCTTATTTCATGCAGTTTTACCATCTTTCAAAACGTTTTTAAATGGGATGCTGTATGCAGGAAATAAAAATACATCTGCAGGACTTAGAGGTAACCCACTAACATGAATATACAACTTTTGCAAATGCCAGCTTTTGAAGTGGGAAAAGAAGTAATTCATTGTTGCATGCTCTTTTTCCTCTCTCATAGTATTTTTAACTCAGCTGTAACCAGTGACCACACAAGCATGATTTTTTACACCCCTGCAGTACACTGCTTTTGAAATCATTCAGTGAAAAAGGAAAAAATCATTTACTAAAACAGGTTTTACCCAGGACTGTGTTATATGGGAGTCATTTGACCCCTTTCTAATAAACAAAAATGGCAAACATTTAATATTCCGAGGGAAATTTAAAAAATGAAGGGGGTCCAATTTTGACACTGACACAGGGATGAGTTTCAAAGAAATATCTACTTTAAGTAATTGCTAATTTTCACATCTTCTACAAACAATCAGATATAATTATATTCCTTTCCTGTATGTTTCTCATTTGTATCAATTATACCAGTATTCAGGTCAAAACTTAGTCCATGCACAGCTAATGCAAATCAGTTCAACAAGTACAGACTGTTACAAGAGTTGGGATGTATATAAAAGCTGAAATTGAAGCAATTGTATCTTAAATGTCTGAAGCTTTTGGATTTTGCCCATATCAGAGTCCAAGATAGGTGACTAGGCCTTGTAATTTGTTTGTACTTTAGCATGATTTGCCATTTTGCACTCCTAGTGAAAAAAAAAAAAAAAAAAAAGTCATGAAATTAATTCTTCAATGACTCACATTTGGATGCTCACATCTATCCTTTAACATATTCTCCAGCTTCCAGTATTCATGAAAGAAAGGATCTAAAATGCAAAAAAAAAAACCAAAGAAAAAAGAATGTTAAACAAAGAAAAAAATGTGTTAAGCAGAAACAGATTCTTTAAGTAATTTTAATGTGGCTCAAATGGTGCAATTTGTCTTTGATACAGTAGAAAACCTTGTGGGAAAAGGAGAAAATGCTGGTTACCAGAATTTTCTCCTTTTCCCACAATGTTTTCAAAAGGCTTCTCTTTCAGGGTCGTTAAAAATCGGCACTGTGTGGTATTGGGTTAAGATATCTCTGACACATAAAATTCTTAATATCATTTATCTATAGTAATATTGAGATAAACAAATATAGACAAATAAGTATTTGGAGGATTAAACTATTTCAAAGTATTATACACATTTTTGAGGCTGAGAATTGAAATGCAGATAGAATAAACTTAAAAAAAAAAATTAGGTGAAAATATAACTGTAACTGACCAACAATCTCTCCCAGTTTGGTTGTTGGAGTGGAACCTAACGAGCTCTGCCATTTAGTCCTAAGTTGCTCTATTGCCTGTACACTGTGGGTATCACAAGCAGTTTTCTGAATCTAAAATAAATTGAGGGCATGCTCTGTGAAAAGGGGCTTTAATGTATTTTCAAAAAGTATTGACTGGTATCAGCCTTCACAGTCCGTGCGGGCTGACATGACTCAAAACTTTTGGTATTTGTAAATTTTCTGCAAAGTCAAGGACCATTCTAGGCAAGAAATCGGTCGCTTGGAAAAATGGATTTTACAGATCCATAATTACTTGATCACCTGCTTGTATAATGCAAATGTGAGATGCAAGAAACACCCTTTTCCCAGGGCCCTACTCGTATTTTTCTTTTCTCACAGGTAAGCATAGAATTTTTTCGAAGACATGCAACCTTAGTACATCAAATTTGCCTTGATACTAGGTAACAAGATTTTAGACTTGTTAGCACTGAAAGCATTCACAGATGACACATTAAATGTTGCTCTATTGGTAAGACTTGTTTTTGAAAGGTATGAAACATTGTGGGAAATGAAGACAACGCAGGTTACCACTTTTTCTTTAAAAGCAGTTTTCCTCAGGGTCAAGGAAAAATGGCTTTGAATGATAAAGGAATATACTGTAAATTCTTTAACAGCATAATAAGTGAAAATGGATATTATGTTCTGTCAGTAGAAACACAGCTGGAATCTTATTTGAAAATCAACAAACTCTTGATAGTCTGACAGAAATATCTGTAAAAAATAATGTTAACACTAAGCTTTGAAAGGTTCATTTTTAAATTGATAAAAAATTATTTGTAAAAAATTTAGAGAACACACTGCCTCTGGAAAGGATTTATCTGAGGGCACTCAGCCAAAATGAGGCATTTATTGTACAAGTTCTGCTTTTGCTATTACATATTCACTTGCATTCACATGTTAAACATTGTGATGATTATCAATATCTTGCAAGAATGTTTCGAAAATCATGGGCTTCAAAATTGTGTTAGGAGGTAATAGTAGGACTCTCTATAGGTCAACAGAAAGTAAAAGCTGTACATATCGACATCGCTTAATAGAAATAATAAGGTAAAAGAGGCTCAAATGAACAGTGTTGTATTTGGAAGTGTGGAAAACAATGTTTGAAAAGGAGAAAATTCCAACAATATTTTAAAAAGAATTCTTCCCTCAGTTTGTAAAAACACTGGATCAATCATTTGGTAAAGAGTTAAAAAAGATGTAGACTTTACCCTCTCAAGATAAGACAGCTGAATAGCTTGACTTTGGTACTGGCCAGTTTTGATTAAGCTTTGATCATCCATATACCTCTGAACTCTCTCTTTCTGAAGGGAGAAAAATACATATCATGTTTAATTAACCATTTACCAAACAATCCCTGGTATTTACGACCCAGAGGAAGAAGCCTTCTGAAAACATTGTGGGAGAAGGAGAAAATACCAGTAACCAGCATTTTCTCCTTTTACCACAATGTTTTCTACCCTTCCCAAAACAAATTTCAATTTTTTAGTCACATTTATATTGTCGTCTGCAAATGCTTTCGATTTGTACAAGTCTAAAATTTTGTCATTTGGTAAAGAGTTAATGTTTAATCTAAACCACAATTTTAGAATATATTACAGTGTGTGCTGTGTTTTTTCCAGCTGGAGGTTTTTGCATGTAATGGTAACAGAAGTTGGGGGGTACGCAAATAAGTATGGGGGTTCAAATGTACACAACATTATCACTCTTTAGTATCTATGTCATTGACAGCTTGCTGATAGTTGAAATGTTTTCAAGCAATATAGATACAAGTTTTTAAAGATAAAAGATTTTGAGCTTTTGAAAACACTGGAGGAAAAGAAAAATGAGCTTGGAATAATAACTTTATCCTTTTCTTACAATGCCTGATTCCACAGAAGGTTCGATGTTCATTGCAAAAGCCAAAGACAGAAGATAACAATATATCATGCACTGTTACTAAAAATAGCACATTGACCATCCGCAACATTTTGGATACGATGCAATTTCAAGGAAAATGATTCAGAAATGTTCCTGTCAAGCAAACTGGTGCCTGTTATATGTTGCATTACCATCGGATAATTATATAGGACGACGGATAGCAACCATTCTTATTTTGGATTTGGAAAACCCGCCCAAGAGAAGTTATTGAAAACATTTTGCTGCAGGGAATTTCTGAAATTTGACTTTTTAAATTTTCAATTGCACAAGTTTTTGTATGTTGCAGTATGTATTAGAGGAACTGAATGTATGTGATATTTGTATCTTAAACGTGAATCATGTACATTTCTACGTGATCGCACACACTATATTACCTTTAGTCTGCTAAGTGAGACCCAATGCTCTATTGCTGACAGTGTAGATCAGGATCAGGCTGCACAAAATCAACAGTCAGATTTTGGATCTACGTGGGGTGATCAGAAAGAACGCGAACCACCCGATTATTTCAAAAACTACTTTACTTAAGATAACAAAAATTTGCACAGATGAACATTAATTACCTGGTTACTTACTCAAGCGTTTAAATGACATCATAGGCAAATAAGAAAAGAGTGACGTCATTTCAATGACATCACATACTGCGTTAGCGGTTCACAATGTCGGATGACGTTTTATTTGAGCAGAGAGTAATTATAAAGTTTTACGTTAAACTCGGAAAGTCTTCATCGGAAATTAAGGCCAATTTAGATAAAGTTTATGGAGACTCAGCACTTAAGAAAACCAATATTTGTAAATGGATTGGACGATTTAGAGAAGGACGCGAAACCGTTGAAAATGACCCTAAATCTGGCCGTCCATCAACATCAGTAACGGACAAAACTATCGCGGATGTGCAGCAGCATGTAAAGCAAGATCGTCGAGTTACTGTCAGGGAAATAGCTGACACATTTAGCATTTCCTATGGAAGTGCACAGGAGATTTTAACTGACAAACTTGGAATGTCGCGTGTTTGTGCAAGGTGGGTTCCTCGGCTACTGACGCCCGAGCAAATGGGGGTTAGGGTCGAAATTTTTTCTGAAATTTTAGAACGCATTAGGAAAGAAGGATCAAACTTTACTGATCGTATTGTGACATGTGATGAAACATGGGTACAATTTCACGAGCCCGAATCTAAACAACAAAGCAGTGTATGGAAACATCCAACATCGCCGTCCCCTGTTAAAGCCAAACTTTCTAAGTCTGTTGGTAAAGTTATGTGCATCATGTTTTTCTCTTCTCAACGTTTTCTTCTAAATCATGTTGTACCTATACATACTACAGTCAATGCTGAGTATTATGCCAGCATTATTCGAATGAGTTTAATACAGGCCATCCGAAAAAAACAGCCGGAACTTCTATGGAGAGGCGTCATTTTACATCAAGATAATGCTCCCGCTCACAAAGCCAAACTTGTACAGGAAGTTTTGAAAAAACTAAACATAGAAACATTAGACCATCCTGCCTATAGTCCAGACCTGGCCCCATGTGACTTTTGGCTATTTCCTGTTTTGAAAGATTCTCTACGTGGCACGCGCTACGAGAGCAGAGAGGAGCTAACCCATGCCATGACCGGGTCGTTGAGAGTGATGTCACGTGACGGGCTCGCGCACGTGTTTCGCGCATGGGAATCAAGAATGAATAAGTGCATAGAACATAAAGGAGGTTACTTTGAAAAACAGTAAACATTCCAAGTTGATTTTTATAACAATATTCCGATAAAGGCACTGGTCCGCGTTCTTTCTGATCACCCCTCGTATACTGATATCATGAGATTTTTCATGTGGGAAAAAAAAAAAAAAAACTGAAATCCTAAGATTTGGATTCTTTTCTTTTGGCTAGAAATGTCCATTTCATCCTTTGGCACACAATCCTGAGTTCTAACGACCCTGAGACAGAGGCATTTTGAAAACATTGTGGGAAGAAAAAATGCTGGTTTTTCTCCTTTTCCTACAATGTTTTCCACTCTTATCGAAGACAAATTCCATCATTTGAGCCAAAATTTAATTTTCAGCTGCAAATGCTTTCATCTGGACAATTCTACATCTTTGTCGTGTGGTAACAAGTTAACTCATCTAGCAGTTAAATGGTTTAAGGGGGCTATTCAGAATTTCATCCTCAGACAAAACTACAATAAAGTTTTATAAATGAAATTAGTAGGGCAATAGCCAACAAATCATCAATATATAAGACAGACAAAAACTGCTTGACAGTTTTTACTTAATAGGATTTGTAGCCTCTTGAAGTATTCTTAGATTACTGAATTTCATAAAGGCTTATTGCAATATCAAGTGATCAATAACGTGCCTCGATTGTATCAAATCATATTCAGCTCTCAAATTTAAGCTTGATGAATGTGAAAAAATTGCTTTTTTCTACTCAATACTTTCCTAAATTGTCTGCTGCATAGTCAATGTTGTGAAGTACAACGCTTGTTTCTGCAAAAACAATCTTTCCCCACCATTCTGTTACAACCATCCTATTGTAAGTAACACACATGCTTGTAATCTAGCAGTTTAACACTTTTCTAACAATTCCATCATTTAATCACCATGGAGAAAAATGCTTTTGAAAATATTGTGGATAGTGGAGAAAATGATGGTAGCCAGCATTCTCTTCACTCATTCAAGGACAGACCTCATCATTTAAGTCACTTCTCATTTTGTTTTCTACAAGTGATATTAATTTTGACACACTCAAAATTTTGATAAAGATTTCAATTCAAAACTGGGTTCAACAGAAAAATCTTTCCACAATTCCATGTTGAACCACATTTTGACTTGTGGAAGAGCAGTTAGCAATAAATAAACATTGTTCTATATAGACCTGGTTGGGAAAATATACACTAGGAATGCACAACTTGATGCTGTATGCATTTACTTTTGAAAATGCCCTAAGAAAAACAGCTTTTGAAAACATTGTGAGAAAAGGAGAAAATGCTGGTAACCAGCATTTTCTACTTTTCAACAATTTTTTACACCCTTTCCTAGATAAATTACAAAATTTGGGCTATGTTTGTCATCTGCAAATGCTTTCAATTTGGACCAGGTCTCAATATCTGCCATTAGATAAAGAGTTAAGTCATGTAAACCATCACCTGTTGAGAAAGCAAAGACAAACTACAGTTTACCTGTATAAGGTACAAGCTGTTTTCTGTGTAAATGCCTGACTGTTGATTTCCAAACATACCCTCACAGGTACCTTCTATATCTGCATGATCCTCACATGTCAATGTACACATGTATGCACCAGTTTTCACACTATAAACTCTGAAATGTATGTTGATCCTTTGCGGAAAATCCCAGTTTGGAAATGACAATAAAACCTTTTTCGAAACATAGTAGGAAATGTTGAAGATGCTGTCAACCATCATGGCTCCTCTTTCCATGATGTTTTCTCCCCTATCAAAGACGACCCCTGTCAACTGAACAACATCTAATTTTTTGTTTGAAAATGCTTTGAATCTGTACAAGTCTAAAACTTTGTCTTCCTACACATAGAAGCCTAAATAAATTACACAGAAATTTTCAGCAAGGTAAGAGAGTGTAGAGCAGTGTCAGGGTATGTTTGGCAGAATGTCATACAGCAGGGGTATAGGTAGTTTGCAGTTCATAGGGACCCCCTGAATTTTGAAATGTCTTGAAAAATCCTGTATCAATTTTTATGAAACTTTGCTAGGTCTTTTAAAATGACCTTACCAATTCAACTCTCACAGTTAAAATTAGAATTTTTCTCCTGCAAGAAAGAACATTTTGCCTATTCCAGTAGTGTTAATTTTTTGCTCTGAAGCTTAACATTCTGCGACGGTTTCGCACAGTGACCAGAACAGCAAACATAACTGGACATGTGCATGACTTCAGTACCTCAATTCAGTTAAATATGAGGCCCTGAAGTTGTTTTTGTACAAATAATATAGCTCTAATACTTTACCTTAGACATCACTCTTGCCACGTTCATTCAAACTTTGAAGTCTAAAATTATTTGTCCAGTGTTTTCTTATATGGTGTCTGTTCTGCAATATTTGATTAAATTTTATTTTCGGCATGGCTTCAAGTTTTTTTTATCACTTCTGTTGAGATATGTGTTCCAAACCACCTGACACTTAGACTTAAAGGTCTTTCATGGTGCGTTTTGAATTGTTCTTTCGCTACGATTTTTTCAGTTCGCCTAAAATTAGCTTAATTGTATTATGGTCACGCTCATAGAGTGGTAGTCTTAAAGACTCTGTGTCCCTTTGACCGTAAAAAATTCATCTACATCAATACTTGTTTATGGAACTTAAGCACTCTATACAATGCACCCTTCTTCATTTTATTGTTGTATGCTATACCACATGATGTGAGCCAGAGTTTGACTAGGTTTCAGGAAAACATCTATAGTTGGGCGTGGAAAAGAAAACAAAGTGTAAGCAAGTGTGTGCAAGTCTCCAATACTGAATCAAGAAAATGAAACCCAAATAAAAAACGAGATCAGGGCCTCAAAAGTGGAAGTTTTTACTATTCAAACAATAGACGACCATAGTTACTGTACTTGCATGAGAATTGTTTTCATAAACAGGTAAACCCTTCACTCAGAATAGCCTTCAACCCTCCCACCGTTTTTAAGCTGTTTTGTTCATACTTTTTAACACTGCATTGAATGTAAAAAGTCAAACTAAGTTATCAAAAATTCTGAAAATTTCACCCAGAGTTGGTAAAGGTAATATTTAAGTTATCAAAAATTCTGAAAATTTCACCCAGAGTTGGTAAAGGTAATACATGTATTATTAACTATGCAAATTTTCAGTACAATAGCTAAAGTATTTTTCAAGATATTTCAAAATTCAGGGGGTCCCTATGAACCTCAAACTATCTATAATTGATATCCAAGATCAGATAGCATATTCTAAGCAGTCTGCTCTTGACCAACAAAGCCCCAAGAGGACTTTCCCTTGTCAGGGTAAAAATACTAATCGAAGAACATATTAACTCTTTACCTGTTGACAAAATTTAGATGCGTCCAAATTGATGGCCTTTACAGACAACAAATTGTATGTGGATCAAATTGTGGATCTGTTCCTCAAAAGATAGAAAACATTGTGGAAAGAGGAAAAATACTGGTTTCCAGCAATTTCCCCTTTTCCATAATGGTTTCAAAGGCTTCTTCCTCAAGGTCATGAAAACTCATGGTAATAAGGTAAAAGGTTAACCAATAATTTTAAATTGCGTTCCAAGTCTAATTCTCAAGAGTTTTTTAAGTGTCAAATTGACAAAACTTCTGATTGACTGTAGCAAATGGTTTACCAGATCAGAACTTATATCATTTTTTCACTTTGAATTTAGACTATGAATGCAATATCAATAGTCAATAAATATGGGATCAGATAAATAAGTACTACCTACTTAGTAAATTGTTTTACCAGACGACAAAATTTTAGACTGGTCCAAATTGAAAGTATTTGCAGATGACAAAATACATGGTGCTCAAGACATAAAATTCATCTTTAAAATAGTTGAAAACATTGAGGGAAAAGAAGAAATGGTGACCAACATTTTTTCTGTTTCCCACAATGTTTTCAAAAGCCCTTTTTCTGGGATTGTGTTGTAAAGGGTTAAGCATCCTAACTTACACTTGAATGGTTCAAACTCTCCGACTCTTTGCTGGGAACAGCTTCATATACGAAGGTTGTTTGGAAAATTCGTAGAATTTTGTTATAAATCACACAATATTCTCAGTATTACAAAGAATTTTATATCTACTTAAACTTCAACATCTCTTCTATAAATTCTATGAAAACCAAAACGATGCTCTACATCACACGAAAATTATGTCTATTTAAAATGAGTATGTTAGAGGTACCCGGAGCACGCCGAAGTCAATATGACGTCGTGTAATCATCAAGCGTCGTTTACATCAAGCGATCGTCGCACTTTCTCAACATAGTCACCAGCAATATCTATGCATTTCTTATGTCTGGTCATCCATTTGTTGTAAGTTTCAATGTACCAGTCCTCAGTTAGTGACGATACAAGAATTTGAGTCTGTTTTGTAAGTTCCTCTGCTGAATCGAATCGCTTTCCACGCAAACTCGCCTTCAACTCGGGAAAAACCCGGAAATCCATAGAAGACATAGCTTTGGTCTCTGGATCAAAGTGGTGTAACCAGGTCTCATCCGTCGTGATGATCCGATCAAGAAAATCCTCGCCTTCAGATTCGTAGCAGTGAAGAAACTTCTGTGAACAGTGTACGCGGCGCTCTTTTTCATTTTCCTTGAGTAATCATGGTACCCATCGAGCACTCACTTTTGACATGCCAAGTTCTTCAGTTAGTATACCATATACTGTTGAGCACGAAACACCGAGTTCATTAGCAATAGTTCTGACGGTGGTTCTTCTGTCGGTCTGAATGCCATTTGTAGAGAAAAGCTGGACTGCATTTATCATATGCTCCTGTTGATTTTATCATTCGCAGTGTTTCTGTTGGCGATTTATTAAGTGCAACACAGAATTTCACCACACTCTGCAACTCAACGCCACAGTTCGGCGTCATGATTTTTCCGTAACAACTTCCGCAGATAGATTACGAAAACACTATAATTTTGTTTCGGAACAACGAATTGTTTTGAGATTTTCAGAAAATGACGTAACGTTGTCGAATTATTGCTTGACGTTTCTGCGCTTTTTTGACGTTGAGCAAACATACGGAAATTAAGCTTATTTCTTCAACGACATAATCCAAAAATAGGTATTTTACAGACTGCTCCGGGGACCCATGATGACGTTGCTACGACAACCCATATATCTGGTTTCTGTATTCAATTTTCTATTATTTTTTTAAAAATTGCTTAAGGATAAGTCAAGGTTCATGCATATCAAATTTTATGTATATTTGATTAACAATTCTACAGATATAACAAAATTCTACAAACTTTCCGAACAACCCTCGTACAAAGAAATTCAATCAGCTGCAGATACTTATTTTCTTTAACAAGATCTCATGTTAGCAGGTTGAAGGCAATAAGGTTGGCCAGACTGCTCTTCCACCCAGGCAGATGAACTTACAGATTATTCAATTGGTGAAAAAGTCAAACAACCATTGTTATAGAGTGATATCTATTCATGAGCTAATTATTTATATATCACATTGATTGAACAAGTTGTCAGAGGAAAATGCAATTAAACTAGAGGCGCTTGAGCGCCTGTATCGCTCCACAGGCCTGATATTTCTATAATGGCGAAAGGAAGTTTTTAACAATTATCATTCAATCCTGCATTTTAGCTCACCGAAGAAACAATTTGGTAGACAACCACCATAGGAACTTACCTGCAAAACAACAATGAAATCCAATGAATAGTTTTAGAGAAGAAATTTTTCAAAGATTTTACTTTATACCATAAAAGGAAAATGAGTCTCCCATAAAAGCCATGTTTTTTGACAGATCTTTTTTTTTTTAAGGAATTCTGTAAACCTGTATCTAAGGAACATTCCTGCAAAATAATAATGCTATCCAAATAGCGGTTTGGGAGGAGAAGATTTTTAAAGGTTTTTTACTTTGGTTGCCATGGCAACCAGAATTCTTCATGGAACACAATTATTTGAAGGAATTTGAAAGAGGACCACCAAAGGAACATTCCTGTGAAATTTGGTAAAAATCCAGTCAATAGTTTCTGAGGAGAAGTTTTTTAAAGAAAAAGTTTACGGACGCACGCACGGACGAACGGACGGACGAACGAACGGACGGACAGACGGACACAACGCCATGACAATAGCTCGCTGGCCTTCGGCCAGTGGAGCTAATGATGTTAAAATAAAAATTATGAAATGTTTAATAATGTTAAAAAAAAACCCAAAGCCACATGTGGTTGCAATCACTCAACTGCAGTTGCTTAATTTTTACTGAAAATTCTAAGTCGAGGAGCATAACTGTGTCAAAGGTACTTGGATAGTTACCTGCCTTTGTTGTCTAGGTTTCTCTTTTGATAGTTGAGAACTTGTCCAAGTTGAAATAAATATCTTCAGTAATAGCAGAGATATTATGAAATGTCAAAGTTTTTGCACAACAACACAGACGGCAATGCCACGGCTATGACAATACTTCCCATGTTTTCTTTGAAAACAGCGGAATTAAAAATACTTAATCTTACAAATCTTGAGAAACAATGTATGTCTTGATCTGTAAAAATTATAGGAACAAATTCTTTACCTGACATCTGATTTAAACACTAAACCGACACATTGTCGCAGTGGAACCATGCCTGTCAAGTCTTCAGTCTGACAATCATTTAGGTCTAATTTCAAGGACTCCTTGTCACTCTCTGGAATAAAATAATCCTAGAGGTACAGGTAAGAGTAATTCTAAAACATTTCTTCACTGTACTGTGTTATTGTACTCATTTCTCATTAGAAATGTCTCAATGAGACAAAGCTAAAGAGTTCTCAAAACAAAGAATTTAGAAAAAAAAAAGAAAATATATTCGTCTTTGACAGCCTTCCACCTCAAAATATTTTTTGTTTCTGTATAACAGTTTGATATTGTCATCCTGCTGCCATTATCTGACACTTCATCTTCTTCCTTGGATTTCTTATGATCCTTAAAGTACCTCTCACAACTAAAGTTGACTTTGTGGCCAGTGTTGATCAAAATGTTAGGTCTGATCTTTGATCTACACTCTCTGTTTTGCTAAGACATTCTAGACAAGAACATTCTTGACATTGTAGTTATTTTAATCTTATTCCTAGCCTGTTAGGCTTTATTCTGTGTTTTATGGGTTGACATCATCTAGGATATCAAACCAGCAAGGCAGATTAAAGCTTTGCTAAACATTTGAGACAAGAAGAATTTAATCAGAGAGACTACTATACACCTTTTGCAATAGAAAAAAAGAACTGAAATGCAACATCACTATTTTGGCCATAACTTGCTGTGGAAGACAGACATGTCAACATCATATAAAATTATGACAGAAAACGTGCTGTAGAAGTACAATTTCATTTGCCTTGGGACCTGGAGGTCCTAGGTTCAATACTCGCCTTGGGGGGTTATTTGGCAGAACTGTTACATTGAGGCCCACTGTAAAAACCCCACTTAGTTGAGAGATAGAGTATCAATAATTGAAAGATTCGTAGACAAAACTTCATATGGCAGGGGAGTATGTAGTATACTGGTCTATCACACAGATAGATATAAATGTATAGCTTATGTCTGTATAAGGGGACGCTTATAGTGCCTTGCTATGGAGCTAGCTTTTGTAGCGATGGGGTAGAGCATTTGCCCTGGAGATCCTGGGTTCAGTAGTCGCCTTGGGAAATTGTTTGTCAGAACTGTTACACTAAAATATGCAGGGGCAGGAGAGTACTCACAGCAAGCAGACTGCAGAGAAGAACAATGGCAAGGGAAAAAAATCAGAAATGGTTTTGCTAAAAGATTTTGCATCATTCAATAGCAGACATCTATTAAATAGCAAAAGAAAATCATCTACGCTGTATGTGTAAAAGAGACATAGAATGATAGAAAGACAGATGGAGACATACCATGATTCGGGTTTACCAAGGTAAGTGTACTATCACTATACAACTGTAGTAAAGTTTGACTTGTACCCGCGTAACATGTCTGCACCAGATGTGGTTGTCCCTTTTGCTGGGAAAAAAAAGGAAATTATCTATATGAGCCATGCCAGGGAGTTTAATGTATCTCCATGGTATACTAAACCAAGCAAATCATCATATAATTATGGACCCATTAAATCCATTTTGTCTAAGAACTGGCAGAATAATGAAGCAAAATGGTCCTTGGACATGCAGAAACTTTACCAAAAGCAAAAAGCATCTGCACAGGTCAGCCTTTACCGACTGCCCTGGCTGACCTGGGTGGATATTTTTAGCAGATGCATTAAACGTCCGTTTTACAAAGCATGGCTCATTATATGTATATCTGACCTTCAATTTTCAGAACCTTTCCTGGCCAATTATCATGATAAGCCCTTGCAAGTTCTCTAGAGAATAGTTAGGTATTGAAAGACAGGATTGTTTGGTAAAGAGTAACGTCTGTTTCCAACAGTGTTTTCAAATGTCTTATTTCCTCAGGGTTATTAAAACATGAGATAGCAAATTTAATGGTAAGGTAAGTCAGAAAATCATCATCATATGAAAATGATAGGTTTAACCCTTTACCACACAATCCAGACTTTTAACGACCCTAACAAAAAGAGCTTTTGAAAACATTTTGGGAAAAGGAGAAAATGCTGGTAACCAGCATTTTCTCCTTTTCCCACGTTTTCTACCCTATGAAAGACAAATTTCATGTTTTGAGTAACACTGCATTTGTCATCTGCAATTGCTTTTAATTTGGACAAGTTAAAAAATTTTCTGTGGGGTAAAGAGTTAATTGTATACTGATGTTATCATCTGCGAGAAAATGTTCAATCTTACTTTGTATAACTGTGATACACCAGCAAGAATCAGATGACCATATGTAATAGGAGTATGAATGTTTACATCTTCCATGTTTGTCCTCTCCTTATGTGTGACCACTTCCACAGCTCCAGTAAGAGTACATAATACTACACACATGCTTGATAAACTGTTACAGCTGAAGAAGAAAAAAAATACACATTTCTGTATGTTGCATTAAAAATGTCAAATATCTAATGCTTAACCATACATAAGAATTCAACACTTGTTAAAAATGAAACCATTTAAAGACGACAAAACAAACAGCTTGAATAATGAATTTGTCTTTGACAGGATAAAAAAATTTAAGGTAACGGAGAAAGTATTGGTAACCAAGATTTTTTCCTTTTACGACAATGCTTTCAAAAAGAAATTTGTTTCATGGTCATTAAAACATGGGATTGCGTGGTTAAGTATTAATAAACACTTGTCATATGCTCACAAAAAAAAAAGGGAAAACAAGGTAGAGTTTGACGAGACCACCACATACAGATGCCCATGCATGGCTGCGCTTGCTTGTTCTGTGTTAAAACAAGACAAACATTAATGACAGAACCACATGCAGATGCCAATGCTTGACTGTGAGTGCTTGTTCTTTGTGAAAACAAGGCAAAGATTAACATGACCACAACAAGGGGTTTCCAATACTTGTCTGTGACTTGCTTTTTCTGTGTAAAAAAGGGGAAAACAGTGTTTTGACAGTACCTTGATGTTTTCCTCAAAAGCAGTCACACAAAAATGTAAAATTGTTGCAAACAACAAACAATGATACAACAAAAAGTAATCTTTAACCCTTTACCAAACAATCCTGTAATTTCATAAACTTCACGAAGAAGGCTTTCAAAACATTGAACGAAATGGAGAAAATGTTGGTAATCAATATTTTCTCCTTTTCACACATTTTTCAAACCTTTCAAGTAACAAATTTCATCATGTGAGAAATATTTGTCATCTAAACTGTTTTCAAAATGGATAAGTCCAACATTTTGTTGTGTGATCAAGAGCAAATGAATTTGATTTTTGTCTAATTTAATCAAAGGCATACTAAGGCAAAAGAAAAAGAAACAGCATACTCAACGCATAATTTAGTCATTACTTCCTAAGACACATTTGCAGTAGCTTGGAAAACATGCATCTTAAATAGGGAAAGTAAACATGATTGGAGGTTTAATATATGAACATGTGTTAAAATATTGTGACTACAGTAAAAAATCCAATATAATGATCCCTTTGCCACAGTGTTTCCAAAGGTAGCTTGCTGCAAGAAAGAAAAAAAAAAACAGTTGTCTTGAGGAGGTAGTGAGTTAACACTTTAACATTTTGATTCAGACTTTTAGCGACCCTAAGACAAAAGGAGTCTGAAAACATTGTGGAAAAGCTGAAAATATTAACATGCATCTTTTGCTCCTTTTACTACAATGTTTTCTAACCTTCAGGAGTCAAACCCCATCATTTGAGTCACATTTAATATGTTGTTTGCAAATGCTCTCACTTTGGACAAGTCTAATATTTTGTCGTCTGGTAAAGGCTTAACTCTTTACCACACAGTCCCGACTTTTAACGACCCTGAGGAAGAAGCCTTTAGGAAACACTGAGAAAATGAGAAAACGCTGGTAACCAGCATTTTCTCCTTTTCCCACAAGGTTTTCTGCTCTATAAATGAAAAATTGTGTCATTTTTGCCACCTTTGTCGTCTGCAATTGCTTTCAATTTGGACGAGTCCAAAATTTTGTCGTTTGGTAACGAGTTAAATCACATTTTATTACCTTGGTACATATGCAATGCCATGTCCCATAGGGTAAACTTTTCCATCTACACAGTTCTTTATCAAAGTTGTTATACTCCCTAGCTTTATGCTGCCTCTTATGTTTTCATCTGAAAGTACATCAATGCATTACTGAAATATGAGAGCCGAGGAAGATGCCCTGAATCACCTCCTATAATTCAGTAAATACATAATGTCTGAGCAGAAGCTTATGAGCCGAGGCAGTTTTGAATTGTGAGTTTGAGCTTCAAATGGACAAGTGTAAAGAAACAGTTGATAAAATGTTATGATGTATAATACAAAATCTCCGACCCTGCCCTAATTTAATGCAGAACATATTCATTTACTGAGCTGAAAAATTAGTTAATCCTTTGCCAAACAAAGAGAATGGCTTCAGAAAACTTTGTGGAAAAGGATCAAATGCTACTGTTCAGCATTTTCTCTTTTTCCCTTAATGTTTTCTTGCCTTTCCAGGACAAATACAATCATCTAAGCTCCATTTACTTTATAGGCCGCAGATGCTTACAAAATGGACAAGTGAAAAAAAAAATTGTATGAGAAAGACTTAACAAATTGAAGGAAGTCCTTCATATATTACCATTAATTGGTGGGTAAACTAATACAGCATTTATTTCTCTAAATTTTTTCTGCATCATTGTAAAAGAGGACAATTTCCAAAAACTTAACCTCATACGACACAACAAAATTCTAAACTTGCACAAACTGAAAGCATTTGCAGATGACAAGCATCTTCTCCATTTCCTATAACAATTTCAAATGTATTCTCTGCCAGGGTTGTTAAAACATAGGATTGTGTAGTAAAGAGCTAATAAACATATTATCTAATGTATGATTCTTGACTGTTCCAAAGTTAGTCTAATTTGAAAAACAAACAAAAAGAAAAGAAGAATATGCAGTAGCAAGTCAATAAAAATCTTCTTGCAACAGCAGAAATTGCTCATTTAGTCTTACAATGCAACAGTCACTAAAACACTGAAGGACAATTCTCTGTCTGGAAAACAATGCCAAATAAATGAGCCTGCTCTGGCGAAAAAAGAGTTTAATGCATCTCCATGATGCATGATACAAAGCAAGTCATCATATGGCCTGCAACGCGTGAAAAGGGACACTCGGACATTTGCGTAAAGTGTTGTCTCGGATCAGCCTGTGCAGTCCGCGCAGGCTAATCCGAAAGAACACTTTCCGTTTTTATGTAATTTTCTGTTTTGCGCAAGTCTACTATAGCACAAAATCGAATGTAGTCGTAAAGTGCCGTCTCGGATTAGCCTGCGCGGACTGTGCAGGCTGATCCGAGACGACACTTTACGCAAATGTCCGAATGCCCCTTTTCGCGTGTTGCAAGCCATATAATCATGGATCTATAAATTCCATTTTGTCTGACAACTGACTGCATCATTAGGTAAAATGGTTTTTGGACATGCAGAAAATTTACAGATAGCAAAACATTTTTGGAATTGGCTAAACCAAACAGTTAAGCCAATCAAACGTTGTGTTAGTTTCAAATTTATAAACTTCTACAGCATAAGAATAAATTTATTCTGAAGAATGGTTGGTGAATACAGACCCTCGTTGTGTTTGGGTAAGTCTGATCTCAGGTCAAAACTGCTGACAAAAGAAAAGATTGTGCAAAAAATATAATAGCAAATTTTCCACTGCTAGAATGCTCTTAACCTTTTGCCAAATGAAAAATTCTAGACTCTTCAGAATTCAAAATTTCCGCAAACAACGACTCCAAAATTGGTCACATTGAACTGAAGCACTCTGACAAGGTAGAAAACAATGTATTCAAAAGGCTACATTGTCAGCGTTATCAAAACTCAGGATCGTTTTGTACATGGTTAACTATTTTCCAAAAGATAAAGTTTTACAGCAGTCTAAAATGAAAGCATTAATTTTTCCAAGCAAAATAAATGTTGCTCAAAAGATGGGGGTTGACTTTAATAGCATAGAAAAACATTTGTAGGAAAAGGAGAAAATGCTGGTTACCGGTATTTTCGTCTTTTGTTATGTTTTCAAAAGCTTTCTTCCTCTGAGCCTTGGAAACTGGGGATTGTTTGGTAAAGTGCTATATTTCCTCTATAGGTCTTTTTAGTATATAAATATGAGGAAAAGAGATGGACAGAACCATGTTACCTTCTTTTATAGGTCTTTTATACAGAGTATAACAATCAACATTGTCTCTCTGAACACCCTCACACCAGTACAAAGAATTCTGGGCCACATTGAGACAAACTGACGTCACTGTAGCGCCAACAGTCTTACAGATGTATACCTCGGTCTGCTTTTGCCACTTGTAATCTGACCCAAACGTCCACTGTTGAACCTCTCCGTTCATTTGAACCTGTATGTCATTCCACATTACTATATGTACAAATTTTGGACTCAACCATACTGATAGCATTTTTAGACAAAAGATAAAGTAAAACTGTGGCTGAAATGATGTAATTTGTTTGTGAAAAAGTAAAAAACATTGTGGGAAAGGGAGAAAATGCTGGATACCAAAAATGTTTTTAAAAGCCTTCTTCTTCAGGGTCATTAAACACAGGAATGTACGGTAAAGGGATACAATACTCTTTCCAACTATGGTTGATTTAGCATACAGAGTACTGGCACATCATCATGAAACTGTGATGAAACAACAGGCAGACTGATCCTTGATCTGTATTGACTGCTATGTTGTAGATATTGTAGCAAAAGTAGCAATTTTGTGAGGCTAGAATATTCAATTGGCTGTCTGAAAATGTCTTTTTTTTCTTATTATGCTTTCTATGGGTTATTAGCATGCTCTGGCCAAACATAAGATGTGAGCCATGCTCTGTGAAAAGGGGGGGGGGGGGGGGGGAAATGCATCTGCAATAGGTATCAACCCATCTCAGCCTGTGCAGTTTGCCCAGGCTGACATGGGTTGAAACTTTTTGTTTTAGTTCATTTTTCTGCATGTCAAAAGACCATTCAACCTCATGATTCAGTCAATTGTTACACAAAATGGCTTTTAAGGATCCATAATTATGTGAAGATTTGATTGGTATCATGTATCAGACAGATGCATTAACTCTTTACCAAACAATCCCCGGTTTTTACGACCCAGAGGAAGAAGCCTTCTGAAAACATTGTGGGAAAAGGAGAAAATGCTGGTAACCAGCATTTTCTCCTTTTCCCACAATGTTTTCTACTCTTCTAAAGTCAAGTTTCAATTTTTGAGTCACGTTTATTTTGTTGTCTGCAAATGCTTTCAATTAGGACAGGTCCAAAATTTTGTCGTTTGGTAAAGAGTTAAGCCCCCTTTTCCTAGAGCATGACTCATCCATAAATTGACAAAGTAAAACATAACTAGATAGCACAGATTGACTGTGGATTTACAATGTTCTATACTCTGTATTATGGTTGTAACAAGGATCCTGTGTGGCTCTGTAGTAAAGTTTACAACTCGCAATCTGGAGGTTCCAGGTTCAGGCCTCACTGGAAGATGGTAATTGTCTGTGAAACTGTAGAAGACCTGGTGAAGAAAGGAGAAAATGCTCCAGCATTTTCTCCTTTCACCACAATGTTTTCAAAGGATTATTTTCTCAGGGTCATAAAACTCAGAATTGTGTGGTAAAGAGTTAAATGAACCACTAACTGCCATCCAGCACACAACATAACTAAAATCCAGAACATCATGATAAAAAATGATGATCTTAATGACTTACAATTAACACTCCTTTGGGCGGCCATGTTAGTATTGTACAGATCGGGTACT
Source organism: Hippopus hippopus (assembly GCA_946811185.2). Taxonomy (NCBI): domain Eukaryota; kingdom Metazoa; phylum Mollusca; class Bivalvia; order Cardiida; family Cardiidae; genus Hippopus; species Hippopus hippopus. Next base: position 36,665,120 of record OX328099.1, on the reverse strand, counting down.
TACAATCCAAATCTAGAATCCCCTCTGTTTCTACCTCCTACAAAGAGAGTACAACAAATATAACTCTTTATCATATGACAAAATCCTAGACTGGTGCAACTTGAAAGCCTCTGCAGACAACAAATTAAATGATGAGATTTGTTTCTGAAAGGATAAAAAACATTGTGGGAAAAGGAAAAAATGCTGGTTACCAGCATTTTCTCCTTTTCCCTCATTCTTTTCAAAATCCTTCTCTGTCAGGGTCGTAAAAACTTGGAATTGAGTGGTAAAGCGTTAATAACAAAGTGAGTTCTGTCACTTTGAATTATACTTGTCAAAATGAAAGCATATGCGGTCAACTAATTACCGGAACATAGATATGGCTCAATCAGTGGGTTTTGTCTTCGAAAGGGTAGTAAACAATGTGGGGAACAGGAGGAAATGTTGGTTACCGGTACTTTTCTCCTCTACCACAAGCAACTTTCTCAGTCTTGTTAAAACCACTTGATTGTTTGAAAAAACATTTGACTATTGAAAAGCCAATGATGTTGTTTAGCTCCTATGTCAAACTTGTTTATGCACAGAAAATGAATTACCAGCAACAGTGACAGTATGCTACAATCCTAATACTGGCTCTTTACGTCTATAGCTATATATTATGTTCAGAAGCTACAAATAATTCTAAATGTTATTTACAAACAGAGGTAGTATCATGTATCAGACACTCAGATGCTGTTTAACAGTTTCTGGTAAATCTAATGCTTTACCACAGTATAATTATACCATTGTATTTGGTAAAAAATTGTGGTATACTCTGGTATAATCTTCCTGGTGGTACCAAGCCCTCTTAAGAAAGGTAAAAAACTTTGTGGAAAAGGAGAAAATACTGGTTACTAGCATTTTCATCTTTTAAAATTTTCAAAAGTCCATTTCAGGTTCTTAAAAAATGTAATTGTTTGGTGTAGGCTTAATCTGTAGGAACATTTGCAAACCATTGATCGTAAAACAAGTTGGTAATAACTAGTTAATCATTCTTATTCCTAGTCAAATGAAATGTCCTTACCTGTATCAAATCAACAGGTTTTGAATCAAATGTAACAAGCCTTTTTCCATCCTCCAAGATCACAAAGATGTGACCAGAACTCAGCCATACTTTTTGTATAGCACCACAACTTCTGTATAGTATAACATCTTCTAGCAACTGAAATAGATAAATGTGAGAATGGTTCCCAGCATCTTTGTCCATGTGTCGACCTTCTTCTGCTCTTTACCAAACAGAATTTTAGTCTTTTCAAGATTGAAAGCACTTGCAGATGACAAATTGAGTGTTGCTCAAATGATAAGATCTGTCTCTGTAAGGGTAAAAAAACATTGTGAGAGAAAGAGTCTCTGTCCATGAACATTTGTTGTAACCTAACTAACTGCTGCATCTCACTTTCTTTTGACTCTTCACCACAGAATCACAAGTTTTGACAACCTTGAGAAAAGGGGCCTCTGAAAACATTGTTTGAAATAGAGAAAATGGTGGTTACCAGACTATGCTGAACAAAATTTTGTGTTAAAAAAAGACATTATATGATTCTTTAAGTTGCATTTGTAGTTTCATTCTGAATGATTGTGCCTATTCTACAGCCTTTCATTACAAAAAAGAGCGGTGTGAAATTGGACTGGATTTAGCTGATACAAAGATAAGTTTTGCCCGTATAACTTCAATCAATTGAGAAATAAGCTATTATCTTACCACTGATGTATATGAGTCCTGTGAAATGGGGGGGGGGGGCCTATTGTACCTGCAAAAAGTATCCACTCATGTCAGCCTGCACAGTTCACCCCTGCACAGTTCACCCAGGCTGATCCGGGCAGAAACTTTTTGCTATTGATCGATTTTTAAACATTGTACGAAAGAGAGAAAATGCTGGTAACCAGCATTTTCTACTTTCCCTACAATGTTTTCTACCCTATCAGGGTAGGAATCATTATTTATGCAAAATTAAATTTATCGTATACAAATGCTTTCAATTCGGTCTGGTCCAAATTTATGTTGTATGGTAAAGAGTTACAGAATCAAATACCAACCACAACTGGTTCCCGCATTTCCAGTGGGACATGTGGAAATCACATCAGACAGCCAATTAGATTTATCTTTCAGATATGTCACCAATGTTTTTCAATTAGAGACTTGGAAAATGGACTTCAATTTAAAGGCCCAGTAGAGGCCAAAATATCAAAGCAGATATCGTAATACATTTAAATCATACCATTTAAAAGTATGGAAAATATTGTGGAGATGACAATCTGTTAACGTGTGGTCGGGCCATGTATTAGTCGAGGGCAGAAAAAAATTTTCTTTTTTTAAATCAGGCAAAAAGTAAACAAAAGACAGCTACCTGGTAGGTTTTAACCTAGTTTTGAAATTAATTTTTCTGTCAGGGACTTACACTTGGACCGACCGTACAATGACACATTGTCATCTTCACAATAGTTTCCATACTTTTAAATGGTACGATATAAATTGAAATGCATCTATACACCTGCTTTGTTTACTTTGGAGCTTTATTGTTACTTTAAGCGCGTCAGCAAAGACGCAACTTAAGAATTTTGGCAAGATGAATGGGTAACATCACTCATATACTCATCAAAAATGTGTTTTAGAGAAAACAGTGACATTAGGCTATGCAAGACGCAAGAAAGGACAAAACTACAATGGCATTGCAGTGATTTTTTTACAATTTGCTATAAGTGAGTCCTGGGACTCGCTGGGATGAAAAACTATGAGTCTGAAACCAACTTTACGAGTCCCACCTTTTAACTCATTACCAAACGGCAAAATTTTAGGTTTGTCCAAATCGAAAGCATTAACAGACGACAAAATAAAAGTTATTGAAGTTATTGAAGATTTAGAATTCGTTTTTAGAAGGGTAGAAAACATTGTCGGAAAAAGAGAAAATGCTGGTTACCAGCATTTTCTCCTTTTCCCACAATGTTTTCTAAAGGCTTCTTTCTCAGAGGCGTCAAAATTAGGGATCGTGTGGTAATGAGTTAAACCCCATTTTAAAAAAAATATTGTTCAAATTGTTAAAAAATCTGTATGGTCTGATTTATGAATTGTCTGTCATGAATTCTCTTCACTTTCGTAAGTTAGCCAACTAAAAAGTTTAAGCCAGTGTGACTTGAATTCTCTCGGTTTCGAACTGGCCGGGGCCGAATCCACGCCGATTGAACTGCCGATGATTTCTCATTATTCTCGACATTTTTATCGGTATGTAAGTCACTATGAATCGGCAGGTCAGACTCTTGTGATTTCGTAAACAAACTAGTTAAAGTTTGTTGTTTGTGATCGGATTTTGCCTTCTTTTTTGGTGGCATTGCTTACGCATTACATCGTTTAGATATAGATCTACGCACTGGAATTTTTTCGACGAAATGGAAATCGTCTGAGGATATCTAAATTGCCCGGGTATAAAAAAGATTCAAAAAGTAATTATTTGCCGATGAGGACATGAAATGATAGTTGTTCATTCATATTGACTACAATTTTCTGCAATTAAGTAAGAATATGCCTTGGAGAGGATCTATAACGTACGTGCTGGATGTCGATATTCCGTGTACCCGAATAAAAAGAAAAACGGAAACCATTCCATAGACTAGATTACTTAGGCTAAAAATAGACCGGAAAATGAAGGTACCAGTCTAAAGTAGAAAAATTACCGGTGTTTCGATAGAAAATGTAAACACTTTAATTGATCGGGATCAAACGAAATTTTGCAAAAGGCATTGATATCAAAATCAGTGCGTCTCGAAAATACACATACCTCAAAGTTTTGCGTCCTCGGCAATTTCTTTGCGTCCCTGACGCAGGACGCACAGGTAAATGAAACACTGGCATTGTCAGTGATCATGAAGAAAGAAGATGGAATCAATGTCTGAAGTAGGCCTACTTCATATTTTATTTTTTATCTTCTTATACTATGTATTCTTCTTTATTTTATTTTGTACCCTAACTTTTTCATTTGTATCGCAAAAATCTTAAAGCTGGGGTGCATAACCCAAAATTCTTGGAAGCTTCTTTTCAATCCTGTGAAATAACTATACATAATACAGTGCACTGTACATACTCCCGATTCGGGGTCTAGCTCCGATGTTAATTTTGTGATTGTTTCTAGCGGAGAAACAATCACAAAAATAACATCGGAGCTAGACCCCGAATCGGGAGTACACTGTACAGTACCCGACTCCCGAGGATGAACTGGCTTTGGGACGAACTGGTTTTGCGAAAAACTCGGAAGTATTTTCAGGGCTGGCTTTGCGATACTTTGTATTTTCTTTTAGTTCGAAAATGTATCATTGTTTACCTTTCGCTTGCTAAGTGGCAAACAGTTGTACACTGAATTTAAACAGAATTTCAGGTTCATCAGAACTTTCGTTATGAATATACACAAGAAACAGAAACTACGCCTTCGTCATTCGGCAAATCTCGGGTGATCCTGTGATACACTCGTCACAGCTCGGCCAATTCCATATCTACATGTAATTTGATGATCCCATCACCCGAGGTATGCCGAATGCCATTGATCAAGTTAAATGTCACTCGTCCAACTCATAGGCACTCGGTTTCCCTGTCTTTTACTGTTGTACCTTACCTCTTCTATTTCTGCATATCATAATTAAGAGATAGATGTACAGAAATAAATGTTAAGTTTTGAAAGTCATGGAAACCGAGTGCCTATGGTCAAATCGGCCGATTCAGTACCTAAATCTTACTCATTATCTCCCGCTAGATGGCATTCTACAAATACACATCTATCTAATATGGGCATCCGGTGTCACACCTGTGGTTTTTGGCCTGATTAAAATAAGAGCAAAATTGACTATATTTGAAGCTTCGCATATTGCTTGACGGCAAAATTATGGCTTGTCCGTTTGTTACTCTGAAAAGTACCACCATAGGCCTGCAAAAAAATGAAAAAAAAAAAAACAACATATCAACCGATTGCGTTTTTCGCTAATTTCCAACCAACACAGGCACCCTAAATTTTATCATCTCAGGAACACCTATTCACCGCCATGACCCCAAGTTTTTGTTCCTCCACTGATACAAAGTAGTCCTGTCAGTGCACAATAAAAACACATCTAAGTGGTCCCCCATTGCCCAAATTTCAAGCAAATCTAAATTATATACATGTACCTCCAAACCATCTCGGCTCCATGAAACAGTGCAACAAAAGTGCTACTGCAAAATTTCATATAGGACTATTTTTGATACTACGACCCGGAAGCAATCTCACAATGGTGCGACACCATCCTGGGTACACGTTGTCTGCGCATGTCATATTCTTCGAAGATTCGCCCTGTCTGCTATGACGCATCACCCACCCCCATATACCTGGGAAAAGTAGGGCTTATACCAAAGCTATTAGCCTATTACCCAAGCATGTAGGGGCTGTTTTGATAAATGGCCGATGCATAGGTTACATGCTAGCCGATCATAGCTGAATGAATCGCACAAGGTAGCGTTTTATTGAGTAAACGTTTATTTCAATTTGAAATTCAAAGTAACGGTTGTTGTTTTGAAAAATTCGTCCGCATTTGTACCCAGAATGCACAAATTAGATAGATGTGTATTTGTAGAATGCCATCTAGCGAGAGATAATGCCAGATCATCCGAGGTATGCAGAATGAACTCGGACTTGATCACCCAAGTCATACTCGGACTTGATCACCCAAGTCATTCGGCATACCTCGGTGTGATGTAGGTACGGAATCGGCCGAGATGTGACGAGTGTCAACCAAGTATGCAGAATGAACTCGGACTTGATCACTGGATCACCCGAGATATGCCGAATGAGGCAGGCCACGACCTTTCTGACCCGGTGTTGAAGTAAATAAGCTAAATTGCATGTAAACATTTCAATCGTTCACAACGAATATTTTTTTCTGGATCAAATATGTCCATAGGCATTGCCAGATTTAAAATAGTCATATGTACAGTGAAGCACGAAGTGCCGATGGGGGAGGGAGTGGGAGCGGGGTCCCCGTTCCGCCGGGGGGGAGGGGGGTCCCTCAGAAAATTTTAAGAACTTAGATGCGAAATGATGGGTTCTGGCATGTTTTTGACAACATTTTCCTATACAGCATATATTAAACAGATCTAATGCATTAATTTGGTTTAAAAAAAAGACATCCCATATGCATTAATTAGATCTGCCCTTGACACACTGACAATCGCGATGTTAAGCTTTGGTGTTTGCCAACTTAAATTACAGGGGTAAAAACGAAACTCCACTTTCCTGTACGTGTTAAATAATTAATGTCCTTCAAGTAAAGATGACATGTCTATTTGTTTCAAATATTCACAAAAATATTTCGGTGAGTATAACACATCAGACACAGAGCAGCCATTCTGTCATGCAGGTATTTTCGCGGAGTGTAAATTGAATTGAATTTGCGTTTATTTATCGTTGCCACCGGTTGTCCACATGGGCGACGCCCCCTGAAGGCTGTTAGTATTGTTACGAAGGAAAGTTGCAAACAGCTTGAAAATAATGTTGTGCGACGCACAGGTAACAGAAACTTCAGGAAAGCACGGATCTGTGCTAGGGCCGCTGCGATGTAACTGAAATAATGTTGAAAACTGCGTGAACCCTTTATCACAGAATCCAGAGTTTTAACGCCCCTAAGGAAAAACTCTTTTTAAAACATCGTGGGAAAAAGAAAAAACAATCCTTTTTAACCAGTATTTCTCCTTTTTTCACAACGTTTTCTACTTTTTCAATAACAAATTACATCATCTGACTGTTACATTCCATTTGTCGTCTGCAAAGGCTTTCAATTAGGACCAGACTAAAATTTTGTCGTCTGGTAAAGGATAAACTCTTCACAACACGACAAAATTTTGAACTCGACTAAATTGAAAGCATTTGCAGATGACAATTTAAAAGTATGACATTTGTTTTTGATGCTGGTTACCAACATTTTCTCCTTTTCCCACAAAAGCCTTGTTTTTAGATCGTTAAAACTCAGGATTTTGTGGTAAAGGGTTGAAAACCAAAACAAAGAAATGGCGAGTGAAATACAAGAAGACTAGGGAACGACCGAGGAAGATAGTCCTACTCCAATATAATGATGAACAATTCATCTTCATATAAAGTCCCACATGGCGTTTTCCTACCATCCACATCTTATACGATACAACCACGCAATGTATCAATCATTTCGCTTGCATATAGGCCTATATATGAGAACAAAATATATATGTAGAAAAGGTTTTTAGACTTAGCCGAGCGGAACGATGCAAATCATCGTTAACCCATAACTATATAATGCTCCTTCACTCGATAGTCATTGATGACATTGTTGGAAAAGGAGCGATTTCTTGTCTCGAGCGATAATTTTTTTGCTCTTTTTCCCTCGATGATTTCCATATCGGTCACAAGCATAATTTCTTTTTAACTCTCTTCAAATATTTCTTCTGTATTTCGCATGTTCTTGTAAGCGGTTGATCTACCATTAAAATATATAGTTCGACAGAAAATTACTTAACCCCGAAAAAACTTCAAAAACAAAATGAAAATGTTCAGTAAGGAAAGATAAAACAAAATATTATTGTTTTCAAGGGCTCTTTTGTACAGATTACCCTGACATATCAGGTAGTGCACATCCGGGATAAAACTGTTGGTTATTTGCGGTCTGATCTTGATCCGAAATATTGCCACTATAGATCAGTGTCAAAATATCTATTCTTAAACTTGAAAATTAATAAATTTAAAAGAATATTTCTTGTCTATAGTAAATACCCAAGTATTATGATTCCAAAGTTCTTTTAGTAAAAAAATCCCGCCATATTCGGAAAATGTAGATCCAAGAGCAGACCGCACTTTTCGTGCAGCCTGATCTTCATCTACACTGTCTGAAAACTCCCAAGAAGGCGCGCTTATGAGCCTTTGGGTTAAGGAGTAAATGTTTACCTACAATTTATGCCACCTAAAATCCCCATTGGTATGTTTCTTTTTCAGTTACCCGTGAAGACTTGACGTACAAGTATTTTACAAGAAGATACGTCTTTTATGAAGAGTGTAGATGAAGATCAGACTTCACATACTTTGACCTAAATTGTCCAATATTTCGGAGGACAATCTAACTAAAACTGGCATGAAATCGTTATAACTTGGTCTTTTTCATTGAGTGAAATCTTTTTATCTTATTTGTGTAGCGATCAAGGGGTTAACCTTTTGACCGCCAAGCGTGAATCATTGTGCTAGTACGACCAGTGTAGATTAAGATCAGACTGTACAGAAAGTGGGGTCTGATCTCGGATCTACACCGTCTGTTACGGTAAAATCTTTCAGGTGAAAACAACTTTGAAATTTGTGCATTTTCACCGTTGGCTGGGAATTTTTCCGTTCTATCTTTTTAGCAGCGTGAGGGTTATACGAGGGTTGTTCGATATGTAATGTGTATTGTACCACAGCGCGATAACGCTTTGCATGATTTCGTGGATGATGATACGCTTGAATAGCTCTATTCAATACCTTTCCAACGGTATAAACACGAGCCTTCAGCTCCACATAGTTTTAAACTTATAGTCATTTCAACAGAGCTAGTCGTTGACCACTGTAGTAAAAATGGTTGGGAAACGGATTAAGAATATTAAAGAAATTAGAGCTTATATAAAAGTTCGCACAAAACTCGGCCATTCGGTAATGCAGATTTTTACTGAATTGGGGGAAGTTTATGGGTCTGATAAGGTATCTTATGAGACGGTTTGTAGGTGGAGAAAGAAATTTCTGACTGGCACAGAGTCCGTCAAAGATGCAGCAAAATCTGGCCGACCTGTGACTGTAACAGCAAGGCAAATGTCTCAAAAGTCAGGGAAATAATAGAAAGTGATGGCATATACACGATTCATGATATTGCCAACGCTGTTGGCATATCGCTATCGCGGGTGCATTTCATTTTGAAGCGTATTTTGAAAGTACGAAAGATTTCTGCCAGATAGATACGGCATATATTGACAGATGACCAAAAACGGGTACGAGTACAAACCGCTAAGCAATTGCTCAAAATGTTTCCCAAATTCAATCAAAGAAACAAAATATGGCTAACTAAACATGGTAGAAGGCCTGTAGTTGCCAAAAGAAGCATAAGCACAAAGAAGGTTCTTTATTGCATATTCTTCTCATGTGATGGTATAGCCGTATAAATTCCGGTGCCGAAGGGCAAAAGTGTTACAGGTCGGTATTAGGCTACCGAGATGTTATACTAAAAAAGGTCAAGAAATATTATCTTAAACGACGCCCTGTGTCAGGATTTACGCATGTTCGTCTACTTCATGATAATGCTCCATCACATACATCTGAGCTTGTGAAGCAATTTTTGAAGTCGGAGAAGGTTACCGTCTTGTCACACCCACCATACTCTCCAGATCTAGCCCCATGCGACTTTTTCCATTTTCCAAAACTTAAAAAGTTCTTATCTGGTCGTCGTTACAAGTCCCGACAAGCCCTTGGCTCAGCAATCAGTCAGTGCCTCAGAGGTCTACCTATATCAGCGTACCGTGACGCATTTCAGAAATGGATTCAGAGATTGAAATTATGTATTTCAAACCGCGGAGAATACTTTGAAGGGATGTAATGTTCATTTCACTATTTGAGTCGAATGCTTTTGAGATATCGTACAATACACATTACATATTGAACAACCCTCGTATGTAAATGTTGACTAAGCGATATTTCACTTCTATAAATGATGCAGCATATCAACATACCCTGAAGACAAGCTTTATTTTGCTTGATAATGACATAAAATGCATGTTCAGATATTGCTGAAGGACATTTATGAGGATTGAATGGTAACAGTACGCTCGATTAAAAGATTTGTTTACCGCCTTGGTTTGTGTATAGCTGGTGTAATCTTCAGGGCGTGATACATCATGGCTAATGACGGTAAGTAGGGTTTTATATTTCTCGCTTTTGTGCAACAAATCTTGTAGCCGTGAAAACTTTTGAAGAAGGTAAACATTGTTCAAATGTATTGCAAGAGGAAGTTTTCAAGGCAATGCTGTTATGATTTTGCTTTTCATAAAGTTTAGATAACAGTAATGTCTAGAAATCCAATGAGCCTGTCCTCGGGGATAGAAATTTCAGATGTCAGGAGAGCTGAATAGATACCAACCTCCTTCTTCTTCTTAATGATGATGATGATCATCGTCACCATCGTCATCATTTTCCGTATCATCATCATCATCATCATCATCATCATGATGTCAGAATTGTATTTCGATGGCACTCATAGATACACTCTTGCTTCATGCTCATTTTTGATATTTCGGTATACAAAATAGCTAGATAGCTTTAAGTCTTGATTTGAATATTGCAACAACGGTGGATATGCAAACCAAAGGAAAACAAAACATGCATCCACCCAAGTATTTAATTACAACATATAATGTTGATGCGTTTTACCCTTTTCAGCGCTATCCATAGGCGAAAACAGGGGCTTTTGCGGACGGTATAGATCCAAGATCAGACTGCACAGAACGTGCAGTCTGATCTTGGATCTATACCGTCCGTTTGTATATTCAAGCTTTTAAGATGAACTTTTCCTGTGTTTTAGTGAAGTGTATTGTAAGTCGTCAAAAGAGGTCCTGTTTATATACCATACCGAGCTAAAAGAACGAAAGCTTTGGCAGAAATACCCTGTCCTGTACCTCATTTCTTGATAATATAATATGGCTTATTTTGTTCTCGATTTATACAGCTTCTTCAGATTTAGTCGACAGTTTATCAAGTATTTCCTCCATGTTCATACAATTTCCAGACAGACGCGTTTTAGATTGGTGTCTGTCTCTACGCAAACTTATATTTTGAGATGAACAAAACTGAAGCAACTTAAAGGAAAAAATTACAGATTTATCAGAAAGGCACTGGCATGCATCCCAGAAAACATAATGACATCTGGATAACCGTATTTGGTGAACTAGGGCGGAAACACTTTCTAATGTCGTAGTGTTGATAGAATGGATAAATAAAGCTATTGAATTATATACAAAAACAAATACCAAATACATATTTGAGAGAAAAAAACGAATTTTAAATGCCTTAGGCGTTTGTATATATTTGTGAACTTTTAGTAATTTTTCTTTTGATTAACGATTAACCCGTATACACAAGATCTCAGATCTCTCTCTCTCTCTCTCTCTCTCTCTCCTTCCTTAATCCTTCAATTCCTTTTTCGATCGGTCTTTGCATCCAGTCATTTATCAATCGATCCATGCATTCAGATCCATCGATCCATCCATCCACCCATCCATCCATCCATCCATTCATCCAACCATCCATCCATCCACTATTTAGAAAGAGTGTATAAATCTTCACACCACCAATGTGTATATTCGAACATAGTTTTTCCAGATCATTAATTACACGTATAAATATGCATAAATAGTTATGCATATAAACCGTAAATAGGCCTATGTAAATGTTATATACGATCCCTGTTCAGAGTGACAAATCGTTTACAGGAGAACCTTTGACCAGTCCCTATAGCTCAGGTGGTAGAGCATGAGACTTGTGTACGTTATATCTCGGGCCACTATGGGGTTTGGGTTCGATCCCCACGACTGGCCATCTAATATATATATAGTCTCTCGGTTAAGACGTTAAACCTAGGTCAGGTGTGACGGTCTTTTACACCGAGCACATCTTAAGGAATCAGGCGTAACTTAGGATATTTATTGTCCTGTATCATGCACTAGTTCCTCCGGCGTAACACAGCTAAAGCCTTTTAGGGACGTCGCTCGTATGGCAACCGGTGGCGACGATAAATAGACGAAAAATCACATCATATACTATACCTAGCCTATCAATAGAGGACGTAGGAATTATAAACATCTGTATATAGGGTGGCAAATCGTTTTCGTGGGAACAAGTTTTTTAGAAACCTTAAAACTGACCCATGGTTTAGTTTTGGTATGTTCTTTAACCCTCTCAGCGCTACAGGCGAAACTAGGGCTTTTGCAGACAGTACAGATCAAAATCAGACTGCATTGATACATGTACTTGCAGTCTGCTCTTGGATCTATTCCGTCTGCTTGTTTAGGTAAGCCGATAAGATGAAATTTTGGGCTTTAGCGTACGACATAGATCAAGATCAGACTGTACAGAACATTCAGTCTGATCTTGGATCTAAATATGTACTGTCTTATTGTTTAATCAAGCCTATGGGATAATAACTCTTTTCTTGGTTTAATTTTATTGTGTTTCAAGTCGCAAGAAAGGGGTCTAATTTATATGAACTATGGTGTGTGAAAAGGGGGCTTAATGCATATGCAAAAGGGTCGAAACCGTTTACTATTGGTAAAATTTCTGCATCATGTCAAAGAACGAGTTTACCTCATGATTCAGTCGTTTTTAAGTCAAAATGAACTTTATAAATCCATGATCATGTGATGACTTGCTTGGTATCATTCATCATGGAGGTGCATTTAGCCCCCCCCCCCCTCCCCATTGCCAGAGCATTGCTCAATATTTGAGGCTGAAAGAGTTAACGCTTCGACCTCCTACAACCTTGCATATGTGATAAAGTCAGCCCGTGCCTCACCAAACAACAAAATTTTAGATTTGCCGTGATTGAAAGCTTTTGTAGACAACATAATATTGTGATTCAAAAATAAAAATTTACTTTTGGAAGGGTAGAAAATGTTGTGGGAAAAGGAGAAAATGCCGGTTACTAGGTATTTTCACCTTTTCCCACAATGTTTTCAGAAGGCCTTGCCTCAGGGTCGTTCAAACCCCGGATTCTGTGGTAAAGGCTTGAACTAATAATGGTATAACAAAACACTGACACTTATCAGCTTCACTAAAAAAGCGGACGGTAAAGATCCAAGATCAGACTGCACGTTCTATGCAGTATGATCTTGATCTGTTCTGTCTGCAAAAGGTCTGATGCCTGTGGCGCTGAGAAGATTACAGAACACATCAAAACTAAATCACGGGTCGGTTTTTAGGTTGCTAAAAATCTTTTTTCCATTAAAACGATTTTTTACCCTACAGAGTTTGCAATTACTATTTTCTCTTTTGGTATATCAAATCTAAGACTTTCAACTAGTATATCCTTCTGAGAATATTTCGCAACAGCGACTTTCTCAAAACCTTGGGTTCTTATTCACTAGCTATTCTGGGTAGCATACTTAGTTCAATTCTAAGATTTTTCTAGATTTTAAAGTAACGAAATTTCTGATTGGCTAAACCAATTGGTTTAGCCAATCAAAATTTACGTTACTTTCTAACAATAAGACTTATATTGAAAATTAGAACGGTTGGTGAGTACAGGCCCTGGATGAACAGTATTTAAGGTTGAATTCATGGTCTCACATGAAAACATTGTACTAGAAGAAAATATGTTCGTATGGAAAAAATTCCCTGTGCCACATTGTTTCAAAACCTTTTCTGCTGCAAGACAGAAAGAATCGTATGCAGGTAGCCACGTTTTTAAACGAAATTGAAGTTTTCACTCATGTGGAAAATCCAAAATATTGCAAATTAAAACTTCTTGAAGTTCGTCAGTAAATTTGACACGTTATTAGACAAATGGATCTAATATCTAACTCGACGTTGTTTACAGTCTGATCTTTATCTAGATTTATAATGACCGCAGAATCACCTACAATCATGCTGAGCATCTAGAATGGTTAGAGTTCAATGATGTGTTGAACAATTATCACCCTTATCATCCTGAACTCTTTGCCAAGGGACAAAAATTTCGATTAGTCCAACTTCAAAGCATTTGCAGACGACAATATAATTGTGGCTACATAGGTGGAATTTGTTTTAGATGCAGTAGAAAACATTGAGGGGAAAGGAGAAAATGCTGGTTACTAGCATTTTCTCCTTTTCCCACTATGCTTTCAAAAGCCACCTTTGTTAGGGTCGATGACAGTCAGGATTGTGTGTTGAGGAGTTTTAAAGCAATGAAATAAATGAAATTGACTTTCTCATTTAGGAAAACATACCAAAACATTGGAATTTTAAATATGTTTAAAGCTAGTGTGCTGCTCTTTGCACGTTCTGTGCAGTCTTGCCTCGATATGGCCTACCCACAAAAGATAGTCTGAACTTGATCGTTGTTCTCTTAGCAAACAACCAATATTGGTTGTTTGCTAAGAGAGCGACGATCAAGTTCAGACTATATTGTAGGGTTAACTTTTTATCAAATAACAAAAAATTTGACCCTACCAAATTGAAACCATTCCAGACGAATATTCAAATTTAGCTCAATAATGATTTCTGTCTTTGATTGGGCAGCAAACATTGTGGGAAAAGGAGAAAATGTCGGTTACCAGTATTTTCTTCTTTTCTTTCATTGTTTGAAAAAAGCCTTCTTCTACAGGGTCGTTAAAACTCGGGATTATTTGGTAAAACATTAAGAACCTCTTCTAAACGAGTATTAGTGGATGAATGAATGAAAAGGTATTTTAATTCTTTAGTTCGATGCATCTCCGAACAGGTGCATTGGAAAACACTGTAGTAAAGAGAGAAATTGATCCGGAAAATTAATTTAGTCTAGATACACCATATGGAGACTGACAGAATAAATATAAAACGGTATGTGGCAATATGGAAAATACAGCAACTGTGTTTTTGCCATAATGTTTTTGAATAGGTAATAACTACAGGAGGTCAGAAATGAAAATCAAGGTAAAAAGGTTTGGGCTTTACGGTTTGTTGCTTTGACAGACACAAATACAGGATGTTCAGTATGATTAACCTTTATACCATTAGATTTCGTTTAAGTTTCTCGACATATAAGACGTAAGTTATCAGTCATGATCAAAATAATTTAAAAAAGTGGAGACAGTAACGTTAGACCAAGATAAGACCATACAGCATTTGAGTTTGGTTTCCGCAATCTCACGCCACGTATGGCAGTATAGGGATATAAGGGTAAAGCTTTTGTTCATTCTCAAAAAACGCCCCGACTGAGTGTGAGGCCTCGCACTTCTGAAATCCAGCCTGGGTCTGTATTCTCCTACTATTCTTTAGAACATTCTTAGTCTAATGATAGATTTAGAAAGTTACACAACGCCTGATTGACCAGACCGTTTTGTTTGGCCAATCAGATGCCGTTCCACTTTCAAATATGGAAAATTATTGAGAATAAGACTAAGAGTGTTCTTAAGAATGGTTGGTGTATACGGACCCAGAACATACTTTATATAATAAGTGGGTTGTCGTCATGAAACGATTGGAATAATGTTGAAAGCCACTTAAAACTTAATTTGATCAATAAACAATCATTTTAATGGTGTTATTCTCCGTTTCAAAAAAAAAAAAAAAAATGATAACGCTTTTACTCACGTCTTTAGAACTGTGTATTAACAGTGCTAGGTTGGGACTTTGCCTTGCCTTGCCAAAGAACACCCAATCTTGACTCAGCCCTCAAACACAAGCAGAGATCAAACCGGATTTTCTGATTACATGTTTCTTACGTCTCATTCACTGAGCCACGGAAAATACCGTTAACCACTTAGTTGCCTAGTGCTTCTGAAGGCGCTTAAATTGTGGAAAAGTAGATCAAGATTAGACTGCACGGATCTACACTATCCGATATGGTCAGACTTATTTGGCGGAAAAGACTTTTGGAATCCAAAGTGTGTTTTAATAATTGACTGGAAATTCTCACCTTATTCATTTACCAGTTAGTTCCTTAAAAAAAAAAATCACATTTTGGACAAAAGAGAAAATACGGGTTACTACGTAATTTCTCCCTTTCTTTAATCCTTAGGCTGCTAAGCACGACTCACTGACCTTTTGCGGACAGCGTAGATCAAGATCAGACTGCACAGAACATGCAGTCTGATCTTGGATCTACACTGTCCAATAAGGAGACATAATTCCCCAAAACATACCTTTGAAATATCAATATTTTGGGTTTTTACTATCGAATTGAAAATTTAATTTTATTTATTTAGCGGGATAAGAGTCAATATTTTTTGCCTGTCAAATACACATTTCCTCATTTGTAAATGCTTTCACAATAGACAAGTCCAAAATTTTGTCATCTTGTTAAGAGTTAGGATTAATTTTGATAAAAACCCATCTTATTTTCAGTCGAGCGACACTGGCCCTGGATTGTGCTGGCTGCAGCCGTAGTGGCAAATGTACTGTCAGGCGGTGTGATCAGAAGCTATGGTGTCATATATATGGACTTTAGGGACAGGCTCGAAACCTCCAGCAAGGAGACTGTAGCAGTCGGGGCCGTGGCTCTAGGAATTTCGGGACTTATTGGTGATTTTTTTATTCTTTAAACTATAGTCTACATTACTGCTCGAAATGCAAACTTTTTAAGTATACAACGGCGACAGTTCCCATTTCTTTAGGGCTATTTGAACTGGTGCTTCAAACCATCAACCAGTTACTTCAATCTACACCTGAATGGCCATTTGTAACTCTAATAACCATTGACACATTGGAGGGTATAGATTTCTTCTACTCCATATCGATTACTTCTATTCTTTAGCGATTTCTTCTCCTCTTTGATTTTAGTCTCGAACATAAAATATGAGAAAAGCTATGAAGTATTTTAGTTTAAATACAATTACATACACATCTGTAACATGAAACTTATTAAACCCTTAAGTTGCTTGATAAATAATACTGAAAATTGAAATGAAAGTTTTCAGTTAATATTTAAAAAAAAAAAGTATGTTTTTTTTTCAAAACCTTTTATCTAAAAAAAAAAAAGCCTGTGCAGTCTGATCTTTGATATGCAATATCCGCAAAATGGTCGGAAGTCGCGCTTAGCATCTGCAGTGTTGAAATCTTTAGTAGAACCGAAATGAGTACACGAAATAGATGTTCTTTATAGCCTGATCGCCAACTAGGGCCATTTAACACGCACGCAAAGAAGTATGGTCGTATTACCCTCCTTTTCGTAAGCAAACGCTCAAATCCCTCTGTAAAGAATACGATCATCCAGTATGAAATGTTGCCTGGGACAAAACATCGACGTAGGATCTTGTGCTAGACTTAAAAAACTTAACAAGAGTTACTCTGAGCCTCATTGTGATAAAGGCTGATTTAATCTTCAAAAGATGACCACAAACAGATAGAGTTTCGTCAACTTTGTGGTCACATATTTAAACCACTCGTCGCAACTCGACTGATTCCGTAACTACTTCTGACCTCGTCTGTATCAAGGGGGTTTTTATTTTGAAATACTGCCAGTCACATGATCTTAAACAAGGCGGCGCCCATCTAAATCCATTAGCAACGGTTACAATAGCCACGGTGAAAAGCAACCTGTTGCTGAAAAATGCCGACGGAATTGATAGACTTAGTTAGATAATAAATGTAAAAATTGTTTGTCACCGGAAATGTATTCCCACAGAAAACTGTGACCGGTATTATCTTTTTTTAAGTGGAGTGTTACGTAAAGCGGTGTATTTCCCGGGAAGGAATATACCGTGTAGGTGGATATCAGGCTACCTGATGCAGCCAAGGGATTTGATCGACTGATCACCCGAGATTTGCCGAATGATATTTAATCTTTACCAGACGACATACATTAGACTATTTTATAAAGGGAGCATTTGTAGAAGACTCAGTTTATGTTGCTCAAATGATGGGAATTGCATTCGAAAAGTTTCCCAGAATGTGATCAAGAACCCGTTTCATCAGAGTCACTGAAACATGAGGATGTTTGGTAGAGTTAATGATTTAAGTAACACATTTTTTCTTGTGGCCAGTAAAGGCTGCATAGATTATTTGACAACTGGATGGCCTACTTTTTAAGCAGCTTCGAGCGTAATGAATACCGTCATGATTGCATTTAGACTCAAACCAAGTGAGTCATGCTCTGTGAAAAGGGGGGTTTAATGCATCTGCAAAACCTATCTACACATGTCGGCCTTCGCCGTCCGCGCATGCTGACGTGAATTGAAACCTTTTGGTATGCATCAATTTTCTGCTTGACTATGGGCCGTTCTACCTCAGGATTCAGCCGGGTGTCAGACAAAATGGATTTTATGGATCCATAGTTATGCCATGACTTGCTCGGTATAATACAGCACGATGATGGATTATTTAAAATCCTCTTTCGCCTGAGCCAGGCTTATTTGGAAAATATTTGTAAGGTATAGAGAAAACATATTGTAAAGGAAACAAAAATGTTTGCCTTATGGCTACTTATGTACTGCCATCGTGCCATTCAACGTTCTCATTTTCTGTGATTCATAAATACCATTGTCGGATAAAAAAAACATCACCTAAGATGTAAGACTTACAAAAGGGCCGGTCTTGTTTACATACTTCTCTCGGTAATCTTATCAATGCGTAACTCTGTACCAGATGGCAACATTTCAGTATTGTCCAAATTGAAAGCATTTGCAGACGACAATTCAAATATGACTCAAAATGATGGAATCTGTTTTAGAAAATGTACAAATCATTGTAAAAAAAAAAAAGCAAGGAAATGCTAGTTTCCAGCATGTTCTTTTTTCTCACGAAGTTTCAAGAGGATTCTTCCTCGTGGTCATCAAAACATGGTATTGTTTAGTAAAGGTTTGATTTAAGACTGAAATATCGTGTTTGTATTGCAGCACCACTGGCACAGGGCTTATCACGCAAACTGAATTGTCTGCTTGTGACTCTGTTTGGCACAGTCGGCATGTGTGCTGGGTTCATCATCAGTGCTTTCCTACATAAAGTCTACTGGCATATTGTCACGTTAGGCCTTGTAGTTGGTGAGTATCTTTATGGTGTTCATTACCTCGGCTATTTTCGAAGAAAACCTCGGAGTATTGTTATATCGCTGATGTCGTCTGTGTCGCCGTCGTCACCGGGCTAAAACTTCGACATTTTCTCATATTTTTGTCATTATTTAAAATGTTTACTTGTCTTCGGACATGGGATAGTTGTTAACTGTCAAAAGGGGACCCGTATTAGAGGAGCCTCAACCCTCAACAATATCTTTGACGCAGTTGTGTCCCTTCTTTGGCTTGGAATGTATTGACACATTCCTAACTTAAAATGAGGATTGTGCTTGTTATGAGAAAGTATCTATGAAAATAAAGAACATGCTATTTAGTTATTTAGTTGGTGAAACTGACCATGCGTTTGTCAGTTTATAATATACTGAAACTGTCAAAGTTGATCTAGTGGAACTTTCGATAATGAGATTCAGTTCGAGTATTTTGCTCTAACATTACCAATTTTAAAAGAAAGGACTGTGTATATAATGAGAAGATATATATCTATAAGGGTTGTTGAACAAAATGTAAAAGGTCCAGTTCTCGAATATGTGATAAATGAGATACTTAAACCACAACCTAACATGTGACCGTTCACCAACGAAGCATTTATTGGAACTGTTGCCCCTGTTAAAGCCAAGCATTCTGGACTAAGTAATAAAAGATTTTAGTTAATTTCGGTTTACGGAGAATATATTGACTGAACAAGCCGGGTAGATTTCAAACAACATGCAGCATAGTCATATCGTGCGGTGAGTGTTGGGATGGGATGCAGGATTGGTTGATAATTACACTTGTTTTGCCGGGATGGAGAGCACCTTTGGCTCTGAAAGTGTATATCCAGTTTAAAATGCTAATGACAGACGACGCAAATGATTACTTGAACTACTTCTTTTTGTCCATACATGTACTTATAAATGAATTCCAGTTGAAAAAATCTAACAATTTTTCTGTCATAAAATACAACGCCTTTCAAATTTCATGACTTTTGCCCCACATATGAACATGTGCAGGCATCGTGTGTATTTTTTTCTTAGGTTGTGGGAGCGGACTGGTCCAGGTAGCTTCAATACTTGCTGTGGTTGATGTGTTTACAGACAAACCGGTGTTAGCGACGGCTTTATTATCTATAAGTTTTCCACTTGGTACCTTCCTATTTGGGTTCATCACTAGGGGTTTACTAGACAGGTTCTCTTATTTTGGAACATTCCTGATTTTAGCTGCGATTGTTGCCAACTGCATTGTTTGTGGATTATTGTTCAGACCTTACAGAAAGAAGCCAACTTTAAATGATCATCAGTCGAGCACATATAAACGGATGGAGAACCCTGTGGACGATTTAGAAAAAAGTAATGAAGCAGCTACAAGATTAGGAGATGACGGTGGTAGAGAAATTCGAGGGGTTGATTCCGATGTTGAAGACGAGAAATCAAGGATACATAAAAAAGGGATGAAGCAGTATAAAAGTGTTGTAGGTCCTACTGAGGAAATAGTTGTCAGTGCCACGACTGACGTGATAAGGTTTTCGGATTATGTTGTCGATGACGAGGAATATATCAGCTCAGAGGATGAAGAAATAACAAAACCAGGAGGTATCAAAGTTGTCGAAGAACCTAGGGTAGAAGACACGCCTCCAGCTGAAACATCAACACCTGTGGAACCAACACCAGTACATGAAACTAAGGATGTACCACCGCCAACGTTTTTACAGAGTATCTCAGATCCAAAAGCATTATTCAGTTTGAAATACATTATTCTTACTTTAGCTATCATACTTTATTCTATGGGATTTGGAATACCTCTAATGTATTACCCAGATTTGTCAAGAGAGCATGGTAAGAAATATTTTTGAATTGGTTAAATATAGAAATATTCAAACTTCTAGCATATACTTATATTCTCTAGTTATTCTATGCACATCCTTTTTGTAAGAAAAAAATCATTATAGTGCTGGCGTACTGAGTAAATTAAACAGTGCTATTAGACTTGCATCAACGTCAGCAATGGTTTGTGCTCATCAGCAAGCAAAAAGTAGATAGAAGTATATATCAATCATTGGCAGTCATGGCATTTTCATGAATCCGATTAAAACAGATTTAGAAAGTAAAGGTTTAAGATGGAATTTTAGGAATATTCTTTTTTTAAACTTTAAACTTGCATGTCAAAGCCTGATGAAGTTTTATAATTTTTATCTAGTAGCTGCTTATAATGTTGACTTGAGTAGTAAAAAGTTGTAGAAATATGCCTATATATATAGACTCTTATATTGTATGCTAAATGTTTCAAAACATTTCTTCCCAGATATAACAGAGCTGCGTGCAGTGTGGACGTTGACGGTTGTCGGTGTGTTATCATCTTTCACAATAGTTGTCTCTGAGTTTTCCTTGCAGTATATAATCTCCAACTATCCTAGAACTATTTTAGTGCTGATCGCCGGAAGTACTGCAGTAGGCGGAGTCATTATTGCGCTTGCACATTATTATTCAACATTTGAAACCCTCTTGATGAGCGCTATCATGTTTGGGATATTTTCTGGTAATTATCAGTCTATTTTCTTTTCCTGAAAGCTTCGTCTTGGTCATATTCTACATGATAAATATACCTGATTTTAGCCCTTATACTGAGAACTAAACTCTTTAAATAACCAAATGAGCCAGATATTTAAACTCGACATAATATGTTGACGGCTGAAAATACCACGACTGAAAAAATCAGAAAGATCTTTACCTTAATATAGGCTTGACAAAATAAGCGGATGGTATGTAGTACAGATCTGTTTTAATTAAAGAGCATTCTTAGGATTAAAATAATCAATTGACAAGACTAGTGTTTCAAAATGGATCCTTTGCTTGATTATGTATAAGTAAGGTAAGCTAAAACAATGCAATTAACAAAAGGACGACAGAGTCACGATAAGGTTAACAAACAAGTAATTGAGGCGATACATGTATTTATAATATTAATATGAGCCATACCCTGTGAAAAGGGGTTAAATACATCTGAAAAAAAGTATCGACCCAGGTCAGCCCGCGCAGTCGGCGCCGGCGGACCTTGGTCGAAACTTTTTGCTTATGCTCAATCTTTTGCTTGTCAAAGGACCATTCTACCTCATGATTCGGAGACAAAATGGATTTTATGGATCCACGATTATATGATGACATGCTTATGCTCAATCTTTTGGTTGTCAAAGGACCATTCTACCTCATGATTTGGTGACAAAATGGATTTTATGGATCAACGATTATATGATGACATGCTTATGCTTAATCTTTTGCTTGTTAAAGGACCATTCTACCTCATGATTCGGAGACAAATTAGATTTTATGGATCTACGATTATATGATGACATGCTTGGCACAATGCATCACGGAGATGCATTAAACCTCCTTTTGCTAAAGCATGGCTCATATACATAATTGGCCTGCAACACGCGAAAAGGGACATTCGGACATTTGCGTAAAGTGTCGTCTCGGATCAGCCTGCGCAGTCCGCGCAGGCTAATCCGAGACGGCACTTTACGACTACATTAGATTTTGTGCTACAGTAGACTTGCGCAAAACAGAAAATTGCATAAAAACGGAAAGTGTTGTTTCGGATTAGCCTGCACGGACTGCGCATGCTGATCCGAGACGACACTTTACGCAAATGTCCGAATGCCCCTTTTCACGTGTTGCAGGCCATATGAGCCGTGCTCTGACAAAAGGGGGCTTAATGGATCTCTGTGATACATGATACCAGGAAAGTCATCACATAATTAAGGATCCATAATAGGAACTTCTTTACACAACCGACTAAATAACGAGGTAGACTGGTCCTTTGACAAACAGAAAATTGACCCATAGCGAAAAGTTTCGGCCCAGATCAGCCTGCGCGGACTGCGCAGGCTGACCTGGGTCGATACTTTTCGCATATGCATTAAGCCCCCTTTTCACATGAGCATGTAATTCTAACATGTAATTCTAAAATTGTTTGGTAAGCATAAAGCTGAAATTAAATGATAACGCGACATACCAAATAATACAGGTCTAGGTCGTATGGTTATAGTTTTCTCAGTATAAAGCCCTTGTAGAAAACGAAAACCCAGAGGAAGAGCTAATTTTGACCCCAGGGCTAAATTTTGAACATAGTCGGAAGTGATCCACATAATGAAGCTTTAGGCCAAGTTTGGTAGCCGTAAGTTTTTTGGTTGGGAGTAAGAAGATTTTTTAAAATTGTTTACTGTGTAAGCATATGTTAAATTTGTGACCATGGACTGGGCCAATTTTGAAACCAGGGCTTTGATTGAACAATTTTGGAAGAGGTATACTAGATGATAACACGAAAAATTCTTATTTCACAATATAAGCCTATGGTTTTTATGACTAGTGGGGCGGGGCCGATTTTGACCCAAGGGCTATAATTTGAACAACATTAGTAGAGATCTACTAGAAAAATATATATGCAAAATTTGGTAGCCCTAGGTCCAATGGTTAGGAAATGAGAAAATTGTTAAAGTTTCACTATGTAAGCCCATGTAAAAGTGACTGCTGGGACAGGACAAAATCTGGCCCGATATCATCCCGATATCATAAACTAAAACAAAAATCAGGTTAGAGGTAAAGCTAGATAAAGCTACACGTAAAATTTGGTAGCCATAGGTCTTATGATTAGGAACGAGAAGATTCTTTAAGTTTTGACCATACTAAGCTTGCCCATGTAAAAGTTGTGGCCTCCGGCGAAGGGCCTGTTTTGAACACAGGACTATAATTTGAAGAATCTTGGTAGAAGTCTACAATATGAAGCTACATGCCAAATTTGGTAGAGCTAGGCCTCATGCTTTTGGACAAGAAGATTTTCAAAAGATTTATATATATTTTTTCAGTTTTGTATCCATGGCAACCAGAGTTTTTACAGTATTCAAATTCTTTCAAAATAGTTTGAAGAAGACCATAACAGGATGTTTTTAATTAAAAATAACGCACGGACGCACGGGCACACGCGCGGACGCACGACGGACACAGTGTCATGACATAAGTTCTCTGGCCTTTGACCAGTGGAGCTAATGATACAGTCTACGAACTGTGTAACTAGAGTGCTGTCAAAGTAATGAGTCTCCTCTCTTGCAGAATTGGCACCTGACTAATTATACACCCTCACTCTTTATGTCTGTCCATATACCTGCCAATCAATCTGTCTGTCTGTTAAGACTTATGTAATGCATTTGGGTTTAAACTAACACATCTTTAAAATACCTTTTCAGCACCCTGTCGGTCCTTGGGGACCTGTCATCATGTGTTGAGAGAGACCACAGTCACTGAAGACCTATTACCATTTTTTATTTGGGGAAATCTGTTTTCAGGTATCGGATTCCTTATAGGGTTGCCGATTTCAGGTAACTTCAGTACTTACTCATATCTTTTTAAATGTCGAATTGTCGTAGTCACCTATTGTTCAAAATTGCATTATATGTATTTCTTACTCTTATTCTAGATAAGAAATTAATACGGCTTAACCCTTTACCGCACAATCCCGAGTTTTAACTACATTGAGGAATAGGGGAAGGACAAAATGCTGGCAGTAAGCATTTTCGTCCTTTCCGCCCTCTCCCATAATTTCTTTCATTTCATGGACAAAACCCGTCTATAAAGCCAATGTGAATTCGTCATCTTCTGATGCTTTCAATTTTGTCTAGTCTTGAATTTTGCAGTTTAGTAAATGGTTGAAGCGTTCGTTTCAGCCTATCAGAAATTGCGTTACTTTGAACTTTAAAAATTCTTAAGAATAGTAGGCTAAGATGAATACGAATCTAATTTATTGATGTCGAATTAATACGCAAATCTCTGAAGTTTATATCTGGCGTATGGTCAGATATAGACCTTCATTAATTGACAAACCGAGTCATTGTATTTATTTTATGAAAACTGTACGTTCAATACCGTTATGAAAGACTTGGCCGACACCAGTAAACTCGGCCAATATGAGAAAAATCGGCCAATATCATACAAAACTAGGCCAATAGGACTCAGTCAGTATAAAATTCAAACTGGACGACAAATCACGATACCTCATATCTCAGGCCCTGTAACTCGGGAAATACGATATTACTTGATTAATTACACTATAATATTACCTATCCATCAGTAGTTCGCCAGAGATATTCGAAAATGTTGAAGATTTATTACGTTTTTGGGCGAATCCTGAATAGTGTGAAAATGCACATAATTGGTTCAAAAGAAGTCTTGGAGCAATCAGATTTAAATTTCTTTCCCAAAAAATTATGGTAGTGCTTCGTTTCAACCCACCAACAAGAGTCGTAAAAACTCAGGGTGGTTTGGTAAAGGGTTAAGAAGGCCTTAGAAAAAGTAACCAAACAATCTTGCCTCTTTTCAGGTGTACTTCGAGATCTAGCCCACGATTACAGTTGGTCGTTTGGGTTTGCTGGAATCTGTTTGGTGCTCAGTGCGGTCCTCTCCTCCGTCACAGCGTGTCATCGGCGTGCGCATGTTCGACTTGTTGATTAGAGCCGGATATTTTCTTTTGTTGATAATGCGAGAATACTATTGCAGTTCAATATAAATGTAGGCCTACCTCATTAAATATATAGCTCTGTACAAGTGGCTTATGTGACGATTCAACTACTTTGACATATATCGATATGTAGAACTGTTTCTCTCGTAAAAGCTTACAGGATGAAAACTTTGTTCAACTGCCAAATGAATCAGTGCCACTTTTATCGATGCCTCAAAGATTCTAATTCGCTTCAGTTGAAGGGTCGTTTTGATCAAGGTCTAGAAACACATGGCGGACGGTGTAGATCCAAGATCAGACTGCAGGCTCTGTGCAGTCTGATTTTGATCTATGGTGTCCTCAAAATCATACCTATGGCAGTAAAGGAGAAAAAAAATGGCAGTAATGCACTATTGTGAGAAAGCAAATTACGTAATTCACTTCGTGATTGACACTTCGTGTAAAATTGTTAACTAAAAACGTAATCTGATGTATGTTCGGATATATATGTAGTTCACATAGACTAAGTAAGAAGCTTTTGAGAAAATATATAAGCAGGGTGTATAGACACTTTATTTGAATTTAGAGATTTTAAAGCAGATATTGCAGGCGGTTGTTGCATACTGGATAATCAGATTTGTACATAACAGGACTTTGTAGTGTGACATTTTAGGTAAAATTTTCATGGCCATTTATAACGAGTAATTTGCTTTTAGGATAATAAGTAAGATAGATAGATCATGATTTAACTCTTTACCAAACGACAAAATTTTAGACTTGTCCTAATTCAAAGCATTGCAGACAACAAAACAAATTTAGCTAAAAAATTGAAATTTGATTTTGGAAGGCTGGAAAACATTGTGGAAAAAGGAGAAAATGCTGGTTTCCAGCATTTTCTCCTTTTTCCACAATGTTTTCAAAGCTTCTTTTCTCAGGATTGTTAAAAGTCGGAATTGTGTGGAAAACGGTTAACACATACCAAGGTTTTGATTTTATCTTTCTTGTACCCATTTTAGTGTATAGTCACTACTGTTGTCAGTATATTTGTTTATTATTGTATGCTTGCATCAAACGGTTTATAATAATAATTTATTGTACAGATCTGTACAATTCAAATCAATACATATAAAGATTCATTAGATCAATAATGTGCTAATAAATAGCCCGCTTCAATATAAGTATTAATCATTTTCAGTCAGAACCGACAAGCCATCTATATCAGCAAAGCTTCGACCATAATAATATTGTTGGCAATCCGAATCTCCTTTAATTCTTTACAAAAACTATCACTTGTTTTAACGACCTCGGGGAAGAATAAGTTAGAAAGTATTGCGAGAAAAGGAGAAAATGCTGGAAACCATCATTATCTCCTTTTCCCGCAATGCCTTCTACCCTTTCGAAGACAAATCCCATAAATTCAGCCACGCTTAATTTGTGGCCCAGAAACGCTTCCAGTTTGCAAAAATCTAAAACATTGTTGTCTGGTAAACGGTTAATTCCGTAAACATGTAGAAACAGATTTTTTGTGGACTTGTAAGAAACACTTATATTCATCTTCGGAGCCCCGAATGGATATTTTCAATCAGGGGAAAAAAACAAAACGTATTTGTAGCGAGACAGTTCGTATCTGGACAATTTCGAGCCGAATACAAATTTCCAGGTACCAGGTACCAGTTGTCCTAGGTGCAAAATTGTCCTGGGTACCAACTGTCCTAGGTGCGAGTTGTCCTTTGTTCGGTATATACCAGTTGTCCTTGTACAAATTGTCCAGGTTCGAATTGTCCTTAAACCGCTTAAGATGTCAATTGAAAAACGAAAATGAATAAATAAATAAATAAATAAATAAATTACCAGTTTGAACACCAGCCAACTTTTGGAAAAATTAAGTTGATAAACTACGGTCAACAGATCACATTAACCCTTTACCGCACAGTCCCGAGTTTTAAAGACCCTGAAGGAGAAGGCCTTTGTTTAAACCTTGTGGGAAAAGGAGAGAATGCTGGTAACCAGCATTTTCTCCTTTTCCCACAATGGTTTTTACCCTTCCTTAAAACGTAGGTTCATTTGTATCACTTTCAATTTTGCCGTCTGCAGTTTTCAATTTTGAAGCGTCTGCTATAATTCATCGTCTGGTAAAGGGTTAAGGACCAAAATTTCGACCATTCTTCTTTTGATTATCAAAAGAAGAATGGTTGAAATTTTGGAATTTGATTGGATTGCTTCAGCAAACTGCCAGCCAAGTGCCAAACGTCTTGATTTCTTCATTTTTGACGTGTTCTCAACAGTATTTTAGTAATGTTATCACACCCAATATTGCGCTATGCTCTGTGAAAATGGTGTTTAGTGCTTCTGCACAAAGGATCGATCCAGGTCAGTCTGAAGAGACCTAAGCATAACTTATAAGGCCTGCAACACGCGAAAAGGGGCATTCGGACATTTGCGTAAAATGTCGTCTCGGATCAGTCTGCGCAGTCCGCGCAGGCTAATCCGAGACGGCACTTTACGACTACATTAGATTTTGTGCAAAAGCAGACATGCGCAATACAGAAGATTACATAAAAACGGAAAGTGTCCTTTCGAATTAGCCTGCGCGGAGTGCGCAGGCTGATCCGAGACGACACATTACGCAAATGTCCAAATGCCCCTTTTCGCATGTTGCAAACCATAAAAAAGTCACGCTATGTGAAAAGATATTCTAATGCATCTGCAAAAAGTATCGACTAAAGTCACCCAACACACTCGGCGCAGGCTGACCCGTGTCGAAACTTTTTGCTTTGGTAAATTTCTGTATATAGAAGGACCATTCTACCTCATAATCTGGTTGGTTGTTACATACAATGGATTTTAGAAATCCATAATGATGTGGTATCATGCTTGGTGTAATGCATCACGAAGATGCATTACCCGCGGCCTTATGCGGGAGTGCTGCTCCATTCTGGCTCTACTCACAAAACTCTTTCCAAGTAATTGACTGTTTTTCGACGTATAGCTAAGTCGAAACATTTTTTTTTTTTGTCAGCGTTGAGAGACATATATAAATCATGCTCTGTGAAAACGTGGTTCAATGCATCCGAAAAAAGTATCAACCCTCATGAGCCTGGACAGTTCGCGCAAGCTGATCTTGCTCCAAACGTTTTGCTATTGGTAAACTTTCTGAATGTCAAAGAGCCGTATTACCTTATGATTGAGCTTTTTCTAATAGAAAATGGGGCCATAATGAGAAACGACTTGCTATTATAATGCATTACAAAGATGCATTATAATTCCTTTTCACAGAGCCCTGCTCAATTATAGATCCTGGTGCAATGGCTTTTATCCGCCCTCGAAAAGGATACTCTATCTAGTCTGAAAATTGAAGACGCAGAACCTTTGCCCAGAGCTTTACCACTAAACAGACAGGAATATGTGTGAACGTTTTAACTCTTTACCATATGACAAAATTTCAGACTTGTCAACTTTCAGTGAATTTGCAAACTTTACGTGGCTCAAATGATGTTTTTTTTTTTAATAGAAAACATTGTTGCAAAAAAGAAAATGCTGGTTCTCCATTTTTCATAACGTTTTCAGAGGACTTTTTCCTCGGGATAATCTAAATGCTGGATTTTCTGGCAAAGGGTTAAAACCGTTAGCAACTTCGAAAGAAGTTAAAGTTTACAGACAGATCAAAGAAAAAAAGTTTTGTTGATGGTCATAAATGAGAACAGATTTCATCAATTCGGCCTGGAAAAGTTAATTGTAGTATTACCTGAATTTATGCATGATGTTTTACGCCATTTTCTACTTTATGTCAGTTATATCAAGGCGGCCAATGCAAATATACATGCGTTGCTGGATATTCTTTTTTTACAATTGCTCGCCTACAATGACTTTCATTTTGTGATGAATTCAGAATGTCCCTGTAGGCTTTTAATAGCAAGGCTCCATTACTGACATACAACTACCGATTCGTCTTCTAACGTGTCCGTTACAAGACACTCAGTCCAAAGGACGTGCACGTTGTATGGACTACAGGAGCTTGTTGTTCGACAAGCTTCGTCCTCTATAACTTATATATGAATTGCGCACTTAGAAAAAGGGGGGGGATTAATGTATCTTCGAATTTTGACATAAAGGAAATTTATCAATAAAAAAATGTTTCGACCCTTGTCAGCCTGCGACGACAGTGCAGACTGACATGCATCGATATATTTTGCAGATGCGTTCAACCAGCTTTTAACAGAGCAAGACTCGGCTGTATTAGGACAGGGTTTGTCCAAAACACCCTATGACGGTTGATTGTAACATTTCCTTGTTTGTTCGGTTCGAGAATATTTTCTATGAAGATTGTTGGAGGGGTCGTATCTCTAGGTTTTTTTGTTTTTGATTTGGTGTCAAATGCCGTTTTCAACTTTATTTCAGTTCGACGCGACCTTTGCATCAATTTTGTCGAACTGCAGCCGAAAATTTACAAATACACATGTAGCAAAAAGTTCAGACTCGGGTTGGCCTGCGCGGACTGCGCATGCTGACATAATAACTGGCCTGCAACACGCGAAAAGGGGCATTCGGACATTTGCGTAAAATGTCGTCTCGCGCAGGCTAATCCGAGACGGCACATTACGACCACATTAGATTTTGTGATACAGTAGACTTCCGCAAAACAGAAAATTACATAAAAACGGAATGTGTTGTTTAGGATTAGCCTGTGCGGATTGCCCAGGCTGATCCGAGACGACAATTTACGCAAATGTCCGAATGCCCCTTTCGGCATGTTGCAAGCCAATTATGTCGATACTTTTTGCATGCAGATGCATTAAACTCCCTATTTACAGAGCATACTGTGACTGGTTTATATACTGCTGTTTGGATACTGCTTAGGGCTCATAGGCCTAAAAGATAGCTTCTTTTGACGTAAAAACCTGATACATTTCACTGTGTGAAAATCAAGGTTCATGACTGGTAAACCCATGACAGAAAACGTTTTATGTACATGTATGTTAGTTTGTCGGATTGTTGACTTGTTTGTTTTCAGTGTCTAGCGTCACGTGGACCAGCGCGAGTAAGTTCAACTCGGCGAGCGCCCGCACAGCTACGCACTGACTTCGGGAACCACCCATGGATATGCGGGCGCCCAAACAAAGGCGTCGTTGAGTTCCACCTCATAATTGCCGAACATGACAAAAAAGGCAAACTTTTTCTTTACAAATGCTTTCAACTGGACGAGTCAAAAGTTTACTTTTTATGTGTGTGTAGTGTAGAGTTACGGGAAAAGTCTTTGTTTCGAACAGAACGCCATGACACTAGGGTAATTTACGATCCCTGATGAGACAAACCTTTATCAAAGCGGACAACTCATCTTGCTTTACTTCTCATTTACTACATGGTATGGTGTTTTCACAACCCTGGGGATGTGGAATTTTGAAAACAATCGTCGTAAAAAACTATTTTCTACCTTCCCATATTTGAAAATTTGAAATCATCCTTTCAAAAAGTAGTCTAATCTCCTCTCATGTGTTGGCTATCCTTCAAACGGTGGGGGAAGGGGGCCTAACAAGGAAGTTTATGCTGGCCAGTGTGGTACACATTAATTTAATGACAACTATGTTTTCCATCATTTCTCAAACAAATCCCATCTCACGTATTCTTCGGAAATCTTTCTTGAAGATGGCCGTGTGTGTCGCGAGGTAGGGAGGAGGGGGCGGAAGATTTGTAAGGGAAGTCACTGAGTTAGACATTATTTTCAA
This sequence comes from Hippopus hippopus, assembly GCA_946811185.2. NCBI lineage: Eukaryota > Metazoa > Mollusca > Bivalvia > Cardiida > Cardiidae > Hippopus > Hippopus hippopus. Next base: position 36,634,187 of record OX328099.1, on the reverse strand, counting down.
TGATAGTTATAATTTTCTCCCTTCGATTTACTGCAACCGAGATCTTGCGATTGACCGAAAAAGAAACACCCGTCATAACTCGGCCGATTCCGTACGTACATCTAACACGATTAACGGATCACCCGAGCTTTGCCGAATGCGAATAGAAACTCATAATCACTGAAACATTCCGAATGACACGTGCTGTTTCCTTTTCCTGTCGCCATTTGAGTCGGTAAGAGGGATAGAAGTGACTGAAGATACCAATTCACCGTTTTCACGGCTGCTTTCTATTTTTAAAACAATATCTTCTTTTATTTATAATTTCAGTTATCTTACGCCACTTTTCAAGCATGCAGAACGACACTGGTGAATTTGTGGACATGTATGTCCCTAGAAAATGGTGAGTTACCGTTGACCAACCGGTCCATGGAAAAACCGAATTTCACATGTGACCAAAGTTTACCGTATTTCACCTTAAACAGACCGAAATTCACTTCAAAATGATACTTTAGTCAAAGCTTTTGACTAAATCTTGTAATTTATTTTTGAAAAGCACAATTCCATGCTTATTTTCTGAAAAAATATCTTTTTGTACATGTAACGTTAAGAATTCTTTAATTTAGAACCATATTTCATTCAAGATGAATCTGTAAGAGTTACAATACTGTGAAATTTAACCAGTGAATTTCATGTGTGAGGCGTACGTTCTTTTTCAAAAGACAAAAATTATATTACAATTGTGTAATATTTTGTCATATCTTTTTATCAATATCGGAGAGAATGACGCATTTTTCCCAATTTGCTCGGTTTTGGACCAGTTCCCAAAACGGGGAAAAAAAACCCCGCTGCTATTTAGTAGAGTTAGAACCCAATAGTACTCAACACATAATTCTATTCTGGCACTAATGATGGTCATTGCGACAGGATGCGCTCTTCCCTCGGCACCGATTATTGTTCAGTCAATGTTTGTGTGGTAAGGCAGCCAGTGGCCAGGGCCCGTGCTGCCGATCGCCATTTCTGCCAAATGCGAAAATTCTGAACAATTGGCAATTTTTTTCTTTAACTGGCGAAAATAAGTGGCGAAAGTTTTTTTTCGGCAATTTCTTCAGTTTTTGTATCAACTCACAAGATAAGTGGAGAAAGGGTGAAGCAGGGAATGAGGTACAGGGCGACATGGGCGAAGAAAAAATCGCCTTCAATGGCTCGACTTCGCCTCGTCAAGCTTGCATGGCGAAAAAACTTTGCCTTAAAAAATTCCCTAGCTGGCTATATTCATGAAATATTTGCAATCTAAGACAAAAGAGTGACACCAGTTAACCCTTTACCACACGACCAATTTTAGACCTGTCCGAATTGAAAGCATTTGCAGAGGACAGTTTCAATGTGGATCATATGAAATGATTTTTCTTTGATAGGGTAGAAAACATTGTGGGAAAAGGAGAAAATGCTGGTTACCAGCATTTTCTCCTTTTCCCACAATGTTTTCAAAAGCCTTCTCTATCAGGGGTGTCAAAAGTCATCATTGTGTGGTAAAGGGTTAACCTTTATCAGCTTTGTCAGTTTACACAAGACTGCAAAGTGTTATGATCCTTATCTGTTACTAATTCGCTAAATCCAACCCTTTATCCCACGAAAACCTGTCTTCTGTTCTACAGGTAAAGCGTCTGCTTATTTGTTTAAATGACGTCAGATGATCAGCACTGATTCTCGGTACATGAACTGTCGTAAAATAACGCAGAACTACCTCTTCTTACAGCTTGAGATATTCTTTACAAATGTTTTTGAATAAAGTATAATGATGGATGGTAAACCAAAGGATTAAAAAATCTTAAAAACAATCATTTGCCTTCCTAACATCGGCAACTCAAGCAAAATCTACAGTGCAGTGTTCTATTTTTAGCATTCTATTTTTAGAATACTCTACATCTTTTCCTCCCTATCAACTAGTATATTGACTGTAGATTACATCTCTGTAAATCTTGTTAAGTTTAATTCTTTTAAATTTTACCATGTCCTAGTTATGTTTTTGAATCAAGATTGTGGTTGGTCCTCATTACAGCCATGAAGAATTTTTTTTTTTCTCATCACTCTCAACATTATTCATAATCTCATGAGAAATGTCAGGGTTCGAAGTTAAAGAGGCCCTGATACTCATTTTCAGCCAGTTTTAACTCATTTTGTCTTTATTTTATCAAACTATAGTCATTCTCATATCTTCATGCCAAATATTGCGCCTCACGGTTGCAAGGTTGCTTAGATTACGGTCGATAGAAAATGCATTTCGCTGAGTTGCGGCCTTCCATGTAAACAGACTCGTCTTTTCCGGTTTTTGAATCGAAGATTTCGATATGTCCGTTATACACTCGGCCTATATATGCAAATTACACCGTATCCGACTCTAGGCGGAAACCAATGATATATTTCCGTGATGCACCGCCATTGTTTACAGCTCCGATCGTCAGCCAGTTTCAGACTTCCCGAAAGTTCATAAAAAGTGTCAGACATTCGGTCTGACAAGGCCTGGAAATCTGTCAGACCGAAAGAAAATCTGTCAGACCGAAAGAAAATTAACAAAAACAAAGAAAACATAAGAAAGAAAGGTAACAGTTATATCAACTTTATGCATATAATGCTATTAACCTATTTCTGTACTCATTAAGACTTTCAAAAGTCACTGAAATTTCTGTTCACTCTATTTATTCTCTGCTGAATGTCATTACTTGTCAGACCGAATCAAATTTAACAAAAACAAAGATGGTGCAGTTTAGATTTTTCATGGTCGTCAACTGCGAATGCTCTACAATTTGTGCGTCCAAGAATAAATGTGTTTGTAATGCGAAGATGTCGGTCCGTTCTCACTTTCTCGCCGTGAAAATCCTGACAGTCTGTGCAGCGTATTTGCACCTTTTCCGAGTCATAAACGAACCATTCTCGTTGCTACTTCCATTTCTCATTAAATTTTCTCTCCGGTCTCCTTTTCTCATACTCTTTTTTCTTTTCAGAGCGCTCTTCTGATGTTAATTTTCTTTTTTACCGGGTTGCACACTTTCATAATATTTTAACGACGCCATTTTTGTCCGAAACGTTGCGATAACGTTTTCAGCGGGTCAGAATAAATGCCGGACAGTCGGACCGATCCGGCCTGAAAATTCGTCGGTCCTTGTCAAGATTCGTCGGTCATGTCCGTCGGACCGACGTGTTCCGCGAAGTCTGCAGTTTTCTTCTGACCAATGTTCGGTTTCTAACATAAATCCCTGTGTTTCTTTTTTTCAAGTACACCATATATGTCAGTAATTTATCCATGTTTACACAAAGGACTGATTTCTTTACCATTCTAAAGACGGGCATCTTTAAGTGTGACCCTGCATCAGTGGGGTCATAAATTACAAGGCAATCAAAACCCAATGGTCTGATAATGTTCTTTTGAGTCAACAAGTAGATATAAATCCTTTCTCATCTTTTTCTTTGATAAGTGAATTATATCCAAAAGTGATAGTTAGATTCAACTTTGATTTCTCCTGTAAAGTTCATGGAAGAAATACTGTCTACTTACAGCACAAGTCTGCTTCTAGATTCAAACAGAATTTAACTTCATAATCATTATGTGTTTTTACTATGGTATTTTTTTTGTGTGTGTTTTAGGAACCCACACAATGCCAACTTTTAAACGACTTCAATAAAGGAAACTTATGAAAACTTTGTTAGAAAAGTAAAAAATGCTGGTAACCAGCATTTTCTCGCAGAGGAAAGGAGACTCCTTTTCAAACAATGTTTTCTACCCTATCACAGACAACTTCCACTATTTTGGCAACATTTGAATTGGTGTCTGTATATGCTTTGGGTATGGTTGTGTCTAAAATTGTGTCATGAGGTAAAGGATTAAATCCCCATCATGATAAAAGAATTTATGTAATTTTGATCATTTATGTTTTCATGTTTGTACAATAACATAAAAACTTTGTTCTCTGTGTCTGATACCTGAATGGAATAAAGGTGGATAAATAGTGGTTAAAAGGAAAGCAGCGAAAAAGCAGAAAGAAATGGCTTATAAATTAAGAAAAGTGGCGAAAGAAATGGCTGATAAATTAGGAAAAGTGGCGAAAAAATGGCTCATAAATAAAAAAAGTGGCAAATATTTTTTTAAATTGGCGAAAATAGTGGCGAAAGGAAAAAAAAAAGCCAAAGCAGGCCCTGCAGTGGCTTAGGAAGAATCATGTGCGAAGGACTGATAATTCAAGAATTCAAGAATTTCCAGGAAAGCATAGATGGCTACACTGACTGCCGCAATATAACAAATGATTTTAAAGATGGAGTTAAACATGATACAAACAAATTCTTCCATGCTAATATTGGAAAAGGGCAGCTGAAAAGTACCACTAATGATTTTACACTTTATACTTTACAGCTCAGCAAGTAACAGGATAATTGCTGCTAAGGACCATGCCTCTATTCAGATCAACTTTGTAGATGTAAGTTGTTTAGTTCAGCCTTTGTAGAATGTTCTTCCATCAGTGTTTCCACTGAAATTTTTAATTGGGGGTTTTGTACCCCTTACAATTGAAAAATGGGGGTATAAGAAAAAAAATGGGGGTACAAATTCAGAAAAACTAGATCTAGTACAACTCTAAATTGTTTTCTCAAATGCCTCTTTCTCTTTCAGGTGAAGAGCAGTCATATATAGATGTACTAAGTGAATGTACATTTTTACATTTTGTAACTAACAGTAAAAAACCTGTTTGGCAAAGTGTTAACTAGAGGTCCAGTAGATCTAGTCTATATGCTCATCTTTAATTATTCAGTATAACCTGTCTATACCGACCCTCACTCGGATCGAGAAAAAAGGTCGGTTTGTATAGGGGATCGGATTATCAAGGGGTGAAGAATGGCTGAAGAAATTCCACTTACCGAACCTTGTTTCTCTGTGAACAGATAGACTAGTCCATGGTTTCATTCATTTAATCCTCGTGTATGTCAATTCATACCAGTGTGAAATAGCTTGTTTAATGATGGAATTTATAACTGTTTACCAAAGAATCCTCTGTTTTATGGACCTTGAGGACAGAGGCGTATGAAAGCATTGTGAAAAAGGAGAGAATACCAGTATCATTTCAAAGACTATTATTATTTGAACCACACTTAACCCCAATCCTGCTAAATAACTTGGACAAAACTTTCAAGCCGATAGTAAAAAGCCATATGTTGCTATTTCAAACTTATTTTATGGAGAAAAAACATCTTGTTATCGGACAGTGTAGATCCAAGATTAAGACTTCACGTTCTGTGCAGTCCTATCTTGATCTACACTGTCCGCAAAAGGTCATTTAGTTGCGCTTAGCAGCCTTAGGGTTAATTCTGAAAAGGTTTTCACTGTGGAAGGTTCGAGAAAATTTGTCATTTGGCTTGGAGCAAATGGAAATGACTAGAAATTGGAAGCTACCATCTATTTCACTTCACTATGTGTCATTGTGTTATAGGTGGATGAGACCACTGGAAGAATGACGGGTGGTTACAAGACATACGCCATTTGTGGAGCTATTCGTAGAATGGTAAGTCCTGTACACTTATTGTAATAGATGACTTATAAAATCCATGTAATGACATTTTTGTAGATTGTTACACTGTCGTGTTAGTCTACTGGTTTCGTTACAGGAGTGTGTTTTCCTGTTTTGCCTATTCATAGCTGAGCAAGAGGCAATTGTGATCCTGTTGTGACTTGTGTGCCATGTCCACTTTCAACTTAGGCTTTTTTCTAGAGGTCATGGTCTAGTCAAGTGCTTGTGAATTTGGTTTGAACCTTAGTCGTGATTGTGTCTCAGAGAACTTTGATCATGGGTTTCCTTGTACCAATAAATAAATCAGTAAGTCAAACCTTTGAAAATCTTGTGTACACTCTATATGCTCTATTTTCAGTGCAATATTTATAATAAAAATCACTTGATAGGTTTATCTCAATAATTTCAAGAACAAATTTGTAAATGGGTCATTTCCCATCTTTATATGATTCAAAGCAGTTATTGTACAGTCAAAACCATGATTCTGTATTACGGTAAAATATGGTAAATTCTTTACTGTTGCAGACATTTTATATACATGTAGTGCTTTTTTTCCATAGGCATACTCTCACTTTAACCCTTTACCAAACAATCCTCAGTTTTAAAGGTGGCCCTTCAGATTTTGGGATGAAAATTTTACAAAAATACAAAAAAATCATCCTTATACTCCCAAAGCCTTTTAATTTTCATTCATAAAACCCCAGTAGTCGAAAACCATCAGACAACAAGAGAAATTAGAGATTTACTACGGCCCAGGTCGACACTGACGGAAACACAGTCTATTTTTACATGAGCAACTCGCTCATTAACATACCGGAAATACACAAACGAAGCTTCAAACATAGTGTCCAAAGAAGACATTATGGAAAATAATTACATTTTTGTTATGTTATGGAATTTAAGCGTCATTAGTCACGTGCCAGTCACTTGACATTCCCACAATGCTTTTTTGATTTTTGGCGCGAAATCTAAAAATACCTTAAGAGGCTATGTAGCCTTTTAAAGGAACACCATCAAAAAAATTTTTTTTTGTAATTTTATGATTCTTAATTATTGATGATTTGCATTGTTTTTTCATGTAAATTTCAGTGATATATATGTTTTTTAATTTGGTGAGATGTGAAAAATCTGAATACCCACCTTTAATGACTCATAGTAAAATGATTTTAAAAAACAGTTATGGAAAAGGAGAAAAAAGGAAAAAATTCTGGTTACCAGCATTCTCTTCTATTTCCACAATGTTTTTAACTCTGTGAAAGGCAAATCCCATTATTTTAAGCCACATTTATTTTACCTACTGCAAATTCTTTCAATTTAGCAAAGTATAAAATTTGTCATTTTGGCAAAGAATGAAGAAAAGTTCGAGTGTAAAAGATGTTGACATGGGGTTAGCTGGTACAAATGTAGATGGGAGCTGATCTTAGCCTTTTACCAAACAATCGAGTATTTCAGCACTTGTGGGAGGAAATGCTGGTAATCAGCATTTTTTCCCACAATCTTCTCTACCCTTTTTAACTCTTTACCACATATTAATCCCTTGTTTTAACAAACCCAAGGCTGGAGATCGTTGTTGGAAAAGGAGAAAATGCTGGTTACCAGCATTTTCTCCTTTTTCTACAATGTTTTCTGTCCTTTCACTCACAAATTCTATCATTTGAGCAACATTTGGTTCATGATCTAAAACGGCTTTGAAATTGGACTAATCCATAAAACTGTTGTTTGAGAAAGGGTTAACATAAATCCATCAGTTTTGCCGTATTTAGTTTTTCATTTGCAAATATTTTGAATGCAGACAAGTCCAAAACTTTGATGTCTGTGAAAGAGTTTAAACAGGTTGTTTGACATTAAGATGGTTCTGATTGTATTTGGCAGGGTGAATCTGATGACTGTATAAACAGGCTTTGTAAAAAAGATGGTGTCATACCTAAGTAAGTATTATCTGTAAATGGATTTCATATTAATCAAAGAAACGCTTGCTAAAATGAGGGTCCGACAAATCATCGAAATACCCCCGAAACACCGGTAATACCCCTAATTTCTTGAGTAAGTTCAGATAACTAAAGTTGTGGTTTTTGACACAAATTGTAATCATGTGAGTGAAGGAGGGTTAGTATAAAACCTAATGTCAAAATAACATGCCATTGAAACCCGCCGTGAAGAATGTGCATCGGAATAGCCTACCTGTACTGTAAATGTCTACTGAAATACCTGTGCCATGTAGAAAAATTGGTCAATTCAGGGATTCTACCTCCACAATCTCACTACTGTAGCTATTGTACAAGGTTTATATGTCTGATCTTTATCCATAAGTTTGCTAGAAAACATACTTTCTTTTTTATTTTAATTGGGAATATATTATCTAAACATCACCAAATTGGAAAACTGACAACCATTATGGACCTGTGGTCAAAACGTTACCAGGCTTAAGTTGATAAGACAATAATGAGTTACAAATCTGCCAAAAAGATTATGGATAATAAGCATATCACTTTAAAATAACAGTTACAAACTTACACACCAAACAAGTGGGATTATGTCAGCCAAACAACTTCAGTTATGATCACTTCACTTTGACAGAACAGAACCTGTCGAGATGTTTCGAGTGATCAGAGACCTACATCGTGCAATGTCAGGTTTGGGTCTACTTCATTCACAAAGCTGAAGTGGATTGGCGCTCTTATTTGTGTGTGTTTATCATTCAAGGAAAAAAGAGATATAAGTGATAATGTCATATTGATAATTCTTTAGTCTAGATTGGCATAATCTTATGTATTTTGGTGTGTAACAGAAAAGACATGCAAGTGTTTCAATGATTGTTCTCCACGTAAATCAATGATCAGTGTATATTAGCAACATCAGTCTTCTCAATAATGATTGATACTTTACTTAAGAGTGTTTTCTGTCAAAGACAAGTAGAAAAATCCTGCATACTTAGTTATATCAGTTATCTGAACCCAAAAGTAAAAAAATAGGGGTGTTTCGATGGTAATTCGCTGATCTGTTGGACCGCCAAAATGATATTAGTAACTGAACAAACATTTTGGCTTTTAATACCTTAGCACAGAAGAGCTATGGAAAATAATGTGAGAAAACAAGTAATTGTATAGATGTGCAAGAAACTGTTTGTTTTTATCTCAATGTTTCAACAGCTGTCAAGTTCAGTTGCACTCCATGTCATATTTATGTGAAGACTAGTTGAGAAATAAAGCTACTGTACTTGTATGCAGGAGTGAAGTATCAGGTTTCTTGTTTTTCACTGCCCATAACAACCTTTCGAAGCCTATTCTTTGCTGTAGATTGATTCTTTCAGTAATTGCTTTTTCTACCATAATGTTTCCATGCCATTAAAAAATTTGCTTTCCTTAGCTGTTAATATGTAGTAATCCAACAGTTATAATTCCCTGTTAAGAACTTCTGATTCTGTGACTACTGAGATTTTGATATGAACACTTTGAGTCAGGGAAAAAAGACATAAATATTGTGTGAATTTCAAAACTATGACTGCCTTAATGTGTAGCAGGTAATTTAGATCCAAGGTCAGACTGCTTGTTCATTGCAATATAATCATGATCTACCCAAAAACAACTTGACCTTTCAATAAAAAGTCCTGTTTACCACAAGTTGACAAGAAAGCTTTTGAAAATACAGAAATAAAGGAAATATGTGGGAAAGGGAACAACTTCTTGTTTTGTAATCACTGCTTTTCCTGCAGTACTTTCTTTCATAAGAAAATTTAGTTTTTTTTTAAAAAATCTTTTTCTACATTATTTCACTGGTAATGCCTTGCTGTATCTTTTAGCTCTTTAAATACGACACAACGTCTGGTTTTATGAAGGCTGCCCAAAACATAGTTGGAAAAGTAGAAAATATGGTCAAAATTATTTTCTCTTCCCACAATTGTTTTCTACCCTCTTGAAGCAAAAACTGCCACTGGAGCAACCTTTAATTTTTTGCTTGCAAGTGCTTTAGATTAAGACATGTCAAAAGTTTTATTATTTGGTATAGAGTTTGAAATGAATTACCTTTATTGGCTTTTTTGTAATGTTTCATTTCCATGGAATTTACCTTCAAAATCTTTTTCATTTCAGGAATTTCTGATGAAGTTTTGTCGATTGCCTTGTACATTAGAAAAATAAACCATTAAGAAAATTCAGAACAGTTTCTTTTAAGCTCACCTTTCTCTTTAGCACGAAATGCTAAAGGTAAGCTTTTGTCATCTTGCTGTGTACGTCGTCCGTTGTGTGTTCTGCTTCGTCGACTTTAACCTTGCGTACACTGTAGAGGCCACATTTTCAGTCCAGTACTTATGAAACTTGGTCCAGATAAATAGGTCACGTCAGTTCAAAGACCGGGTCACCAGGTCAAATATTTGAAAAACCTTGTGTACACAGTCACTCTAGAGGCCACATTTTCAGTCTGATACTCATGAATCTCGGTCAGAGTGTTTGTCTTGATAGTATCTTGAAAGAGTTCGAAAATGGATCATGTCAGGTCAAATATTTTGTCACCAGGTTAAACCTTTAGTACAGTACTCTTTAGAGGCCACATTTTCTTACTATACTGATGGAATTTGGTCAGAATGTTTGTCTTGATACTATCTCGGAACTTCTCGAGTTAATTATGATAAGCTCAGGATAGCTATGGCCTCAACGACGGGAAAGCAAGAGCGGAGAAAACATAGTATAATCTATAAAATGGGAGTCAGCTGTACTTTTTTAGTTGCCGTGCCCCGGTAGCTCAGTCGGTAGCGTACAAGATTTGAGAACAGGGGCTCGCTAGTTCGATACCCGGCTCGGCCAATTTCTTTCCGAGGATTGATGATAGTCATCACGACAGGTTTCACTCGTCGCTCACCGCTGACCATTGTTTCGTGGTTATGTGGGGAAGCAGCCAGTGACTTGGAAATAATATTGTGCGGGGGACAGGTAAAAGAAAATTCAGGAAAGCATGGATAGGTGCACTGGCCCCGCGATATAACTGAAATAATCATAGCCAACTTTCGCGCACATGTAAAAATCGGTATCTACCTATTTTACCTGTATTTTTTTTTATATAGAATTATGAAGGGCCTGGGTAAATAAACGCTCATAACTTCATCAATTTTCAGAATTGAAAATTATCTCAAATGAAGTAAGAAAATTCAGTTTATCTTCTTGCAAATGAACTACGTTTCATAAATTTCGTAAAAGAAACTTTTGGTCTTTTTTAACTTTAAAATTGTAGGTATGGTTTATATAGAATACAGGATCTTCGCAAGCCAAGGATACTAACTCCACTTTGTTCGTTACGTACTCTTGGCCGCTCGCCTTTTTAAAAATCGAAACTCCCGCTGCGCCACCTATCGAATATCACGAGTTGGGTAAATAAATAAAATTTGTTAGGCTATGCATCAAAACAAGACGAACAGACATACGATGATTCGCAATCATTTGGCTGTGGAACCCGTCCTAATATTTCACATAATTGATCGTTAACTGTAAAAAACTCATTAAATATCGATCGTCTACTCTTTTTTTTGGGCAAATTTTCGTCACAAACACGACAACTTTCGTTTTTGACGGGCGTCGCCATTATTGTTTTCTGTTTTGCGAAAGATTTCTTGTTACGGATGGTTTGATTGGACGCGATGGGTTTTGATCGCATCCAATGAAATGGCGCAGCGGCAGCTTCGATTTTTAGCTCCACTGGCCGAAGGCCAGCGAGCTATTGTCATGGCGTTGTGTCCGTCGTGCGTCCGTCCGTCCGTCCGTTCGTCCGTTCGTCCGTGCGTGCGTCTGTAAACTTTTTCTTTAAAAAACTTCTCCTCAGAAACTATTGACTGGATTTTTACCAAATTTCACAGGAATGTTCCTTTGGTGGTCCTCTTTCAAATTCCTTCAAAGAATTGTGTTCCATGAAGAATTCTGGTTGCCATGGCAACCAAAGTAAAAAACCTTTAAAAATCTTCTCCTCCCAAACCGCTATTTGGATAGCATTATTATTTTGCAGGAATGTTCCTTAGATACAGGTTTACAGAATTCCTTAAAAAGAAAAAGATCTGTCAAAAAACATGGCTTGTATGGGAGACTCATTTTCCTATTATGGTATAAAGTAAAATCTTTGAAAAATTTCTTCTCTAAAACTATTCATTGGATTTCATTGTTGTTTTGCAGGTAAGTTCCTATGGTGGTTGTCTACCAAATTGTTTCTTCAGTGAGCTAAAATGCAGGATTGAATGATAATTGTTAAAAACTTCCTTTCGCCATTATAGAAATATCAGGCCTGTGGAGCGATACAGGCGCTCAAGCGCCTCTAGTTAAAGAGGCGAGCGGCCAAGGGTACTACCTTAGTATCCTTGGCTTGCGAAGATGAGAATACAGAGGAAAAATACATTTTCCAAAGTTAAAAACTGACATATTTGTTGAAATTTCTTTATGTTGAAAAGTCAAAATTATCTTAAGTGAAAGTCATAAAGATTATTAATTGCTCTTTCAACTGGTATAAGTTTGAGTCATTTAAAAAAATTAACTTTTGGTCCTTTCTACAGTTTTTAGCTCCACTGGCCGAAGGCCAGCGGGCTTATGTCATGGCCCGTTGTCCGTCGTGCGTCCGTCCGTCCGTGCGTTAAATTTTATTTTAAACATCTTCTCTGAAACTACCCAGCCAATTTTGATGAAACTTCACAGCAATGATCCTGCCATGGTCCTCTTCAGAATTTCTTGAAAGAATTTAATTCTTTCAAAAACTGGTTGCCCTGGCAACAGAACTTAAAAATATTGGAAATCTTTGAAAATCTTCGTCTGAAACCATAAGGCCTAGGGCTACCAAATTTGGTATGTAGCTTTATCTAGTAGACCTCTATCAAGTTTCTTCAAATTATAGCCCTTGGGTCAAATTTGACCCCGCCCCGGGGGTCACAAGTTTAACATAGACTTATATAGAGAAAACTGTAGAAATCGCCCTGCACCTAGCCATAAGGCCTAGGGTTACCAAATTTTGCATGTGGCTTTATCTAGTGGGCCTCTACCAAGAGTGCCCAACTTATAGCCCTAGGGTCAAATTTGACCCCACCCCAGGGGTCACAAGTTTTACATTGGCTTATATAGTGAAAACTTTAGATATCTCCCTGCACCTAGCCATAAGGCCTAGTGCTACCAAATTTTGCATGTGGCTTTATCTAGTGGGCCTCTACCAAGAGTGCCCAACTTATAGCCCTGGGGTCAAAATTGGCCCCGCCCCAGGGATCACACTTTTTATATGGGCTTATATAGACAAAACTTTAGAAATCTACCTGTACTCAGTCATAAGGCCTAGGGTTACCAAATTTTGCATGTGGCTTTATCTAGTGGGCCTCTACCAAGAGTACCCAAATTATAGCCCTAGGGTCGAATTTGACCCCACCCCAGGGGTCAGAAGTTTTACATGGGCTTATGTAGTGAAATCTTTAGAAATCTTCTTGTTACTTACCATAAGAACTTGGGCTACCAATTTTAGTCCTGTCTCGGGGGTCTTATGTTCAAAACCAATTGGCCAAGTATTGTAATGTTTGGCATGTAGGGATTTTACGTATTAGCCAGTGGAGCGATACAGGGCCATCATGGCCCTCTTGTTTAATGCCCCTATCCTATTTTTTTCATTTTCCGTGATCGCTCGGATTGTGTCGGATTTTGCCGATGATGGCCGAGTATACGAGGGCTGTTCCATATGTAATGTGTATTGTACCACAGCGCGATAACGCTTTGCACGATTTCGTGGATGATGATACGCTTGAATAGCTCTATTCAATACTTTTTCAACGGTATAAACACGAGCCTTCAGCTCCACATAGTTTTAAACTTACAGTCATTTCAATAGAGCTAGTCGTTGACCACTGTTGTAAAAATGGTTGGGAAACGGATTAAGAATATTAAAGAAATTAGAGCTTATATAAAAGTTCGCACAAAACTCGGTCATTCGGTAATGCAGATTTTTACTGAATTGGGGGAAGTTTATGGGTCTGATAAGGTATCTTATGAGACAGTTCGTAGGTGGAGAAAGAAATTTCTGACTGGCACAGAGTCCGTCAAAGATGCAGCAAAATCTGGCCGACCTGTGACTGTAACAGGCAAGGCAAATGTCTCAAAAGTCAGGGAAATAATTAAAAGTGATGGCAAATACACGATTCGTGATATTGCCAACGCTGTTGGCATATCGCTATCGCGGGTACATTTCATTTTGAAGCGTATTTTGAAAGTACGAAAGATTTCTGCCAGATGGATACCACATATATTGACAGATGACCAAAAACGGGTACGAGTACAAACCGCTAAGTAATTGCTCAAAATGTTTCCCAAATTCAATCAAAGACAATTTGCAAACATTGTTACTGGTGACGAAACATAGGTTCACTATTTCGAACCAGTAAGAAAAATTGGAAACAAAATATGGCTAACTAAACACGGTAGAAGGCCTGTAGTTGCCAAAAGAAGCATAGGCACAAAGAAGGTTCTTTATTGCATATTCTTCTCATGTGATGGTATAGCCATACAAATTCCGGTGCCGAAGGGCAAAAGTGTTACAGGTCGGTATTACCGAGATGTTATACTAAAAAAGGTCAAGAAATATTATCTTAAACGACGCCCTGTGTCAGGATTTAGGCATGTTCGTCTACTTCATGATAATGCTCCATCACATACATCTGAGCTTGTGAAGCAATTTTTGAAGTCGGAGAAGGTTACCGTCTTGCCACACCCACCATACTCTCCAGATCTAGCCCCATGCGATTTCTTCCTTTTTCCAAGACTTAAAAAGTTCTTATCTGGTCGTCGTTACAAGTCCCGACAAGCCTTTGGCTCAGCCATCAGTCAGTGCCTCAGAGGTCTACCTAAATCAGCGTACCGTGACGCATTTCAGAAATGGATTCAGAGATTGAAATTATGTATTTCAAACCGCGGAGAATACTTTGAAGGGATGTAATGTTCATTTTACTATTTGAGTCGAATGCTTTTGAGATATCGTATAATACACATTACATGTCGAACAACCCTCGTAACTGTTAGATAAGCCGCCCGGGTATGTTTGCTGTGTCACGTAATGTTATATTGACAAACGGACCCCCTGGTATGTTTATGATATACATGTATTTACATGATTATAAACTGGAATTTATACCCGGGTTGTTTGATCATGACGGAATCCCAAAGATATTTTATTATGTATCTTATAGATCTAATAAAAGACCAGATATTTATGAGATTATTTCCATGGATTTACAATCACTAAGATTTAGATTTGAAATTAGAAAATGTACGTTTGCTATTTTTTCCACTCTTCAGCTTTTAGACATCAATGCCGTATCAAAAGTATTTTCTGGCGACAGCTCACAAATTCATGTTTCATTGCCACTATCAAACTGGTCCTTGACCTGTCACATCATAGAGAATGCTTTTGAAAACATTGAAGAAAAGGTTTAAATGCTGGTTATCAACATTTTCTCCTTTTCTTGCAATGTTCTTAACTCTTTGAATGACAAATTCCATCGTTTGAGTCATATTTTATTTGTTTTTTGAAAATGACTTCAAATAGAATAAGTCTGAAAACTTGTCTTTTGGTAAAGATTTAAATAACAAATTTAACCGGTGACTGTACAAATACGACCTCTAACGACCCTGTGGTTGTTTGTTAAGGATAAAACATGAAAACAGGCGCATTAACTTTTTACAAGTTATCCCCTTTTTCTCAAAAAAATTTTTTTTTTCTAGATCACTCAATCAGTTTCTCCTATAAAGAGTATTAACAGTAAAAAGAATGACAATAGTAGATCTAATAGGTTAAATTTGACACAGGCTATGAATATACTGTAGTGGAAAAAGGGAGTAAAACAAACGAATATTCCGTTAGCAATGACTTAAAAAGTTAGCCCGTGCATTATTATCATTTACGTGTAGACAATTGAAAAATCCCAGAGAAATAGCCTCTTCTGAAATTGCTCTGTGGGAAAAGGTAATACTTAACCCTGTACCACACAGTCCCGAGATTTAACGATCCTGTAGTAGAAAGCTTTTGAAAACAACTTGTAAAAAGTTGTTGAATTTACTCCTTTTCTCGCACTGATTTTGATCCTTTTAGAGACAAATTTCGTCGTTTGAATCACCTTTTTTTGTCTGAAGAAAATAATCTAAATTTAGACAAGTCTAAAATTCTGTCGTTTGGCGAAGGGTTAAATAACAAATTTAACTTATTGTTGTACAAAATACGACTTCTAACTACCATGCAGTTAATCTTTAACTTTTTCAATCAACTTTTTTTAATCAGTTAAACAGTTTCTCCCTTGTTTTAAGTGTTCCCCTTTTAACAACTTTTATACATTAATTGTTCATTGGTACGAATTAGCCTAAACATTGAGGGGCTAATTGTTGATTCTTTCATATTTAAAACAGAACAGAACAGAACAAATTTTATTTTGACACGTAAGCATACAAGCTCAATGGTCATAACAACTAATTACAAAGCATGCAATATATATGACATATTTCAATATACAAATATTGAAGAAAATGAATTATTTTAGTGATTATTGAATATTTTTTTTTTTTTTAGGTATCTTAAAATGTGAGAGTGTTTTAAAAACTACTAATCTTTTCCTGCAATGTTTTGTGTCGCAACGTGCATAAAGCTTAACCGCAAAAAGGTTGTACCCATCTTTATGTATCAAAATATAGTTTAATGCATAGATAGACCTAAGTTGTTCCTAAAAAGAAGTATACAACTTTCAGAATTGCTCAAAATGGAAACATCTTGATAGAACTATTAATAGTAGTAGACATTGTGGGAAAAGGCGGCATCGTTCATTAAAGGGCAAATCCTAAAATATTTTGACCAGACTGTTTTTTTCCTTTAATCAGCTGCAAATGATGTCAGTTAAACATGTGTCCGTCATTTTTCATAAATACCACCCTGTAACATGCCATAAATCACGGCCGAATTTTGTCACGCTGATATACGGCCCTAAAAATGGTACATGGCTTACTTCCCCTGATTCGCTTATCTCCCGTGCATGTGTGACGTCATTG
This sequence comes from Hippopus hippopus, assembly GCA_946811185.2. Classification (NCBI taxonomy): domain Eukaryota; kingdom Metazoa; phylum Mollusca; class Bivalvia; order Cardiida; family Cardiidae; genus Hippopus; species Hippopus hippopus. The sequence goes on along the minus strand of OX328099.1, from coordinate 36,617,623 downwards.
TCGAGTCACTCTGTGTATACCGTCAGTAGACATTAAGTAGGAACGCGGATGATTGTATGCAGATATCTGAGTATTAACCTGAGAATTGAGCCGAAAAAATGGTAAATTGTGCAGCCTATGGCTGCAACGTCGATTCGGGAACTCATAGAAGTAGTATTTTCAAATTTCCGAAGGAATTAAAAAGGAGGAAACTATGGATTCAACGTTTAAACCGGGGCCGGACAGTAGCGACGGATCTTTTGCCATCGGTTCATTCGAAATTGTGTCTGAAATACTTCGATGACAGTCAGTTCTTAATAAGTCCAAAACTCGCAAAAGAAGTTGGTTATAGGAATTTTAGCCTGCGGTTAAAACCTGACGCTGTGCCGACATTATTCGAAACTCCGAGTCGAAAGGAGATAGGCCTTAAACCGAAACTCCGAAAGACAGACATTCCGCAACGGCAATTTCCAAAAAGAAAATCCAACATGAAGTAGGTAATTTCTTTTTTCTTAAAACTGGAATACATTCATGAATTGTTATTCGTACTAATTTACCCTTTTCTACATCCGCTTCATTCTGAACAAAGAGAAAATGCTGCCGTTTTCTCCCTTTTCCAAATGATTTCAACATTTAACAAAATTATAGATTCATCCAAATTCATAACATAAATTTTGCAAATAACAAAGTCGACATTGTTCAAATGATGTAAACTTTCAAGGGATAATAATCATTCTTTGAACAGCAAACATCATTTTCTTCCCACACTGTTTTTCAAACACTCTTTCTTTGGGTATTGGAAACTAGATCTAGGGTTTGTATGGTAAAGGGTGAAATCAGTATCTGGCTACCCCTAATCATGGTCATAAATGTAAATCCATCACCGACCAGTTGAAACAATACAGGAAATGGTTACATAACATTTGCATATCTCACCCCTTTACACTGTAATGTTTGTTGGTGACAGTAAACCCATGTTACAGCTTTTATCCCAGACACTACTTCTCTTTGACATTTCACTCTTAAAAATGATTTGACAACTTGCATGCATTTTGAACAAATTTTGAATTATACAATTTTGATTTGTGGATATATTTCCTTTTCCTATCCATATTATGTCTTCTAGACAGGCTACTGAGGAAAATGTTTTGAACATGTCACTATGAAAATTTTGAAAATGCATATAATTTGACACAAGTCATTTTCTCTGATAATCAGACAAAAGTGAGAAAATTAAAATAACACATTTTTTTTTTTTAATTAAGAAACAGAATGTTTTTGACCAGGCTCACACACCAATTCTTTTACCTTTTACCTCAAAATTCTGATCTTCAACCACCCTAATGGAGAAGGCTTTTGAGGACAGTGTGAAAAAAGGAATAAGTCCTGATTCCCAGAGTTATCTTCTTTTCCTACAATATTTTCTACCCTCAAACCTATTGTCAAGGCCACATTTGATCTGTGGTTTGCAAATACTTTCGGTGTGGAGTGGACAAGTCTAAAGTTTTGCCATCTGTGTAAGGGTTTAGCCTAACCCTTACCCAAATGATAAAAAATTAGAATTAGAATATTTCATATCCACAGCATTTAAATATGACCGATAAAATGTGATTGTTTATTGGAATTCAGTTTAACTTAGATTAACCCTTTACCAAACAATCCTTTGTTTTAACGACCCTTGTGAAGAAACAAAAACCTTTTGAAAACATTGTAGGTAAAGGAGAAAATGATGGTAACCAGTATTTTCTCCTTTTTCTACAATGTTTTCTACCCCATCAAAGACAAGTCCAAACATGTGAGTAAAATTTAATTTGTTGACTCCAAATGCTTTCAATTCGGTTGCGTCAATAAATTTGATGTTTGGTAACAATTTAAACATGTATTTTACACCTCTTGAGAAACAAGTTCATACAACTCGTACTAATCTCTTCGGATACTGCTTCCTGGGAACCAAAACAAAACTCGTGCCCAATGTGTGGGATTTATATTTAACCCTTTACCAATCAATCCCTAGTTTTTACGACCCTGAGACAGAAGCCTTTTAGAAACATTGTAGGAAAAGGAGATAATGCTGGTAGCCAGCATTTTCTCCTTTAACCACAATGTTTTCTACTCTGCTGGAAACAAATTTCAATTTTTGAAATATTTAACTTTATTTTGTCGTCTGCAAGTGATTTCAGTTTGGACCTGTTTAATATTTTATCGTTTGGTAAAGAGTTAAAAATAGAAAATATTGTGGATAAAGGACCAATTGATAGTTACCAGCTCTCTATGTTTTTACAATGAATCTGAAGTCGTCTATACTGCAATTTGACCGGAATGTCAGTATTAACCGCTCAGTCCCTAGTAGACGGTAGACCAATTTGAGACTTACCCAAATTGAAACAATTTGCATAAGACAGACAACAACTGAACAAATTACAATTCAGAGTTTAAGACTTTCACAGAGAAGCTCTATATGGAACATACAGTAGCTATACATGTATGATAAATTTTTGCATTGAATGGATCATGTGGACAAGGTAAACAGCAAAAAAGTATTTCACACAGGTAGATCCCCTCTCCCTCTCTCTGATGTTCATGTATTTCTGTATGGTAAGAAAAACAACTAAAATAATTTTCAAAATAATTTTGAGAATTAAGTCTTAATAATCTCGGAACATATTCTTTTATCAAATTTCAAGCTGGTTAACAGCATTTCAAAATATTCTAATTCTCATGAAAATCGTGATTTATTGTGTAACCCTTCACCCACCAGAGAATAAACTTGTACTCGTCAATGTTTACAGAATTCTTTACAAGGTACAAATATCAACAAGGACCCATCAACAAATAGTTAGAGCTAACATCTCACGATTATCAATCGTAAAAGTCAAGAAAAGGGTTATTTGACATGAAAATAAAGTGTCGGGGAAACGTCTTGTCGTGGAACTGTCTTGAAACCGTATTTTTTTTTTGTTGTTTAATTCCGCCCGTTAATCTACTGAAAATGCTTCACGTGAAACAAAGTTTATGCCATACACTTACTTTTATCATGTATAGAATAATATTTCTGTAAGCGATGTTCGCCCCTAATAGACGTATTTCAATAGCGCGCAATACTCAACACGTTGAAAAGTCCGGCACAACATCGTCGTTTTCGTCATCAGTGGGCGAAAAGTTACTTTTATACTCATCATCAGAAACTTAATAAGTTTCTTTAAAAATTGGCTCGTACATGTACGGCCTTACCGGCCCAGAATCGTCTATTTCTTCGTCTTCAATATCGCTCAGTTTACTATCGTAAACAACGTCCATATTGAAACAAGCTCTCCTATGACGTCACAAATCAAGGGACGCAACAATAAGTAAGGGAGATAAGCGATGCAATAAAATTTAATAAGCAGAAATATGAATTGAAAAAAAGTACTTTTACTAATTTTTTTTTCTAATTACAACATTACCAGGTTACCATTTGATAAGTGTAGATTTGAAAATTAACCATATCTGAAACTTGTTGATTTGCCCTTTAAGCAAAAACCTTACCAAATAGAAATCGGCGCCACACAGTCTATGGAGTATTCGGAACAAAACATTTTCTCCTTTTTGTTCTATCAAAACCAACTTTAAATGGATGCTTTCTTATATGCTTAATCTGTAACTTTTCGTGTGCATAAAACAATGTACATTTACTCTATCGGTTCTGAGCAGTATTCAAAATTAATATATGTGCTATAAATGAGTTTTATTTCTCCTTCTTCGCCACTTTTTTATTTTTTCAATCGTAGGAAGTGGAAATTATACAAATCAAAACCATCAAACCATACACACAAATTATAATTTTTAAAATCTGACTTAATTACCCCATCAAAATATAACCTTAAGCTACTTACTAAACGACAAAATTCTAAGTTTTTTTTTTAAGTTGAAAGCATTCGCACACGACAAATGTGGTATATAATGAAACTTGCTTTTGAAAGGGTAGAAACTTGTCGATCACAAAGATTTTCACCTTTCCGTGTTTTTTCAAAAGCCCTCTTTCTCAGGGTCGTAAAGGCGTGGAATTATTTGCTAAGTTATTCATCTGCATATAGCTTATTTTCCCGTCAAAAGTTAAACTTGTTACCAAATGACGAAATTTTGGACTCGACCAAATTAAAAGTATTTGCAGACAACAAATGATAATGCCTATCTTTTAAAAAGTAGAAAACATTGTGGGAACAGGAGAAAATGCTGTTTACAAGAATTTTCTCCCTTTCCCACAAAGTTTTCAAAAGGCTTTTCTTTCAGGTCCATTAGACTCGGGATAGTATGATAACTTTAGTGTTAAACCAGTACTCCCAAAACGCCGAAATTTCTGCTGTATTAAGCAACCTGTTCATATTGCGATATCAAGGATTTTTTTCATGAAAAAAAAAAATAAATAAATAAAATAAATAAATCGACGCATGGAATCGATTAGGACCAACATCAGACTACTTGTCTTGTGCAGCCTTTTATTATTCTACACTGTCAGCAAAAGTGAATTTGGACGGATTAGGTTTCAAGATCAGACTACTTTTTTTCTCAGTTTATTAATTACATGTATTGGTCTACATTGTCAGCAAAAAGTGCACTTAGTCGCAAAGAGCAGTTTAAGGACCGAACAGCAGGGATCAGTTAATGTTTCAGAGAATCCAAACTTTACCCTTAAATCGAGGAATGAATTAATTACAAACCGACAAACAAAGCTCAAATATAACAATTTCAGTGGTCTTTTCATAAGAAAAATCTTTCTGTATCTGATGACCAATATTCTGAGCAGTTTGATATGGGTGCACATTCTGTGCATTTTGATACTGATCTTCAAGGGCTGCACTGTCTTTTAGCAGACACAGGGTTTAGGTTGAAATCCGGAAAAAAAAATGCCAGGGCAGATATATGTACAGTCTAGGCAAGGATTGAAAATTTGAAGCAGGCTACTGTTACGTAATGTTACGTTTCTCTTATTTTTTATAGCTGCGGGATATCGAATATCGATTACTAGTATATACAGTCTAAGTTCGTCAAACTCCGGAAACTCCCGAACCTTTACGTATGATATCGATTATTTTCATCGATTTCTTGGTATGCGAGACTGCTGATAAGGCATGGCTATGGTTGAAAACGGCGTTAAACATCATGCAATCAATCAATCAACCACTTGAGTTTAAGTACTGAAATTACCACTGTAGCAGTTATAAGATTATTAAAACTTTGGCACCTGCATACTACTGCTAAGGTCTTAACTCTTTACCAAACGACAAAATTTTGGTCTGGATCAAAACGAAAGCATTCGCAGAGGACGAATGTTGCTAAAATTATTAATTCTGTTCTAGAGTAGAAAACATTGTGGGAAAGGGAGAAAACGCTGTGCTCAGTGTGAGATTTTGTGATCGTGCTGTGTCCGTAGTGGGTAGTCAACTTTTACATTGTGTACGCTCTAGAGGCAACATATTCAGTCCGATACTCATGAAACTTGCTCAGAATGTTTGTCTTGATAATATCTTGGACGAGTTCGAAAATGGGTCATGTCGGGTCAAAAATTAGGTCACTAGGACAAATCTTAGAAAAACCATGTGTACGCTCTAGAGGCTACATTTGCAGTCCAAAACTCTTGAAAGTTGTTCAGAATGTTTGTCTTGATAATATCTTGGACGAGTTTGAAATGGGTCAAGTCGGGTCAAAATCTCGGTCACTGGGTCAAATCTTAGAAAAACCATGTGTACGCTCTAGAGGCCTCATTTTCAGTCCAAAACTCTTGAAAGTTAGTCAAAATTATTTTCTTGATGATATCTTGGACAAGTTCGAAAATGGGTAATGTCAGGTCAAAAACTAGGTCAAATCATAGAAAAACCATGTGTACGCTCTAGAGGCCACTTTTTCAGTGCAATACTATTGAAAGTTGGTCAGAATATATGTCTTGGTAATATCTTGGATGAGTTTGGAAATAGGTCATGTTGGGTCAAAAACTGGGTCACCAGGTCAAATCTTAGAAAAACCTTGTGTACGCTCTAGAGGCCACATTTTCAGTCCAAAACTCTTGGAAAGTTTGTCAGAATGTTTCTCCTTGATTTCTCAGACTAGTTTGAAAATGGGTCATGTCGGTTGAAAAAATGGGTCACTAGGTCAAATTTTACAAAAACCTTGTTAATGCTCTAGAGGCCATATTTTTCAGTCCAATACTCTTGAAAGTTTATCAAAATGTTTGTCTTCATGTTATATTGGAAGAGTTTGAAACAGGGTCACGTCGGGTCTAAAACCAGGTCACTAGGTCAAATCTTAGAAAAACATTTTCAGTCCATTACTCATGAAAGGTGGTCAGAACCTTTGTTTTGATAATATCTACAATGGGAAAATGGGCTGTGTTTGACTAAAAATTAGGTCACTGAGAAAAAAAATCTACAAAAAGCTTGCGTACAAGCGAGAGGCAAAATTTTCATTCCGATCACCAGGAAAGCTTAGGAGAATGTTTGTAAAATGGGTCATGTTTGGTCAAGACTCAGGTGAGCGACTTCAGGACCATCATGGCCCTCTTGTCTCCTTTTCCCGCAATATTTTCCAAAGCATTTTTTTCAGGGTTGTTGGAAGTTAGGATTGTATGATAAAGGGTTATGGCTGCCTAAGAAAGGATTGCAACAAAGAGAGAAAATGCTCATTGCGAGCGATTTCTGTTTTTGTCATATGTTTGCCCATGTTTTCATTCATGAAGCTATAGTAGACCAAATTCTTCTTTACATTTACTCACTGACCTTTTGCGGACGGTGTAGATCCAAGATCAGACTGCATAGAACGTGCAGTCTGATCTTTGATCTACACTGTCCGATAAGGAGACATTATTCCCTAAAACAAAACTTTGAAATAGCAATATTTGGGTTTTAACTATCGAAACGAAAATTTCGTTCTAGTTATTTAGCAGGATGTGGGTTAATACTGTGGAGGATGGGGAGTCTTCCCTTGGCGAGCGGGCTCTTCATATGCCACCGGGTTTCCGTCTGTCACTCAACATTCACTAGTCAGCCATCTAATATTTGCAAGGACTTTTTACGTCTTCAATTGCAAATTTGTTTCACGTCGTTAGACTTTAAAATATTTTGCTAAACATATTATTCTATCTGTAAATTACTGCATACTCACAAAGTTTCTCAAATGTTCTTGTTTCGTGTAAACTTGCACGCCAGTGTTCATCTTTCCTTATATGTAAATTTATAGGATGAACTGACCTATAACCTTTTTTCTTTAATATCCCTACATGTCTTGTTTATCGTTCCGAAAACACTGTGGCAGCGGGCGACGGTTTTTTTTTTTGCAGCATGCAACATCTTCACTTGCGTCAGTGTTTTCTCAGTATTGCATGTATGACTATTTATCCCTTTCTGCAAGCATACGATAACATTTTTCCTTTTAATTTATATATTACTACCTACTGTAGACTTTTTTTCCCCCCCAGTCTAGCGGCAGACAACGCCTGTTAGCGCCGTAGCGAATGGATAATCTGTTCGATAAGAGCACTTTCTCCGTTTGCAACAGTGTTAACACATCTATGTTAACAACAATGTTTACTCATGCTTACCTTATTAACATGGCTATCTCCAAACCCATTTAGGACAACTTTATTTAGTTGCTAACCAATATCATACAATCTATGCATAAAAATCAAGTGTATGGTTTTTATTACGCATTTCGATTTTTCCCCAACCTTTACCTTTTTTTTCCTGCATAAAAATTAAATTGTTGCAAAATGTATCTATATGTACATATGCTATCTCTATCTCTCTGATAGCTTTCCCCCCCCCCCATTATTCCTCTATTTTGCCATACTAACTGTGTCTGTAATATTCCTATTGCTGTCATTTTCTTTCCTTTCTCATTTTATCACCCTTTGGCCTTTCTTTATCCTAATGTTCTATCCACCATTCTTTGACTGTAATATATATATCTATTTTTAATTCCTACTTTTTTGTAATGTTTTTGTTGCAGTCCCAGCCTGACTACTTATTTCTTCCCCCCCCCCCCCCGGTCTATAGTACGTCCATAATTGCCACTTTCTCTCTATCCCCCACAATGCTATGCTCCGACAGATCACCATTTTAAACTGTGTGCTCTGAAAACAAATCTTTACCTCTCTTTTTCTGTATCTTACTCCCTATCTATGACTCTTTTCTTTTTTTTCCCCGGAACGCCATTAGTTTTATTTCACAGTCTTATTTGTATTATTCCCACATATTGTATTGTATAATACTTGGGTGTAATAAAGAGATATTATGTTATGTTATGTTATGTTTATTTACATAAAAGTTAACCAAGGCAAATAATGTCGGTTTTTAGCTCTAATGGCTGAAAGCCAGCAGAGCTTATGTCATGGCGTGGTTTCCGTCGTCAATCCGTCAGTTAGTCTTTTTCTTGTTAAACAAGATAAAGTCTGCATTTATGGTCAGATTTCCGTGAAACTTGCACAGTTTGTTTATCTCATCAATAGCTCCAACCCTATTGATTTTTAAAAAAGTCCAACAAACAGTATGGGAAAAGTAGCCATTTCAAGTTGAAAGTTTCCATTTCTTGTTTACGCGATAAAGTCTGCATTTATGGTCAGATTTCCGTGAAACTTGCACAGTTTCTTTATCTTATCAATAGCTTCAACCCTATTGATTTTGAAAAAAAAAATCTGACGAATAGTATGGGAAAAGTAGCTATTTAAAGTTAAAAATTTCCATTTCTTGTTTACGCGATAAATCTGCATTTATGGTCAGATTTCCGTGAAACTTGCACAGTTTCTTTATCTTATCAATAGCTTCAACCCTATTTATTTTAAAAAAATCTGACAAATAGTATGGGAAAAGTAGCTATTTAAAGTTAAAAATTCCCATTTCTTGTTTTGGTGAAAAAGTCTGCATTTATGGTCAGATTTCCGTGAAACTTGCACAGTTTCTTTATCTTATCAATAGCTTCAATCCTATTGATTTTGAAAAAAATCTGACAAATAGTATGGAAAAAGTAGCCATTTAAAGTTAAAAAAACCATTCTTGTTTCAATGATAAGTCTGCATTTGTAATCAGATTTTTGTGAAACTTGCACAGTTTGTTTATCTCATCAATAGCTTCAACCCTATTGATTTTGAAAAAAATCCAACAAACAGTATGGGAAAAGTAGCCATTTCAAGTTGAAAATTTCCATTTCTTGTTTACGCGATGAAGTCAGAATTTGTGGTTGGATTTTCATGAAACTTGTACAGTTGCTTTGTCTTATCAACAGCTTGAACCCTATCGATCTTGAAAAAAATCTGACAAATAGTATGGGAAAAGTAGCCATTTCAAGTTGAAAATTTCCATTTCTTGTTTACGCGATGAAGTAAGCATTTGTGGTCGGATTTTCATGAAACTTGCACAGTTGCTTTGTATCATTAAAAGCTCGAACCCTATTGATTTTGAAAAAAATATTCAACAAATAGTATGGGAAAAGTAGCCATTTAAAGTTAAAAATTTCCATTTCTTGTATACATGATAAAGTCTGCATTTGTAATCAGATTTTTGTGAAACTTGCACAGTTGCTTTGTATCATAAACAGCTTGACAGTCAGTATGGGAAAAGTAGCCATTCAAAGTTGAAACTTCCCATTTCTTGTTTAGGCAATTAAGTTCACAGTGTTGATCCAATTCTTTTGAAAATTGCAAAGATTGTTTGGTTCATCAAGGGATTGAACCCTATTAAAAGTGAAGAAAATCTAGTAAACCGTTCAGGAAAAGCAGCCATTTGATGACTTAGTATCATTTACTCAACAAAGTATTAGTCACTTTTCTTTGAAATTTGCTAGGGTTGTTTAATACAAGGCGTACTGAAACTCTTTCAAATTTGGCTGGATTCCAAACATTTAGTTTTGAGATATTGCACTTCATTTTTTTTTCACTGTTTGTTCAATTCACCATGCCGACTTATGCTGTCTTAGTGGGTTCAAGCCCAGTTGCAAGAACACATTTTTGTGTTTTTTTTTCTTTTTGCATCATGAATTCATAATGTATGTTGGCATAAAAGCAAAATCACTGACAGTAGAACGATTTCAGGCCCTCAATGGCCTATAGCTTTTTCTTTTTACTCCACGGCCTGAAGGCCAGCGATCTTACGTCTCTGTGTCCGTCGTGGATCAGTGCGTGCGTGCATTTACTTTTATTTCAAACATCTTCTCCACTGAAGCTAATCCAGTTTTGATGAAACTTCACAGAAACGTTCCTGCCACAGCCCTCTATAGAGTTTCTTCGAAGAATTTGATTCTAGTTATAAGTCTAGTTGGCACGGCAACAAAAGTGAAAACTATTAAAAATCTTGAAAAATCTTCTTGTCAAAAATTTTAAGACGTAAAGCTACCAAATTTGGTGTGTAGCTTCAAGTAACAGACCTCTACCAGAAATCTTCAAACTATAGTTCGTGGATCAAGATTTGTGGTCAAGGGAACTGTTCATTCGTAACTGGTATATCTCAATTTGTTACCATTTACCTTCCTTGATAGTCAAGCCGCGTCATATTACATAATTCATGTTGGGTATTCAAGTTTTGGATAGAAACATGTCCAGTTTTCAGTTAGAGTGATTTACTTTGATGATAAATGTACATATTCAGATGAGTTGAACACATGTATCTGATTTATCTAGTGGGACCCTTTTAAGATTATAGCCTTTGGGTGAAAAGTGGTACCGCCCCTGTGGTCACATGTTTTACATGGGCTTATGCACTGGAAGCTTAAAAAGTCCTCTTGTTCTTGAGCGTAAGACCTAGGGCTACCAAATTTAGCATGCAGCTTCATCTAGTTAGCCTCTACCAATAGTTCACAATTTTAGCTCTGGGGTCAAAATTGGCCCCGTCCCGGAGATCACAGGTTTCACATGGTAGTATATGATGTCATGATGTTTTAGCTGATATATACTAATCAACTGTTCATTCACAATGGATACATGTACATCCTCTGTTTGATATCGATTACCTCCCATGATAATTTAGCTGCAATATTTATTGATTTGTGTTGGTTATTCAAGTTTTTGGCTTGAAATATTCATTTTCAGTGAGGGTGATTCGCTTTGATACTGATTTTTATGCATAGATGAGTTGAATATTTAATATGACGTGAAGTTTATATAATTCTGTTTTTTTTTTTGTTTGTTTCAGAGCTTTACCATTCATACCGTTGAAAAGGTGATTTCTGCAACGCTACATTCCTATTTAGAGTGTAGTGATATTCTGTATGAACGATACTTGGTTAGGCAGGCCATATTTCTCTGTGAAAGTTTATTGCCATACAACATAATTATATACTTCTTATAACTCATGTCTCTGTCAATGCCAATTAAGCGCATTAAACATTTATCAAAAGCCAGTGGAGCGACACAGGGCCACCTTGGCCCTCTTTTGTTTGAACAGGGGCCATGCATGGTGAATGTGTAGCATTTGCGGCTTTTTTTTCCGGAGTGTCCTTAGGGAAGACACTTCAGAGCCGATGCCCAGTAACTGCGGAACGGCGAAACGGGTGATATACATGAATGAGTAAGCTGTCGCCGTGATACGACTGAAATCATGTTGAAATCGACGCAAAACACAATTCGATCAATTAATCAACCAATAAATCAATCAATCTTTTGTTCAAACGATGGCTTTCTCTTCCTTCGACATTGTTGAATTTTGATAGTTTTTATTTTAGTCAAGTAACATCTATACGGTCCGGGCTCGGATTCAGCAACTATTCTTTTTTTTCCCTGGGTTTAATTCTCAATATCTTTTTTTGTTTTTCTATATTTCAAAATAATACTTTTTTTTTTTCATTGGCTAAACCAAATTTTTTAGCTTTTTAGAAACTATGTTTCTTTCTAATTTAGAATAACATCAAAAATGCAATTTAAAATGATTTGCGAATACGGCTCCTCAATTTTCTGACGGATGTATTATTGAAGTTAGGGCAGTCAGACAGCAGTCAATTACAACAACTTTAAGGTTAATGAAAAATTTACAGTGGATAATAAACTCTTTATTAACTTCTTATCCTGCTAAATAAAAGAAATGAAACTTTCAAGCCGATAGTAAAAACACAAATATTGCTGTTTGGAAGGTATTTTTGGAGGAAACACATCTCCGTATCGGACAGTGTAGATCCAAGATCAGATTACACGTTCTGTGCAGTCTGATCTTGATGTACGCTGTCTGCAAAAGGTCAGTGAGACGCGCTTAGCAGCCCGAGGGTTTACAACAAGAGCTTTAACTGCCCTGAAGAAGAATGCTGTTGAAAACGTAGTGAGAAAATTTTGATAACCAGTATTTTCTCCTTTTTCCCACAATGTTTTTTACCGTCTCTAGGAATTTCATCGTGTTAGACTCATTCAATTTATCGTCTGCAAACACTTTCAATTTGGACCAGACTAAAATTTTGTCGTTTGGTAAAGAGTTAAACATAAATGGAATTTGTCTTGTTTCGCCTCAACCCTTAGGCTACTATAGGGTCCGTATTTCTAAGGCGTTTAAAGATTGCGAACACCGAAGATCAAGATCAGACTGTACTGAGCGTGTATTGTTTCGCCAGAAAGACCTTCGAAAATGCGATTTTTGGGTTTGTACCATTGTATGGAAATTTTTGTATTTGATTCATTTAGCGTCTTTGCTTAGAGTGAAGATCAAGATTAGAATGTACGGAGCGCGAAGTCTGATCAATAATCTTAAATGTCAAATACGGTTAGATTTTTGCTTTCGTCATAAAGACTGATGAAATTGCCATATTATGGGACTTTATCATTGTCTTGGAAATTTTGTTATCAATATTTAGTGGTGTAACCATAGGCGCTCGGTTTCCTTGTCTTTTATTTTTATATCTTAGCTCTTCTATTTCTGCATATCTTATATTTAAGATATGCAGAAATAGAAGAGCTAAGATATAAAAGTAAAAGACAAGGAAACCCAGCGCCTATGGGTGTAACCAAACTGCAGTTTTGGACGGGTCGAAATCCAAAGCATTTGCAAAAGATAAATGTGACTCAAATGACGGAATTTGTCTCTAAAAGAGGTAGAAAACATTTTTTGAAAGGTCAAAATGCTACTGGTACCAGCATTCGCTTCAATCCCCAAAATGTCTTCAGTAGCTGTCTTTCTCATATTCGATAAAAATAGGGATTTTGTATTAAGGTCTACGACCCCTAACTCATCGGTAAATATCGTGTAACAATGAAGTTTTCATAAAGGCTATTCGGCCGATCTCGGCAGCTTCCGTTTTAATATGAGAGTTAGTGGCTGTAGACTCACTATCTAATCGGTAGATATCTTGTAACATCGACATTTTCGCAAAGGCTATTCGGCTAATTCCGTCTTTTAATGAGATTTAGGGGCCGTAGGCCTTAACAGATTAAGGGTGAATAAGACTGTGAAAAGGGGGCTAAATGCATTTACGAAAAGTATCGACCCAGGTCAGCTCGTGCAGTCCGCGCAGGCTGACCTGGGCCGATACTTTCTGCTATTGGTCAATTTCCTGTATGTCAAAGGACCAGTGTACCTATTGATTCAGTAGGTAGTTTATACAAAGCGGATTTTAGGGATGTATGATACTGTGATGACTTGCTTGGTATCATGCATCACGGAAATGCACTAAACCGTTTTTGCCGGAGCATGACACATACATGTATTCTCAACAAGATAAGTTAAGGAAATTGTGTTTGAGGGCCTATGAGAACGGTATACAATATTTCAAGAATTGTGAATTTTACTGTATTAAAGTGTCAATTTCTCTTGATAATGATGCTCTCTATGAGTTCATAGCAGCTGTAGCGGCTTAAAAAAATATTGTCAAAGTTGACTGGTCTGTGTGCCATTTTTCGCAAAATTGCACTATTAATTGGTTTGAGTAAGGAGCGTCACTGTAGAGTATCACATGAAAAAAAGCCTTTAATTGGCTCTTAGGGTATTGACTTATCTCTGATAATTCGAGCAATACTTTCCAGACTGAGCCGGCATTTCAATTTTCAAATAGGTAAAATATCTCGATTGTTATCGTCCAGAATTGTCCAAGATTCTTTCGTCAGAACAATGTTGTGCTCATTGACTGGACAACGCGCTCATCAGACATGTCTCCCATTGAACATGTGTTGGACATTCGGGGACAGTTGGTCCTACGCAGAATACTAGCACAAACTCCAGGGTCTTTTCTGTGGTGCTACTGGAGGAATGGAGGCTGGTTTCTCAGCTTCAAATGGCAAGAATTATTCAGCGTGTGCCGCTCTAGTGTAAGTCCTTTTTTTGCCACTGAAAGGGGATACACTCGTTACTGAAGGGATATTTTGAAAATTCTCATCTTCCATACTCGACATTTGAGGCTATCATGAGAAGGGGCTTACGTAAATTTCATGCAACATTCAAAAGAATTGAATTTCAATTCAATTATGAAAACTTATGAACAGCTTATTCATGACTGTTTTGCATAAAAAGAGGGAACACTGTAAAAATAACTTAGACTCCTAGGGTTCTTGACACAGTGCCACAACAAGGATATTAGTGCTATTGAGCTAAAGGAAACATTTTTCCCAAGTCATTAATTGTATCAAATAAAATCAATAAAAATTGAATAATTGTTCGTGATGGTATTCATTTGTTCCATGGTTTTCTGAGATTTCCTTAACTTTTTTTGTTGAGTATATTTAGTAGAGTTAAATTTCTCCAGTCGACCAGAGCTTACTTGAATGCACTTTTGAAAACGCTAGTACTGATACAACTTTCTTTGCAAGCCATTGACTGCTTTTCTCACATGCATTAGAGGTGAGAGGCGAAAAATCACCGGAAAGAAATTTTGTCTCGGCCGGGTATCGATACCGAACCACCAGATCACGAATCTGATACGCTAACCACTTAAATTCCCGGCTGGGCCCGAGCCCCAGTAGCGCATTTGGTAGCGAACAGGACTTTTGACCAGATGATCGCTGGTTCGGAAAATTTCTGTCTCAGGATTGATGATAGTAATTGCGACTAGACTCATTTCTCTGTCACCGCTGATCATTGTCTCGTAAATGGTTATATGGGAAGCAGCCAGTAGCTTGGAAAGAACATTGTGCGAAATACTGGTAAAAGAAACTCCAGGAAAGCATTCTATAGGTGCATTTGCCGCCGCTAGTCATGTTTGTCTTCTGCAAATGCTTTCAATTTGCTCGAATCCTAAATTTTCATGGTCGCAAGTAACGAAATTTCTGCTTGGCTACACCATGGCTAGCTCGGCTGTTTTCGAAGAAAGCGTCTAGGTATTGTCACAGCCATGTCGTCGCCTGCGTCTTCTATTTGTGACCTGGTGTAGCACGTTGGCGCCCGCATGCTGTGCTATATTGTTGGCTAAAGCTCGATTAACCAATGAATTATCTACACTGTTGAAAACAACACTTCCTTTTCCTCTAAAGAATTTGCATTGTGTTATTGTGGTTTTTGGTATGTTAAATAGCATGTGCAACTAAAGATTGACCGATCAAGGCAGCAACGTTCCTATAATGTTCCTCTCCAGAATTTCTTAAACTCTTTACCTAACGACAACATTTTAAACATGTCCAAATAAAAAACATTTGCAGACGGCATAATAGATGTGACTTAAAAAATTTCATGAAAGAGTAGAAAACATTGCAGGAAAAGGAAAAGTGCTGATAACCACCATTTTCTCCTTTTTCCTCAATGCTTTTAAAAGTCTTCTTCTTTAGAGTCAATAAACTTATGTATTGTGTGGTGAAGGGTTCATGAGTTCAGTTCTATAAAGAGCTACTAATGGCCTGCAGCACGCGAAAAGGGGCATTTGAACATTTGCGTTAAGTGTCGTTTCGGATCAGCCTGCGCAATCCGTTTTTATGTAATTCTCTGTTTTGCGCACGTCTACTGTAGCACAAAATCTAATGTAGTCGTAAAATGCCGTTTCGGATTAGCCTGCGCTGACTACGCAGGCTGATCCGAGACGACACTTTACGCAAATGTCCGAATGCCCCTTTTCGCGTGTTGCAAGCCATTTAAGTCTTTTTACGGGTCAAAAACTTTGTTCACACTCTAGAGGCCACATTTTCGATGCGATGTTCATGAAACTTTATCAAAACTATTTCTTGACCATATTTCGAACTAGATACAGATATCTCAGACAACTGTAAGAAAGGATTATCAAAACGAACTTGATAATATTTCAAAAAAAAAACACTTTAAACAAGTTATCTCGATATAAAAAGTACGTGTTGCTTGTAAAGAAAGAAAGAAAAGATGTAAGTTCAAACTTTATGAAGATTGGTAAGAGTGATCGTCAAGATAATTTTGCAAGAGCCTTTGGTGTAAAGTTGTAACAGTAAATCACATTTTTGAAAGCTCTGTTGGGATTTTAGGAGCCACAATCTCTGTCTATATGTATACTCCTCACAAAAAAGTTAAGCAACAATAAATTACCGCTGCACCAAAATTTTATTATTACGCATATAGACAATTTCATTGTATAAATGTGATGAGAACTGAGTTACAAAACAGTCCAAGCCATTCCGTACTTCTATCAGATAATGTTTCTCACTTACAGGCTTTAGAAGTAAGGCACTATCTAAATCCACATGCAAAAAAGTGGTATACTACCCAGATGTTTTAAAATCTCTAAAATTAGTTCAACCTGCACCAGTCAGTACACGGTATGGCCACCATTAGCACGAATACAAGCTTGAACTCTTCTGGGCAATTTGAGTGGCCAGCAAGATCTCAATCCGATTAAGCACGCGTGGGACATTCTCGGTAGGGGTGTCAATGATGGAAATGTCAGGCCTCAGAACCTCCAAGACCTACAGCAACTTTTGAGTCAGGAATGGTAGGATATTCCACAACAACAGCTGGACGGCTTGATCTGGTCAATTCCCAGAAGAGTTCAAGCTTGTATTTGTGCTAATGGTGGCTATACCGTGTACTGACTGTGTCCCTGTTACAGATTGACCGAATTTTACAGATTTTAAAACATTTGGGTAGTATACCACTTTTTTTGCATGTGGATTTAGACAGTGCTTGACTTCAAAAAACTGAAAGTGAGAAACATAATCTGATAGAAGTACAGAATTGCATGGACTGGTTTTTAACTCAATATTCATTACGTTTATACAATAAAACTGTCTATATGTGTAATAATAAAATTCCGGTGCAGCTGTAACTCATTGTTGCTTAACTTTTTGTGAGGAGTATATTAAAATAGTCAAAACCTTAGATTTGATTATATCTCTGTGAAGTAGGTCACATTGTCAAACATGCGAAAAAGGCATGTGCGCACAAACGGTGTGTTCTTAGCTGCTGGCCAAATCTCGGACCCGTATTCACCAACCATTCTTACAGACATTCTTAGTCTTACTCTCAAAAATTTTCTAAATTTGAAAGTTGCCATCTGTTTAGCCAATCAGAATGTGAAAATCACAACTGTAAAATAGTGCGCGTGCGATATTTGACTGGAATCGTTGAAGAGGGCAGCTGTAGTTTTTCTAGAGTATATTATATCAGCATCAGTTACGGGTTTATCCCATGTACAGCAACTATTCCTATTGTTCGGGAACGTTACTAAGAACCACCCTTTGTTATCTTCACAATAATTATCTGACATGACACCCATCAAAAACCGGCGCCTGATCATACACGATGTTCCTTCATTATATTGTCCTGCTAAAGAAAAGCGATTTGCATTGACGTTAGTAATGTCATTCCAGCTTGAAGCCAAAATTCTTTCCTGTGAAAACCACTTTTTGTTGTTAGATCCTGCCCCATTGAATAAGACGTACTGGACTTCAATGTCGTAATGATTGTATACAGACAATAGTACACGTGATATATTTAAAGATTCCCATTGGTTAATGTCGTTGTCGCGGTAATGAAGAAGATTACATGGGGTTTGATTGGTTGCATGTTTTGGACATGAGCTGTCATTGTACGATTTAGAACCCGTCTTCCATGCATAGAATACCGCTTTTACATTTTCTTTCCCCCGGAAAACTTCTTTCCCGCATTTTCTTTCGCCTAATTCGCTCCATACTCCATTCGGTAGACATTTGGTCACCCAGCTTGGAAAGTTGTATTTTTTTATCACTCGCCAAACTGGTTTGCAATTTACCAACACTTTTGACCCCACAGAATTCATGTCTCCTGTGAACGTCATTGTGCGATCACACAACAACCTCTCACATTCTTTGACAGAACATATATATAAACCTGTCTTGTTTTTTGAGCACTTTTCATTCAAAGCACAACCGCAGTCATGATTTTCGTTCTGTAACGAGAAAAATATCAAAGGTAATGCTACTCGCTCCGTTTAAAGTCAATCAACCAAACAAACAAATAAACAAAACAACAAACAAACTTTTGATCAAATTAATGAATAGAAATCGAACAATTACGGAAATAGCGCGTTGATAATACACAAACGAAAATGGGTTAGTTAACTCTGTACCTCACGATTCCGAGTTTAAACGAGCCTGAGGAAGATGGCGTTTAAAACACTGTGGTAAAAAGACAAAATTCTAGTCATAGCATTTTCTCCTTTACCGACAATGCTTTCTACCGTTTCAAAAAACTACAAACCATTTGTTCCAGTTTCGAATTTGTCCACTTTAGTGCCTCTTACTTTAGAAGCGTCGAAAATTTGTTTGAGATAGAGGTTAAATTTATGTTCTTATTAAATTTTCACATTTAACTCTTATCCTGCTAAATAAAATAAATGAAACTTTCAAGCCGATGATGAAATCCCGATTATAGCTATTTTCAACTTATTTTTTTTGGTGAAAAATATCTCCTTATCGGACAGTGTAGATCAAATATCAGACTGCACGTTCTGTGCAGTCTGATATTTGATCTACACTGTCCGCAAAAGGTCAGTGAGTCGCGCATAGCAGCCTAAGGGTTAAATATTTCAAATCCTTGAGGACGCCATTGTAACACGCATGGCTGTCCTTACAGCAGAATACTGGTACTTAAACAAACTGTGACAAATAGACGAATTGCACGTATCGAGGAACTTCTTTTGCCATTATGTTTTCACATGTTATCATATTCATTTACAATTCTTTACTAGACTTTTGAGGGATTTTTCTCGGGCAAAACACTTTAGGGTCCTGGCCTTGTATTGGTGAAACCCAGGGCATGCATGAACACGTGAGCTGTCGTCGTGATATAACTAAAATAATGTTGAAAGCGGCGTAATCCACCATATAATCAAGCAAGCAACCTTTACCAAACATTCCTAT
Source organism: Hippopus hippopus (assembly GCA_946811185.2). Lineage (NCBI taxonomy): Eukaryota > Metazoa > Mollusca > Bivalvia > Cardiida > Cardiidae > Hippopus > Hippopus hippopus. The sequence continues at coordinate 36,598,425 of OX328099.1, read as the reverse complement.
GTTTTAACGATCTCGAAGAAAAGTGCTTTTGAGAACATTGTTGGGAAAGGATAAACGGTCGTTGTGACCGAAATCAGCATTTTCTCAGTTTTTCACAATGTTTTCTACTCCTTCAAAGACAACCCTCATTATTTGAACCACATTTAATTTGTCTGCAATGCTTTCAATTCAGAACAATCTACAGTTTTGTAATCTTGTAAAGAGTTAAACCTTCAGTCATGATGATTATCCGTACTTTACAATCATGTTTTCGAAGTTGCTGCAAAATTATTTCAAATTTCAAACATAAAGAAATGATTCAGACTGTGAAAAAGTTTTTTTTTGATACATCTGCAAAAAGTGTCGACTCGGGTCAGCCTGCACAGGTTGAACTGGGTGAAAAGTTTTTGCTATTGGTAACATGGTGTTCTGCATGTAAAAAGACCATCATGTACCGTGTGGTTCAATTAGTTTGTAGACAATATAGAGCCATATTGTGGGACGATACTTCCTTGCGAGGATGCCTCCCCGAAGGCAGCTCAAGTACCGTACATGTTTACAGAAATCCTGTAAGGTCGACCTTCATTTCAAGTTACTTTTACCCCATCCCTTACCCCTTCGCCTAAGCCTTTACTAAACTGTTCTGCGTATTAACGGTTCTAGGGAAGAGGCTGTCCGAAAACACGGTGAAAACAGGAGAAAATGCTGGTAGACAGTATTTTTCCCTTACCTGCCATGCTTTCTAATTTCCCAAAGAGAAATCACATTGTTTGAGCCACATTGAATTATGTCGTCTGCAATTGCTTTCAATTTTGACTGATATGAAAATCTGTCGTTTGATAAAGAGTGTACATGTATATTATATGTTGCCCTTAGTAAAAATTCGAAGGTTTTTTTCTTTTAAATAAATCTAAAAGAAAACACGACAATGGCTGTTTCGTTTGCCAGTTCTTGGATAGTCCACAGGTGTGGTATTAGATTGAATAAACACAATACGTGTGGGACATTCAAACTTTAATTAGCTAAACTGCCTGGACCTCGTCTGTGTCTTACAGAGGCGGGAATATATAGACATGCGCATTAAACAACAATTATATACATGTACAATATGAAACATCCCTCTTGTTTTATAAGAAAGAAAAAATAAAAAAAAACAACTGATAAAAGAAAGCGTGATATAACTGAAAGAAATTTCGTAGAACTATATCGCATCAGGTTACATAGATTACGTTTCCCATTCATCCCGTAAGAAAGTCGGTGGTGGTTTGACTTTTCGACCAGACCTGGTCACACAATTGTACGTGACAGTATCCATGATGCTAGGTGATACAGAGGCAGGGATTTCTACAGGGATTGGCGCAGTGTTATCATTGTCTTTAATTGAATTAGGTCGTGGCTTCTTTTTGTTGATGAAAATCCGGTTACGCCTATATGTCGCACCGTCTGAGGTCTGAATGTCGTATGAACTGCCTGTATTTTGTTGCAAAATTTTCTCGCATTCCCAAGTTTCACCGGGATTTTTCTGAAACATAACGTACTCGCCTTGCTTGATTAGAGGAAGGGGCTTTGTTTTTTGATCGTAATAAAATTTAGATTTTTCTTGTTGCGCAAGCATGTTTTCGCGGACTTTTTCAATGTTTACTTGTGTAGGAGTCAATTGCTGATTGGTTGAGGGGAGAACCGAACGTAGGCATCTTCCCATCAACAGTTGCGCAGGCGAGTATCCGCACGGTATTGGAGTATTGCGATACTCTAACAGTGGTAGGTAAGGGTCGCAATTAGCATCCTTAGCTTTCCGAAGAATCGGTTTTGCATGTTTGACATAGATTTCGCTCAAACAATTGGAACTCTGATGATTGCGACTGGATGTTACATGAGCAAAATGCCATTCTTTCGCAAATTTAGAGAATTCATCAGACGTAAATTGTGGTCCATTGTCTGTTTTTAATTGCTCAGGTGAGCCAAAGCGACTATAGTGTACTTTTAACTTTCGAATTACAATGATACTTTTTGTGGTTGGTAACAAGTCTATTTCAAAATATCGGCTGAATGCATCTACTGTAATTAAGTATCGCTGATTGTCAAAAGCAAATATATCACAAGATAAGTTTTACCATGGTCTGAGACTGAGTGGTATATCATGTGGCATCAAGGGTTCCTTTGCATTTGCGGAGCGATGCTTTTGACAGATAAGGCATGAAAGTACATAATCTGTGAGCTCTTTATTCATTCCGGGCCAAAACATAATATCGCGCGCTCGGCGTGTAGCTTGATTGCAGCCCTGGTGGCTGTTGTCGTGGACAGCTTTTATCGTGTCTGAACGGATTGATCTCGGAATGACAATCTTTTGACCTTTAAATATTAGTCCGTTTTCGAACGATTGTTCATCCCTTTGATTCCAAAAGTGAACGATAGATTTCGGGCAGTTTTGGCGCAGTTCAGGCCAACCGTTTGTGATAACTTTTATCAAGTTTTGAAACTGCTGATCATTCTGGAATACTATACGGATTTTTTCTAGTTTCCGGTCACTCATTGGCAGTTGTTTCAAAACAGTATGAACATGCGTATCGAGACCATCAAACATATCTGAGTAAGTTTTAGACTCATAGTTTCTACTTAACGCATTACCTAAAGAAATACTGGTACCTTTTTTATGAAGAACCTCAATGTCAAAGGACTGTAGCTGCAACAACATTCTTTGCAGTCTTGGTGGGGCCATACAAAGGGGTTTTTTTCATAATCGACGATAAAGGCTTGCAATCGCTTTCGATTATTGTTCGTTTGCCGTAAATATACTGCTTGAATTTCAAACAACCAAACAAAACAGTCAACAATTCTTTTTCAATTTGTGCCCATGACGACTGACTTTCTGTTAAAGTTTTCGACGCGTATGCAATTGGCTTTCCGCCTTGCAAGCAAACGGCTCCGATGCCTTTAGAGCTAGGATCGACTTGCAAAGTCACAGGTTTTGCGGGTGCAAAGTATTGCAAAACCGGCGCTTGCTTAATTTACAGTCTGAAATGCTTTATCTTGCTCCGGTCCCCAGATGAACTCGGTCTCTTTTTTCAAGAGCATCTGCATGGGAATGGTATTGTCTGCAAGATTTGGTTCGAATTTGGAAAGGTATGTGAGCATGCCCAGTAGGGTTTCAAGCTCATGTCTAGATTCCGGCGTCTTCATGTTCAAGATCGCAAAGATTTTGTCCATGTCTGCGGACAGACCTTTGTCTGTTATCACGTGACCAAAATATTTTACCAGTTTTTGTCTGATTATGGCCTTCTCTGGATTGAATTTTATACCCTTTTCTCTTGCACGACAAAGCAAGTTTCTGAGAGTTTTATCGCGCTCTTTTTCTGACCTTCCAAAAACAATAATGTCGTCTACAATGCAATCAATGCCGTCTAACCCTTCTAAAACCTCGTCAATTTTCCGATTGTATATGTCCTGTGAGGATTTCAGGCCCATAGGAAGACGTAGATAACGAAATCTTCCAAATGGCGTCGTGAAAGTCTTAAGTCGTGACGTTTCTTCGGTTAGCTGGCAAGAATAGTAACCTTTTGTTGCGTCCAGTACGCTAAAGAATTTTGCGCCTGTGAGCTTAGCAGTAATGTCATCGATAGTGCGCATCGGGTAATGTGGTCTTTGAATCCAATCATTCAAGGCCTTCGGAACAATGCAAACGCGAAGGTTGCTATTGGGTTTCTCGACGCAAACGAGAGCATTTACCCATTCTGTTGGTTCGGTTACTTTTGTGATGACGCCTTTACTTTCCACAGAATTGAATTCTGCCTGTAACTTGTCTTTTAAGGCATGGGGAACTTTCCTTGAGGCACATACTACAGGTGTAGCATCGTTTTTTAATTTAATCGAGCACTGACCTTCAAAACGTCCAATACCCTCAAAAACGTCTGTATATTCGCGTAAGAAAGGCTCGGGTTCTGAGTTTTGCTGAGATACAGCGTTTTGAGTTTTATCAACCCTAATTCGCGTGCCGTTTGTAAATTAATGAGCGCGGGGGCGTTTTTCTGGTCTACAATGTAAAAAAGTGGCTTGCGTTGACCTATCTTCATATTTACAGTGTAGCTTCATTTTACCAAGGAGCGTCAATGTATCTCCACTGTATGACGTTAATTTCGAGTCGGGGGGCAACATGGGGGCATTTATTTTTAATCGTTTCAGCAATTCGAGCGGTAAAATATTGACCTGGCTCCGTGTATCAATTTCAGCATCAAGGTTTGAATTGCGAATTGTTAGACTGATCGAGAAGAACCACTTACCGTATAGACGTAGAATTCTTCCTCACTAGAATCCGATTTTGCACAATTTTCAGAATTTTGAACCAAATGAACACTACTACTGTTATGTTGAGACCTACACATTTTTACAAAATGGTTCGCTTTTTGACATTTGTTACATTTCTGGCCCATGGCTGGACAGTCTTTTTCACTGTGCTTCTTATACCCACAACGGGAACAGATTGTCTCTTTTCCGTTTACTTTGTCCTTTTTCCGGGCTGTAGTTTCGTCTCTGTGCCGACGTTTCTGTGGTCGTCCTGGCTTTTTGGACCTCGAATTGACAGCATCGATCTGTTTTTCGTTTTCCCTCGTGGCGTCCATCAGTCTCTTATTGAGACTGTACAATTTGTTTTGCCATGTCCATGGTCAAGTCTCGTCCTTTTTCGATCAATTTTTCTGTGACTCGATCCTATTTGCATCGAAAAACAATTCGGTCACGGATCATTTCGTCCGTTTCTTCAGCAAAGTCGCTGTCTTTGGCCGCTATGGTAAGTCTGGCGACGAATTTGTCTGTTCAGTCATCGTTTTGTAACTCGTGATAGAACTTAAATTTAGCAAATACAGGATTTGCTTTCGGCTGAGCAAATTCCTCAAATTTGTCGTAAATTGTTTTCGGAGTTTTGTTCTCATCTTCCGTTAAATTCCAGGATTCATGACTTGTCCTGCTCCGTTCTCCTACCCACAAGAATATATATGCACATCGTTCCCCTTTCAGGCGTCCGTCAAACATAAGGCGACAGTGTTTTTCGAACTTGTTCCACGTATCTGGCATGTTCGATGAATTCCAATCCATTACTGGGTGAGGTAGAGCTTCCGCCATTTTTTTCGAATTACTGTCCTAATTTCTTTTTGATGAGGCGACAGTAACACAAGTAACACAAAAACAATGTTCTTTTAACCCTTTACCACACAATGACGACTTTTAACACCTCTGATAGAGAAGGCTTTTGAAAACATTGTGGGAAAAGGAGAAAATGCTGGTTACCAGCATTTTCTCCTTTTCCCACAATGTTTTCTACCCTATCAAAGAAAAATCATTTCATATGAGCCACATTGAAACTGTCATCTGCAAATGCTTTCAATTCACACAGGTCTAAAATTTGTCGTGTGGTAAAGGGTTAATTAATCCAACTGTTAAACGTAATAGGACAATTTGTATCCCACTTTTGTCACCACGTTTCGTTTGTCAGTTCTTGGATAGTCCACAAGGGTGGTATCAGATAGATGGAATAAACACAATACATGTGCGACGTTCAAACTTTAATAAGCGAAACTGCCTGGACCTCGTCTGGGTCTTACAGAGGTGGGAATATATAGACATGCGCATTAAACAACAACTATATGCATGTGCAATATGTAACAATGGCCCAAGTTACCTAATTTTGGATCACGGAGAAAACCTCCTTTTTTCCTTACTCAAATATAAAGCTAAAATTTACTGAGAAGTAAAACTTTAGAAGAAATACATGTAATTGTAAAACAGAGCATCTTCAACAACAACGCAGGACGGGTATCATGAAATTCATTAATAATGTAAATATATCTCAACTTAAAATACGATTTATGACGGAATAAAGTAGGGACATAGCAGGCAGATTATCTGTAAAGACGAAAGACGAAAGTAATGAAAACCTCTTTTTAAATGATATTTCATTTATAGGCTACGCAGCCTCTTCAGGTATTTTTAGATTTCGCAGCAGAGTTTCGCAAAGTTTTGTGGGAGAGAGCCAGAGCATGGCTCATATACAAGAAATACGGGTTACCTGTTTTAAGTCCTTCCTCTCGACGTAAACAGATCCACGTGCCTCTATCAAATCAGTGACGTCATTTGCGACATCTCTGTTCAGCTCGCATAATAAAGACTTTCGGATATAATTCACTGACTTACATACAGCTCTTGAGACGCATTCATCCTTGCAGGCTTGGAAACTCATCCCAGCTATCCTGGTAAGTCTTGCGCCGGAAAAAGTCTTTGAATGAGCCAATCCAGCCCATTCGCCAGAGATTTCCGGGATCAACAGTGAAAGTGCACACAATATAAGTATCTGAATGTTGAATTTCATTTTCATCATCACATTTATTTTTTGCAGTTTTTTTCTATTCACGTTCTTGTAGACGTATAAGATGGCTGCAATAAAAAATATTATTATTATTACTTTTATATTTTTGCTTTATTATTATTATTATTATATTCTGCGATATATTGCGGCATATCTATCGGTTTCAATTTACTAGAAAAATCTATGAAACACCATTGAAGCGTATTTCATTACATGCATTATTATTTTAAATTTCAACCAAACAGTATCAGGTTTAGTCATTTTCAGTCCAAGCTGCAATCAGTTGCATTGTATTGGCTCATGCATAATTTATTCCCTCTTGTTGACAAGTTTTTGTTTTTCGTGTGGTAACGTGCCACTTAAAAAAAATGTAAGGGTAGAATTGATCGTTTAGAGCATTGTTACCTCTTGCAGACGGTTTATTTTCATCTTGTTACGTATAACTTTTAACAACATTGTGACAAAAGAAGAAATTGCCAGAGAACCCTGTGTCTCTGTTCCTTTCCAAACACAAATTAACCCTTTTTGTGGAGAGGGGCTATTTCATTTAACGAAAAACAAATATTGTGGGAAAAGGAGAAAATACTGGTTACCAGCATTTTCTCCTTTTTCTACAATGTTTTTAAAAGTTCCTTTTCCGTGTGGTCGTTAAAGGTTGGGATTGTGTAGTAAAGGGTTTAAACTTAAACACAGACAGAAACACACGTAAAATACAGAAAGAATTATTCAATTTATGTCATTTTTTCCTGTAAAATTTCTTATTACATAGTAAGAGATAGCCGTGTAAGAAACGAGAACTTAAATCCATATTGAACACGAAAAAATATTAAATTAGTAAACCGGGTCGCTCAGTTGGTAATGTCGCTGAGCTGTAGATCTGAAGGTCATGGTTCCAATCCTAGCGGACGCAGATTTTTATCTTTTTTTTTTTTCGTTCCTCAACCAGGATTAAACTGTCACGTCCTTATGCTCTTTCCTTACAGGATATATATAATTATTACATGAGCTATACTCTATGAATAGGGGGCTTAAAAAGCATTTCCGTGATCCACTATAGCAAGCAAGTCATCACATAATTATGGATCCATAAAATCCATTTAGTCTAACGATTGACTGAATCTGGGGGAAAAGTAGTCCTTTAACATGTAAAAAAATAACCATTGATATAGTAAAGTTTCGACTAGGTTAGCCTGCGCAGACTGCGCAGGCTTACATGAATCGATACTTTTTGCAGATGCATTTAGCCCCCTTTTCACAAGCAAGTAGGGTTCATATATATGTACTTAAAAAAAAAAGACTTTGAGTCAAAATCTAGTTTTATGCCAAAACGCCACTGTCTCTTTATCCAATGTTTGTAACTTTAAGTATTTCCTAAAGTTTACATCCGATTTCTACTCTGCACTACAATAAGCCTATACGTGTGTAACTAATGCACCATAACAAGAATGCTGTCTCTGGGGAAGTCGAATCGCCGCTTGTTGGCAGCTTATAATTGGTTTTCTTCAAACATAATAACAATTATTTAATATTTACCACAGGAAAGTCGTTTTTCTTAAACCCGCAGTTACCAAATATTCTCTTGTTTAAACAACCACGAGAAAGAGGACGTTTGAAAACATCGGGAGAAAAGGAGAAAATGCAGGTCAGTGTTTCCTAACCTTTCATAGACAAATTCCACCATTTAAAGTAACATAAAACTGTTGCCTACCAATGCATACAACTGGCATATGTTTGCCCGGGTTTTGTCGTTTGGTGAAGTGTAACGTTAGCGCAAACAGAATCTGTCATTTTGCAGACAGGTATTTTATTTTAGGGTCGTTTAATCGAGGCAGTTTTTTCTGGCCAGTGCACCATTTGGCCAGTCAAAAATATCACGTATACAGACTAACAGACGGAAGGAAGGAAGGACAGACAGACAGACAGACAGACAGAAAGAAAGAAAGACAGACAGACGGACGGACGGACGGACGGACGGACGGACGGACAGACAGACAGACAGACAGTTTTGCAACAGATTACTTTTGACAAGATTGTGATAAAAGGAGATATTCATATTGCTCGGGATGAGGAATTTCTCGTTGTGTCACAATGGTTTTAATAGTATGTATGAGAAAGTTAATGCAAGTAGAATATCTATATTTTTCATTTAAACCAGGGTTTCCAGGATCATTTGCTACTATCTCTTTTGCAGGAGGTACCTCGTTGTTCCTTACCCCTTTACCAAACGATAAAATTACAGATTTGTTCAATTAGAAAGGATTTGTAGACGGGAAATTTAAATGTGGCTCAAACGTTAGAATTTCTCGTTGTAAGGATAGAAAACCTTGCGACGAAAATTTCCTGCTTCTGGCATATTCTCCTTTTCCCACAAGGTTTTAAAAAACCTTCTTCGTTCAGGTTATGAAAACATGATATTTCCAGCACTTCGAGGCAGGATCAAACCCGGGACCTTTAGGCTTCCAATTCTTCACCGTCATCGCTGTGCTACGTAGATCTCATTTTTTTTTTTTGTAACAAATGGCAACAGACACAATAAATACAATGTATTGTCCACGAATAATTATCTTAAAGGACATAGACACATACATACTTTTTTTACGTATACAGATGATCCGTACTCTGTGAAAAGGGGGCTAGCAAAAAGTATCGACTCATTTCAGGCTGCGAAGGCTGACATGGGTCGAAACATTTGGCCATTTGTAAATTTGTTGTGTGCACAAAGACCATTCCACCTAATGATTAAGTCGGTTGTTAGACAAAACTGATCTTAAAGGTGGCCCTTCAGATTTTGGG